>JAZHEH010002113.1:0-1200000 GCA_036589455.1 Ateles fusciceps | reverse complement strand
CAGGCTGTCGGCTCCCTGACAACAGAGTGCACTACCTCCTTGTCGTTAACATGGTGTCCCCCACACTATCTAAGTGCTGAGACACCCTGCCGAGGGGCTCAGATCATGTCACTGGCCAGCAGGGCTGGGGTGATCGGAAAAAGTAAAACAAAGATGCTGCTAAGGCTCGCTGTGCCCTAGGAAGGGATCATAAGGCTTCAGAACACAAGGGGGCAAAGACACACATCTCCCACCCTCCAGGGCATCCCAGGCAAACCCAGAAGACCCCAGGAGGAGCTTATCCAGCCTCACCCAGCTCGTGGGCAGTGGTGAAGGCTGACGGAAGCCCATCGTCCTCGATGACCGAGCAGCTTCTCTTGGGGTCACACATGGTACCCACGTCAGCCATGCCCAGGGTGTCACAGGTGGTGGCTCCGCACAGGTCCTGCCGGGTGGGGGGAGAAGCAGAAGCCAGCCCGAAGTTAGAGACAGTGACAGAAGGGACCTGAAGGGAAGAAATGGCATCCTATGGGACATTCCAGCTCATCTCATTCCAACCTCACCAGGCCCAGCACCTTCCAGCGGGCCCCTGTTCCTAGGGGGTTGTGGGGCTGTTCACAGAATCAACCCAGGCTGAGGGAGGAGACCCAGGAAGAGCTCTGTGGCTCAACAAAAAGACTTTGCCCAAACCCTATGCAGGGAGGTCCTCTGGGAGGAAATTAGGAGGTACCAAATTAAACTACAAGGGCCACCACTTTATAGAGAGACAGCCCTCCAGACCAGAAAAACAGTGACTCCCATGGCCAGGGGAGGCTCACTGAGGCAAGGGAGAAAGCCAGTCCCATTCCCCCACCCAGAGGCAGCTTCGAGCAGCCTCAGTGTTTGCTAGGCTGCCTCTTGGCCAACCATGAATTAAGTTCAGTTTCTCAGCCAGAGGGCTGCCAGCCAAGGACCCACCCATGCCAGTGATTTGGTTGCCTTAGACTGGGAGGAAGCAGTGAGGTGGACCCAAGCCCCCATCCAGACACAGTTCCATTGGCTACAGAAGCTCAAGGGAACATAGGCTCAGTGGCTGCTAGGAAGAAAGATACATGAAAATGGAGAGATGGCCACCTAAGCAGGAAGGTCTCTCGTTTTTTACTGGAGCTTAACTTGGCTGCAGAAGCTAGGGCCTCCAGCAGCAAACTGACGGGAAGTATTCCCAGGGGACACAGAAAGGCAGGATAGGGATTCCGGGTGGATAGCTCAAAGAACTTACTGAGCATCACAGGCCAGTAACACTTCGAGATACCTTAAGAGCCCAAGAATTGGAAATAGGATGAGACATTTGTGTACATTTTGCTCCTCTTAAGAAAACGTGTCGTAGGCTGGGTGCAGTGGCTCATGTCTGTAATCCCAGTACTTTGGGAGGCCAAGAATCATCTGAGGTCAGGAGTTCGAGACCAGCCTGGCCAACATGGCAAAACCCTGTCTCTACTAAAAATACAAAAATTAGCCGGGCATGGTGGTGGGCACCTGTAACACCAGCTACTAGGGAGGCTGAGGCAGGAGAATCACTTGAACCTGGGAGGCAGAGGTTGCAATGAGCTGAGATGGCGCCATTGTGCTCCAGCCTGGGTGACAAGAGCAAAACTCCATCTCAAAAAAAAAAAAAAAAAGGCGCGTGTTGAATCAGTGATGCTGGTTGTCTCTTCATTACATCGCTGCCTTCAATACATAAGGCATTCTACATTTCACAGGAAGCTACTGCACCCCCTCATTTAATCCTCACAATAGGCTTAAGATGCAGACATATTATTATATCTATTTGTCAAAGGTGGAAACTAGGCGCATGCTCACAGTTCGTCAGAGCCATGATGTATTAAATGCTGACACTGCATGCACTTTGCACGCATGACCCTATTTAATCCTCACAACATCCCGCTGAAATAACAACTACTACTACTACTACCTTACACAGGCAAAGAAGCACGTGTCCGTATGCCTGTGCCTGTGTATGCGAGTCCACGTGTGCACCTGTGTACATGCTGGCAAGGGGCAAAGGTGGGCAGCGGCACAGTGCAGGGAGCCAGGAGCCAGGGGGCATGGGAGGAAAAGCAGTCAGAGTATAGAAAATCAGCAAAATTTAATCCAAAGCACTCAGAAGTTTACCACCTGAGCAGTCAGACTTGGCTTCCCACGGTCAGGTGATAGTCACACCTCCTAATGAGTGAACAGTTATTCCGAGAGTGACCAGCCTGAACCCAGGTGCCCCAGAGGCAGTGATGTGTGCCCTGCACACCTGGCCAGGTTGGCCGCCTATGCTTGCTGGAAGCACTTCCTCCACTTCTGGGAGCCCCAGGGAGGACTTCAACGCCCTTCTCTTCCCATATTCTTTCCTCTTCAAAGATTCACTCTCCCAGAAAGTTTTCCTTCCCAAGAGCTCTGAAACCTAGAAAACAACCACTGTCAAAACTTGGGAGGGACCCGGGTGCAGGGGCTCGGGCCTGTAATCCCAGCACTTTGGGAGGCCAAGGCAGGCGGATCGCTTGAGTCCAGGAGTTCAAGACAAGGCTGAGAAACATAGTGAGACCCTGTCTCTGCAAAATATAAACAAAATTAGCCAGGTATGATGGTGCACAGCTGTCATCCCAGTTACTTAGGAGGCTCAGGTCGGAGGATCACTTGAGCCTGGGAGGGTAAGGCTACAGTGACCTATGATCACGCCACTGCACTCCAGCCTGGGTGACATAGCAGGACCCTGTCAAAAAAAAAAAAGAAAAAAAAGCCTTGGGAAGGGACCTTCACCAGACCAGCAGAGCAGCAGTGTAGGCAGTTTAGAGGATGTGACAGCAGAGGAACATGGATCAGCATGTGAACTGATGAGGAGGGGAAGGGATGAAGGCTCTTGCAGAGGCATAGTGAAGGATGTAGGTGTAGGAAGGGTGCAGTGTGGGACCCAGCAAGGCTAGCGCTCTGGGCATTCTAGCCCATCGGTTGCAGCCTGTGGGGGCATGCACCTACCCTTGCCTCTGGGCTGACTGCACCCTCACTGCCAGCCTGTGTGAGAGGGAGAGGGCACAGGAATAAGAAGCAAGAAGCCTGGATTCTGGTCTTGGCCCCATCACTAAGTAGATGTGTGACTTTATCCAAGTCCTCTCTCTCTTCAGGGCCTTGGTTTCCTGCACCGTGGAAGGGCCAACTTTCAACTAGATCTGAATCAATTAGCGCTTTCAGCCTCTGCTCCTTCCCCCAGTCCCAGAGCATGCAGCCCCTTCTGGCCCTGTAGGTTATAAAAGGAACTCACAGAATGACGTGTTTTTAGAAACCCAAGGAACTACTGACCCAAGTCTTGTAGTTGATAGCACTCGCTCTCAGAAAAGTGAAAGTCACCCATGTGGAAAGTCAGAGTCCTGTTCCCAACCCTGCTCTTCAGAAATGCCTAGAGCAGGCAGGATGTAGTGGCTTGTGCCTGTAATCCTAGCACTTTGGGAGGCCAAGGTGGGAGGATCACTTGAGGCCAGGAGGCCAAGACCAGCCTGGGCAGCATAACAAGACTCCATGTCTGCAAAAATTAAAAGGAAAGAAAGAAAAGAAAAGAAAAAGAAGGAAGGAAGGAAAGAAAGAGAAAGTAGGAAAGAAAGAAAGGAAGGAAGGAGGGAAGTAAAAGAAAAAGAAAGAGAAAGAAAGAAGAGAGAAAGAAGAGAGAGAAAGGAAAGAAAGGAGGGAAGGAAAAGAGAAAGAAAGAGAAAGGGAGAAAGGGAAGGAAGGGAAGGAAGGGAAGGAAGGGAAGGAAGGGAAGGAAGGGAAGGAAGGGAAGGAAGGGAAAGAAGGGAAGGAAGGAAAGAAACTGCTAGACCAGATTGAATGCTCAGACTGGGATGTCGAGGGGCGTCTGGAACTCAGCCACCCTGCAGCCGCCTCTGTGGCTGGGAAGTCCTTACGGCCAAAAGCCTCCTTCCTCCTAGGGAGGGTGGATTTTCTCTGGAGCAAAGACATGCAGCTGCAGGCCCTTCTTGGCCAGGAGCAACCTGTTCTTTCCATCAAGAAGTCCCGGTTTCCCTGGATCAAACAAGAGGAACAAGGAAAGAGCATGCAAATTTCCTGAGGATAAGAGTGGCTCTGGAAGCAGCCGTCCTGCAGTAACCAGCATCTTCACCATGGGAAGACAGCTGTGTGGGGTCAGAAACTCTGCCTGTCCTCCTTCCCACCCCGGCAGGGACTCAGTGAAGAACCACTGGGCCTTTGCACTTTGAACGCCTACGAGTGCTTGTACAGGGGCCCAGTAGTGCCTCATTTGTGGCATCAAATATCTCCACCCTTTGGAATGAACTCAGAGGTACTCAGACTGCCTTAACCTCTTCAGCTCAAGTGCTTGTCTCCAAAAAACAGAAGCTGTTCTGCCTTCTTCCTCCTAGAGGGTGTAGGCATTCCTAACCCAGCCCTACCTGCCTCGGTTCCCAGCATTTGGCCATTTCTCTTAGTAGCTGCAGCTGCTTTTCCAGATGATCCTGGAATTATCTTGGCCAGGAACCTAATCCTCCTGGACTGTTATTTTCTAACTGTCCCTTCTTATAAAATAATTTAGGACTGGAGCCACAACTTAAATAAATAAACAAGGATAAAAGCTGGCAGTGGCTTGTTTACCAGCGTCGATCTGTACACGCCTCCACCGCAATTCCCCACCAGCTGCCTTCCCTGCGAATCTCCTTCCTACCTCCTCTCATTTCCCAGGCAGATACCAAAATGCCCAATGTTTTCCAGCAATACAAAGAGAGAGGGATGCACAAAAATCAAGCACATTAACTTTTTTTTTTTTTGGAGACTGAGTCTCGCTCTATTGCCCCGGCTGGAATGCAGTGGCATGATCTCAGCTCACTGCAACCTCCACCTCCCAGATTCAAGCATCTCATGCCTCAGCCTCCCGAGTAGCTGGGATTACAGGCATGCGCCACCGCTCACCCGGCTGATTTTTGTATTTTTAGTAGAGACGGGGATTCACCATGTTGGCCAGGTTGGTCTCGAACTCCTGGCCTCAAGTGATCCACCCGCCTCAGCCTCCCAGAGTGCTGGAATCACAGGCGTGAGCCACCACACCCGGCCTCACGTTGACATTTTCAATGTGGCAGAAGACATGTGCATTCTCATGTATCGGACTTCCTGCTTCCACTGAAATTCTAGGCAGGAGAGCCACAGCTCATCTTTGTGGCTACATCATAGCATCCAGGTATTATACTTACAAGATGACTTGCGGGCTGTTCTCTCATGTTGTAGATGAGGAAACTGAGGCTCAGTGACTTGAGATTATGCACCCCAGCCCACGTGGCTATCGAGCGAAGAATGAGGTCCCAAAGCCAAAGCTATGTTCTTTGGTCTCAGTCATGCAGCACTAGTTAGGAGACTATAATTACTGGTGAAAAACACCCTGTGCTAGTATTACTACTGCGCCTTTAACTTGTTTCCCATCTGAATCTCTGCCATGCATCACTGTATTTCCTTGTCCAGCCCAGAATCCATGTCTGTTTCTAATCCCCAAGGATGGGAGGGCCTTGCTTTGCTAGAAGTATAAAATCGAGCAATTCAGTGCCTTGGCAATGTGACTAAGAATGTTAGTTACTTCTACTGGCAGATTCTGTTTCACTGGCATATAAATCCCTCCAGATGTAAAAAATGGTATTATTGCAAGAGAATGAGGTAACCAAAACAACAATCATTACCTCAATGAGGAAGAAGAGGAACCCCAAGCTTGCAAGAAGGCTAAATCTTCTATAAAAAATCACTACTTCAAGAGAGGTCCCTACAAATAGAATGATAATAACTAACATTTACTGACTGGCAATTTGTGCCAGAGACTGTCACAAAAGCTTTACCTGCCTTTGCTCATTTAATCTCCACAGCTTTAGGAGGAAGATGACATTATCTGGGTCCATCGTACAGAGAGACCCAGAGAAGGTAAGTAACTAGCCCAGGGTCACACAGTAAGCCCAAGGTTAGAGAAGAAGCAGACAGAGTAGGGTTGAAGTCCAAGCAGTGCAGGCAGCTGCAGGGTTGAGCTCTCACCATGACTTCCGGTTGCTTCTAGTGCATATCACCCCAAGAATAGAAGGCCCCGCCCTATAGCTCAAGCAAGTGCTAGTTGACACTGAGTGGAGAGAGTCCTGGGGAAAGGGAGAGGCAGGATTAAGTGCAGAGAGTGCTCTAAATGCACTGTCTGCACCGCCTCGCTGATTGAGCAAGCCCCTGACTCCTTACCCCACACCTGCATTGACACACTGACCCCATCCCTGCCCTGCCGTGCACCCTGTCTGCTGACTCCAAGATGAATTAAACACACTCCTCTCTGGAGCCCCTCCTTTCTTCAGGGCAGAACCTCATGGCAAAGAGCGAAGATGAAATGCCAGAGGAATCTAAGACTCCCTCTCCCAACCCTGTAGACTGACGGCCTCAAAAGCTGGATGAATGACTCCCAGGAAGGGAGGTGAGCTACCTAAGCACCCCAGAGTTACCAGCAGCCCTTGCACGTCTGTCTGCACCTTCCTTCCAAAATCACCTACTGCACAGACGACTTGCAGGGACCCACACAGGGGCTAACAAAGACTAAAGAGGTCCCTGCCTAGAAGGAGTTTACAGATCAGTGGGATTAGCAAATGCTGATGTCCATAGCTTCCATAGAAAAACAGGAGCAAGCGTTAAGCATGCTTGCAAAGGCAATGGGACAGAATGCTTTAAATCAGGACTATCCCAAACTTGAGTCTGGCAAGGGCTCTGTAGCTAATTATTCAACAAGAAGCATGTACTGAGTGACTGCTAAGGTAGTGATGATAAAACTGCCATAACTGGGGACCTATTCTGGACCACTAAGTAACACTTATCTTTCCAACAGCCCTGTAAGTGAGGTATCATGCCATCGGCATTATCCTCCTTCTAAGAATGAGGAAATAAAAGTGCAAGTAGCTGACTCATGCACTGTCCATTGCTAGAGCATTCGAGCCCCTGGGATTCATGCGCAGCTCTGCCTGACTCTAAGCCTGTGTTCTTTCCATCATGCCACGTGATCAAGTCAAGGTGTCAAGGAAAGGTTAGGGGAAAATTCCGGGGGTGAGAAAGGACACAGACAACCATAGAGAACTTCAAAGGCAGGAGAGCAAGACCTGAAGAAAGAGAAAAACTCACTTGCTTTTCTAACTAGACCAGTGGCTAAAAATAAAAGAAAAAGATTCCCTCCAACCTTCCTCCCCCATCTGCTGACATTAATATCAGTCAAACTCACTTGATGTAACTAAAGAGACAGAGCACTCATCCTGCAAGACAGGGAACCATCATATTCCACTTCTCCCCTCTCTCTTCCCACTCCTTCCCTCCTGTCTCCCCCAGAAGGCATGGTGTTTCCAGTTAGTGGCCAAGAATAACAAATTATTAAATACTAAATCTACCAATGACCTCTCTCTCCTAATATCTTCCAAGGCCTGACTTCAAGAAAGGTCCTAATGAAATCATGATCCTCTTCTATTGTATAGGGAGATACGTGTAACATACATCTTATCACTTCCTTATTGACTATCTTTATCAGAACACTAACTTTCACTGTCTTACGGCAAGTGCTTTATCACCAAAAGAACTGGCGTCTGTTTCACATGCGGTGCTAGAATGCTGTTCCACTCTGCGCAGTGTAGGACGTCCCCAGTGAAACACAGTACTGCTCAAGGTCAAAGCAGGAAGACAGCACCAAGCTCAGGGTTGGGAGAGGGGGAAAAGTCAGAGTACAAAAGAAGAGAATAAGGGGGAAGAGAAAGACTGCAAAGATCCTGCCTGGGTGGTCCCAAAGAAGAAGAGTGAGAAGAAGGGGAATAGAGGGTGGCGCCAAATGATACCAAGAGGCAACAGGAAAAAAACAAAACGAAACAAAATCGACGTGGTGCAGTGGCTCACGCCTATAATCTCAGCAGTGTGGGAGGCCAAGGCAAGTGAATTGCTTGAGCCCAGGGGTTTGAGACCAGCCTGGGCAACATAGCAAGACCTTGTCTCCAAAAAAAGAAAACATATTTTTAATTAGGCTTAGTGACACACACCTGTAGTCCCAGCTACTTGGGAGGCTGAACTGGGAAAGACAGTGGACAGTATTATAAGCAACGTTTTGTCAATGAATTCACAATTCAAATGACATGGAAACATTTCTTGAAGAATATAAATGACCAAAGCTCACTCAAGAAAAATAACTTAAATATGTATCTGCTTTAAAAACGAAATTTTTAGTTAAAAGTTGTCTCACAAAGAATACGACAGAGGTCAGGCATGGTGGCTCACACCTGTAATCCCAAAACATTGGGAGGCTGAGGCACGAGGATCCCTTGAGGCCAGGAGTTCATGATCAGCCTGGTTAACATAATGAGACCCTGTCTCTACAGAAATAAATTAGCTGGGCACAGTAGCACAGGCCTGTAGTCCAGCTACTCAGAAGGCTGAGGTAGGAGGATCGCTTGAGCCCAGGAGCTCAAGGCTGCAGTGAGCTGACGCCACCACTGCTCCCCCGCCTGGGTGACAAAATGAAACCCTGTCTCTAAAAAATAAATAAAGAAATGAAAGAGCAGACAGAATAACCATAAAATATAAGTCCTAAAACAAAATAAAGAAATAAATGAAGAAGCAGACCAGACACAGTGGCTCATGCCTGTAATCCCTGCACTTTGGGAGGCTGAGGTGGGTGGATCACCTGAGGTCAGGAGTTCGAGAACAGCCCGGCCAATATGGTGAAACCCTGTCTCTAAAAAAAAAAAAAAAAAATTCTAGAAATAAATGAAGAGCAGACAGTAAAACCATAAACCACAAATCCTTCAAAAAAAAAAATCAATCCAAAGGAGGAAAGGTCACAGATAGCAAAGCAGACAGTGAAATGGAGGAGAGGGCATCTGACGACATAGAAAACAGCTCCCCTTGCAGCCCCCACTCCCCCAGCCAGTGCCCTTCCTGCTCCCATCCCTTGGAGTGCTTCCTTAGCTTCGGCATTCTGCATTCGGGAGAACGCCCCTCCTTCCCAACAGGGCTGGTCTGGCACTTAGTACGTTCTATTGAAATTAGTTGTTGTCTTGTAAGCTCCCATCACAAGGTGAATTCCTGGGGACCTGAGGCCACTTTTTTTCTTTTTTGAGATGGAGTCTCTGGAGTGCAGTTGGTGACATCTTGGCTCACTGCAACCTCTGCCTCCCCAGTTCAAGCAATTCTCCTGCCTCAGCCTCCCTGAATAGCTGGGACTACAGGCGCGCAACACCATGCCCAGCTAATTTTTGTATTTTTAGCAGAGACGGGCTTTCACGGTGTTGACCAGGATAGTCTCGATCTCCTAACCTCGTGATCCGCCCGCGTCAGCCTCCCAAAGTGCTGGAATTACAGGTGTGAGCCACCGCGCCCGGTCGAGGACACATTTTATTGCTATTTGTAGCTCCACAGCCCAGGGTAGTACCTAGAAATAATAATAAACAATGCTCAACAGGTACTAAAAGAGGGTATGCATAAATGAATGAAAGCCATTCTACCACAAAGGGTTACCCAAACGGCAGAGTTATTGGACCTCAAGACAGAGAAGTCTCAGGGAATGAGGGCCTACCAAGCCTCAGCATTAAATACCTGGCTCCTAACACCCAATGCAACAAGCCAAAGAAACTTTTCTCCTCCTAGAAATAAATGAGAGACTCTGCCTCTAGTTCTTCACAGATTTTGGTTCCAGTCCTGTGCTGACCTCACCCTGCTGTTAGGAGCCTGGAGACCGATCACTTTGCAAAATCAGATGTGCACTTTTCTCCGTGAACTTATTCTGAATCTTTAAGTAAACTCCTCAGATTCTCAAAATACTTGTTGTATAACCACTGTATTCTCCTTTCCGGACAGTTACGGTTTCTGGAGACCGCAGCTACCTTCATCTTAGAAAGAGCAGCAACTCGCTCCTGTTCTTATCGAATACTGTACCTTCCCCTTGAGAGTTCAGGCGTGAGAAGATCCTGAGACTCTCAGAATGCAGTAGGCCCTGAAGTCTGAGCTGGTGAGGAGGTGGGGGAGAGGTGTTTACTCTAAAGCGTAAAGTACATACCTTGATGGGGGCCCTGCCAACACTGAAGCCCCACTCAGAGGCTTTGCTTTCTAGACGCCTAAGGGGAAGGCAGCTTCTAAAAGTCACATCTTGCACGTCACTGCTTCTGACCCAGTGGTCATGCATCTTGTACCCATTATGCATGGACAACACAGCCCCGGGGGGGTTGAGCACACAGCACTGAGAAATAGCTGTCGAGCTGTTTGATTGCTTCTTCTTCAAAGGCGGGCTCCTTCAGACGGCATGGTCCCTTTTCCCAGCAGGAGTTCTCTTCCTAGGGCTGACTCCAGAAACCAGCCGTCACCACCAGGCTGCAGAGGCTGAGGTCTTTTGTTTTGGAGCCAGGGAGTGGCCTTCACTGGGGCAGCCCAGGTAGCGGACGGGCAACAGCTGCTTTGCCCATTAAGATATCCTATTCTTGGCCTTTGCTTTTTTTCAAACCCCAGCAATCTAACTGCCAAGCAGGTCTGTGAGCAGAGGTCGAAGCCACCTCCTTTGCAGCTTCCCCGTGAGTCAGGCAGTGTTTGCCGGGGCTGGGCAGTGGCAGCTCAACAGACCTTAGTTGGAAGAATGAGCACAAGGAAACAGACTCAGGCCAAATACTTCCCTAGAGAAACCAGGTGGTGGGAGGAGAAGAAGGCTGGGAAAGGAGGAAGTTCAACTCCAGGAAAGGGCTAGCTGTGCCAAATGGGTGACTGTGGAAGCCTCCAGCTCCAGCCTGTGTGCACCAGTCCAACTTTGAGTGACCATTTGGAAACAGCGGAGAGTTAGAGCCCCAGAGGTAACCAAGGATTCCATGCCATCCCCAGAATGCTGTGGTTATGATAATAATGAAAAAAGGGCATGGCACAGATTCAAGTCACGGCCCCCCAAATCAGAAGCAGCAGCTCATTTGGATGGCCCTTCTCCTCCCAGCCTCCTGTATCTGAGAAATTTCAAGAATCCAAATACTCCACAGTACCCAATCACTCCAACACCTGTGAATGTAAATGTTCATAGCTATAGCTCCTTTGACATAGAATTATTTGACATAGAAATATTTGACATAGAGTTCTTGCGAAAGGCAGAGCTACTTCCTGGTCTGGGTCCATCTTTCTAATCTCAACACTCAGTTTCCTTCTAACTCTACAGCTAGAATCTCCAAATACTCTTGACTAAGCTCACACCACTTCCACCCCAGCAAGGGCAGAAGCTGAAGCCCTGAAGTCAAGAGCAGTCACAGGAATTTTAGTGACTTGGGAGCAGGAGCAACCGTGCCTGCTCTGCTCTGTAGTATACATCTGGGCAAACAGGTCACCCTCTGACAGCAAGGATACAGGAAAATTGGAAGAGATTTTCCCAACTCAGCTCCAAGTGAAACGGTCCCAGCTCCAGACCGGTGCCCTAACTGCACTGCCTGCTCAGAATGGTCTGGAAGCCTCTTGGGCCAGGCCCAGCAGAGGAGACTGTAGGAGAACCGACAGTGAAGGAGGGATGCTCACAGTACTTTCTGGCCTGTCACTGCAACCCACAAAATATCCCAATGACTCCCTCCACCCCAATTCGGGCTTTCCAGGCCCAGTACAGAGAGAAGACAACATGTTACCCGAGAGTAATGTAGCAGACGCTGACCTTGGATTACCTTCCAGTTCTACAACCCTTGAAACGAGACCTCAGAAGGAGTCCAAGAAGACTCGGCCGCCCATACAATAGGGGCAGGCCGTTCCCCGCCCTCTCCAACACCTTCCTCAGAGCGTCTCCTATCGGCCTTGGACACAAACTGCAGCTCCGGGGCGGCAACTTCCTGGGTTCCGGCCCCTTGGCGCCTGATCCAGGAAGCGCTGATTGGCCGCGCCAGGCCAACACCTTCGGAAAGCGCAGGCTCTACTCCAATGGCCCAGATGCACGTGAGCCGCCGCTCCGCGGAGCCTAGGAGAGGTCTCTCCCTGGAAACTCCAGAGCTGGAGTCGGAAGAGATCAACGAGGTTTAAACTCGGGGGCATTGCACGATACAAAGGGGATTTGGAATGCTAGGGAAGGTGACCCTAGCAGGGCTAGGGCTATCTGGGTACAAAGTGACGGCGGATCAACTCACCTGCCTGGTGAAGAGGATGGCGGTGTCCCAGTACTCGGGGTGCTTGTCACTCACTTTGTTCAGCTTCTTCTGCCAGGCACAGAAGTTGCGCAGCGTCAGGGCCGCGTTGCCGGTGACCTTGGGCCCGGAGTCACGATCTCTGAGAAGCAGCACCTTGACCACAACGATGTTGATGGGGTTGAGGATGCTGGGATGGCGGTAGAGTCGCGCCGCCGTCGCCAGCAGCGTCAGCAGATAATGTTCCAGGTCCGCGCCGTGGAACTTGACCATTGATTCGTCCGCCACCACCAGCGTCTCCACGTACCGCGGGATGGACACGAAGCGCTTGGCGCGCCCAGGCCTGCGCCGGCTGCGACTCTCCCCCAAGCCCGCCCGCCGCGGCTTGTACGGGTCCAGGGCCCGCAGGATGGCGGGGTTCCAGCCCGAGGCCACCCCGCAGCGAGAGGTGGGGTCTCCGGCGGGCCCGCCCGGGACACCCCGGCGCTGGAGAAGGTGTGCGCCCTGGCTGTTGCGCTGCGCCGCCGGCGCGCTAGCGTTGGGCAGCGGGCTAATGACATACTCGGCGCCTCGGTAGCCGAAGGCTCCGCGGAGCCCCCCGCACAGGCTCACAGCCGCAAACGAGTCCGGCTCGGCGTTCACGTCCCCCGAGTAGAAACAGCGTCGCAGGTCTGAAGAGCCCCCGGTCAGCCCCTGGAGGGGGGACGCCCAGATGCTCAGTGGCAAAGGCGGGCGCCAAGAACTGAGCGTCCGGCGTCAGGTGTAGGTAAAAGTCCTCCTGAAATGCTGTAATCTGAAAAATGAGTCCCTGATCCCCGGAGTCCTCAGGACCCCGCCAGTAGTAGCGGCGGCCGTTGATGTCCGGGTCCAGTCGGATGGGAACCACTACCTCCCGCTCTGGCTGAGAGCCTCCAGCGGTTCGCCCGGCGAAAGCCAGGGTTAGGATGCCCAGAAGCAGCATGGCGCCGGGCAGCGCACCGCCGCGCTCTGGGAAGGGGCTGGGCCGCGCTCTCCGGCCGCGGACACGGTCTCCGTGCAGCCCGCACTCTGGAACCGCCAACGCTCCGGGACAGCTGGCAGCTCCCAGAAAGGAGAGCCACGGGAGGGAGACTCCTCCCAGGGCTGCGAGCGTGCACCCGGCAGCCCGCGCTTCCTACCTGTGCCTTTCCAAGGAAAGCGCGCCCTGGGAGCTTAAGTACAATCGCTGTCAAGTGCAAGGACGAGGATTTGCAGCGCAGAACTAGCGGGAGGTGCCGGGCGGCTTCTCGCAGCCGCAGCCACTCGCAGCGCAGCAAGCCAGGCGCCGGACGAGCCTATTAAAGGCCCCCTTCTCTTTGGACTGCCCAGTCCGCGCCCCTCCCCTCACTTCCCTCACTCCCCTCCCAGCCTCCCAGAGCTCTCCGCCGCGAGCTTCCAGGGGCCACCGGAGAACTCGGTCCCGCCTCCAGAGTGGAGAGCCACTTGGCGGGGAGGGAGTGGCGTTGAGCTGAGACAGGAGGCGTGGGCTGGCCCGAGAAACCGGCGCTTCAGTCTCGGTTTGCGTTTCGCGTTCGGTTATGCCCCACTGCCCCGACGCCTCAGTCGCTTTGACCCCGCGGACATGGTCCGCTCTCTGGGTCTTAGCCTTTATCTCAAGGCAGACCAGGTCAGCAGCTAGGAAAGAAGACCCGCCACTGAAGCCTCCCCAGGCCCACCTCATCCCTGCTGTTGCAACATCCCTGCTGTTTCTTAATCACAGAGTTCACTAAAAGACCCAGAATCAACAACTCCCCCCGTAAATGTCCTGTTGCCAGAAGAACAATAGGACAGGGGCATGCATGGGAGCCCTTCTGGAACCCAGGATCGCCTACCCCCAAGGTCTGCCCTGGGCCCACGGCGAGCTGGATGGCCTGGGGCAAACTGTTCCGTTCTCAGGAATCTGGCCAGCCGGTTGTTAATCACAGACATTACTAAAAATTAAACTAAACACACTTACAATTATGTATGTGTATACATTTATATTCCTCCCCCCCCTCTTTGAGACAGGGTCTCACTCTGTCACCCAGGCTGAGTGCAGTGGTGTGATCACGGCTCAGTGCAGCCTCCGGGCTCCAACTATCCTTCTACCTCAGTCTCTGGAGTAACTGCGACCACAGACACACAACACTGCACCAGGCCAATTGTGTGTGTGTGTGTGTGTGTGTGTGTGTGTGTGTGTGGTGTATTTTTGGTAGACGGGATTTTGCCATGTTGCCCGGGCTGGTCTTAAACTCCTAAGCTCAAGCAATCCACCCACCTCGGCCTCCCAATGCTGGGACTGCAGGTGGGAGCCACCATGCCTAGCCACAAAGTACATTTTTAAAAGGTACTAAGTGCTCAAAACCCGTCGCTTCCTAAGTGTTTGATAATTACATATGGTCTTGAGCCACTATAACCACCAACCCTCTGAGACAGCCAGCAACTCCCAGAAGAGAGCAGAGTGAGGTGGAAACATAGGGGAAATACTAAATGGTGCGCTCCCTGTATCTCCCCAGTCAGGGACATCGTAATGACTTGAAACAGGTCCTAGTAGAAGTATTTACACTACCTGAATAGGCAAATGAGAGACGGGGGTTGGGGCAGGTAGATGAGCCCTTGTTACACAGCTACCTGCCTAGCAGGGGATGTGGACAGCAGATGCTGGGGCTGCAGGTACAAGAGGAAGAAGCTGTCTTCTAGCAGACAGTAGAAAAACCAGGCTGGGGTTCCTCCATGAAATTATCTCATCTGAGCCTTGACCAAACCCTGGACTGCGGACTGGCCTAGGAGAGTGAGTGGGTATCAGGTGGAGAAGATAGAATCGCACCTTATGTTACTATCTAGTTTGGAGAACAGCCCAAGGAGCCTTTTAGGCTCTAGACTTCAAGATCCTTCTTACCTAACCGCAGAATCGACTTCTTTCTCTAACAAGGAAGAAAGGCAAGGAGAGGAAGGAGGCTTTGCTAGTCTCTCCTGATATCTAGAAACTCTTTCTAGAGCCAAAGGGCTGTGCATTGGGTTTGCAAGAGGGGGAGGACAAAGAAGGGAGTATGTGATGATTTTAAGCATAAAGGGGATGACGTGGCAGAATTTTGAAATTTTTTTAGGGAAGTGGCTGTTCAAGTAAACAACTCTATTGTCCAAGAAGAGAAAAGGCTGGGACTCGTCCATCAGCGAAGAGCACTTTTTGCCCATTGTCTTCTCCCCACAGAGGATCCACTCTTGGAAGCACCCCTGGGGCCTTGGGACATGAAGATGGCTCACATGCCCACAATTCTAGAGGGGATGCTCCTTGACTGGGACGCAAGGGGATGAAATTCATTATGTGAATGAGAGAGATGGATGTTTATACTCTGTAAATGAAAGGGAGAGTATGTGTATGGGAGAACCATGTGTAAGAGAGGGAGTTCAAGCTTACAAAGGCCCTGTGTGTTTGAGCATTCAAAGAGGGCCTATAATTAAAGAGAAACGCAGACAACCAACAGCAATGATAAGTCATTTATTTGGGGCAAGCAATTGTTTTACTACACCCAGCAGTTTTAATGGTAGATTGCAAGGTTTCCAATGACATTTTACTTCCATTCTGACCGACGGGTTCCGGCAAGGGCCGCAGTACATCAGTCAAGATGGTAGGCCTGGAGAGAGGAAGTCCCCTCCCCCATCTATTGCTCCCCCCTGCCCCAATCACAGCCCAGCTGTTCCCACCCCGAGCATAAAGCTGGCCATGTAGATTTGCTCAAAGGGATTGGCATGTATTGCAGGCTTAGTATGTACTGAACATTGCACCAAGAGTTATATGTGCATTCTCGTATTTAATGCTTGACTGTCCTCTCTTGGAAACCTGTAGTTCCATCCAATCACTTTCACCAGGGGTTCCTAAGTAGGAATTGAGGATGTGGGGGATATGCCGAGCACTTGAGTAGAGGTGAGACTCAGGATGGGCACTCCACTTCTATCACTGATCTGATTCTCAGCCTCTGCCTTTCCTCATCTGTCAAGAGAGAAGGGATTACCCTATCTCAGAGGTCTACAGCCAGAGGACTGCATCAGAAATCTGTGGTCTCAGACTCACCTAAGATAACAACCAGGTCAAATATTACATGACTGATTGAGGCCTATGGAAGAGAACATAGTACAATGGTTAAGAGCCCATGGTCAGAGGACCCTGTGTGCATGCCTCCACCAGATCTTAGCGGTGCAATCTTGGGTAAGTCACTATACCTCCCTAAGCCTCACTTTTCTCATTATTAAGAATTCTACCCACCTCCTGGACTAAATGAGGTAATATATAATTCCAAAGTGTTTGGCAATGCTAGGTATATTTTAAAAGTTCCTCTGTCGGGCGCGGTGGCTCACGCCTGTAATCCCAGCACTTTGGAAGGCCTAGGCAGGCAGATCACAAGGTCAAGAGATCAAGACCATCCTGGTCAACATAGTGAAACCCCGTCTCTACTAAAATATAAAAATTAGCTGGGTATGGTGGCGCATGTCTGTAGTCCCAGCTACTCGGGAGGCTGAGGCAGGAGAATTGCTTGAACCTGGGAGGCAGAGTTTGCAGTGAGCCGAGACCGCCCTACTGTACTCCAGCCTGGTGCCTGGTGATAGAGCAAGATTCTGTCTCAAAAAAAAAAAAAAAAAGTTCCTTAAATACGATCTAACAGTACTGCTAATATTCTTATTTGCTATTATTATTACTACTACTAGAGCTAGCTGCCTCCACTAGGTCCTCCAAGCTGACTGCTGTCATCACCTTCTGAAGTTTTCCAGGGACTCTCCTCTCCTCGCTCTGCTTGGGACCATCCACATTGGCTCCACGTCCCCACTTCCATAGCAGTACTTCACAACTGCCATGGAGTTCTCACTTCTCCTGCCTTCCGTGATCTTCAGATCCTTGGGAAATAAAAAGCAACTCCCTGTCAAGGTATGAAAATGAAAAGGAAAAAAAAACGCAGCTCTTTCCCCGGAAAATGACTAGGGGCCCAGGCCATCCAACAGATCTAAGACCCCCAGCTTGGCCTTTCTGTCCTTCACCAACTAGGCTGGTCTCTTCACAACCTCCAGGTCTCAGCCCAAGAACAGCCCCCTCAGAGGGGCCTTCCCAGGCCGCCCAATCTAAGAAGTCCCACATCACACCCATCATTGCATGTGTTTTCTTGTCCACTAGCATTTACCTCCATCTCTCTATCTAAACATATTTTGCTCACTTTGATCTTTATTTTTTTCTTGACTGACTTCCCACCATTAAAATGAGAGCAGGATCTTCCCCGTCTCGTTCACTGTCATATCTCCAAGGGTCTGACACAGTGCTGGGCTCACAGGGCTGCTCCATAGACACTGAGCAAATGAATCAACCCAATTCTAATCCAGCTTGGTCACTTACAGTCTGTAGAATTTTGGACAAGATACTTTATCTCCACATTGCAAATATGACTCTCTTGTAGAGTAAGTGCCTGACATACTTCTCCCATAACTATTTATTTCTACATCTCTCTGACAAAAAACTTAGCCCAGCACCCTAGTCACCTAGCCCAGTACCCTAGTCACCTAACCTAGTACCCTAGTCCCCTAGCCCAGTACCTAAAGCTCATAGGTTTGGAAGCTGAGGTCCAGAGAGAGGAAGTTACTTGCCTAAGGCTACCCACCCAGCTTCTCTACTCATCTCATGAAATCATTTCTCTTTACTCTTCATCTGAAATCCTGGCTCTAGCTAAATTCATTAGTTTCAGTGCTTCTGCTCAGAAGCCGTTCTTTCAGCATGCGCCTTTCCTTTATGTGCGCCTTTCCTCCCGTACAGAATGCCCTCTCATCCTCATCCATGCCTGCCTATATAACCCTAACCTCCTATAGGAAGCCACTTGATTTAACTCACACAGCTCTAGTTGCTCTTTTTTGTTAGTTCCTCTGGCAGATATGCATTCCATTTCCAACACAGGCAGAGTCCATTTGAACTTGCTTGCCCTTTGATAATTGTGTTCATCCCTGTTCCCGAGACTGGGCTGCAGCCACACTCACCTGGAAACTCATCAAAAGCAGCTCTTCCTTTCCTTTTATACCATTTTCCACGACAGTCCCCAGAGGAAGTGTTAACTGCCTGGCAGAGCCAGCTGGGTGCAGGAGGTTCCAGGTAGAAGATCAACCCAAAAAGGTAACTCATTAGGCAGAAGGAGGCAGCCACAAGGATTAGGTTTGGATTTCACTTCTTTCAGATCCTGATTATCCACCATCATCTGGACCAAGGATGACTTCTGCCTACCTGTGAAATCGGGCATCCTGGAGGATTTCTTCAAAACAGGAGAAAATAATTAAGGAGAAAAACAGGGTGGAGGGACAAGCGCTATGATCTGGGCAAGATTTTGATGGGCAGAGAAATGACTTAGCAGAGTCTCCCAATTCCCCAGATTAGCTATTCTAAATCATTGGCCTACCATGTTAGGATTTAAATCGGGTTTTACACAGCAGCATGAAAACAGATTTATAAATTTATCATGTTTTGAGCTTTAGGACTTAATCACTGTTTACCAAAGATCCCTAAAACTCCCAGATGTGTTTAATCTGCTCCTCTTGGAATCTGTGCCACACAGGTGGGCAAAGCAGGCAAAGTATAGAAAGGCACAGGCTTCAAGAAGCTAGAAGCCCCCTGGAAGGCCCAGCGAGTGTTAAGTGGCTGAGCTGCCATCATCCACTAGCTTCCACAACTCCTAGAGCTCCTGGCTGGTCTTCTCCCAGATGCAGAGACAGCTGAAGCAGCTGGAGATTCATCTAAGGCCCCATGAATTATAGCCCTGGCCTGGGTTCATTCTTCATTACTCAGAGGAAATATTTAACTCTGTTTTTTCCCTCTTAGCCACCCACTCTGTTTTTGACTCTGGGGCTAAGCATTTAAGTAGAAATCTCTCTGGTGCTAACTCCTGTATTTGTTCTGTTGGATACTAGGAAATTGGAGCAAAGGGTCTTGATTTGGCTTGGGCAAACTCAACAAACAATAGTTCCAGGCTGCCTCCTTTCACCCTGAATCCCCCTTAGACAGTCTTTAACAGCCACCACCCCTAAATCTTAGGTTCCCTGATTCGATCATTTATCTTATAGATTCACACACACGCCCCAGTGCAAATTACTTTGGAGCTCTTGGCTATTCTGTGTATAGCTGCACCTTTAGCCTTTAGGCTGGATGAAGGGGAATGCCTAAAATGAAAATGAGATGAATGCTAAATCCTCAACTCCTGTCTAGGGATTTAGAAAGCAATTAGTTTTTCCTGCCAAGCAAGCTTCCATCGCCTCTACTCTTCCCAGTATGCCCCTTTTCCCACCACCATCAGCAAAGAGTAGCTTCAAGATTGAGCTTGACCTTGAGCCTCAGGCCCCCGCCCAATCACTAGCAAAGGACCACCTCCAGGCTCCCGCACGCCAGATGAGGTCCCAATACAAAATTTATTGCTCTCCCAGGTACCATGGTTTCTTCCATTAGCTCATTCTCCCTCCTAATAAAAATACTTGACGTATACAAAATACCATATGATTTGTAAATGAGTTGATATATATTGTTACTCCATCCTCACAAAAATAACTGGGAAGGGGAGCAATGGGATAGGCTTTATTAACCCCTCCTTTTTGAGTAAGAAGAACTAAGACTCAGAGTTTGAATGACTTGACAAAGATCACCTCGTCACTGAGCAGTAAGACTGAAACACTCCTCTCCTGTTAAATTCCAGCCTGAGGACTCCTCTGACCTCAGCTGCCTTTCTTCTAGTAAAACCATCCTATTTCCATTTTCATTTTCCCATTCTCACTCACATCATGGGTGCACCCCAGTATCATACACTTTTAGCACACACAGCTCTTCCCCATCTTCCTCCCACACATACTCCTTCTCACACTCCTCGAACACATGCTCACAAGCAGGTTGAAATAGAATTCATAAGAATCCAATGAGTTGCCTTAAAGCTGAGCCTACTCTGGGTCAACAATTAGTTTAATGGCCCTTAAGTGACTTGGTCCACTGTCTTTGGAGCTTCAACAAGAAGCCACAGAGAACACCCATGGAGCGTTTTTCCCACTGCACTCATTTTTGCTTTGCTCCCTGTGCACTATGGCACGGATATGGTTTGGATCTGTGTCCTTGCCCAAATCTCATGTCAAAGTGTAATTCCCAATGTTACAGGTGGGGCCTGGTGGAAGGTGATTGGATCATGGGGACGGATTCCCCACTTGGTGCTAATCTTGTGATAGTGAGTTCCTGCGAGATCTGATTGTTTGAAAGTGCCTGGCACCTCCCTCTCTCTCTCTCTTGCTCTTGCTCTGGCCACGAGATGTGTGTGCTTCCCTTTCACCTTCCACCATGAGCGTAAGTTTTCTGAGGCCTCCCCAGATGCCAGCATCACACTTCCTGTATGTCCTGTGGAACCACGAACCAATTAAATGTTTTTTCTTTATAAATTACCCAGTCTTAGGTATTTCTTTTTAGCAATGAGAGAACAGACTAATACAGGCAGTAAAGGAATTCAACTCACTGGACATCAGCATAGATCACGTGGGCTCTAATGCAGCAATCCTCAACCACCTGGGTCCTTGGAGAATGCCATAAACACTGTGAAAGCCTCATCCCTGACAAACACCCAGGCACATGCACCCACAAAATTCTGCCCACGATTTTGGGAGATTTGTAGCCTCTCAGAAGTCCATTCTTTAACTCCCAGAGGCTTAGCAAGACCTGCCCATGCCCACAGAGGAGGAAAAGTTTCTCCTCCCACAGAGGGTAAGTTGCTAAAATACCTGAACATCAAAAAGACTGTGCCAGGACCTGAACCTAACATACTAGCCCTTATATGACTGAGAGGTCAAGAGCAAGGGAGCAAGGATCAGTCTCACTCACTGTCAAACTGCAGGTGAGCACGCCAGGGCCCAGCCTTGACCCTATTTGAGGTTGCTTTATTGTGGGGTGCTAGTTATGTGCTTCCTGGAGTTTTGAATTCCCTACTTCTGGAAGAGAAAGAATAGCCTCATTATCATTAGTAATGACACATTGAGCCCACGGAGTTAATTATTTAGGACTCTTGTAATTAGAAAGTACGATACAGTTCCCATTGCAGGAGCTTGCAATTTATTTGATTTGTTCTGCCAAGAAAAACTGAGGGGAGCTGCAGGCTCGTACTTTCTTCATCTAGGTGAATTTAGAAGGTAGGCAAGTAGCCTGTGGAAACCCAGAGGCAGCAGTCCCTTGCAGTCTACACCTGCTGTCAATTCTCTTTCCCGGCACCCCCCTCTCCCCCTGCACCCTCTCCAGTCCCTGGCTGGCCTCCCCCGTGCTCTCTCTAATTCTTCTCATGCATCCTCGCTCCCCTTTCTCAAGATTTGCTTCCAGCATCTTCATTTATCCTAAGGTGAAAATAGCTGATAAAAAGCACATACACAGCAACTGATTCCCTGTACTCACCCTGCTCTCATCCACCAGGCTTCTTTCTGAGCCCAATAGGGCCAGGATGGGAGGACTTCCATTTAGCAAGCTCTCACCCTCAAATTTTTCATCTGGCATCGCGTTTAGAAATGTTGTGTGACAAGCTTAGCTCATCTGGCCCTGTCTTTCACTAACGGTCAATGCACATCACCTCACTTCAGATGGAATGTGTTTCACTCTGGAAGTGGGAGGTGAGTGGACAACGGGAATGAGCATCATGAACAGTCAATGAGACAGCATGAGCCCAGGAGGCAGGTGCAATCTACAGCTGAGCCTCCAGGAACCTGATATGCATGAGGCTTGTAGGTGTGAGTTTTCTCTGATCCTCAAGGACACTGGAAATTAAAGGGCAGAGAATTCTGGTATTTAAAGAAAAACATAAAACCAGCGTTTGAGCCTGGCCAGTCATAGAAGAAAAGCTGCTTCTGGCTGCCCTAGCTCAGGCCCACCTCCCCACCTGCACACAGGTCCCAGAGCAGAGCCTGAGGTGCCCAGCGGACCCTGCTATTCTCCCAGCATGGATTTCCCACTGCTCTACTGAGGAAACAGATGTTGTCTCCTCCATAAAGGCCTTCCGTGCCATTCTTTCCCTCACTCCCTCCTCTCTGCACCTCTGTGCAGTCTCTCCTGTCATCATTGAGAGCCAAGAGGTGATAGGATCCAGTAATGTCACTTTTTAGCCAAGCTGGCGGGAGTGGCCCAGTAATTTGCCCAATGCTTTCAAGCTGTGGTTGGTGAGACTCCAAAAGGCAAGTCACTCCAAGCGAAGATTCCTCCTTTTTCTCCCTCAGCTAGCCAGGAACCTCCTCCTTTACATGGGTACCTCCCACCTTGACATTTTGAATCAGCCAACAGGCCAACCAGAAGACACTTGACCACAGAACCCAGGTGGGTGAAAATCAGTGCATTCTGCAAAGGAAAACCAGGGGTGCTCCCTGCTTCTGGAAAGCCCTCGGCTGTGGGGAGAGAGGAGACAGCGAGAAGGGTGACTGACAGGCAGATGTCACCTGTGGAAGAAGAATGAGGAAGAAGTCTGTTTCGGGCTAGGTAAGGACCCTCTGGATATCAAGGTGGTAATGAATATGTGTGATGAAGCTCAGGCAGTGATGGGGGCAGAGAAGGCAGATTTGGGAGTCACATGCAGACAAGTGCAGTTGAAATGGAAGTGAAAGCACGTTGTCCGGCCAGGTGCGGTGGCTCACTCCTGTAATCCCAGCACTTTGGGAGGCCAAGGCGGGTGGATCACTTGAGGTCACAAGTTCAAGACCAACCTGGCCAACATGGTGTATCTACTAAAAATACAAAAATTAGCTGGGCGTGGTAGCACACACCTGTAGTCCCAGCTACTCGGGAGGCTGAGGCAGGAGAATAGCTTGAACTCGGGAGGTGGAGGTTGCAGTGAGCCGAGATCGCACCACTGCACTTCAGCCTGGTGACAGAGTGAGACAACATCTCAAAAAAAAAAAAAAAAAAAAAAAACAGGTGTGAGCCACCATGCATGGCTAATAATTAAACTTTTGTTTAATTGGCAAAGAAAGGGGGGGAAAAGCACATTGCTCTATGAATATTTGTGAAATTAGGGGTTGTCTTTATTTCCTTTCAAAATTCTACCCCATCTTCTTCCTCCCCCGTGCACATACCCAAAATAATGCACATGTCCGCCTACACCTCTTCCCTGCTGTTTTCCCCAGCTAGGCCAGTGGCTCTCTCTTCACCTCAGGCCTCCAGCAGGCAGCCTCATCGCTCTCCCCGTGGCCCTGCGTTCCTTCCCACTGTCACTTCTCAGCTCAGGCTCCCGCCATCTCCTAAAGTCATGTCCTGACAGGTCTCCATTATCCAATCTCTCCACTAATGCAATCCTTAGTCTACAGAATTGCTAGAGCTGTCTTTCCAAAGACAAATACATTCACGTCACTTCCTTGCATTCAAGGCTTCGATGAAATCTGCCTTGCCCTCTGGAAGAAAGCCCAAAGGTGATCCCTTCACTTACCAGCCCTGCTGACTATTCCAGCTCCAAATCCTGTCATGCCTCAGCAGCCCCTTACACCCCAGACCCGCAGACTCAGTGCACTCCTCACTCTCTCAAACATGGTAGGCTCTTTAATGTCTTCGTGTGTGTGTGTGTGTGTGTGTGCGTCTGTGTGTGTGTCTGCGTGTGTGTGTGTCTCCACCTTTGTGAACTGGATTTCTCCCTCCAGTGCCTGGTGAACTCCTACTCACTCATTCAAGTCCAACAAAAATATCAGTCAAATGGAATCCTTCCCAACCTGCTACTTGCCCAACAAAACACAGCTCTCACCACTTACTCTGGGTTCTCATAACATACTACTTCCAACAACAGACGTTTACTGAACTACTACTCTGTATGCTACGTTTTGTGGATACAGCTTGATTCTTGTACTTGCAGCATTATATTATATTTATTTGGCTATTTAACTTTCCCTTTCACCAGACAAGGAGCTGCCTTGATGAAAGAGGTTATCAGAACACAGGGACTATCTTTTGCATTTCTTCGCCAATGGTGTCTAGCACAATTTGTGGCACAGGGTAAGTTAACGGAATTACTTACTGGAAGTGAACATACAAGGAATAGGAAGTTGAGGAAGGAAAAGAGGAAAGAAGAAAATCTGGTGAAGTCCAAGGAGAAGAGAGAAAGAGTAGGGTGGGAGTCCAGAGATGGGAGCAAAAGAAGAAAAACAAGAAAGAGGAGAAACAGAAAAGTGTACGACTTCTCCCAGCACCACCAAAATGTGTCTGTGTGTGGGTGGGCAGGTTTATATGTGAGTTGGTGTCCATACATACACAAAAGGCAAGCTGTGGGGAAAAAAGCTTTCGACTGGGTGTGGTGGCTCACACCTGTAATCCCAGCACTTTGGGAAGCCGAGGGAGGTGGAGACCTATAATAGGTCAGGAGACCAGCCTAGCCAACATGGTGAAACCCCATCTCTGCTAAAAATACAATAATTAGCCAGGCATGGTGGCGGGTGCCTGTAATCCCAGCTTCTCAGGAGGCTAAGGCAGGGAATTGCTTGAACCCAGGAGGCGGAGGTTGCAGTGAGCTGAGATAGCGCCACTGTCCTCCAGCCTGGGTGACAGAGGGAAACTCCACAGCAGAAAAAGAAAAGAAAAGAAAAGCTTTCAACATTTGAAGCTTTGAGGCTAATTAAAATGCTTTTCCATGTACGTGCACAAGGCTACGTCTATCCCCCACGCTCCTCCTTTTCCCTCCCACCACACGGCTGCTCTAAACCTCGCTCTCCCTAAGTTCTCAGGCCTTCTTATTTTCAACAGCATGTTTTGAGGCAATCAGAAGATACCTTCACATTCTTAAATAGTCTCACACAGGGTAAAACGCTCCTTTGTAAGTCACTATATACGGCTAACTTATAGACACTTTGAATTCCTCCATAATGAAAGGCTCTTTTCGTGAAGAAAAAAACAAACATCCCAAAAGAGAGCAGTGTGAATTAAGATAACATGGTCCACAGGATTAGGAGGATGTTGAACTGCACCAGCACATACCCCTACTCCATGGACCCAGACTGGACTGTCAGCCCTGCCTCCAGACTTGCCGGGACTTGGTCATATTGTGCTCAGATCCTGCATTTCAGGAGACAGTGGAATTCGATGTGACATAAAGAGAACAGTGGCTGAGAACCTACATTCTGGCCCTGAATCTCCTGCCAATCAGCTGTGTGACTTTGGTCAAATGTCATGGGGGAGATTGAGATCAAATTGAGACCAAATGACGTTTGACCAAATAGGTCTCAATTTCCCCATCAGAAAAGTAAAAGATTAGAGACAGGGATCTCCTAGGTTCCATTCCCCCACTAATGTCTATGTTTCTCCTTAAAGTTCTCTAATGCCAATGAGCATAAGGAGACTCCAGACAGAGCAGCCTGCCGGAGAGAATATTCTGGCAAAACGAAGAACTCCTATAACCTCAGGAAGTGGAATCAACAGACAGCTGCACAATTTGCACTGGGCGTAGATGTCTAAAAGTCAAAACAAAAAACAAAACTCTGTGTTTCTTATGCAGAATCCAAATAATCCTCCACTACTCAAGGCTACTTGAAAATTAGGCCCAGCAAGGTGGCACGTGACCATAGTCCCAGCTAGTCCCAGTGTCTGTAGGCTGAGGCAGGAGGACCCTTGAGCTCAGGAGGTCAAGACCAGCCAGGGCAGCACAGCAAGACTCTTTCTTTAAATCAAGAAAAAGCTTTCATTTTTTTTTTAATTTTAAGGAATATTTTAAAATTAGAAGGGATGGGTCCTTAAAGGTCCTATAATCTCCTGCCCAATCCAGGAATTCTCTTTTATCACCCTGCAGATGCCCTTGCTTGAACACCTCCAGGAATGGGAAATATCTCCCTGCACAGAGTTCTGCAGAGATGCAAGCAGGGATGGGTAGCATAGTTACTTAGGGGTCCTGGCATGTGTCACTGGCCCCGAGATTTCTCCCCCATGTCTGAAATTCTACTATTACTCGTTTATTTCTTTTGCTTCCCTTTCCTCAGGTCTCTTAAAATTCAAACATTTCTAGTAGTATTTGCTATCAAAACAAAGTGTTGGTGACTTACTGGCTTCCCCTCCTGTTCATGAGAACAGACATCAGAGGAGAGCCCTCGGAGAATCTAAGAGAAGAGAGACCCTGAGGATGAGGGAAAAGGTGAGAAGATACATTTTAAATACTTTACAACTATTCCACCAGGCCAGATGGGAATATACATGATGAGGAGAGGAGGAGGATGTTAGAAAACAATAAACATGCTTACTGTGTGCCAAGTAGGCTTCTTAGCACTTCAACTCTAACTCATTGTAAGCACTTTTATAAGAACTGGGTAGTTTTTACAAGTCCCTTGTAAAAGGGACTTGTTACAATGGGACTTAATATTGGGACTTTACAATGACTTTGAATAAGCAGCTTATCTGCTGGGAGAAATCACCCTAGATTTGAAGATCCTGAAGAGCCTGGCTCCTTTCCTGCATTTCTCTTTTCTTTCCTTCTAAAACAAAGATAAATAGGTGTAGTTTTGCAAGTTTGCATAATACATTTACACGTATTACGTATGTATATAAACTCAGAAATGGTTAAGCAGCTAGTGAGATCCACTGTTTAGGGAGTTTTCAGACCCTCTTCTTCTAGGACCTATAAAAGGTAAATATGCCAAGACTCCCACCTGGTGGTTAGAATCAATAGTGAAAATTTGGGAGAAATGGATGTTGGCATTAACTGAGGTGTACAGAAACCAAGCAGTCCTCGTGATTGAGGTGGTACCCGGCCCTGGAGACATCTCAGCCTGGCCAGCTCTCCTAGCCTGTGGGATAATTAGAGTGGAGGACACTGGTATCATGAAGAGCAGAAATCAAGGTGAAGAAGAAGGCTAGGAAGGAGAGAAGCATGACTTACAGTAAAGGGACAGGACAGCGCCGCCTTCAATCCGCTCCAGTGATTGGCTATGAGGAATCACTGCATGCTTAGATTTTTTTTAACAATGCTGAAGGACTGTTGTCTTAGGGCATGACACAGTGGAGATGACTAATTTTTTAGAAAGTTGTGAGAGAGAGCGAGCGAGCGAGAGAGCGCGAGCGAGAGAGCGAGCAAGTTCCAACAGTGCCACCTTCTGGCCATAACGTGGTGAGACAGGCATGACCTAAGTCTCGGTTCTCATGGTGGCAGTTGTTGCTTCATATGATACTAAAATGTGCAAGTAACTCTTACTGGCCAGGTACTGTAGTAACCACAGATTGTAATAATGGGTGCATTCCACATGGAATCTTGGGCAAATTTTTATGAGTGTCTTGCTAGATTCCTCCACAAGACTGTATCTTGGGAGGACAGGGACAATCTCTTCTGCAACTTTGGGTACCCAATACTTGGCAGTTAGTCACTAAAAATACAAATGGCAGGAGCACAAAGCGTTGTTTGTGTATTTGTTTCTCCGTGTATTAAAATCAGTTAAAATCTCATTAGCAAGGAAGACAATGTCAATATCGCAGTAAAGTTTCTACTAGATCTGGATTTCCCTGATATAGAACTGGGAGCATGCCCATTGAGACTGTCTGTGAACACCAGACGAAGGCAGGAAAACCAATCAGAGTATCTAGCACTTTACAGGGGATTGAACTTAAAAGTGGCCTCAGGGGTATGATTTAATGGTTTCCAGCCAGGCATGGTGGCTCACATCTGTAATCCTAGCACTTTGGGATGCTGAGGTGAGTGGGTCACCTAAGGTCAGGAGTTCGAGGCCAGCCTGGTCAACATGGTAAAACCCCATCTTAACTAAAAATTACAAAAATTAGCCAGGCATGGTGGCTGACACCTGTAATCCCAGCTACTCAGGAGGCTGAGGCAGGAGAATTACTTGAACCCCGGAGGCGGAGGTTACAGTGAGCTGAGATCACACCATTGCACTCCGGCCTGGGCGACAGAATGAAACTCTGTCTCAAAAAAAAAAAAAAAAGACTTCCTAAATACTGAAAAACTTTAAAGGTTTAGAAAGAGAGACTATCTAGGACTAAGAAAGAATTAAGCAACTGAAGATGCACAGAAATGCTTTCATATGTGCATGTGGCAATCACAGAAACCTGCATGCCAAAGGGAATACAAGGTGACTGTCAGCACAAAAGTGATGCCAAAAATCAGATGTGGCCTGCCTGGGATGTGTGCTCGGTGAAATGATAGATGGGGACAAGGAAATCCTTTATTATAGGAAATGTGGAGTCACAGCCATTGCACAATAGCCAAACTTACAGAAAATGGACATTAATTGTACCAAAAAGGATATTACTTTGTTTAGAAAGAAAGAGGTCTGTTTATGTGTATGTGCTAACACAGGCTTTTGAGAAAAGGTGTTTATTCCCTTCTTTGAGATTTTTAAAGGAGGGCCATTCTCCCAAGAAATCTCCAAAAACTGGCCCACTGAACCCCTGGAGTCTCTCTCAGCTCGGTAATACCATGATTTAATCCTTGGTTCTACTCAAAGGAACACTAATTCAATGTAGGACAATGTCACCAGAAAACTGCTCTATTTAATTCCCAGTTTATGAATTTCATCTTGGTTAAGAATTCTGTATCTGCCGCTTCTTAGCTAGGTGACCATAGCAAGTTCTCTAACCTCTGAAACCTATTATTTACCTGTCTGTAAGATGTCTTTTTCAGAGGATTGTCATGACGATCAAATGAGATGAGATTTGTGAGCTGCTCAGCACGGTGCCTAGCCCACGGCAATCACTCAAAAGATGGAAGCCATTATTACCGAGGATCGAACAAAACTTAAATTAAATTAAAATGAATGCTCAGAACCATGCCCAGGCCCATGGTAAGCACTAAACTTTAATGAAAACGTACAAATTGCAGATGAAGTTTTAAAGCAAAACAGCTTCTTTATTTTCCTGTAGGGAATATGACAGCATTTTGGAAAACAAAAAAACCATCACTATTTATGTCATTTTGGGTAAGTCACTGAAACATCTACATTTCTGCTCCTTCTCTGCAAATTGTGAGTAGCAGTGAATTAGATGATCACCAATGTTTCTTCCCATTTCAAGGACTCTGAAATTCTAAAGAATACCAGAACTTACATACACTAAAAATGTATCATCTATACCACATCAAACTCTAGTTATAAACTATGAAATAACCAGTCATTAATAATGTAAGTTGGTTAAAAACTTACAAATCACAATAGGCCTACAATATAAGGCACCATAAACATAAAAATATTTTAATAATTTCCTTTTCACATTCAAAGCAAGAAAGTATTTTGAACTTCTTCTTTCTTAAGAATGGTGTATAGTGAGCCTAAGTAATCCCAGATTCCAAATTTGAGGAATCCAAATTAATGCTTTTTTACATTCAGGAGTCAACAAACTTTTTCTGCAAAGAGCCAGATAGTAAATACTTTAGGCGTACTCAACTCTTCCCTCCTAGCTCAAGAGCAAAGAATGCGTACATGAATGGCTGTGGCTGCATTCCAGTAAACTTTATTTAGGGACACAAATTTGAATTTCATATCATTTTCAAGTGTCATGAAATTTTAATATTCTTTCTAATTCTTTTAATTTTAAAATACGAAAACTATTCTTAGCTTGTAGAGCGCAAAAAAACAAGCAGCTTGCAGGACTTAGCCCACGGGCCACAGTTGGGCAATCCTGCGGTAATTTGGGGAAATAATGTAGTAATGTAAGAAATCCGGAACTGGCAGAATGCCCTTATGGGATTTTCACGGGTTGGTTTGCTGATGTTTGTTTTGCCGTACTGTTTTCATCTGCCATTCCTCTAAGGGCCTCCACTGCAAACCACCCACCCTTTTCCTCTCCCTACACCCGAGCCCTGGCTTTAACATAGCCAAGGAAAGCCTGACACCTTGTGGTTGCATTGCAAATAGCAGGTGCTACGTTTGGAAGTTGCACTGCGCATCTGGGAAAGGGGGAATCCAGGAGGGAAAAGCAGCCCTCAAGCCAGTCAATGAACCAGTCAGCAGGTGGTGGTGGCGGCGGGCGGCGGCGGCTGTGGGTGATGGTGGTGGTGATGTCGTGGTTGTTAAAATGAGGAAGGATAATATCCAGAACTCACTATCTGACTTCTCTCTCCAAAGAGAACTCCCAAAATGCTACCCATGGGGGCACTTCATCCTATTAAAAAAATGAGGCAGCGGTGGCCGGGCGCGGTGGCTCATGCCTGTAATCCCAACACTTTGGGAGGCTGAGGTGGGTGGATCACCTGAGGTCAGGAGTTCGAGACCAGCCTGACCAACATGGTGCAACCCCGTCTCTAATAAAAATACAAACATTAGCAGGGCAGGGTGGCAGGAGCCTATAATCCCAGCTACTTGGGAGGCTGAGGCAGGAGAATCACTTGTACCTGGGAGGCGGAGGTTGCAGTGCACTGAGATCTCACCATTGCACTCCAGCCTGGACAACAAGAGTAAAACTCCATCTCAAAAAACAATAAAATAAAAATGAAGCAGCGATGTCCAGAGCCTTCACAACTGAAGGCTCCATGGACACTCAAGACTTTCCTTGGTCCAGTTAAATCTCCCACTTCTAGCATCTGGGCGGGAGAAAGGGGAACCAGGCACACTTCTCACTCCCACTCCTCCCAGATGCTGACACTTGAGAAAGATGGAAAACCTATAGGACCTAACTGCTACTGAAAATCAGAAGTTAGCCAGGCATGGTAGCTCACACCTGTAATTGCAGCACTTTGGAAGGCTGAGGTGGGCAGATCACCTGAGGTCAGGAGTTCAAAACCAGCCTAGCCAAAATGGCAAAACCCTGTCTCTTCTAAAAGTAGAAAAATCAGCCAGGTGGGGTGGTGCACGCCTGCAGTCTCAGTTACTTGGGAGGCTGAGGCAGGAGAATCACCTGAACCTGGGTGGCGAAAGTTGCAGTGAGCTGAGATAGTGCCATTGCACTCCAGCCTGGGCGACAAAGTGAGATTCTGTCTCAAAAAAAAGAAAATCAGGAGTTGTACTTGGGAAACAGCAAATAAGGGGCTTCAAGGAGGTAATAGCCAATCAGTGAACTGTTACAACAGCCCTGAGGCAACGCAGAATTGTATTCATTGCTTGCCGGGGTCAGACTGCCCCAAGTACACAGCACTGTGCTAGGAAGAAGTGTTTTGCTCATTTCAAGAAAAGCGTTGAAGAGACCATTCTTTCCATTCTCCTACCTCTAGAAGTGTTTTCCCAAAACATTTTAGACTCAGGTTATTCCTATCCTATAAGTTATGTAGGAAAGGAGGTTCTGCACGGTGCTAGGTTGGGAATTCCATTCTTTCATCTAATTCACAGCTGTCCGTCTGTGTTTCTGAGAAAGCAAAAAGAGGGGGGGACACTTAGAAGGAATCTGGTAGCACTTTCCCCTGGCCAAGAGCCTCCTCCTTTGTGGTAACAAACCCTAAGAGTCTCAGATGCATGCTGAACCACCGGGGCTGCAAAAAGGGGTCAGATGGGCTGAAGAGAATCAGCAATGACCTCGACTGTCAACATCCCAGCATAAACCCAGAGCTGGGTAACAGGGGACAGGTGAATTGGCAAAGGATTTAAAGGCCCTGATCCCAGCCGTTCCTAAAGCATCACCTACATTGACAACTCAGAGAAAGGCACAGTGGGTGGTGAGTCTAGAGTCTATAGGTAGAGAACAGGACCCTGTACCCAATCCAGACCTGTGTCATTGCGACTGGGGTGGGATGGAGTTTTGTGGTCTAGAGACCATGTCATCCCTCTCTTCCTGAGTACCACCCCCTTGCCCAGGGGACAGTGGTGACATAGGACAGAATGAATACACCTCATACACGTTTGTACCTGGGGCTGTGGGCAATGCAGTGAAAGCGCTTGCCACCTTACATGAAGTCCCGGGCGACTAGCAGTATCCAGAAGAGAAGACAGTTTTCAGGAACTAGAGACCTGTTTTCCTCCTAGGGAAATACTAACTTCCAAACCTCACTGCTGGTAACTTACCACTGTGCTGGCCTCTGCCCCAGTCACCCTCTAAAGTGGCAGTGAGAGTCCCTCCTAGGGTTAACCAGGTGGGTTGTTTTTTGTTTTGTTTTTCTTTTCCCAGTCTTCCATTTGGAGTGAGAGTTAGGAAGGCTGTGCAGTAGAGAGGAGAGGAAGGCATGCTTTTAGCACGACCGTTCCCCCTCCCTGTTGTGCTTTACAGTGAAAAGCTCCGAAACCTTCGCCCCACACAGTCGGATCTCCGGAGGGATCTGCAAGGATCCGAAGAGTGTCGCTGAGATCAGCGCACGAGCCTCTTCGGAGGATGCATCCTGGACCCTTGGCCACACAAGAGGAAGCGGCTGCGGTCTCCCAGGGACTCTTTCTAAAGGGTCAGTCCAGCATGGTAGGGGTTAACGTGGGTCCGCGTGTAAAGGGAAGGGAAAGAGGTTGGAGTTGACACTTGCCGGGGGCGGGGGGCGGACGGGTCTCGCTGCCTGATTGGTTTTGCATTTCATCCCCAATTTTTTTTCTCCGCTCTCTCTCCCCTCTTTTCGGTTTCTCTCTCTGATCCCAGGGGAGGGGGAAACGGGAATAGTGAGAGATCAAAAATAAACCTCTTATGTCAAGCCGGGAAGGAAGTATAAATAAGAAGGGCTCGGCAGCCCACTCGGTGCTTCCCGGGGCGGGGGAGGAGGCAGGAGGCGGCTGCGCGGGGCCGACGCGGGCAGGGGCGGAGGACGGGCGCACGCGGGCCGGGGCCAGCTGCTCGAGCTCGGCTCGGCTTGGGGGCGGCGGCGCGGGAGGAGCTGGCTGCGCCAGCCAGAGGGGCCGCCGGGGGAGAGCTCCCACCGCCGGGCCCCCGCGGGCCGAGTCGGCCTCGCATCTGATTGATTCCGCTTTTCCTGGAGAGAGCGGCCGGGCCGCGCTTGGGCCGCCAGCACCTGCCCGCACCGGGCGGGCTTCTTCCCTCTCCCCGCGCGCCGCCGCCGCAGCCCCCATGCTCTCCGCCCCCGCCGCCCCCCGGTGGCCGCCGCTCCTGCTGCTGCTGCTGCTGCTGCTGCTGCCGCAGCTGGCCCGCGGCGCCCCGGCCCGGCCCGCAGCTGGGGGGGCAGGCCTCAGAGCTGGTGGTGCCCACGCGGTTGCCCGGCAGCGCGGGCGAGCTCGCGCTCCACCTGTCCGCCTTCGGCAAGGGCTTCGTGCTGCGCCTAGCGCCCGACGACAGCTTCTTGGCGCCCGAGTTCAAGATCGAGCGCCTCGGGGGCTCGGGCCGGGCGGCCGGGGGCGAGCGGGGGCTGCGCGGCTGCTTCTTCTCGGGCACCGTGAACGGGGAGCCCGAGTCGCTGGCGGCGGTCAGCCTGTGCCGCGGGCTGAGCGGCTCCTTCCTGCTGGACGGCGAGGAGTTCACCATCCAGCCGCAGGGCGCGGGGGGCTCCCTGGGTCAGCCGCACCGCCTGCAGCGCTGGGGTCCCGCCGGAGCCCGCCCCCTCCCGCGAGGACCCGAGTGGGAGGTGGACACGGGAGAGGGTCAGAGGCAGGCGAGAGGGGACGACGAGGAGGACAGAGAAGAGGAGAGCAGAGAAGAGGAGGCAGAAGGCGCTAGCGAGCTGCCACCGCCCCTGGGGGCCACGAGTAGGACCAGGCGGTTTGTGTCTGAGGCGCGCTTCGTGGAGACGCTGCTGGTGGCAGATGCGTCCATGGCTGCCTTTTACGGGGCCGACTTGCAGGTACGACTGAGAGCTTCCTCCAGCCGCAGTGCCCGGAGGGCCCCCAGACGCCTCCAGCGTCTCTAAAATCTCCCCTTCCAATCCCTCTGAGAAAAAACCCCTTCCCGTTCCTCATCTTCTCCAGCCGACCCCAACGAGATTCTCTCCTTTCTGAGAAAGAACAGTAACTTTTTTCTTAACTTCTGCCACCCTGGCTCCCCTGCGCCCCCCACCCCCAGGTCCCTTCCAGTTTATAGTGGGGCTGCCGACGCCCATCCCTCTCATCCGAATCTCCAGCGGCACGTGGCACACTGACCCGAAAGTGGGTGTCAAAGCATCCCCCCGGCACCTGCCTCTCCCAGCAGAGATAAAAATTGACGATTTAGGAATAGCGTTCACTCCCACCCCCCATTTCCTCAGCCCTCTACTGTCTCTAGATCTGAGAGGCCCCCCGGGGAAAGGCAGATGGGATGGAAAGAGGTGGCTGTCTAATTCCCTTGGGTATGGAGGGCGCCATAAGCAAAAGACATTGTTTGAAAGGAGCTGAACCTGGAGAGGAGCTGCCCAACTTCTGTGCAGCCAGCTGGTTGTGATCAAGGGGCATGGACTACCTTGCCAACCTGGCGCTCAGCCCCGGCAGAACTTGGCAGTGCCAGCAGCCAGCACAAGAGGGAGGGGCACAGAACTTCTGCCTGGGGGCTCAGCCCAGGAACTGAAGCTTTGGTGGAAACGGGAGGGGAGTGATGGCTGGGATGAGCTCTTTCGGTGAATGTCTCTGGTAAAGCAAGACCCATGCTTGGTCCACCCAGCTGCCCTTAGCCCAGACACAGCTCTTAACTGAGCAGGAGCAGAAAAGAGTCCAGGGATTGACTAACTAATCAGACCATTTCTAACTAGATGCAAAGATGGTGCTGACTCAGCAGGAGGTGTTTGTGTTGCCCTAAACCCCAATGTCTCTCCAAAAGACCAGGTGAAGGCTTTTCCAGGAGAAAAGGAGGGTAAGGGTTCCAGGAGAGGGTTGTTCTTTGCCCCCAGGGAGCACAGAACCAGAGATGTGCCAGGGAAGGAAGAACTGACCTGCCCAGAGGTCACAGTTCTCTGAAACAGGGATCTTGGCAATGCAGCAGCTAAGCTGACACTTTGGTGGTGATGGCATCCTTGGCCGTGACCCCATGCTAGGCTCAGCCTATGCCTGACTGCTGGGGGCCCCCAAGGGCATAGGCATCGCCTGTGCAGAATAGTCCAGACAAAGAAGCGACTGGCCTGTTTCTCATCCCAGCTTTCCCCACCCTCTGTCACTGGGAAAGGCAGGGTAGGAAAGACCCAGGGAGAAACAGATGCATAGGATGGGAAGCACTGTGGGTGAGAGTCCACGTGGCTGCTCCTCTGGCTACTGCAGGTGCCGGTTACACCCAGGCAGGCACCTCTGCAAGCCCTCCTGGTATTTGCTTCCCCCCAAAGAACGACAGAGCAGCGGACCGCCAAGGCAGTCTGCCACATGAGCTTTGGCTCACACTGATTTAATATCTGTTTCCCCTGCCTGCCCTGAGAGCAGGGAGCAGCGGGGCACCAGCCCTCTCCTCTGACTCCTTTATTTAAGCAAGTACAGGAGAGGATGGCAGAAGAGGGGTGAGAAGCGGGCTTCTCCTGTCCCTTTAGGACCCTCACACCTGGCTTCTAGGGAGCTCCACCAGAAGGAAGCTGAGATGCACCCACTGTAAACCCAGAGTGTGCTGCTGTACCCCTATACCCCCATACACAGAACAGATTCTGACATCTGCCTGAGAACCAAAACATAGGAAGGCCAACAACAGCCCTTTGTGCCAGCAGAGAAAGTCCATTTTTCAGCCTTCAGAGACAGAATGTCTCATTCTCTCAGCTGATCACCTGGACATGGGAGATAACTGAGTATTTGCCTCAGGGACATACTCGCATCTCCAGACATCCTAGCTATCTAGAAGCAGACATGCTCTGAGGCTCGGCCCCAGGATGCCTGGGCTGCAGACACAGGAATCTCTGCTGGGGTTTTCACCTGGTTTTGTTCCCATCAGCTTATGGTCTGGGTTTGCTGCCCTAGACAAGTGGGCTTTCTCTGTGGCGGAGTCACCGGGGCACTGTCATCCTCATGAGACTCCTAGCCAGATGATCTGGCTCCTGCTTGCTGCACTCCCCCGTCCCCTCACAAACATGCATTTCTAGGCCTTTCCCAGCTGCACGTAGGCACCTGCACACCCAGCAAGCCCACCTGGACAAGGAAAGCATAAGAGAACAGGCATTGGGCACCTCCGAAGGCCGAGTTCCTCTCCTTAAGGGGTTGACTTCTGGGTCTCACCTGGAAGGAAAGTCTTCCCTCAGGGAAACCAACTCTGCCACCTCTACCTTGGGTCTTCTGTCCCAGCCCACCTGCACTCCTGCTGCCACCGTGCCAGGTGGGGGAGGGGCTGAGGTACAGCTGTGTCTAGGACACCCTCAGGCCCCTCCACTCTGATGAGCTAACCAGCCTTGGAAATGCTACAGGACAGGTGTGACTGCCTCAGCTCAGTCCCCTGAGCTTCGGAAAACAGGTCCATGAGCCCAGCTGAGAGAAGAATGAAAGTCAATCCCTGTGCCTCAGGACCTTGCCTGCCCACAGCCACCTCCTCCAAATGGAAGCCAGTCCTTTATGTAGAGACCTCATTCACACAGAGGGAAGGTACTTTGGGGTGCCTTGGTAATCAGGGGTGTGCAGGGATGAGAAGAGCCTTTATCCCTCTAGGGCTTAGAGTTCCTCATCTGTGAAGCAAAACACCTGGGCTAGGTGATCAACCCGCTCTAAGCGTCCGTGTGGCTGCTTCATGACGAGCTGGTCTTTTGGAAGGTTCAGCCACTCTCCAAGCATGTTCAATTCACAGCGTGGTTGTACACGCAACCCCTCCATGGAAATACTTGTGAGGGGGGCAGAGGGAGAATGCACACCTCACAGAGGACATGTGGCTCCCCCAGGATCAGATAGCTAGTAAGTGACAGGGTTGGGTCTGCAGCCCAAGTCTCCCAAAGCTGAATCCCACGCACTGTTATCCCACCAAGCGACCTCTTTCTCAGGATGAGGGTCTCTGTCGACCCTCTGACACTTGCCTGTGTTGTGGGAGTGGGTCCTTAAATCCAGCAGTTCAAAGCCATCCAGGACCACTGTGAGGCCCTATCCAGCAAAGAAACCACCTTGGAGGCTGAGAGAAGGAATGTACCATTGCCGAGCTGGTCTCCCTGCTAAGCGACAGTGAAGTTTTCCAGAACTCTGTCAATTGAGTTCACTTAATCCCATGACAAAAGGGACCCCTGCCTCCCACCTTCTTATCTGGTTTCAGAGTTAAGAAGCTCAGACAGAGGGGGCTTTCTAAAAGGAGGGACCACCTGGGAAGACAACATTAGCTCTGTCTCCATCCAGCTGCTGCTCACTGTCCCCTGTGTGAACCTGGGGCGGGATGGAGTGAGGGGCAGCGTGGGCAGTGCCCACTTTCGCCAGCCTGGGATGCCTGTCCCGCCAGTGCTTCTGCAGTGAGCAGAGTCTCTGAGTTCTCTTCTTAGCAGAGAGAGTCCAAAAAGTGGCACTCGCAGGAGGTCAGGTTCTGGGGACTGACTTCAGGGAAGGCTTTCACAGTCATCTCCACGCCCCTTACCTGCGTGCTCTGGGGAAAATGTCTTCCACGAGACATTAGATGCTGAAATGAGCATGCAGCCTAGGTTGTCCAGCACCGTCCCAGTTTCCGCCTGTTCTGATGTAATTATTTATACAACCGTCTTTTCCTCTCAAGGGTGTCCTGGTTTGGATGACAACAGAAACAGATTCACTTTCCCCCAGCTCTGTAGCTACCAGGGAGAAAGACAAGCATTATATGTGCGTGAACAATGTCCTTCCCATTGGCAAAAGAATGCGTCTTTTCCATCCCTTACGTCTGCTACGGTCAGAATGATCAATGATAGGAGTATTTCCCAAAGAAAATGTCTCAGTGTCCAAAGATCGCTCCTTCCCCCATCCTTCTGGGGGCGGGGTGTGCACAGGCAATGACAGGCGGACTTGCTGCTTGCAAGCCTTGGGTTTGCTTTGGCGAGACTTGTAGTTTTCCTTACAGCAGCAAAGATGGGTGGCAGTCAGTGCAGAGACTAAGAACATAGATTTGGAACGAAACAGAAATAACGTAGTTGTTTGAGCAAGTCACCTATTTCTCTGTACTTCGACTCTTTCAGGTAGGAGCAGTTATACCATGATCCTAGCTTGTCTCGAGGATGTCACAAAATGTGGAATGCACCTGACCTGGTGCCTGGTTCAGAGGAGGTACTCAACGAGGTGTGGCTATTACTAGAGTTGCCTTCGGTGATGGAAACCGCTTGTTAGAGTGGGGAGGATGGGCTGGCCCATGCCATTAGAGTGCCAGCCACTGCTGTTTTCAGCTTTGCTGTTCCACACGACAGTAGAGCCTTCTCTTTCAGCTCGGTGGCGAAGGCTGACTCGTAGTTCTGTGTACGCGTGTGCCTCGAAGAGGTAACCTTGCCCTTTGCTATTCGGAGAACAAGAAGAGATGGAGGATATAGTGCAGGTTGCTCTCTTTCCTCCTCTCACCTCTTTCCTCTTCATTGGCTTCATCTCCACACCCCCAGCTCAGTCTCAGGCCCTAGAGAGGCAAGGTAGGAAAAGGAATGCACCAGATGCTGGAGTGAGAGCTTCCCGGGGCCACTTGTCCTCTCCTGGCCTCCCCCAGGAGGTGCCGCAAGGGAAAGCAGTGGAGCTGCAGGTGAAGTGCAAACGGGCACAGTAATGACAACGGGCGGGAGGAGGCCTGCTCGTCCCCATCGCCCACCGCAGCTGGCATCGGCTGCCATGGGAGCTCTGAGGGAGGAATCTCTTTGTTTGTATCTCAAAGAACCAAAAGGGGCTCTGACCCACCCACTGGCCAGGGTATTGTTATTCTTTTTTATTTATTTATTTATTTTAATAGGCACGGGATCTCGCTATGTTTCCCAGGCTGGTCTCAAGTGATTCTCCCACCTTGCCTTACCAAAGTGCTGGGCTTACAGACATGAGCTACCCTGACTGGCCTGATGTTCATCTCTATCCAGGTCCTGGGGTCACTCATGCAGGAGCAGACTCCCTAAAAGATGCCACCTCTCCCCTAACCAAAGTTAAGAGTATGGGATCCCCAAGTCATTCAAGAGCAGGTTGTTTGACCACCCCGGCCGGGCTGACCATGGGCTCCCACCAACCTGCTGTGGTTTTGGGGGTTGCTTGCTGTGCTGAGGCCTCTCCTCTTCGGGGGATCCAGGACCTCGTTCACATTCTTCACACGAAGCCTGCACTGATGTGGTGAGCAGGGAGGCGTAAAACGGCACCAGGTGGTGGAGCAAGCCGTCTGACCTCCCTGACCAGCCGCAGGCCTGATCCCCGTGGTGACTTGAAGTCCTTTGAGCCCAGGGAATTGGGGGAGAATCAAAGGCTCACACCCGGAGGTCGCCGTCCCCCTCCCCCAGTGGTCCTTCTCCCTAGGGAACTTCTCCCTAAAGCATTCCTGCCGTCATTTCTCAGAAGAGCTAATTGGGAGGGGAAAAACAAAAACTCAGTAGAACAAGAGGTAAGGAGAGATCAGTGGGATCAGGATCTGGGATTTTGAAGGGATGCTGGACCAGAGAATCCTCCTAGCCTTCTGGAAAATGAGAAGTATCTTCTGAGACAGCAGCCTTCGGGTATCTTCAAGTCCAGCCTACCCCTTGAAGCTAAATGGCTCTGAAGCCAGCCCTGCGTGACAGCTATGCACTGTCTGGAGAAGACAATGATATAAGCATCCTGAGCTGCAGGGAGGAGGCTCCCTGGGAACCTGAGGGCCTGGAAGCTCCTTACGCTGTCTGGCCCGGATCTTCACGCAGCAGTTTACCCTGTGTGAAGATCAGGGGTTAACCCTTGCCTCCCTCCGGTCTTCACTGAGGACGTGAGCACTGCCTCGTCTCTCACTCAGCCTCCCTCTGATCTGCTCAGCATGGGCACACAGGCTTGCCCCAACCTCCAGTGTTTAGCTCCTTGCGCTGAGCTGCCTCGGCCCGAAGCTTAGCAGCTGGTGTTCCTTAGCGTCACACCTTCCTTGTACGACCTCATCTTCCCCAATTTGAGATTGTGAAACTGGAACTCGATGGGAAGAAATCTTGTGATGATGGTCACAGATTGCCTCAGAAGAAATTTCAGGGGTTGGTCCCTGGCCCATCAGACCCTGGTCCTTCTTAGAGAGATCAGGATACTGTCAGCCTCCTGGAAGCAGTGAAGACCTGGTCAGGAGTTCATCTCGGCAAGCCACCATTCCTCAGCGCTCACTCCCAGTTGCATAATGATGTGATTTGCTTTTTTTCCCTCCAGAATCCAACTCCAGGAGCAAATGCCAAGTTTTAGCCTTGCCGATAAGATGTTTACATCAGCCTAAATATTGCTGGAGTGCTTGATACACCAAGTAACCTGCCAACCCCTGCTTGTAGGGCTAACAAAATACGTGGCTGATTGCCTGCGAGGTGAACAGACAGATCCCATTCACAAATAATGGGATTCATCTGGAACGCCCACACATGGCCTCACCCCATGGAATGTCCTTCTCTACCCTTTGCTTTCTCCTCCTTCCACTCTCGCCTTCCAGACCACAGGAGAAGAGGAAGAGGGGCTCCCAAGAGGTGACGATCAAGGGATCAGAGAGGCAGGACAAGCAGGTACTGCCCAGCTGACCACACTAGCTCAAGGAGCACCCACCTCTGCCCCTGTGTCTCCCCTTCCGCAAAATGCTCAAAGACGGCCACTTCAAGGGGTCGCCAAGGCAGGAGAGCGAGTTCCCATCTGGCCTCCTCTCCAAGCCTTGGAATCCAGCGGGGGAGCAGTTGGCAGCCCGGGGATAAGACAGAGGCCAAGCAGTGATGTATGCTCTGTTGGCCAGCCTGGGTGAAAGGGAGAGCAGCTGGGATCCAAAGCACATGGGTCCTCTAAGACCCACGGGACCCTCACAAGCCCCAGGCTGGAAGGAAAAAACCCATCCGGGCTGTCCAGGCAGACACTGGGAAGCCAAGCCCTGGGAAACCTAATGAGCACCCTGCACACCTCAGAGTCAGGCACTCCTGGGCTGGCCTCCTGGTTTGAAGAGCTGTGTGACCTTCGACAAGTTAATTTGCGTGATCTTCTGCTTCCTCATTCATGAAACGGAATTACAGTACCTTCTTCATAGAGTTATTGTGAGAATCCAGTGAGGTGATGTGGCAGAGTAGCTGTTGTTAGGAGTGTTTATTAGAGCAAAGTTTTCAGTATTAACAATTCCCACCCTGAAGAATAGAGTTACCCCAAGAGACACCAGAAAATGCTCAGCTGGATTCTAAAAGGGAATTCTACTAACCTGGAGCACTCAGAACATTGCTTCTGGGCTGAGGCCGGGGACGGGTGGGGGCAGTTGGCAGGGAGACGGTGTTAGGATTAAGGCGCATAAGCCGTGCCGTCCAGTAGAACTTTGTATCTGCACATTCCAGTACAGTAGCCGTGAGCCATATATGACTATTGACGCACTTGAAACGCGGCCTGTGACACACGATGAGTTTCCGTTTTTAGATTTTAACAAATTTGGATTTAGGTAGTTCCGTGAAGCTAGTCTGGGTGTTAAACTCACAGGTTTGGAGCAAGACAGGTCTGGGTTCAAAAGCTGCCATTCATGAATCAACTTTGTGACCTTGGGCAGGTTCTTGAGCCTGTTTCTTACATGTAAAATGAAGGGAGTACCGCGGAGGCCCTGGGGGTATCGTGAGGCTTTGGCAAGAATCCGATGCTCAGCCCCGTAACAAGAGTGATGGCAGTGGACAGGCCAAGCCGAGGGCCCTGAGACTTTACCCTTCACTCTGCCCCTTGTCTCCTCCTTCCCGACAGGACCACATCCTGACATTAATGTCTGTGGCAGCCCGAATCTATAAGCACCCCAGCATCAAGAATTCCATCAGCCTGATGGTGGTCAAAGTGCTGATCGTAGAAGATGAAAAATGGGGCCCAGAGGTGTCCGACAATGGGGGGCTTACACTGCGCAACTTCTGCAACTGGCAGCGGCGTTTCAACCAGCCCAGTGACCGCCACCCGGAGCACTACGACACAGCCATCCTGCTTACCAGACAGGTCTGTGCCTGGCTCCGGAAGCCCTGGGGAGGAAGGGAGATGGGATGGGCAGATCAAAGGGAGGACCACGAGGCCTGCCCAAACATGGGAAATGTCTCCCTGCTGGCCCCAGCTGGACGCCAGAGCCTCATGCCCAGAATGATGAGGAGGAGGTCATGAGGACAAGTGTGAGGTATTTGCAAGGGAAGGAGAAGAATCTTGTAAGGGCTCTTTTCCAAAAGTTTGTGACCAGCTGTCTCCTGAGATCACACATAACAAGAAGAAACGGGCTTGAGCTGCCCAGTGAGAGATCTGGGCTTGGAATTAAGAGAGTAGCTCTATCTGCAGCGGTTGTTAAACATAGGGGCAAGTAGCCAGGGCATCCCCTCAAGATTTGCCCACAGCTGGAGGGCTGCCCACCTACACGGCATGATTTCAACAGACAGCTTCCTGGAGGCAAGAGAGTGGTCATGTGTGCCAGGCTCTGCCTGTTCCTTCAGTCTTATAATGGCCCCACTGGGCAGGTCCCGGTGTTATCCCCCATTTTGTAACAGAGGAAACTGAGGCACAGAGAGGCCACACAGCTCTCTTGCCACATAGCAGCAGCGCCCATAGTCCAGCCAAGGCAGTGCTGCTGCAGGGTCATGTTCTGAACAACCATGCTGTCCTCACAAAAAGCCTTTGAAGTCCCAGCCAGCCCTAGGATGCAGCCAGCCTGGAACATAGAACGGCTTCCCTTACATGCGTGCCTGATGGGGGAGACAGAGGAGATTTCTTGATCTTGTCACTCAGAAGTCCATCTTGATAGCCTTTGTATTTTCTATTCTTTTTTATTTTTAATTTTGTTTTGTTTTGTTTGAGACAAGGTCTGGCTCTGTCACCCAGGCTGGAGTGCAGTGGCACAATCACAGCTCACTGCAGCCTCTGCCTGCTAGGTCCAAATGATCCTCCCACCTCAGCCTCCTGAGTAGCTGGGACCACAAGCACAAGCCACCTCGCCCAGCTAATTTTTTTTTTTTTAACTTTGTAGAGATGGGGTCTCATTATATTGCCCAGGCTGGTCTCCAACTCCTTTACTCGAGCAATCAAGCAATCCAACCTGCCTCGGCCTGTCAACATGCTGAGATTACAAGCTGTTCTCATTTTTTAACAAAAGGAAATGTCACAGGTTACTCTACAATTTAGAAAGATAGGGGGCAGGTGAATTGGCTTGACCATAAGCACAAAAAGAACCAATAAAGCAAGGCCATTAGGTGAGATATCCAAACACGCTGAACCTTCTGTTGCTTCCTCCTCCTGAAAAAAGGTCAGCCGGGCGCATGGCAGGTGCCTGTAGTCCCAGCTGCTCGGGAGGCTAAGGTGAGAGAATTGTCTGTGCCCAGGAGTTTGAGGCTAAGTGAGCTACAATTACACCTGTGACTAGCCACTGCATTCCAGCCTAAGCAACACAGCCAGACCTCGTCTCTAACATTTAATTTCGGCAGGGCACGGTGGCTCACGCCTGAAATCCCAGCATTTGGGAGGCTGAGGTGGGCAGATTGCCTGAGGTGAGGAGTTTGAGACCAGCCTGGATAACATGGTAAAACCCCGTCTCTACTAAAAATCCAAAAATTAGCCGGGCTTGTTAGTGCATGCTTGTAGTCCCAGCTACTCTGGAGGCTGAGGCAGGAGAATCGCTTCAACCTGGGAAGCAGAGGCTGCAGTGAGCCGAGATCCTGCCATTGCACTCCAGCCTGGGCAACAGAGCAAGATTCCATCTCAAAAAAAAAAAAAAAAAAAGAAGAAGAAGTAAGAAAATTTAATTTAATTTAAAAGCTCTGTAAATGCAGGTGATGCACAGGCCAACGAGCACGTTATGAAATGCTCAGTGGTGCACGCCCATGTGCAAGCAGACACCCACCCCCGGGCCCACAGGCCGGCGGCACACCACACACACACACTGATGCGCTCTCTTGCTCTCTCCCCACCAAGCAGAACTTCTGTGGTCAGGAGGGGGCTGTGCGACACCCTGGGCGTGGCAGACATCGGGACCATTTGTGACCCCAACAAAAGCTGCTCTGTGATCGAGGATGAGGGGCTCCAGGCGGCCCACACCCTGGCCCATGAACTAGGTAAGATTTGCCGTGCCAAAGCTCACTTCACCACATCAGAGGCAACTGCTCTTCCAGATCCAAGGTTGCGTAGATCCTAAGGAATATTCGGCCCTCGCGTAGGGATAGCGCCTCATCATTTTGACAGGGTGACTGTATACAAACAGATATTGCGCTTGACAGTGCCGCACACAACTCCACTCCCACCCCAGCACATGGCCAAAATATGAAAGCAGCGTCCCACACAATTATCACCGGTCAGCCCGCGAATGCCAGGACACCAGACACGTGCTGGGGTGGAGGCGTGGAACTGTGCGCAAGCTAAGCCGTGAGGATCTGGGGGAAGAAAAATGGTCCAGAGACTGCCTTATCAGAGAGCAAATGATAGAGCTAGATCCAAATTTACGACGGGCTGAGGCAGAAAACAAAGGGGTATCTGTGTTTCTCAGTCATCTGAGAACGCATCCTGGAAGAGCAAAGCGCAGGGCAGAGCCCAACGCAGAAATCTTCTGAGAGTAAGGGGGTGGCTCTCCCTCCGGTAGCTCCATCCCTGTCCCTAGCTGGGCTGGGTAGAGCGTGCTGGGCAGGGCAGGGCAGAATGGAACGGGCCTCTCTCCCCCAGGGCACGTCCTCAGCATGCCCCACGACGACTCCAAGCCCTGCACGCGGCTCTTCGGGCCCTTAGGCAAGCACCACATGATGGCGCCGCTTTCGTCCACCTGAACCAGTCGCTGCCCTGGTCCCCCTGCAGCGCCATGTACCTGACGGAGCTCCTGGATGGTGGGCACGGTAGGCACCGGCAGCCCCGCCCTGCTTGTCCCATGGGCCTCCTTCCACTGCTGCTGGCGCAGGGACCCCCTCCAGCTGTGCCTCCTCACAGGACCCTTAGGGCTGAGTCTCCGACCATCCTCCCATGCTGGGGCATTCACACCACCCCCGAGGACTGCTCTTCCTGGCCCCATCTTCCAGCAGCCGAATTCTGGGCTAATTTAGATTAGTCACAAAGCAGGGGGAAGTCGTCCGAGAAGGTTGTCTGAAGGAGGAGGGTTTGAGCAGCGCTTGAAGGAATAGACGCAGGCAGAACGGAAGAGAGAGAAACCTACAACAGCTCAGGCGTGGCAGAGGCAGCGACTGCGGCCTGTGAGAGCAGGAAGGCGGGGAGCTGGTTTAAAGAACTGGAGCCAGGTGGGGGCCCGCACCTGTGGTCCCAGATACTCGGGAGGCTGAGGCAGGAGAATCGCTTGAGCCCAGGAGGTCAAGGCTGCCAGTGAGCTGTGATCACGCCACTGACTCCAGCCTGGATGACAGAAAGAGACCCATCTCTTTAAAAAAAATGCTTCTCAGAAGAGGGGGAGTAAAGAAAAAAACAATTTTAAATGGTTGGCATTGTTGGTAAAGCAATGAAGTATTTTAGATCCTTCTCACTGAGGGAGACAGGGACATGTATGGTGCAAAAATAAGATTATCCAGACAGCATTAGTCGCTCTTGATTTGCATGCTGTGACTTTGAGGAGCACGGTTAGGTTGCGATGTGGATGAACACTGCGTTAGCTGGCATTCACTGGGTACGCGCTGAATGTCAGGGGCAACGCATCCTAGACGCTCTGGACAGCAAAGGAAAGTTGGTGCTGAAAAGCCTTTGCAACTGATAGTCAAAAATTAGGCAAGCTCTCACTAGATCATCGAGTGGTGACAGCTTTTAGTTGGAGGTCAAGGAAGTCATCATGCCTAGACCTTCACGGCCATTCATCACAGGCCGTGGAGAGCTGAGAGGGTGGCTGCCCTGCGCGCGTTCTTAAGCCCTTGCTTCCTCTTTTCCCAGGGGACTGTCTCCTGGACGCCCCCCGCCGCGGCCCTGCCCCTCCCCCACAGGCCTCCCAGGACGCAGGGCCCTGTACCAGCTGGACCAGCAATGCAGGCAGATCTTTGGGCCGGATTTCCGCCACTGCCCCAACACCTCTGCTCAGGACGTCTGCGCCCAGCTCTGGTGCCACACTGATGGGGCCGAGCCCCTGTGCCACACGAAGAATGGCAGCCTGCCCTGGGCTGATGGCACGCCATGCGGACATGGGCACCTCTGCTCAGAAGGCAGCTGTCTACCTGAGGAGGAAGTGGAGAGGCCCAAGGTGAGGGATAGCCCCTGAGGATAGCTGGGAGAAGGGAGGAAAAACAAGAAATGAGAAGGACTGAGAGCTGTTCTCAAGGGGGGAAACCACACTGGAGAGCCAGGAACTGAGAGACAGCCAGGCACAGTGGCTCACACCGGAATCCCAGCACTTTGGGAGGCTGAGGCAGAAGAATCACTTGAACCGAGACTAGCCTGGGCAACATAGTGAGATCCTGTCTATACAAAGAAATAAAAAATAAGCCAGGCATGGTGACTCACACTTGTAGTCTCGGCTATTTGGGAGGCTGAGACAGGGTGATCACTTGATCTCAGGAGTTCAAGGCTAAAGTGAGCCATGATCATGCCACTGCACTCTAGCTGTGCAAAAGAAGGAGACCCTGTCTCCAATTTAAAAAAAAAAAAAGAAAAGAAAAGAAAGAGAAAGAAACTTCAAGCCAGGCCGCAACATAGGACTTCTAGGTAAAATCACTCACCTTTTAACAAACAAACCAAAGCATATTTATCCACACAGAGAGGAGCCCGTGGAGGCTGTCCCCTCAGTCAGTGGGTTGACACTGCCAATGCTCCAGACATTGGGAGACTGCCCCTGGGAGCTGCTCTGGGGCTGACTCAGGGCTGGTGCAGATGCAGACTGGTGAGAGGTGGGAAACAGGAAGGTGGGCATGCCACAGACTGGAGCCACTGTGAATTCCATCATGAACACAGAGAGACACGTGGAATAAATTCCATCAAGAATTGAGTGAAAAGTATTCATAGCCTGCCCATGCTTGAGCTGAATGCATGATTAGAGGTTGGGAGAATGAGAGCAGTTGTGGGAATTCTGTACTCAAAGAGGAGGAGAGGAGGCAGAATCAGAGCTGCCTCTGGCCAGGCAGAAAAAACTTGGCCCAGGAGAGAGTAAACTCACAAGAAAAACCAAGTCAGTGCCAGTGAGGGTTTTTCAATGATTCATTTCTTTGCCCTGGTCTTAATACATCCAAACTGTGAGGCTGATCACATTTCTCTTACTGTGAGTCATGGAGCCATCACTATGAAACAGCATCCACTGAGTTTCACAGCCTGGTCCCCCACCAGCGTTGAATCGCCAGGGTGGCCCGAGTACTCCTCAGCGCATATCTTTTGCACTGAGCCTTGGGAGCCTGCCTGTGCCAGGTAAGCTCCATACTCCTGTTCTAAGCCTGAGCTAACGCAGGATTCATGGAATGATCCTCAGCCGCCTCCCATTCTCCCTGTCGTTCTCATCACATGTTATCGAGAGGAGGGGAGAGGAATCTGCCGCCGATCCCCAGAGGCAGAGCTGAGCTAAGTGCAGGGAGAGGTTGACATGAAATGATCATGGAATGATGTGTGGCCTCCATTTTAAGAACAGTCAGATCAGAGAATAAATATTTACAGAATCAGACTGAGTGCAGTGGCTTATGCCTGTAATCCCAGCACTTTGGAAGGCCAAGGCAGGTGGATCACCTGAGATCAGGAGTTCGAGACCAGCCTCACCAACATGGTGAAACCCTGTCTCTACTAAAAATACAAAAATTAGCCAGGTGTGGTGGTAGGTGCCTGTAATCCCAGCTACTTGGGAGGCAGGGGCAGGAGAATCACTTGAGCCCGGGACACAGAGGTTGCAGTGAGCCAAGATCTGGAATTGCACTCCAGCCTGGGCGACAAGAGTAAAACTGTGTCTCAACAAAATAAAAATAGGGAAGCAATTCTGTTTCTTTCCCAGGCATTATCCTGTCAGTGGAACCAGTGGCTGGTAGACTATGGCAATACCACCCAGGGATGCTTCCTTTAGACCAGAGTTCCTCTACCTTGGCATTAGGGACACTTGGGGCTGATAATTGCTACTGTGGGGACTGTGCATTGCTGGATGTTTAGCAGCATCCCTGGCCTCTACCCACTAGATGCAATAACATACACCCTCCCCAGCTGCAGCCACCAGAATATCTGCAGACAGTGCCAAATGTCCCCTGCAGGGCAGAATTCACCCCAATGGAGAACCACTGCAGTGTATGAAACCTCATTCCCATAAAAGAGTGTCATTCATTCATCAACAGATATTCTGTTAAGCACCTTACCAAGCATAAGGCACCATTTTAGACACTGGGGAGTCAGTAGTGAATGAGTCCAGCCTGGTCTCTGTGCTCACAAAGCCACGCAGGCCACAGTCATTAAACAAATGATTGAGGCAGTTTACGGCGCTCTATGCACCAAGATGAGAATGACTAGATGAGGAAGCCACGGCTATGGCCACCTGGCAGCACAGACGCTGAAGCCTCCCGGCCTTTGCTCCTGATTCAGTGTGCCATTGTATGTTGCAGCCCGTGGTAGATGGAGGCTGGGCACCGTGGGGGACCCTGGGGAGAATGTTCTCGCACCTGTGGAGGAGGAGTACAGTTTTCACACCGTGAGTGCAAGGACCCCGAGCCTCAGAATGGAGGAAGATACTGCCTGGGTCGGAGAGCCAAGTACCAGTCATGCCACACAGAGGAATGCCCCCCTGACGGTAATTGCCACTCAGGGCCGCCCCTGCCAGAGAAGCCACTATCATTGCCGTAACACACCCCCAGAGGATGTGTAAACTAGGAGTAAAGTGGGTCTCCTGAGATATAGAGTTTTGCCTGTGATCTCCACCTAAATGGGCTCTGCAAGGCTTCAAGCCCAGGGGAAGCTCTCAGGGACCCAGGACGGCTCTCATAGTGTTCAGAGAACCTGGCAAAGTCAAGGAGAGAAATTGCCCTCATCTTCCAAGATGTGGAGATGAGGACATCACTCCTAACCAAACTTATTGGGGAGGAGCCTTTGCAGAGGGGCTAGCGTCTAGGAAAATAATCCTCCTGGAGGCATTGGAGCCCTCATCTGTGTGCAGAATGGAAGCATTTTCCAAAGCAAGTGTCAGAGCCAAACCTCCAAGGACTTTCTAGCCAAAACTCAGCCCAGGGCGGAGGGAGGATTTCTGAATCTGATTCCTGTGCACATTCCTTCTGAAAAGAGTTGCCCATCTTCCTTTGGGGCCATGGCAACTGCTTGATAGAATCTTCCCAAGAAACAATACTACCTCTCCCTTCCCTTGGCATATTCCTATCCCCCAGTACCTGCTGGAAACCACACACATTAACTCGGAGGCGGTAAACGGGGAGCAGCAAACTTGTGAGAGGGAAATCATTACAAGGTTTTTCCCCCACCATCCCATCCAACTGCCCTGTGTGCAGCTCCAGGAAGTATTGGCAGGCTTGAAAATCAGGCAGAGCTTTAGGAGAGATTCCACCATGGGAAAAGACACTGGCATTGGGTCGATGGCTCATAGGAGAATCTGCAGGCTTTGCAGTTTCACAAAGCAAGAAGGATCCACAATGGTTTAAGGCTCAACGGATGAGTCACAGATCCTAGGTTGGTGAGGGGCTTAGAGAAAGGAAAGGTTGGGTGAGCAGAAGCTTTGAGGGGAGTTAGGACTCAGCAGAGTCTAGGGGACTGAGATGGGGGTGAGGCATGAGGGGACCTGCCAGGATGGGGGGAAGGTGTGAGAAGAGCCCTCATTCACTTAGGTGGAATCAAGCAAAGCACACCAGTATGTCAAGGCCAGATCACAGAGGTCCTTGAAGGCTGACACAGTATCCAGGGATTATCTGTGCCACCTGTCCCATCAAGTCACCTGGAAGCTCCTGCAGACACAGCCCAGACCCCCTCAGCTGCACTGACTCAGAGTCTCAGGCGTGGAACATGGCATCTGCCTTGGCAAAGTCTCCCCAGGCATTCAGATGCACAGTTCGGGCGGGGAACCTTGGCAGGAAGAACAGCTTTAATTTTAGGATTTGGGGGTGGAAAGCAACCCACGTCTAACTTCAGATGGCTTGGTCTGGCAGCGGCACGCGGCAGGACAGAGAAGAGGCAGGCACGGGTCCCTATGAAGCCAGCGGGCCCGGGCTTGTGGTGGTGAGAGTGGGATGCCATCGTTTTAAATCACAGATTGTCCTGAATATAGTGTAGGTCTTCATGACAGTTTGGAAATAGCGGATAGAGATGCTCAAATGTTCGGGAGACATCAGGATACCAGTCTCAGACTTGAGCATGGTAAGAACAGCAAATGAAAGTCAAAGCAGTTCGTGGAAGGACCATCAGGATGTTGGACATGCTGAGTTGGCAGTAATCATAGTACATACAAATGGAGCTCCAAGAGACAGCCAGAATTACAGAATGTGGGTGTAGGGGAAAGATCAAAGCTAGACATGTAGATTTGGAAGTCTTTGGATTCATGTCCAGGGTCACTGAGGAAGTTGATAGGGCACAATTAGCAGGGTCCTGAGAAGATAGCTCCATGTGCCATTCTGTGTCTTCCAAGCTTACTGAACTGTTCCCTGTTCCTCCCTGAGTTTATTCATCTGTAAAGTACGATGAATCTCTTTCCCCTAATGGAACGGACATTTATCCTAGAAAGCCCAGCGTGAGGCTGGAGGGCTCCTTTCCTTGCCCTTTTCAGTGAGGGTCACAAGTGTCTAGGAAGTGTTGTGCCCAGGAGACACTGGGCCTGGGTCCCTAGATTGAGTAAAAACCAAGAGAAAGAAGAAAAGTGCTGTACATTCGGGATTTCTCCACCGGGTCCTCCTGCTTCCACAGGGGTGTCATCTCCATGCCGTTTCTTCCTCTTTCTAGGGAAAAGCTTCAGGGAGCAGCAGTGTGAGAAGTATAATGCCTACAATTACACTGACATGGATGGGAATCTCCTGCAGTGGGTCCCCAAGTATGCCGGTGTGTCCCCCCCGGGACCGCTGCAAGTTGTTCTGCCGAGCCCGGGGGAGGAGTGAATTCAAAGTGTTCGAGGCCAAGGTGAGAATCACCCTGGGACTCAGATCCAGAGATGGGGAGGAAGGTCGCCTGTCCCCACCCCCTCCCACAGACTGCTTCTGTGCTCAACACACCCTCCCTTTCCCTGTTGCAGGTGATTGACGGCACCCTGTGTGGGCCGGAGACGCTGGCCATCTGTGTCCGTGGCCAGTGTGTCAAGGCTGGCTGTGACCATGTGGTGGACTCACCTCGAAAGCTGGACAAATGTGGGGTGTGTGGGGGCAAAGGCAACTCCTGCAGGAAGGTCTCCGGGTCCCTCACCCCCTCCAGGTGAGTCTCCCCAGGAGTTCCATACCTTGCTTGGTAGAAGAGGGTAATGTGCTTTGCACTCTGATAGGCCCAAACTTGAACTGTGGCTGCTACTTAATAGCTATGAGGGTTGGGCAAATTATTTAAACTCTCCGAGCTTCAGTTTCTTTATAAAATGTCAGCAGTGTCTCTATCTCAGAGTCATCGTAAGGATTTCCTGAGATGGGATGTGCACTTGGCAGTGTCGAGCCCATAGAAAAGACAGAACACAGAGCAGCCGTGACTTTTACGAGGGCTGGAGGCCATGTGGATAGGGAGCTGTCCTCTCTGACTCAGTCGAGCCACACTGAGTAACCTGGACCTCTGCCAGAAAACAGCTCTTCCAGGCCTGTTTTGGGAAGGACGTCTCACCCTAAGCCTGGAAAGCCCTGTCCTTTCTGCAGATGGATCTTCAGAGAAGGGGGTTACCAAAAGTGGGCCCTGGCAGCCTCAGGGCTTTCATGAATCTGAGAACTCCAGACACTTTGTTCACATCCTAACGTCACACATTCATAAAACTCCAAGGGTTTTCCAAAGTGCGTTCATTTCCACGATCTTGTTCGATTTGTAAAATAAGTCCATGAGGTGGGTAAGGCCAATACTATTCTTCTTCATTTTACAGAGGAAGAAATTAAGGCACAAAAAGATTAAATGACTTCTCTAAGGTCACATTGATAGTTAATGACAGCCAGAGGAGAACCTAGTTTTCCTAAGTCCTAGACAACTTTTTTCTGCCACTCCATGTACTTCCTGGAGAGGAAGAGCAAGGTCAAGTGTTTTATATGTGCCACACTCTGCCTCTCTGCCTCTAGCACATTCATGTGTCCTTCGGGGGCTACGTGAGCACACATCTGTCCAACCACTCCCCCCAACTTCATGGTCTCAGAGTTTTTGAGAAGTGTTCACTGTATTGTATTCTGCCTAGTGAAGCTCGCCAACCCTGCACCATTCTGTGTGTGTGTGTGTGTATGTGTGTGTGTGTGTGTGTGTATCTCTGTCTCTACATCTCTCATCTCACCAGTCTGAGAGAACAGAATCTGCTTACAGCAGGTAACTTGGAACTCTTTTTATTATTTTTAATTTATTTTTGTTTTTTTGAGATTGAGTCTCACTCTGTTGCCAAGGCTGGAGTGCAGTGACACAATCACACTGCAACCTCTGCTTCCCAGGTTCAAGCAATTCTCCTGCCTCAGCTTCCCAAGTAGCTGGGATCACAAGCATACACCACCACACCCAACTAATTTTTGTATTTATAGTAGAGACAGGGTTTCATCATGTTGGCCAGGCTAAGGCTGGTCTTGAACTCCTGGCCTCCAGTGATCTGCCCACTTCAGCCTCCCAAAGTGCAGGGATTATGGGTATGAGGCCCTGCCGCAGAACTCTTTATATTTAAGCTCAAAGGACATAGAAAAAAGAAGCAGACGCTATTCCGATACTGGGTCCCTTGGCCACTTTCCCTCAGGCTTTAGACAGGTGGGCCTGTGGACACTCTCAGAGTCCAAGACTAAGCAGCCAGCCCCAGCTGGACATACAGCAAGAAGAGCAAAGAGCTCTCCTGACGGTTGCCTCACTTTCTCCCCCAGCCTATGGAACCCAGATTCCCAGGAAAGAACAAACAACTAATCCTTCTTCATCCTACCTAAAGCCCTAAGCTTATAATGGACTGGAAACAGTTTCCCAAAACAGCATCCGATCATTCCAGAAGCACAGTGCTCATGGTGTCTGGGCACTCCCAGAAGGTGGCTTCAAAGAGGCAGGCTTGAACCCCCAACTCTCAACCCCCAGCCTAATCCCACCATAGGCCATATTCATCAAATACTAGGAGCTGATTGACTCAAAGAGGTGGTGTGAAATTTCCCTCCTGTTCACGTTCTGGAAGGGATGTATGGAACAGTTTTGTCCATGCGGGTTTGAGCTCTGGGTGTGGAGGTGGCCAAGCAAAGTTGTATACCATTGCAAGAAACTAGAGGTATTTGCAATCTCATTTGATAGATGCCAGGTGTGGCTGCATCAGTACAGCTTTCCAAACCCTTCTGGGTTCTCCTCTCTAAGCTGTTCTCAAGAGCCACGTGGATACCTCAACTCCTCAACCACGCATTTGAAATATCTGGTTTTTGCCAGATGAAGCAAAAACCCTTGAAAATCCCAATGTACAAGACATTTCTGTCTGCCTAAACAGCTAATTTATTGAGAACGTTGAGACAACTTGCTTAATTATTTGCTTTGGATTTTTTTGTCTGCCACCCGGGGTGCCCACTTCAGTTTCCAAGGCATCATCGTGACCCGGGCTGGGTAGCCACTGGTCTAAGGGTGTCTTTCTGTTCCTATCATAGTTACGGCTACAATGACATTGTCACCATCCCAGCTGGGGCCACTAACATTGACGTGAAGCAGCGGAGCCACCCGGGTGTACAGAACGATGGGAACTACCTGGCATTGAAGACGGCTGACGGGCAATACCTGCTCAACGGCAACCTGGCCATCTCTGCCATAGAGCAGGACATCTTAGTGAAGGGGACCATCCTGAAGTACAGCGGCTCCATCGCCACCCTGGAGCGCCTGCAGAGCTTCCGGCCCTTGCCAGAACCTCTGACAGTACAGCTCCTGACGGTCCCTGGCGGGTCTCCCCCAAAAGTCAAATACACCTTCTTTGTTCCTAATGACGTAGACTTCAGCATGCAGAGCAGCAAAGAGAGAACAACCACCAACATCATCCAGCCGCTGCTCCACACACAGTGGGTGCTGGGGGACTGGTCTGAGTGCTCCAGCACCTGCGGGGCCGGCTGGCAGCGGCGAACTGTGGAGTGCAGGGACCCCTCCGGCCAGGCCTCTGCCACCTGCAACAAGGCTCTGAAACCCGAGGATGCCAAGCCCTGTGAAAGCCAGCTGTGCCCCCTGTGATTCAGGGGGCAGGGGCCAGTCTTCTGCTCCTGGATGTGGGGGGTACTGGGGTATAGACAAGGGTCTCCACTTTGGTGACTCTACATACCAAGGCAGCATGGCCGACCCAGGCCTCCCATTGCCGCAGTCCTCCAGTACTGCACAAATTCCTACGGGGGAAGAGGAGAGGGTTTGGGGCGGCAGACCCTGTCGTCAAGTCCAGTGGACTGGACCTTGCTCGGGTTCAAGTAGAGGGCATAGGTTAAAAGGTAAAAGTGCACTTATTGACTCAGACAGAACACTCACCGTCAGTCTGTTTGCAAAGGACTAGCAAACTTAAATGAAAAAAAAAAATTCTATCTGGTTTCCCCCGATACATAATCTACCTCAGAGGGGAAAAAAATTAGTATAAGACAGGCATGGGGTAGGGAGTCGATGGTGAATGTCACAGCAGGCTCCAAAGCTGCACCCCAAGCTGTCTTCGAGAATGATCACGACAGTCTTCACTGTTAAAATCCATCACCTAAAGGGCCGCAGCGTCACAGGGTTATGGAGAGCCACCTGTTCTCAGGCTGCCACCTGCAGGGGTGGATCCATTTCAAGTATTTATGCCAATGTGTCTCTGAACTAAAGTGTGATCTTATGCCAATGCAGTGGTCTGCTCTGGTTCATTGTTTCTTTGGAAAGAGCAGGGACCTAGAACCCAGGGATGGAGGCTGAAATTAGGTCAGCTCACCTTGAATTCATGCTGGGCAGCTGGCTCCTTGCCTGCTCTGGGTCCTCATAGACCTGCAGAATCCAGCTCATTTGAGCAACTTTCATTGGCATGATCTAGACCAGTGGTTCTCAAGCTTTCATTAAGATCATCTAGAGGGCTGGTGAAAACAGATTGTGAGGCCCGGCAGAGTGGCTCACACCTGTCATCCCAGCACTTTGTGAGGCCCAGACAGGAAGATTGCTTGAGCCCAGGAGTTCAAGACCAGCCACAACAACATGCCGAGACCCTGTCTCTACAAAAAATTTAAAAATAACTGGGCGCGGTGACTCACACCTGTAATCCCAGCACTTTGGGAGGCCAGGGCGGGTGGATCACGAAGTTCAAGACCAGCCTGACCAACATGGTGAAACCCCATCTCTATTAAAAAGACAAAATTAGCCGGGCGTAGTCCCACACGCCTGTAATCCTAGATACTCAGAAGGCTGAGGCAGGAGAATCGCTTGAACCCAGGAGTCAGAGTTTGCAGTGAGCCGAGATCTCGCCACTGCACTCCAGCCTAGGCGACAGAGCGAGACTCCGTCTCAAAACAATAAATAAAAAATAAAAATAAATAAAATCAGTTGGGCATGGTAGTGCAGGCCTGTAGTCCCAGCTACTCAGGAGGCTGAGGTGGGAGAGTCTCTTGAGCCCAGGAGGTTGAGGTTGCAGTGAGCCATTTTCATGCCACTGCACTCCAGCCTGGATGACAGAGTGAGACCCTGTCTCAAAAAAAAAAAAAAAAAAAAAAGTAAGAAAAGAAAACACAGATTGTGGGGCCCCATCCCCAGAGTTTCTGATCTAGTGGTTGGAGTGGCCTGAGAGTCTGCATTTCTAACAAGTTCCCATGACTGACATGGAGGCTGCTGGCTTGGGAACCACACTGTGAACGCCTGTGCTAGCGGAAACTTCCAGCTGGGATATCACAGTGGCTATGCGATGCCTCCGGGCTCCTCATTCTTGAGAATAATATCCCCTTCCTCTCTGTGAGCCACCCCATTATCCTCTTACATGCTGCCTGCCTCCTTTTAGTTTAGCTTGGGGCATCAGATTCTCTTAGGCTCTCAGGAATTCTACACCTGCATTTAAGTAACATAGTCCCATTGACCTCAGCCCCTGTCTCCACCCCCATCCCCCACCAAATCTCATCCCCATCTCACAATTCCTTTGGCCCCAGCAACTTGTGACTGTCCCAATGAGCCCTTTTATCCACAATGTCATTCCCGCCAGGCATCTGAAGTCACCTGAGAGCTGCCAAAGCCCCTCCTTCGCTCCATAGTTCCTCGTCTCTCCTGTGGCTCAGAGGAAGCTCGGCTCAGTCTTCCACGTGATCTGGTGCAGAGGGAACTTACTTAGTCCTTGGTCACAAATCGGTGACAAGAAACGGACAACATCAAGAAATGATATTCTAGCAAAAGAGGAAAAATACCCAAATGTGCATCTTGTCTTTTTTCACCACCTGTGGCCCCTCCGTCCTCCCCTTCAGATATGTGGTACCATGGGCAGGGAGGAGGCCGTAGGGGCTCTAGGCAAGGCCATGGGATTCCAGCCCCACTGTCCCCCTTAGCTGCTCTCTACACGATGACGGATGACACAGAGTTGGTCACTCCATCCTGTCTGCTTACTCTTTCAGCGAGTGGGAGGCTGGGCATACCCAAGCATAAACAGGCACACACACAGACATGTTGTTGATGACTAGCAAAGCCAGCTTGTTTCCCTGCTGTGCACCAGTTTTGTTGAGGCTGATGTATGTTTCCACAGCTCTTCATTGCCTTCCATTTCTCGCTCTCCCCCCAAATAAAGCCAAGTGTGTCCCCCTTAATGGCCTAGGCCAGGCCAGCTGTGCCATCCCTGCTGCCTGCATCGTTACCAGGCACAGCTTTGGCCCTGGAGTTCAGCTGGCAGCAGAGCTGCTGATGTGCAAAGCAGAATGGAATCCAGCTTGGCTCTCCCAGCTGTGTGGGCTCGGCGAGGCTCTCAGAGCGCATACTTGTTTGTGTCTGAAAACTCAACAGCTGCAGCTTAGGGACTCAGAAAACAGATCTGCAGAGGAGGACCACACCATTATCGGCCCCGGCCAACCACGACCACTCTTTTAACCCAGAGAAGGCAAGACTGTATTTCCTCTGCTGAAAGATTGTATTTTCCAGCTAGCGTTCCTAATGGAAACTGGTACACCCTTCTAATGAAAGGCCCTGACTTGGCAGGTAATTTGGTCATTAACCTGAATCCTCCAGATACCTGTCAGAAATACTTAGAAGGTGGTACAGTAACATAAAGTTAATTTTCAACCTTTCATTTCTAAGATAAGTGAATCTTTGTCTGGGGTTTATTCCCTGCCCTTTATTCCTCTATCGCTGACTAGAGGGTTTTGTGAATTTACAAAAGTATGCAATATTACCATTTCCAGCCCACTGTAGCAGACCACCCCCTCTCCCAGGAACGTATTCTAAGGGTGGTGGGACCCATCTCACTAGATCTACCTCTTGTTCTCTGATGATATCCACCTGGTTCTAAACCCTTTGTGCTTGAACTTTTTAACCAAGTGGCCCTCTCACTGAGGACGCTTCCTCTTTTCTGGTGTCCAAACATGTCACCCTTCCTGCTTTCCTCTGGAGTGCTCTTCAGAGTTGTTTAAAACCACCCCTCCCTCCCCCGCCCCCCAAAAAACAAAACCACAAATGACAGGAATAATTGGAAGGTTCTTAAGGGATATTGGCTTTTGCTTTGTCTTGATATTTTCCACTTGCGGTCCAGGGCAGATAAAGAGGGAGGCCTTGTCAGCCCTGCACTGCAGAGTCTGCAGCATCGAGCAGCCACCTGTACTGGGCTTTCCTGCATGGCCCAGACTCCCCTGCACAGGTGCCCCGTTCCCTAGCGGGGGCTCGTGAGCCCCGAAGCAATATCTACTCCGCGTGCTCCGCCCCAGATCACCAGTCCCTGCAGGAACCTGCAGCATTTCCTTTACCATTTGGGAATTCGAAATGATTTCTCCATTAAGTGTGAACAGGAAGGTGAAATTTACCAAAGAGGACAGGACATAGCATGACGCTTGGATTTCCAGATTTCTGCTGCCACAGACTCATCACTTCTCATTGCCTCTATGATGAGTTGAAGCTACATTTCGGGACACATGGCCCCAAAAAATAGGAGGTGGGGTGAACATCATGAGGACAGTGATGAAGTCTTCTGTAAGCCTAGGTTACTGGCCCTGAGACGTGTCCTCTGCCCTCCTCCACTCCCACTCTGCTCTGCGCGATGTGGGAGGGAATTCCCCCAGGTGAAGAGAGGCTCGTCCCCTGCCTAGAATTCCCCATCCCTAGCTGCACCGTGAGTCAGACACCCAGCCTCCCCAGGCCCCGAGCGTGCCCTATCAGTAAGTACTGGGACAGGACGCAGAGGAAGGGAAGGATGCAGCCGCATCCCATCCCGGAGGACTGCAGGCAGGGTTTGCTCCTCTTTGTGGCCAGGGCTGAAGGGCAGTCTGTCTTATGGGGAAAACTCTCCTCTCACACAGCATGTTTTCCTGGGGGCCTCCACTGAGCTCACCATCTTGGGAAAACTGCCTGTGGAATGTAGGAAAGAAGTCACCCATCTAAGCCGACGTCTTCATTGGCTCGATGTCGGCGATGAGTAATGCGACAAATACTGTGGTTGGATTGATTGTATATATGACAACATTCTAAACAATACAGGATAACACAACGAGCAACAGTCAAAGCTGGAGTGCCCAGCAAGCAGAGTGGGTGGGCACGCTTTCCCTGCCCCTCATCAGCCCCTCCCAAGTGCCCGTGTGCTTCCCAGGTCAACACTGCAGAATGACCTGACCAGACATAGTAGCCAATACGCGTGCCCCTCCACAGCTGGTGCCACATTTCCCTGGCCCATTCTTCTTCAGGTGAGGAGCTTCTCTGACCTTCTACTTTGGAAATAGCAGGACTGGCTTAAAACTGAGTGCCGCCCAGCCCACGCCCCCTGAAATAGATCAAGGAACTCATCACGGCCACTGCTCAAGTATTGGGAAGAGAGATGACACCAGTGCACAAGTGCATTCTGAACCATAATGGCAAGCAGGGAGCGAGAAAGCCACCTGTCTCTTTAGAACATAGTTTCCCTCAGGCCTGGGGCTCAGTAGAAAGAGACAGGAAGGTTCCGGCTGGCCTTCCAGCCCCCAGAGCTGCCCAGCCCAGCCCTGGCAGATGCAAATCACCCCAGGAAAGAAGAGAGGAAAGAAGCCTTCCCCAGACCTCACCGTTCCTCATTCCAAACATCTTGTAAGTCCCAGGGGCACTGAAAGAGTTTTTCCGCGGCCAAACACAACTTCCTGTTTCTAAGAAAGGGAAGAAAAAAATAGTTGAAAGGGTTTTTGGACACTGGAGATTTCAAGTTTCTGTAAACGCGAATGAATCAGACACATGTGGAATGAATTTCTCCGGAAGTAAGAAAAGATGCTGTGAGTTCCTCTTGCTGGACCAGAAAATAGGAAAAGGATAGCTGGAAGGGGAGGTGCGTCAGAGGCTGCAAGGAGAGAGACCATGTGGATGTGGGATGGAAGAGACGATCCCACTGGTGACAGGGTTCAATGAGGCTGCCCTGAGGCCACATCCTGAAGTTGCTTATTACTCAGAACTGCTCCACCTCTGAAGTCCTACATCAGATCTCCTCCTCCCCAGCCACAACCTCCCATCTTCCCAGATCTTTCTCATAAATGCATCCTTCCCCCATGCCCTGGCCACCCCCACATGTGTCCTTCTCCATCCGTCTTTCCTGCTCCTCTGTCTCTAGCTCTTTCCCTGTGCTGCTTGGGCTCCACGTTCAGTACCTGCACCTCAATCCTGCCAATGTTCTCAGTGTCCTTGCCCCACTGACTCTCTGTGCTGCTCAGCAGGCAGAGCCTCACTCGGCACCCATTCACCCCTCCCTACCCTCTCATGTCATCCTGCCAATGAGCAGATCCACACCCCGGGGGGGAATCCCAGCCCTGAGCACACAGGTGCCACCATAAAGTTACGACATTCGATGGAAACTGTCCAGCAACCTGAGCAGGCTCCCCTCTCAGCTCTACCACTGGTCCTCCATGGAACTATTCTGCACTTCCCATGCTCCTCCAGCTCATTGCCCTGCCACACTTCACTGTGAATAAACAACCTCACCTCCACTGCTAAGTGGAGCCCAGCACTGTATCTCTTATCACGGAAGGGAGAGGGGGACGCTAGCTCACCATTAACAGGCCACATATAGACACGAATCTAGAGAAACATTACAATTCTGCCTTATTTTGGATCCACAGGCATGTTCCAATCTCTGTCAAGCCCATAGGAGAGTGAAGACTCAGAAGATAATTCTTCCCATGATTAAATTAATCATCCAGCTCTCTGAAGGGTACAGTACGTCAGGTTTAAACATCTAGGTCTTTAAAAAAAAAAAAAAAAAAAGCCAGGCGCAGTGGCTCATGCCTGGAATCACAGCATTTGCGGAGGCTGAGGCAGGCAAATCACTTGAGGCCTAGAGTTCAAGACCAGCCTGGACAACATGGTGAGACCTCATTTCTACAAAAAGTACAAAACTTAGCCAGGGCCGTCCCAGCTACCCAGGAGGCTGAGGTGGGGGGGATCACCTGAGCCCGGGGAGGTCAATGCTGCAGTGAGCCGTGATCCTGCCACTGCACTTCAGACTGGGCAACAAAGCCAGACCCCTTCTCAAAAGTAAATAAATAAATACACACCCAGGCTCCCTCATGGCCCAGCTTCTCTACCCCATCCTCCTTGTTGCCTCTTCGGTTTCCGCACTACTAGGAGTCTTGGGCGTGACCCTGACTTGGTCAGTCAGTCCCTCAGTTCTTTCCAGTTCCACTGTTAGTTGGAGAGGGCTCTTCAGATCCCAAAGGTGGGGAAGGGGAAGGGGAAAAGCCCTCACAGGGACAAGGCCAAGGACACCACACCTAAGAGAGTAGGCTTTGCGCAGCACTGACCATGGCTCCTGCTAGCCCATCTCTGGTGTGTTAGGATGTGGAAAAACGTCTCCCTCTTCTCCATCTGGAGTTACATTACCAAAAGCCTAGCCTACAAATGTGCCAGATCTAGGAAGCAGGACAGGGTGAAGAAAAAAAAGCTCCACCGGAAAATGAAATCATTTAACTTCAATAACTCTGTTCATTTCTTACCACCAGTCCTGAAGCTTGCTTGTAGCTACAGATGCTCCTCATTTTACATGGAGTTACATCCCCGATAAACCCATCATAAGTCGAAAATATCATAAGACTAAAATGCGTTTAATATCCCCATAAACCCATCGTAAAGTCAGAAATGTGTAAGTTGAATCATCATAAGCCCAGACGCTCCTCCACTTACAATAGGGTTACATAGGGATAAACCTGTCATAGTGAAATAATTCATTGTAAGTTGAACCATCATAAATTGAGAGCCATCTGTATATCCATCCTTTTAAAAATCTATCCTTTCTCCTTCTGTTTCTGTTTTGTAACGAGGTATTTTCCCACTGTCAAAACTAATCCCTTCTAGATACTGCAGCCCTCCACCTGCTCAAGGCGCTCAGCCCCTCCACAATCCCTCCCTTCCCAAAGACTCAGTCCCTCCCTCGCTGCTGACAGCACACAGGTGCGTCTTCTCAATCCCGTATTTCACAGCCGCATCTCTCCACTCTCCCCTGGCTCCAAGTCCCTGCTGCTCTTCCAAAGTACACAGTTTCTCTCTCCAGACATTCACATATTCTCTTCCCTCTTCCTGAAATGTTCCTTTTCCTCTTTCTTCTCTCCCCCACTTTAACACTCTCCTACTTATTCTTCAGGTCCCAGATGAAAGGTCACGCTCTCAAAGAAACCCTCAGGTTAGGTTAAGCACCCTCGTGGTGCTGTGCACCTAGCTTTTTTGGTTTTTTGTGTTTTTTGTTTGTTTGTTTGTTTGTTTGTTTTTTGAGATGCAGTCTCGCTCTGTCCCCCAGGCTGGAGTGCAGGGGCGCAATCTTGGCTCACTGCAATCTCTGCCTCCCGGGTTCAAGCGATTCTCTTGCCTCAGGCCCCCGAGTAGCTGGAATTATAGGAGCCTGCCATCACACCTGGCTAATTTTTGTATTTTTAGTAGAGATGAGGTTTCATCATGTTGGCCAGGCTGGTCTCGAACTCCCGACATCAAGCGATCCACCCACCTCGGCCTCCCAAAGTGCTGAGATTACAGGCGTGAGCCACCGCGCCCAGCCTGCACTTCACTTTTCAAATCCTCAGCACACTGGGCTCCTTCCGTCTTTGCTGCTGGACCACACACTGTGAGTCCCAGGCCACACCTCATCTTCATTTGCACCACTTGTGTCTAGAGCCTGCCATACAGCAGGCCGGGGAAAAGAAATGATCACGTTCCCTTTCCCCTTTAAAAAATATATCTCTCACTTCCCCCCCCATTCCTCTCTGCTACCTCTGTGCTCCTTCCACAGTCATACTTGAGAGAATTGCTCCCCCTCCTCATGCCCTAACGAGCCAGCTCCCCCACAGCACTGCCCACGGGGACAGTGTTGCCAAGGTCATCGATGACCCTGTGCAAAGTCCAGCAGACCAGCCTCAATCCTGTGCCTGGATCCCGGCCTGCTCTCCTATCCCTAGGTCACTGAATTCCTCAGGGTTCTGTTCCCTCTTCCTGGCTGATCCCATCCACCCCCATGGTTTCCTTTTTTTTCCTACCTGCTAATTACTCCCAAATTTAAATCTGGAGGCTGTGTCAGGGGCCCCCATGCCCACCTCATGTTTGGAGGCTCTCTGGAAGGACTCCCAGGACTCAGCACGCAGCTGTGCTCATGGCGAGGCTTTATTCTTTTGCTGCGGTGAGGACACACGGCTGGATCATAAGGGTCCAAGGCACAGGCAGAGTCTAGAGGAACCTATGTGAGGCTTCCTTAGGCTCTTTCCCTCCCACGAGGGTCCCACAGAGCCCACTGTCCCCCCACAAAAATGCAGCAAAACACGTGTGACATTTCTGCCCAGGGAAGCCCAGCAGAGACTTGGTGCCCAAAGGTCTTCCCTGGGGACTGGTCACATTGGCACCCTCTGCCTAGCAAAATCCTATACTCTCAGATGGAAAGTAGGTGTTGGGCATAAATGGTGCTGTCTGCATAGTCTAGCCATGGGGAACCACCTTATCAGTTAACCATTACCTGGGGGATGCCCTGAGAGCCAAGTTCCCAGATGCCAGCCAATGGCCAACCTTGCAGGCAGGTGTTTCTATGAGCAGCAGTGTCAGGCCTGCGGTGATAACTCCTTTCTGCACAGGCTGGGTGTGTTTCCAACCAACATTCCACCGGACTCAATTTGTGCAAAGTCAAACTTGCTCTCTTCCTCCCAGCTATTACACCCATGACCTATCTTCTTTTCTTTTCTTCTTTTTTCTTTTTTAGAGACAGAGTCTTGCTCTGTCACCTAGGCTGGAGTGTGGTGGTGCGATCATAGCTCACCGTAACTCCTAGGCTCAAGTGATCCTCCTGCCTCAGCCTCCCAAAGTGCTAGGTTTTCAGGCATAAGCCACTGCTCCTGGCCAGGACCTATCTTCTGTTTCCCCTTCTTCTCCATCCCTCCCATCCACCGGCCCTCAAATGCAAACTCCTCTCACAATCTCCATTGCTGCTGTCTACATGGGCGCTCTCCATCCCCTCACCCAGCATGCCTTCAACAGCCCTCTCCCATTTCACTTGACATCCCTCTAATCCCATCCTCATATTACTCAGATCTTTTGAACATGAAAATTGAATTATTTCACTTCTCCATTGAAAACTCTTTGAAACCCTTTAATGGCTTCCAAATGCGCTAAGCATTTCTTTTTAATCCAAACCTCTTAACAAGCCCTATAAGTTCCTCTGTGGACTGTCACCTACCAACTCCCATCTTATTTAATGTCACTCTCTCCCTCTGGTGACACTTTCTTTTGTCACTTGCTCACCCAGCCCTTTCTCATTTAGTGGATTCCCACATGCCAGTCCCAAGCCTGGGTTGCTCTCTCTCTCCTGCCTCCCCCTGGCTTCCCCAACTCATCCTTAGGGTCTCAGGTTGATGATCACAGCCTCCGAAAGTCTTCTGTCTCCTCCAATCTAAATGAGGTCCCTGTAACTATCATAATTAACAACTTTATGTATCTTACACCGACTTTTCTTTTTCTTTTAGTTTTTTTGTTTGTCCTTGTTTGTTTGTTTGTTTGTATTTTTGAGATGGAGTTCTGTTCTTGTTGCCCAGGCTAGAGTGCAATGGCATGGTCTCGGCTCACTGCAACCTCTGCCTCACAGGTTCAAGCGATTCTCCTGCCTTAGCCTCCCGAGTAGCTGGGATTACAGGTGCCCACCACCACACTGGGCTAATTTTTGTATTTTTAGTAGAGACAGGGTTTCGCCATGTTGACCACGCTGGTCTCAAACTCCTGACCTCAGGTGATCTGCCCCCCTCAGCCTCCCAAAGTGCTGGGATTACTACTGTTCATTTAATCCTTCCCCCATCCACCCCACTAGACTGCAAGCTCCATGAAGGCAAGGACTCTTTGTTCACTGCTGGATATTTGGAGCCAAACTAGTGCTGTCCATGTGGTCATGCACTGTCTCAGTTAGCTTGGGCTGCTGTAACAAAAAGCCAGCAACTGCATGGTCTAAACAACAGAAAGTTATTTCTTACAGTTCTGGAGGCTGGAAGTCCAAGCTCAGGGAGTCTGCATGGCTGAGTTCTAGTGAATGCTCTCTTCCTGGACTGCAGATGGCTGCCTTCTCACCGTGTGCTCACACAGTCTTTCCTCCATGCATGTGTGGAGAGAAGAGACAAGGAGCTCTCTGCAGTCTCTTCTTATAAGGGCACTAATCCCATCCCAAGGGCCCCACCCTCAGGACCTCATTAAACTTAATTATCTCCCAAAGGCCCCAGCTGCAAATACTGTCACATTGGGCATCAGGGCTGCAACATATGAATTTCGGGGGAGACATAAGTCGGTCCATAGCTAATGATCTCAGTGTTCCGAGAAAAAAATGAGTGAATTGCTGACAAAGAAGTGTTTCTAAAGTGTATATCTAATCTCGTCACTTCTTTCCTCAAAGTTTTTCAATAATTCCCACTGCCTGTAGAAGTCCTAAAGTCCTCTGCTCAGCATCTGGGCCTGTGGTAACCCAGCTTCGAGTTACCCCGAGGTTACTTAGTGGCCTGAAAAGTATGGCTTTCTCCTTCAGGAGGGTGCCCAGAGTTCACGTCTGTTCAATAGCCCCTGCCCCCTGCAGGGCTGCTCTGCTGTCTGCAGCACTGGCGCCACTGAACCTCGTCCACAGCTCCTTCGAAGCATGCTGTCTGCCGCCCGAGTAGTACATCCAAGCATCAGAGTGAACAGATGCAGAAAACTGTCAGAAACATTTGCTCCCAGAGCTGAGAAGCTGCTGAAAAGAAGCCTCATCCTGATCAAAGGCAGAGGCATACCCACACGGAGCTGGACCTGAGTCTCTGAAGAGAAGAGACTATTCTGAGATGAACCCAGAACATATCCCTCAGCACTGGGCATCACCATTTATGAAGCCCCTTGCCCACCCTTGAAAATGTCCCCCATCTGCTGGGCAGAGCACCACAAGACCCAGTGTAAACTGGCATAGCCTTGGCATATCTCTGAGTGTCCCTCCCAAGTTCTAGGAGTGATTAATGGGTCAGTGTGGCCCATAGTGAACTCTCTGTAAATGTGCATTCCTTTCCTCTCTTCCTTTGCCGGCTTCCAAGCCTATCCCTTGACTTCCACATCAAGCACGTGCTTTGGGTCAGAGGCTTCCAGTCCTGGACCTCCTTCCCAACACACTTTCTCCTGCTCCCTGGACAACTGGCATTGCCCTGATGCTGCTGTGCACTATCCCAGTGGCTCACTATGGATAAATTGGTCCATAATTCCCTAATAGCCTCGCTCTATCTGGTGATGAAAATAAAATCTGGAGGAGAATTTGCTAGAACTTCAGCCTCCCACCAATTGAGAGCTTTGACGTCACATGTGTGGTAAAGGGTCAGCACATATTAGAAAAGCAGCAGGGCAGAGAGTTAGATGGCCTGGTTTTGAGTTTTTTCTTTGCCATTCACCAATTAGGTGACCTTGGGTAAGCCATGCAGTCAGTTCCTCGGAGCCTCAGTTTCTTCATCTAGAAAATGTCCTACCAAACTCAAAAAATGTGTGCAAGAATCAAATCAAAGAATACTATGTGATGGTGGTTTGTAAATTGCAACACACTACATGATTGTAGGAAATTCAATACCTTAAGTCCTTAGGAGATCGGGGGCATCACTTGCTGGAACAGTATTTTGCTTACCACGAGAACCCCGGGTTGGAAGGAGGTCTAGGCAGAGAAAGAGAAAGAAAAGCATAAAATTACCTAATTCAGTGAACACCAAAATTGGTAGCATAAATTCTGTGCATGCTGGCAAGTTGGAGGGAATTAGGGGGATTGAAAAAGCAGACCTGGATGTGTTTGGCTCAGTGGTGTGGAACTTTGGGTCCAGTGCCAGGCTTGGCAGAGATGCGAAGTGTAGACCACACTCCTCTCTCCTCTCAGCCCTGAGCCTTTGGGAAATAAACACAAGACGTGAGGATCAAAATATCAGCTTTATTTTTTATAATAGCAAAAGACTGGAAACAACCTGATGCCCATCTGTATGAAACTACTTAGATAAATTATGGAAATTCACTCAACAAAATACTATGCAGCCATGGCTGGGCGGACTGGCTCATCCCTGTAACCCGGAGCTTTGGGAAGCCAAGGAGAATGGATCATCTGAAGTCAGGAGTTCGACACCAGCTTGGCCAACATGGTGAAACCCTGTCTCTACTAAAAACACAAAAAATTAGCCGGGCATGGCGGCGTGCGCCTGTAATCCCAGTACTCAGGAGGCTGAGGCAGGAGAATCGCTTGAACCAAGAGGCAGAGGTTGCAGTGAGCCGAGATCGTGACACTGCACTCCAGCCTAGGCAACAAGAGTGAAACTCCATCTCAAAAAAAAAAAAAAAAAAATAGATAGTGTGCAGCCATTTTAAAAAGTGAAAAACATCAAGGCATTGACAATAGCTATGGTCTCCTACTGACTGTGGAAGAAATATGTGAATGTAAGTACGTATTTGTCTAAATATGTGTAAAACATGCCCAGAAGAGGAGATGCTTAAACACAGGTGCTTCTGCTGTGGAGAACTAAAGAGCTAGGGAAAAACAAAGGGGAGACCGTTCACTCTCTGCCTTTTTACAACTTTGAATTTTTTTTTTTTTTTTTTTAAGACAGAGTTTTGCTCTTGTCACCCAGGCTGGAGTACAATGGTGCAATCTCTGCTCACTGCAAACTCTGCCTCCCAGGTTCATGCAATTCCCCTGCCTAAGCCTCCCGAGTAGCTGGAATTACAGGCTCCAGCCACTACACCTGGCTAATTTTGTTTAGTAGAGACGGGTTTCCCCATGTTAGCCAGGCTAGTCTTGAACTCCCGACCTGAGGTGATCCACCCATCTCAGCCTCCCAAAGTGCTGGGATTACAGGTGTGAGCCAACTCGCCTGGCTGCATCTTTTGAATTTTGAACTGTGTGACCATAAGACTGCATTCTGTGACCATAATAATGCGGTCTTATTGCGTGTACGCATGTGCCTGTGCATGTGCGCATGAATCCACTTTATTATTGGAGTCGATAAACATCACAGACTTAAAGCCAATGAGCTCCCCTGCTCCCTAATACTCAGGTATCCACTGGAAGGTCAGACTGTGTGACCTGCTCATGGGGAAATTAAACTCAGACAGCAAGATGAAGGACCAGGGTAACAGAACGCGTGCTGTCAGTCCCTGCAAAAGAGAACCAAGGGGCCGTGACAGCAGCATCCCCCTCCCACTCCTGACTGTGGAAGAGAGGAACTGGCAGTTTCTCCAACCAGACGTCCTTGCCCTGCTGCGGCAGTGTGAGGAGAGGAAGGATGAAGGCCCTCCAGAACAGTACAGGAAACGTTAGCATCAAGTGCACCAGGGAAAGAGGCGTCACACGCGGAACACTGCAGCTGGGAAGGGGGATACTGGGAAGGAAGCTGAGGAGACGCTGCCAGGTGGGGCTGATGGGTGATGAGAAGGAAGAGAGGTGTCAGGGTCTCAAGGATCACACTCTTTCATGAGGGCCAGGAAATGAGAGGGTGCTGCTGGGTGCGACCCAAATATTGTGTTCATTAGTGAGACCGGAGAGCAAAAGGATGCAACCTTTGTTCTTGCACAGTGAGTAAGGTTGCGGACACGATGGGGCCGTGACAGACCTTCACTAGGGCGCAATTCAGCTCGATTCTAAGGAGGTCCCTCCCTTTCCTGATCCCTCACTGTCCTCTGCCCGTTCCCAGCCCCCACAGTTAGCAAAACCGCTCCACTTGGCATTCCAATGTTCTGTTTTACATTTGGCTTTGTTCAGCAGCAGCCTCTGTTTAGCCAGTTTCTGCCTGGGAGCCAAAACACCAAGAAACTCCACAAGAAGAGCAGAGCCTGGACAGGATCAGAAAATGCCAGAGATTTTGCCACCAAGCCTGCTCCACCGAGACTGCCAGGAGAGCTTTGCAAATGGAATCAATCTGAACACAGCTGATGAGGAACATCTGAATGGAGGAAGCCAGGACAAACAGAAATCACTAAGTTTCCCACTGCAGTGGGCTGGCGTGGCTTCCCCAAAACTACTTGTGTGCGTTTGTCTTTCTATCACAAAGAAGACTCGTGCTGCTTCTTGGAAACCTGTCTAACTCTCGATGACAGACCCTGACCTCATGAACCGCTCTTTCCCCTCCAGTCCCCCTGCCCTTCTGTGCCCTAGTCCGCCAGTGGTTCTTTAGCTTTGTTGCCGTGTTTGACACATTTTGATAGCAGACAGGTGGGAGGTAGATTTTGGTCACAGTGTGGTGTCTCCTTTTCCCCAGAATTTGAAAACGTCAGAAAGCCTCACCCACTGCCCAGGTATATCTTACCACCCCCAAATAAAAGGCCCAGATATCTCCCAAATGTAGTCAAGGAATTTGGAGTACGCTCCTCCAGTTTCCTCAGGGACACATACCTGAGGCCAAGCAAGTGGTGGTATCATTCATTGTAACATGTCTCAGATGATGTTAAAATTATGGAGCGTGGTTGGCTGCCTAGAGCTCAGAAAGAAAAGAGCTCAATTCTAAAACCGGGACAGTGGTTACCTAGCACATTTTGAGGAAGAGAACACTCGGATTCTGACTAATACATGCTCTTGGATCCTAGACCACTTTGTCTTCAGAGTGGAAAATCAGGATACTCTCAAGAGAAACTAACTTTAGGCCAGGTGCAGTGACTTATGACTGTAATCCCAGCATTCTGAGAGGCAGAGGTGGGAGGATGGCGTGAGCCCGGGAATTTGAGACCAGCCTGGGCAACAGGGCAAAACCCCACCTCTACAAAAATTTAAAAACTTAGCCAGATGTGGTGGCATGCACCTGTAGACCCAGCTACTTGAGAGGCTGAAGCAAAAGGATTGCTTGAGCACAGGAGGTGGAGGCCACAGTGGGCCAAGATTGTTCCCCTGCACTCCAGTCTGAGCAAAAGAGTAAAACCCCATCTCCAAAATTATAAAAAAAGAGAGATATCAACCAATTTTAGATAAATATTGATTCGGCAGTGTCCAGCTTCCTTCCCCCTGCCTGCATACCCACCACGTGGCCTTCTCAATGTTAATGCAGAGCAGCTGGCCAGCTGCAATCATCTGAGTAGACAGTGGCATTCGTCACATAGACGTGGTGCTTTATCAGCCAGGCACTCAACGTTTAGCTGGCATAAATCTAGGTAAATGCCAAATCAAGATCTGGCATCTGCAAAGCTTTGGCCCAGACCTGGGACTGAAGGTGACTGATGATTCTGTGATTGGATAGTTAGGAAACTCTGAGTTTAGGAACATGAGTGACGCGTCCAGAAACAATTAAGCAACTAGTCAGGGAGTTGCCCTGCTTCTTGGGTTCTTTGAAGAATAACTTAGCTATGTGTTACTCTGAACATAAACATTATGCTGACCTTGATCCAGGAATTTAAACAGCCTCATTTAATGTAAACACTACAAATACCTTCTTGCTGAAGTGGTCTGTTTTCAGGATGGGTTAGGGTTTCTTCTGTACAAAAGTACTGTAGGGTATTGGATTTTTAAATTCACAGTCAGATCTGCATTTTTCTCCCATTTACATTGCGTCGCCTTCAAGCATTCTCACCAGCTTCTAAGGTTGAGGGAGCCCTCTGCTGATGGCATGGCCGTAATTTCACAGCACATAGCAAGGAAAACTGGATGAGGTCTAAAGAACTCCTGGATCTGAGAACTGTAGCCAGTCTCGAAACCTAGAGCGGACTTTTGCTGTGAAAAGCCAGGCTCTAGAAACATCCTTGATTTCCTCAAATTCTCCACATTATTTCAGGTTTTATACTTTCAGGCAGTAGAAGAAAAAAAGGTCTGAAAGGAAAGCCATGTTCTATGCATTGAAATCCTACACATTTTTGTGTGTACATGCACATACATGCCCCTGTACACATGTGCACACACACATGTTCACTTCTGTTTTTACAGATACACATACACATACACATACACTCACACACTCTGCAATAGCAGCTCCATGGCCCACTGCAGGAAAACTTTGCACCGTGTGTGTGTGTCCTGGAGGAAAGGCATGGGAGGTACATAAGTATACATAGAATTCCAGAATCACAGGACTGGATGGAACATTCACCCTTTATGGCATGTTCAGAGGACAACTCTGATGAGGCCACAACTTGAGAAAGGAATTCTCCCCAGCGGCTGTGGCCTTGATGCTGGAGGTTAACAGCTTAACACCAGGGTGTGGTGCCGGATTCTGAACTCAGGAAATTAATGACGATAAGGGTGGTCTGCCTGCCAAGGCCTGTGGTGTGAATCCCAAGAGAAGCACCTTCTATTTTGAGACCTCCTCTGACCACGGCATGCTGTCCTCCCCCTCTGATGCATGTCCCACCTCTATGTGCTGCTTTTTCCAACTTTTATTCCTAAACTTTCCTGGGTTTCCAACCCATGGACAGTGACAGCAACTTATTCCCTGGCCCACTGATGCACCAAAAACAGTAATCATGTGGCGTTAGGAATCAAATACCTGACACAGATGTCATTAGGAAAATGTCAATGGTATAACTCTTCCCTTGCCAAGAACATCAAAGGGAAGAGAGGGGGAAATGGCAAACAGAGGTCAAACTAAGGCTGGACAAAGGAGATAAAAGCACAATAAGGTTCTTTTTCTTGAGAGGGCTCTCCTGGAAAGGAAAAATAAAAAGTACAGTCTCGCACGACCTGGTATACCCAACTCCGCCAAATAACTGCACACGGCAAAGGGGCCATCGCTGGAAAATCAAAAGATCAAAAGATGTCACTCCTCTGCTCAAAAACCTTCAGTGACTCCATTATCTATACAAAATCTACAGTCTCTAAGAGGACATTCAAGGTACTTTGCATTTCCTGCCACAGTTCCTACATACCCCAACATGTGTAGCTCACTCTCACGTTGGCCCGTAGCCTCTGTCACCTCATGGCTTTCCTGCTACTGTTCCTTTCTTCTCTGTTTGTCTGGGGCCTACCCATCCTTCAAGAGTTAGCTCAATGTCACCTTCTGCATGAAGCCTTCTCCAGCTCTCCCAGGCAGAATGTATTCCTCTCTCTCCTGTGTACCTAGAAAATTTTGTTTATGTCTCCCTCCTCCACCATTATAACACTTACGGACAGCCTTCGTAGTTGGGTCTCCTCCACAGTTTATACAAGGAGGTCAAGCCCACATCTTACTCGTGTTTGCATCCTCTCTTGAGTTCCAACACCCACCATATCACTCCATGCCCACCACCCCCCGCCGAATCCTTCACTCCTCATTTCCCATCCTCATTCCCCTGGGGCCTACCACAGCATCTCCCACACAATCGATTCTTAATACTGTACATTGCTTGTTCCATGAAACTAAATTAACACCTAAAATTAGGAGAAAATATAGTTCACTCCAAAGACAGAAAAAAGGCAAATGAGATATTATGTCAGAACCTAAGTAATACAAACTCTCCAGCCTGAGCAACATAGGGAGCTCCCATCTCTACAAAAAATAAAAATAAAAATAAATTTAAACCTAGCCAGGTGTGATGGTGAGCACCTGTGGTCCCGGAGGCTGAGGTAGGAAGAGTGCTTGAGCCCCAGGAGGTTGAGGCTGTAGTGAGCCGTGATCATACCACTGCGCTCCAGCCTGGGTGACAGAGCGAGACCCTGTCTTTAAAAAACAGAAAAAGAACTCTCATTTGTCAGTTCCAACATGGCTCATCTAAAAGCTTCTCAAGCCTGGGTGCAATGGTTCACGCCGGTAATCCCAGCACTTTGGGAAGCCGAGGTGGGAGGATCACCTGCGGTCAGGAATTCATGACCAACCTGGCAAACATAATGAAACCCCATCTTTTCTAAAAATACAAAAATTAGCCGGGCCGGGTGCGGTGGCTCAAGCCTGTAATCCCAGCACTTTGGGAGACTGAGGCAGGAGAATCACTTGAACCCGGGAGGCGGAGGTTGCAGTGAGCCAAGATCGCACCACTGCACTCCAGCCTGGGCAACAAGAGTGAAACTCCGTCTCAGAAAAATAAAGAAAGAAAGAAAAGCTTCTCAAGGTTTTGAATCCTTCCAGTTTCAGGGCCCTGCCTTCTTTTTTTATTTTGAGACAGAGTCTCGCTGTGTTGCAGGTGCCAGGCTGGAATGCAGTGGCACGATCTCGGCTCACTGCAACCTCCGCCTCCCGGGTTCAAGCAATTCTCCTGCCTCAGCCTCCCGGGTAGCTGGGACTACAGGCACACGCCACCACACCCAGCTAATTTTTTTTGTATTTTTAGTAGAGAGGGGGTTTCACCGTGTTGGCCAGGATGGTCTCCATCTCTTGACCTCGTGATCCACCCGCCTCAGCCTCCCAAAGTGCTGGGATTACAGGCCTGAGCCACCGCACCCGGCCCCGGGCCCTTCCTTCTACATCTGACCATGGTGCACTGAGACCAACTTTCAACTTTTGAGTAACTGTGAATTAAAGACCTCCCCTTCCTCAAGACACTTTACTGTCATCTGCTAGAAATTTGTCATTAAAACTATCCAAATATGCTATTAGCAGGAGATGAGTGACACCTCCTGGGGTTGTACAATGAACAACCCTAAGTGGCCTTAACAATGCTAAGCTGAACACATCCAGTCAGTATTCGTCCTTCAAGGTGGGCATCACAGTGGTGCACGGACCTTGGAGTGTGAGAAATCTGAGTTCACATCTTGGTTAACACATCCTAACCATTAGCTTCCAGGCCTCTAAAATGTATCTCATTTAAAAACCTCTTCACTCCAGGAGCGGTGGCTCATGCCTGTAATCCCAGCACGTAGTGGGAGGCTGAGATGGGTGAATCACCTGAGGTCAGGAGTTCAAGACCATCCTGGCCAATATGGTGAAACCCCATCTCTACCAAAAATACAAAAAAAATTAGCTGGGCGTGGTGGTGTGCACTTGTAATCCCAGCTACTCGGGAGGCTGAAGCAGGAGAATCCCTTGAACCTGGGACTCGGAGGTTGCAGTGAGCTGAGGTCTGTGCCACTGCACTTCAACCTGGCGACAGAGCAAGACTCTGTCTCAAAAAAAAAAAAAAAATCTCTTCACAGGGTTACTTTTAGGTTTACATAAGATACATAAGTACGTAACAAATACTTAAGGACCCACAACAAATGCTCAGTCAGTGAAAGCCACTATTATTACAGAAATGCTTCTAAAATTCAATACATTTCTGAAAGTTCTCTTTTGAAATTACTGTCAAAGCCCTTTTATAAGCCACATGCAAAAATCATGGGGGTGTGTGTGTGTGTGTGTTTCTTTCTTTTTTTTTTTTTTTCAAGACAGAGTCTCACTCTGTCACCCAGGCTGGAGTGCAGTGGCACCATCTCAGCTCACTGCAAACTCTGCCTCCCAGGTTCAAGTGATTCTCCTGCCTCAGCCTCCAGAGTAGCTGGGATTACAGGTGCGTGTTACCGCACTTGGCTAGTTTTGCGTTTTTAGTAGAAACGGGGTTTCACCATGTTGGTCAGGCTGGTCTTGAGCTCCTGACCTCAAGTGATCCACCTGCCTCGGCCTCCCAAAGTGCTGGGACTGCAGGCGTGAGCCACCGTGCCCAATCTGTTTCTTACTTTTGCTAAAATGATATTATTGTATCTGAGTTTCCATTTTATTAATTAGATATAGCTAAAAGGATATTTAGATGTTTACAAAAGTCAAATTCATTGTGTTTTAAAAAAAGGTTTGCAGCCACTGACTATATGCTTCAGGCACTTAGAGAATTCCAAAGGCATTGTTCAAAACCAAAATTTCGTATCAAAAGCATTTACATCTTATACAAATATCCCAGGCATACCAGGCATGGTGGCTTACACCTGTAATCCCAACATTTTGGGCAGCTAAGGCGGATAGATTGCTTGAGCCCAGGAGTTCAAGACCAGCCTGGGCAACACAGCAAAACCCGGTCTCTACAAAAAATACAAAAAATTAGCTGGGCATGGTGGCACATGCCTGTAGTCCCAGCTACTTGGGAAGCTTAGGTGGGAGGCTCTCTTGAGCATGGGAGGTCAAGGCTGAAGTGAGCTGAGATCACACAACTGCACTCCAGCCTGGGTAACAGAATCTTATCCCAGGCATTCTCCACAATATCTAGCAGAAAGTTAGACATAGTTGTTCCTTGCTTAATACAAATCATCAACTACTAATTGAGGGATGATAATTGTAAAAATCAGATCTTCTGAATCCATAGCATAGAATCCCAGGAAACGTAAAATTTTGGAAGTAACCCAACGTGTAAGCTCAGTTAAGCTGACATTCTGGATGACTCCAGTGGGTGTCAGGAGAGTAATATTCTCTGGATTCCCTTCTGAACCTGAGAATAGCTTTAATTACTACTTCATATCTCCGACTTCCAGTCCTTAGCCAGATAATATCCTTGAAAGATCATTTGATTCACTAATAAATACTGACAACTCTGCTTTTTCAAGATTATTAATTCAATCAGCAAGCACTTTCCAATCCCTCTCACGTATAGAACATAACACTTGACACTGTAGGAGTGACCAAGCACACAGCACATGCACGACCCCTGACCTCATGGGGATTCCAATCTAGGGGAGACTAGAATCAAGAATTCCAAACTCAAATCTTTCAGTTGTAGTCAGTATATACAACAATAAAGTATGGATTATGATACAATTACTTGTTGACTAAATAGTAGAAACATGCATGCTATAGAAAGACACGTGTGGGTGTAGCTATGGAGGCCCTAGAATTAAATTCAGCCTTGATAGAAAGGTGGGTGCGGTGGTTTATGCCTATAATCCCAGCACTTGGGAGGCCGAGGCGGGCATATCATGAAGTCAGGAGATCGAGACCATCCTGGCCAACATGGTGAAACCCTGTCTCTACTAAAATACAAAAAAATTAGCCAGGTGTGGTGGCAAGTGCCTGTAGTCCCAGCTACTTAGGAGGCTGAAGCCGGGGGAATCGCTTGAACCTGGGAAACGGAGGGCGCAGTGAGCTGAGATCATCACACCACTGCACTCCAGCCTGAGTGACAGAGTGAGACTCCGTCTCAAAAAAAAAAAAAAAACAGAAAGGCTTTCACTAGGCAGAGAGAATATGAGCCAATCTAAGGGAAGAGATAACTACAATAATGACAAATGGACAAGTGGCATTGGAAAATGGAAGGTAGGCCAATCCATTTTTACATAGAAGTGAAAGTAGGGGTGCAGTGGTTATAAGATCAGAAAGACAGTTTGGAGGCGGGGCATGGTGGCTGTCATCTGTAATCCCAACACTTCAGGAGGCCAAGATGGGTGGATGTCTTGAGCCTAAGAGTTTGAGACCAGCCTGAGCAACATGGCGAAACACATCTCTACAAAAAAAGACAAAATTAGCTAGGTGTGATGCCATGCACCTGTAGTCCCAGCTACTTGGAAGCCTGGGTCAGGAGAATCACCTGAGCCTGGGGCAGTGGAGGCTACAGAGAGCTGTGATCGCACCACTGCACTCCAGCCTGAGCAACAAAGCGAGACCCTGTCTCAAAAAAAAAAAGAAAAAGAAAGGTAGTTTGGGACCTCATTGTGACAAATCTGAATGGCAGAAGCAGAAATTCATACTTTATCTTGTATAGACTAGGAAGTGATGCTCTCCCATGGCACATCGTAGGAAGTTGGGCAAAGATACAGAAATGCTGAACAACTGGTTGTTTTTTGTTTATTTTTAATCAAGACAGGCTCTTGCTCTGTTGCCCTGGCTGGAGTGCAGTGGTCCGATCACAGCTCACTGCAGCTTCAACTTCCCAGGCTCAAGTGACCTTACTGCCTCAGCCTCCAGCGTTGCTGGGACTGCAGGTGCAAGCCACCATGCTCAGCTAATTTTTGTATATTTTGTAGAGGTGGGTTTTTGCCATGTTGCACAGGCTGTTCTCAAAGTCCTGGGCTCAAGCAATCCACCAGCCTTGGCCTCCCGAAGTGCTGGGATTACAGGCATGAGCCACCGCACCTGGCTGAAACGCTGAACTTTTAATGGCCCTTCTTGGTTCATGGCCAAGAACAAAAAAGAAAAAAAAAGACCAACTGGCCCTTCTGACATCAGCTGTGTAGTCAAAAGTATTCACAGGGGAGTGAATCTAAATCTTCTGACTTAAAAAAAAAAAAAAAAAAAGAAAAGGAAGATTACAACTCAGGGATTAGCTGTCCACTTCAGTCTTCCATGTTCACTCTGGCCTGTCTGACCTGGAGTCATCAGCAATGAACAGCTGAAGCAGGAAAAGCAGCAGAAACTCAGAGCTGCTGGTGGCTGGAAAGAAATTGCTCCTGGCAGTGAAATCTGCCCCGTCTATGCCTGGGATCAAGCAGTGGGATTAGGTGGTTTGCTGGGCCCCACAGCATGGTCTGCAGTGCTGTCAGCAGCCTTTAATCAAATCATGACGGTGTAGCACGCAGTGGTGGCTGGTTTATGTTCTAGATATTAAATGCAGGCTTACACATCTCTCTATTTATACATGCACCCAGACCTGCTGGATGACTGCCATTCCATTCAAGGGAGGTGAAATAAAACCCTCCGTGTAGCACGCTGAGACACACACCACACATTCCTGGAAGCAGCAGGCAAGAAAGGGTTTGACCTCCAACCACAAAAAGGAATCCCGTCGAGGAAACCACATAGCGGCCTAGCAGACCGCAAAGAGAAATCCATTTCAGACTGTGAAAAGTTGGTCCTGGTGAAGAAGTAGGTGGGATTTCGAACAAGCCACACCCAAGTTAGAAGCAAGGAAGGCAACACAGGGGGCACTGGGGCACCACCTGTCTGCATTTGCTTCAGCTTCATTGTCAAACTTCAGTCTCGTCAAAATCCTGCCCTTGGGAGACCACCTAGGTCTAACTTCAGTCCCTGACTCAGCTGGGGAAGGACTGAAGAAACTCAATCAGTCCTTCCCCCAGAGACTGACAGTTTCAACCCAAGGAAAAGCAGACTGCAGGGGCAAACAGGGTGGGTTGTGTGGGAACTTGCTAAACCGAGTTTGACGGCCCCTAGGAAGACAACTGGCTGACAGCTTATGCTGACAAAATTCACTGCTACACAGACCTTTAGCTCCAAACCACCCGCCTCCTGTTGCTCTCTGATTCCCCACCTGCAAGCATCTATAGACCATATTTTATTTTATTTTCTGGGTCATCTCTTTCTGAATGCTTTCCCAGATTACTGGAACTGAATGCTTTCTTTTTTTTTTTTTTTTCCTTTTTGAGACAGGGTCTCACTCTGTTGCTCAAGTGTAGTGTCCCCATCTTGGCTCACTGCAACCTTGACTTCCCGTGCTCAAGGAATCCTCCCGCCTCAGTTCCTGAGTAGCTGCGACTACAGGCGTGTGACACCACAGCCAGCTAATATTTGTATTTTTTGTGCCAATTAGAAAATCTTTGAATCCACTTACGACCTATAAGCCCCACCCTGCTTCAAGTTGTCCCGCTTTTCCAGACCAAACCAATATATACCTCACATGTATTGATTGATGTCTTATGTCTCCCTAAAATGTATAAAACCAAGCTGCGGCCAGGCATGGTTGCTCACGCCTATAATCCCAGCACTTTGGGAGGCCGAGGTGGGCAAATCACTTGAGGTCAGGAGTCTGAAACCAGCCTGGCCAACATGGTGAAACCCCGTCTCTATTAAAAATACCAAACAATTAGCCACGCGTGGTAGCACGTGCCTGAAATCCCAGCTACTTGGGAGGCTGAGGCAGGAGAACTGCTTGAACCTGGAAGATGGAGGTTGCAGTGAGTTGAGATCACGTCACTGCACTCCAGCCTGGACGACAGAGCGAGACTCTGTCTCAAACACACACACACACACACACGCGCGCACACACACACACACACACAAACACAGAAAAAAAACAAGCTGTGCCCAATCACCTTGGACACATGTTCTCAGGACCTCTTGAAACTGTATCTCAGGTCCCGGTCACTTGCAGTTGGCTCGGAATAAATCTCTGCAAATATTTTGCAGAGTTTCACTCTTTTCATAGAAAATGTAACATGCCCTCAACAAATACTTGTTGACTGAAAGAATGTACAAATCAATGAGTATATAAAGCAATAGTGAATGAGTGAATGGATGATTGGATTGTCAGTCACTCCAGATATTTATCAGGTTGAACCTCTTGCCTTTACTTAGGTTAGTCATTATTTAGCCTTATTTTACAGATGAGCCAATCAAGGCCAATGTGGACTAAACACCTTGAAAAAGTCACACTGCTCATCTCCTATGTAGAGCTCTGTATTCTATTCCAGTCTGCATGATACTGATATCTGGTTTGGTTTCAGTATCTGGCACATATATCATGGGATTACCTTTAAGAAGACCAGGAAAGATACTCTACTTCTTTTTATCCTCTTATTAACCTCTTCTAGGTTTCCTGCCTTTATAGAGAGTAGAGATGAACATTTACTTATAATAGGAAGATGCCCTACTCCGTTGCTGCTGTTGCTGTTCAGACAGAGTCTCACTCTGTCGCCCAGGCTGGAGTGCAGTGGCTCAATCCTGGCTCACTGCAACCTCCACTTCCTGGGTTCAAGCAATTCTCCTGCCTCAGCCTCCTGAGTAGCTGTGATCACAGGTGCCTGCCACCAGCCTGGCTAACTTTCATATTTTTAGTAGAGATGGGGTTTCACCGTGTTGGCCAGGCTGGTCTAACTCCTGACCTCAAGTGATCCTCCCATCTCAACCTCCCAAAGTGCTGGCATTATAGGTGTGAACCACTGCGCCAAACCAGAAGATGCCCCACTCTATAAACAAGGCAGACATCGTCTAAATAAGTACAAAATGCAAAACATCGCCCCGTACTTCAAAAGTAATTCCCAGATTGAGTCCATGGACATGGCAAGGAGGAAACTTTTATCAAAAGAAAGAGCCAAATCTTGGGGGATTCGAGAAATGAATCCATCACAGGTGCTTCGCCAGGTCAGATGGCAGGGTCCGAAAAATAGCTGCCTGCGAGCACACCCGTCTCCTCTAGCCAAACCACCTCCAGGATTTCCATGGCAAGTAGCTCCCCTGGTCTTGGTTCAGAGCCTACAAATGGAAATTCTCAGGGCAAGCCTAGCCTTCTTGCCGCTGGCAAAATGCCACAGAAACACTGCCACCCCCTCCTCTCCTGGGCTCCACCACAGACACAGGCATCAAATGGAAAGAACAGCACTTCTAAGGCAGAATGGACTCAGGCTTGGTAGTGGCCACAGGCCTCAAGCAATGCAATCACCACCACTAAACATGCTCATTCTGATACTGCAGGAAGAGTGAAGCCTGAGCTCCAGGGAAATTTCTGGCAAATGTTCTCACAGTTTGATTTGTGAGAACAGCAGTTCCCGATAAAAGCTTCAGAAAAAAGATAGTAGCTATTAACACCTCTTGGGCTGAACCCTGCAACTCTTTTGACAGTCTTTCAGCATGTTAGACAAAGGTGTGCGGAAAATCAGAAAGGGTTACAGGATGGTGGTGGTTAGAGAGCAGCCTGGAGTCGGGAGATAGTTCTTGCCCAGCCTTCGGAAGAGGTCAAAGCTAAATGGTTTACTGCCTTTATTTCCCTAGCTGTAAAATAGGGGTGACCCAGGGTTTGGACTGTCGTGCTTGCATGTAAAATGCCTAATGTAGCCAGGCACAGTGGCTCACGCCTGTAATCCCAACACTTTGGGAGGCTGAGGCGGGCGGATCACGAGGTCAGGAGTTCGAAACCAGCCTGACCAACATGGTGAAACCCTGTCTCTACTAAAAATACAAAAATTAGCCAGGCGTGGTGGTGCGCACTTGTAATGCCAGCTACTCAGGAGGCTGAGGCAGGAGAATTGCTTGAACCTGGGAGGCAGAGGTTGCAGTGAGCAAAGATCATGCCACTGCACTCCAGCCTGAGCAACAGAGAAAGACTCCATCTCAAAAAAAAAAAAAGGCTAATCTACACCCTCTGAGTGTGGGCCAGACGTCCTCAAGTCCCATCAGCCTGGAGTGAAGACCCTAACACAAGAGTCCCGGGGCTCAGTCCTTATCAGTAGAAGCCTTCCTCATACCCTGCCTTTCTGGTTCCAGGAGCCCCTGGGGTGCTTTGGAAGTCTGCTAGAGCCTCTCTCCAAGGGCCCCCAGGACACTCCTTTTCACACGGCTGCACCCACTGGTGCCCTTATCTGAGCCCCCACAAACACTGGTGCAGTGCTCCAGTGCACTGCTCCAGCGCTCACCTCACTGAAAGCAGGGAATCTGCTCCTCCTAGTTTGTATTACATTCTCAGACTGTGGCGCCCAACAGGACCAAGTGAGATGCTTATATTATATATACCCTCAAGTGAAGCATGTGGCCAGTTTCTGTAGTTCATGAAACCTGAAGAATGATGAGGTTCATAACCTTGAGGAAGGAGAGCTTCATTTCTCATAGAAGGTTGTAGCCTGCAGGGTGGCCATTCGGACAGGCTGGGAGGCACAGCCTCCAACCAGAAGCCAGAAACAGGCACTTTGCCAGGCATGATGGCTCACACCTGTAATCCCAGCACTTTGGAAGGCCAAGGTGGGCAAATCACTTGAGGTCAAGAGTTTGAGACCAGCCTGGCCAACATGATGAAACCCCATTTCTACTAAAAATACAAAAAATTAGCTGGGCGTGGTGGTGGGTACCTGTAATCCCAGCTACTTGGGAGGCTGAAGTGGAAGAATCGCTGGAACCTGGGAGGGGGAAGTTGCAGTGAGCCAAGATGGTGCCACTGCACTCCAGCCTGGGAGACAGAGCAAGACTCTGACTCAGAAAGAAACTGACACTTCAAGGGTCAGAAGTATAAGACAGGAATTTATGCTGAATGGGGTGGCCACATATACATATTCAATATGCTATAGGAGTCATGAATATTCATGAAAGGAGAAACATACACATGCGCAATTGAGCTTCATGCCTCTACACAGGACCCATGTTCAAAAAATGGTGGCATTACTATGATCCAATGAGGGAGTATTCAGCCCTCTGATCAAAAGGTGAAGCAGAGGACATGAAGACCTTCACTGTACATCCTCCATAGACAGGACAGAACCACTCTGTGGTTGCTGGTCTCTGATCAGTAAGGAATGTCGGTCAGTTGTGTTGAAACTGCAAAAGGAAAGGTCAAAAGTCAGTGGGTGGTGGAAATCAGTGGTGTTCTTCTGAAAGGGCTGGTTTCTGTTTAACCCTTAGGGAAGAAAGCCTAATAGTGGTTATCGAGGGATGGGGTACAATGAGGCATGTCTGAGCTTCCATCCCATCATGGCCAGGAACTCAGCTTCCAAGGTCTCTCTGGGGTCCCCTTGGCCAAGAGGGGGTCCATTCAGTCAGTTGGAGGGCCTTACAGTTTCATTTTTACTTCTCATTCTTTAAGACTCCCTGAAGAGTTGGGGTAAAAGACCAATTGAAAGGCATTTCACCGTGCATGTGGCAGATACCCCTGACAGCAATAACTTCACTGAAGCATGACTCTGAGAATGACTCTGTGGTCTAAGAAGAATGTGTGTTCAGAGTCCCATGCTAAGGAATCCAGGAGCAGCCAACCAGGAGATCCACTCCTAATCTATGAAGGACATCTGAACCTTTGGCCCATCACCTGGAACACAGGTCATACAGGGGATCAAGTCCTTTTTTGGGAGGTTAAATGGAGGTTGGTAGGTGAAGGTTGCTAGGTGGAGGATGCTATGTGAAAATGCTATATGAACTGCATGCTTTTTTGCCAATAGTAGTGGTTCTCCTGTCCAGCCCACTGCCACTAGACCATCCCTGTATGTAAGTTCCCCTGAATAAACCTTATGTCTCCTTCACTGTCTCTGGATTTTTCTTTGGCCTCTTGGACATGGTGCCATCTCTATTGGAGTCAGTAGGGGTCCAGTATGACATTATGTTACTGCAGTGAAGTTCAAACTTTCCTGTGATGGTTCAAGTCTAAGTGTACCGAAATGTATTGATAATACACAAATTGGCTGAGCACAGTGGCTCATGTCTGTAATCCCAGTACTTTGGGAGGCTGAGGCAGGTGGATCACCTGAGGCCAAGAGTTTGAGACCAGCCTGACCAACATGGCAAAACCCTGTTTCTACTAAAAACAAAATTAGCCGGGTGTGATGGCAGACGCCTGTAATCCCAGCTACTCAGGAGGCTGAAGTGGGAGAATTGCTTGAACCCGGGAGGTGGAGGTTACAGTGAGCTGAGATCGTGCCATTACACTCCAACCAGAGCGAGACTCCATCTCAATAAATAAATACACAGATGAACAGAGAGAAAAAGGCATACAACTTTTTGTTGTTATTTTACTTTGCTTCTGTGAGGCATACAATTTTATTAACATGCCTAAACATTGGAGGATAGCAGGAGAATGGTTACCCAATAACCCAGTGAGGTACAGACACTTCTGTACCCTTCTTCACAGGTGGCAGGGAGCTGCAGAATGCAGGTCATGCATCTGAGGGGTAGTAAACAATGATTAGGGAGAATGAATGGACCCCAAGACAGAAATTGACTTATAAATGATGCTTTTTGGAATTCAAATGGGCCACAGAGGCAGATAATATCTTGTGAAAAAGTCATCCAAATGTGGTTGCATTCCTCAGTCTTCTTTCCTGCTGTACATAATGAGATTTCAGGGAGGGGACAGAAGGCAACTGTGTATTCTTTGGACGATCCAGTCCTTTTTTCTTTTTTCTTTTTTAATATTTGTAGAAGTGCGGTCTCACTAGGTTGCCCAGGCTAGTGTCAAACTTCTGACCTCAAGTGATTCTCCCACCTCAGCCTCCCAGTGTGCTGGGATTACAGGGGTGAGCCACTGCACCTGGCCAAGGGTCCTGTCTTCAGGTAGTTAAGAGAATATCAGAGAATAACAGCATCTATTTACTTTCAAGGACCTTTAATTTAAAATAATCAGCATGCAAGAGGGCCATGTTTAGGGGCAAAATTTCCTAGGCTCCTCCGTTATACTCGAATGTGTCCTTTTATAGATGATAAGGACATTTTTTAAACATAATCACTATGCTTTCATCATACTTAACAAAAATAATAACTCCTTAATGTCCTCTAATACCAATCCATATGCATATTTCCTTAATTTTCTCAAACTGTCTTCTTATTGTTGATTTGTTGAAACTGGGATGCAAACAAGGGTCTCCCATCACTTTTATTATTATCTCGTCTCAGTCTATTTAATCCCTAATAATCCACCCTCCCTTTTTTTCTAATCCTATCTTGGCTGGAGAACCATGCATAATTGTTGGAGAAACTGGGTCATCTTTCCAATGGAATGTCCCACCTTTTTGATTTAGCTGACTGTATTCTTGTCATTTAAGTCATTCTTCTGTCTCTCAAATTTCCTGTAAACTAGTAGCAAATTCTAAAGATGATACAATCAGGTTCAATTCTTTAGGCAAGAAAATCTAAATGATGCTTCCTGTTGCATTACACCATGATGCACACAGGGTTCGAGCTGCCCTACTTGTAGGGAAGCTAAGATTAATCATGGGGTATAGGTGAGATCAGCCTGGCCCTTCCTTTATAATGCTCCCCATCAATATTCCAGTCAATAGTTTTAGCCTCATTAATGAATGTCGCCTTGTTGACTAGATCAAGTCTTTCTTTCTTTGTCTTTTCTTTTTTTTTTTCTTTTGAGACAGGGTCTGGCTCTGTTGCCCAGGCTAAGGTGCAATGGGGCGATCTTGATTCACTGCAACCTCCACCTCCCAGGCTCAAACCGTCCTCCTATCTCAGCTTCCCTAGCAGGGACTTCAGGCACATGCCACCACACCTGGCTAATTTTTGTATTTTGGGTAGAGCAGAGGTTTTGCCATGTTGCCCAGGCTGGTCTCAAACTCCTGGCCCCAGGCGATCCCCCTGCCTAGGCCTCCCTAAGTGCTGGGATTACAGGCATGAGCCACTGCCTCCAGCCCTAGATCAATTATTTCACTGAAGGTGAATTTTTTTAATCTATAATTTCTCCTGCATTGATAATTTGGAATTCTATATAGGTAGGAAATACTTTTATCAACTACTTCGTTATTCTAAAATATAGTTGGCATAGGAAAGGTAAAATAAATGCTTTCTCATTATTTATTCATTTCAGAATAATAAAATATTACCCTAACCTCCAAAGACAAGCCATTAGGTTGCTTGAGTTTATTATTATTCTTAGGTATCCTTATGAATTCATGATTTTTATGTATTTGGTAGGTTTTAATCCATGGTATTATGGTATTACTACCATCCTTTTTGATGCACAAATTGCCCCACTTCAGCCAGTTCAAAGCAGTTCCTCTGCTGTTTTGACACGATCCCCAAGTAGTCTTAGAGTGCTTCTTCACCTCCTGCAAAACAAGTTCTCCAGCGCTCACCATGTGCATAGCTTGCCCCAAACCTGGAATCGGCCATTTCACCAACGGAAATGGTAATTAGAGATCTACCTCAGGATTTTTTTTAATTAAGCATTGCAAACATCATTGAGACTTCCTATGCAAACATCTCCCAGATTTTACCGCCCTCTCTTTTCTTTTTAATTCTTTTATTTTTTGAGACAGAGTCTCACTCTGTCACCCAGGCTGGAGTGCAACGGCGCCATCTCAGCTCACTGCAAACTCCACCTCCCAGGTTCAAGTGATTCTCCTGCCTCAGTCTCCCAAGTAGCTGGGATTATAGGCGCCTGCCACCATACCTGGCAATTTTTTTTGTATTTTTAGTAGAGATGGGTTTTCACCATGTTGTCCAGGCTGGCATTGAACTCCTGACCTCAGGTGATCCGCCCGCTTCAGCCTCCCAAAGTGCTGGGATTACAGGCATGAGCCATCACGCCCGGCCCACTTGTAGAATTTTTAACCTACCTGTTATGTAGGACGGGGTTCTAATTTTGTGTTTTTCCATATGGAGAATCGATTTTCCAAACACCATTTATTAAACAGTTCATTATTTTCTTATTGATTTTTAATTCTATCTTTATCATACAGTGAATGTCTAGATATATGTGAGTATGTTCTGGGCTCCTGTACTACTCCATTGATTTTATTTTCCAATTCTTGCTCCATCCCCACTGTTATTATATCTACAGTTTAAAATGAGTCTTATGACGTCATAGAAGTCCCATCAACTTCTTTTTAAAAACGGAATTTAGTCTTGTTGGCCTCTTGCTCTTTCTCAGAGTCTCCCAGAACATGAAGGACAGAGAAGACAGAATCTAACATCTGAGAATTCTAAAGGATGGGGAACTGGCTGGTAGTAGCTCTGAGGGCAGAGCAAAGAGAGGCACTGGAGAAATTTCACATTCTCAGAATTTATCTGAGCAAAGTATGAAGTCATCTTCCATGGGCCAGTTGTGAGTTATAAGAGAGTGTTTGCCATTGTAAGTTTCCTAGATCCAACTAAGAGGACCAGCTTCTAGAAGGAACTAGAGATATGCTGAGGGAAGATCACTTGAGGCCAGGAGTTTGAGACAAGCCTAGGCAACATGGCAAAACCTTGTCTCTACCCAAAACACAAAAATTAGCCAGGTATGGTGTCATGTGCCTGAAGTCCCTACTAGGGAGGCTGAGATAGGAGGATGGTTTCAGCCCAGGAGGTGGAGATTGCAGTAAACCAAGATTGTGCCATTGCAGGCCAGGCACAGTGGCTCGTACCTGTAATTCCAGCACTTTGGAAGCCAAGGCAGGTGGATCATGAGGTCAGGAGTTCAAGATCAGCCTGGCCAACATGGTGAAACCCAGTCTCTACTAAAATAACAAAAAATTAGCTGGGCATGGTGGTGGGCGCCTGTAATCCCAGCTACTCTGGAGGCTGAGGCGGAGAACTGCTTGAATCCAGGAGGCAGAGGTTGCAGTGACCCAAGATCATGCCACTGCACTCCAGCCTGGGTGACAGAGTGAGACTCTGTCTCAAAAAAATGAACAAAAAATGCTGGAAATAGAACTAAAGCCAAACACTGAGCTGCTAAGGGAAGACTTAGAAAAGATGTTTTCTCCTGCAAGAATGAAATGACAGGTGAGAGATTCCCAAAAAGGGAGGGACCAGGTGGTGGGTGGAGGGATATGATCTCAAAAAAAGTTCACAAAAGTGCTCCATGCAACAAAAAGTTACTTTAACCTTCTGTCCAGCTCAGGGAGTTCTAATACCAGTTCATGTCAGTGCTGTGCAAGTAGGACCTTCCTTGTTGCCCCCTCTCTCTTGCCTGTTTCTACCTATATATAGGAGTCAGAGACCACCTAAAGAGTGCATGTGGAGGAGGAGAAAACACCTCTGAGGAAGACAGATGAGACAATACCACCCCCTCCATTCCTACTGCTGGCTCTCTACCCACTGCAGGCTCAGGTAGGGGCCAGGATAAACTTGCGCTTTGTAATGTTGTAAGTTTTGACTACTACCTGGGACTAGATTTTTTTTTTTTTTTTTTTTTTTTGGGACAGAGTCTTGCTCTGTTGCCCAAACTGGAGTTCAGTGGTGCCATCTCGGCTCACTGCAACATCTGCCTCCCAGGTTCAAGAGATTCTCCTGCCTCAGCCTCCCCAAGTAGCTGGGATTACAGGTGTGCACCATCATGCCCAGCTAGTTTTTATATTTTTCGTAGAGACGGGGTTTCACCATGTTGGCCAGGCTGGTCTCAAACTCCTGACCTCAGGTGATCCACCCACCTCAGCCTCCCAAAGTGCTAGGATTACTAGCGTGAACCACTGTGCTCGGCCTAGATATCTTAATTCATGAACTGAGACTAGTTTTCATGGTCAAAGGATTTTTTACTTGTAGTGGCCAGAAAAATCAGTGACACCTGCCAGAGATTTCATTCAGGGACAAGAAAGGACTCGTCCCACATTCGGTTTACAACTGCGGCTGGGCACAGTGGCTCATCTCTGTAATCCCAGCAGCACTTTGGGAGGCTGAGGTGGGCAGATCGCCTAAGGTCGGGAGTTCAAGACCAGCCTGGCCAACATCGTGAAACTCCATCTCTACTGAAAATACAAAAATCAATCGTGGCCTGTAGCCCCAGCAACTCGGGAGGCTGAGGCATGAGAATCACTTGAACCTGGGAGGCAGAGCTTGTAGCAAGCCAAGATGGCACCACTGCACTCCAGGCTGGGCAACAAAAGAGCAATACTCCATCTAAAAAAAAAAAAAAAGTGCAATCGCAGGAGAAAAATACTATTACTTCATGATTAAATCCCATGAATTCTACTTATTTATTTAAAGTACTGGCTACCCACTATTTTTAATACACTGCTTAACTAAATTTGCTAATATTTTATTTAGGATTTTTGCATGTACATTCTTAAGTGTGATTAATAGATTATTTTCTTGTTCTTGTCAGGGTTTTTTGTTTTTTTGTTTTCTGGGGGGCCGTACTCTCACTCCAGGCTGGCATGCAATGGTGCTATCTCGGCTCACTGCAACCTCTGCCTCCCGGGTTCAAACGATTCTCCTGCCTCAGCTTTCTGAGTAGCTGGGATTACAAGAAAGCACCACCACGCCCAGCTAATTTTTTTAATATTTTTAGTAGAGATGGGGTTTCACCTTGTTGGTTAGGCTGGTCTCGAACTCCTGACTTGGTGATCTGCCTGCCTTTGCCTCCCAAAGTGCTGGGATTACAGGCGTGAGCCACTGCGCCCGGTTCTTGTCAGCTTTAGAATCAAAGTTATACTAATTTCGTAAAAAGATCTGGGTAGGTTTTCCCCTATGCTCTCAAACAGTTTGTATAATACAAGGACTGTATGTTTGTTGATGATTTTGTCAAACGTGTCTCTAAAACCATACTTGTCTCTATGGCGACTTCAGGGGACAGGAGAGTGGATAAATAATCTGTAATTTCATTTCAAAACAGGTAAGTCATTAATTGCCTGGAAGGTAGCAAATGAGTGGGAGCACCATTATCCCCTCTATTGTGGGATTCTCATTTCTAAAATTAAATAGAAATGAACAAAAAAGAAATATTGCCTCCCACACACCAGTTGGACCTCTTATGTACCCCATCTTTGCAGAGGGCCGCTCCAGAGACTGGAATGAACATGATGGGCAGCTATAGCAATGCCAGCAATCCCCTCAGGTCCTCTGTGGGGGAAAGGAAGAGCAGAAAAAGGGGGCTAGACTTGTGCAATGGCCGTGTCAGATATTTTCTAACTTGTGGGAGGCAGCATATTATGCATTTTCAACCTTGTCTAATTATAAGGATTACTGAGCATACCTGTTAAAAGAGATTCCCAGACTTCCGCCCAGACTTTCTGAATCAGAATCTCCCAGGAAGAGCGCCTGAGAACCTGTGTTTTTCACAAACAGCCCCAGAGAATCTTGTGAATTGGCAAGTTTGGGAAATACGCAAAAGGAGAATAAACACGGAGTTTGGAGTCAGACCGGGGTTAAATAGCGACTCATTCTTTAGCAGTTGTGTGGCTTCGAGCATGCCATTTACTCTCCTTATGCCTCCTTCCCTTATTTAGAAAAGGGGGCCCACCATAGGGCAGACAAAAGGATTAAATGAAAGGATGTACCACACTGGCCACAGGGCCCGGCACTCAGTAAACGGTGCTCTTTTTCTGGGCAGGGTTCTGGGAGAAGACATTAACTTACGTAACGAGCCTCCAAACACATTCGACCTTCATTCCTGAAGCTGAGATGAAGGGACAGTACCTCCGTTTTTCTTGTTTGTTCAGCATCTCTTCCCCATTTTTCTGGTAACAGCCCGTGGATTTTCCTGGAGAACCATCACCCCCTCTCATTGCAGTTTACACGGTTTGGGTGGATGGATTTAACCCTTTCACGTCTAGGGCCAAGAGTGACCCAAGTCTGGCCAATTATCAGGCTCCATTCCCCGTGGGCAACGAGATTGGTTCAGAACGAGAACCATGACCCAAACTAGTCCACTGAGAGTCAGTCTTGGGACTTTCACTAGAGCTCAGAGCCTGCCACTGACCTGCTGCTGTAATCTTGCCGCAAGAAAGGCAAGAAGGAGAATAAAGCTCCCCTGACCAGAGGTTTACGCAGCAACAGAAGAACAAACATATGGCGAGGATGGGACCAAGTCTTGAAGATATTTTCAAGCCCTGAATCTAGATGGGCTGATGCAGCACTATCCCAAGTCTTCTCAGTTTTATGACTGAATAAAAATTTTTGCCTAAGACAATTTGATTTAGATGTTGTATTGCTTGCATTGAATCGGGTCTCGACAATGATTTTTAAGGCATTTCTTCTATTTTAGTCTCCAGCTTACTGTGAGGTCATGGGAACCCTTTTCTTGTACGATACGTTTCCCAACTTTACTAGGAAGAAGCAATCCCATAGCTAGCATTTAGACTTGATTAGTACTGGAAATCGCTGAAGCATTGTTAGTCTCTGGGAATGAGAAAACCAAATCCTTTCCATCTAAATGGATTCTTTTTTTTCTCACAGTGGGAAGAAGCTGATATTTAGGTAGGACTCTGTTTTTGCTCTCCAAACTCTGAGAAAGGTTGCCATGAAAGGCCAACCCAACAATTAAAAGCTGTTGGGTCTGAGAATGACAAGTTTGGCTGGCATGCAACACAGTGCAGCTGAGATGAGCATTCTCGATTAATGGGCAAACATGACACAATTGTCTCTTTCAAGTCCAGAGTGCTAATATATAATACACAATCAGAGGGCATTGTACATTGGAATATAACCCATTAACCAGTGCCAGTTCTTTGCCCCCAAGAAATAAAATAGTACATTGTCTATGAAAGCCGTAATTTGAGTCTTTTCAATTTGCAGCTATAGACCAGGTGAGGGATTTCAATTTGGGAAGAATCCAAATGGAATTGGGAATGGGAATTCCTATTGGAATTCATCATTAAGGCAAAACCAATGGTTAGCAGAATGAGGAATACGGGGAGAAGGGGAGGATAGGATGGGAAAGTGGAAGGCGTTTGACCTCCCATGCCTCCCACCAGGAGTCCCAATCAAAGAACTTAGGCGAATCTGGCTGAGGCAGCATCTGGCCTTTGTGAGGGACATCCTAGAATGGACATGTCCCTGTGTGACTGCCCAGTGAATACCAACTGCGTTGGGTCATTTTATTCAAACCTGGAGGACTTGGCTGCCCAAGCACATGCTCTGCGGATGAACTCACTTTTGCTTTAGTCCATATGGCTGCTGAAGTCTGAGCAGCTCAGACAGCAAGGGACAGAAGAGAGGAGAACACAGAGCGGGTGATCAGAGAACTCCAAGGGAAGGATTGAATTACTGTCAGATCAGAGGGTGAGGGAGCTTCTGGGACAGATTGATGGGACAGTCTAACTGGCTGGCAGGGAGCTGCGAACTGTCCCAGTCCACTGTGGTGAGCCAGCTGCCTTGTGTATGGTATGCATGCAGAGTGCAGGATAACCAGGCAGGAGGAAATCTTCACATTTACCAAAAACACCCAGCAGCACACCAGCCCGCCCAACCAGAAAACAAGGCATGCCCTTTAGACTCCAATTCCCCCAAATCAAGAAATAGTTACAGTGTTATCCAGCTTCTTGTTTCATAGGCCATGCCTCTATCAGTCTTTCACAAACACTTATTAAGAGCCCTCTCTATGTTAGGCACTGCGTTGGGTGCTGGAGACGTGGCGGAAATATGTACAGTACTTCCCTCTAAGGAGCTCACCACCTAGTAAGCAATTACAAAAAAGGAAAAATACAGTATGAGCTGGGATGAAAGAGAGTACTAGAGTAAAACAGACAAAAACTCAGGTGACTTACTTTCTTTCTTTCTTTCTTTTTTTTTTCGAGATGAATTCCACTCTGTCACCTAGGTTGAAGTGCAGTGGGGTGATCTCAGCTCACTGCAACCTCCACCTCCCAGTTCAAGCGATTCTCCTGCCTTAGCCTCCCGAGTACTGGGATTACAAGCATGTATGTGCCACCACATCCGACTATTTTTTGTATTTTTAGTAGAGATGGGGTTTCACCATGTTGGCCAGGCTGGTCTCGAACTCCTGACCTCAGGTGATCCACCTACCTCCGCCTCCCAAAGTGCTGGGATTACAGGCGTGAGCCGCCGCTCCTGATCAGCGAGTTACTTTCTAGTGGTGGTCAGAGAAAGGCTTTCTGAGAAGATGGTATATGAACGCAGATGTGAAAGATGGGAGGGAATGTGCTTTGTCAATATCTGGGATTATGCTTGTAGGTTTAATCACTGTTTCTACTGCCCTCAAGGAGATTGCAAAACATTCCACAGGCACACACAAGTGCACCCACACAGACAGATATTTACTTTTATTTATGAATATACTACTTTTGCCAAACTACCTAAAAGTTGTGTCCTACTGATGACATTTCTGGTCATGATGATAGGTTTGAAGGGAGCAAACCATCTGTGATGTCCTGCTCTGACCTCCAGTGACCAAGGACATGCAGACATCTGCTAAGCCTCTGGCTCAGATTGCTGGGTAAATCTCTGGTCATGGGAGCTTTATTCTCATTCCAAATGAAGCTAAATGGTCCATAAAATTAAAGTCCTGACCTTTTCATATCATATTCTACCAACCATATGGAACAACATGCTCAAAAAAAGAAAATCAAGATGTAAAAATATACATGCCAAACATACACAGAAAAGACAAACATTAAATTATTACTAGATCTGAATGGCCATGGGGGATATTGTTACCATGGTGAGGTCATGGATAAGAGACTGGATGGGATGGGAGGAAAGTATTGGATGGACATAATGGCATCTGTGGCATTCAAAGGGTGATTTCTGTGATTAAAGACACAAACTCTTGAGCTGTGTGTAGTTGATGACTTGTACAATCTGGTGACTATCTTCTGGGCACAGTTCCTGGAACAGTGCCTGCAACATGGTAGATGCTCAATAACTGTGTATTCAGTAACTCGTGAACTGAACAATCAAATGCTCTTTAATGAAGCTTCATTTCATTTAATTTTACAAAAAGATAATATGTTGACATAGCTCAACATTTTGCTGCGAAACGATGTTGCTAAGTCTTGATCTCATCTCATTCCCTACCCATCCAGTTCCCACATCCAGTTCCCACATCCAGTTCCCACATCCAGTTCCCACATCCTGCATATCAAACTCCCCCATAATGATTCTGATTAGTAGTTTCTTATTTATCCTTCCAGATTTTGTTTATGCAAATAGATTTTTATTTTATTATGCAAAAGATAACACTTTGGGAGGCCTAGGCGGGCAGATCACCTGAGGTCAGGAGTTCAAGACCAGCCTGACTGACATGGTGAAACCCCGTCTCTAACTAAAATACAAAAATTAGCTGGACATGGTGTCAGGTGCCTGTAATCTCAGCTACTAGGGAGGCTTAGGCAGGAGAATCGCTTGAATCCAGGAGGTGGAGGTTGCAGTGAGCCGAGATCACGCCACTGCACTCCAGCCTGGGCAACAGGGTGAGAGTACGTCTCAGGAAAAAAAAAAAAAAAAAAAAAGCATTAGTTCTCAAAAACAGAATTGCTGGGTCAAAGAGTCCATGGATTGGTAGTTTGATTTATTATTATGACTATTATTACTAGAGACTGAGTCTCACTCTGTCACCCAGGCTGGAAATAGTGGTATGATCATAGCTCATTGTAACCTCAAATTCCTGGGCTCAAGCGATGTTCGTGCCTCAGCTTCCCAAGTAGCTGGGACTACAGGTACTTGCCACCACCTGCCTAATTTTTTATGATTTTGTAGAGACTCTCAGGCTGGTCTCGAGGTCCTGGCCTCAAGCGCTCCCCCTGCTTCAGCCTCCCAAAACACTGGGATTACAGGAATGAGCCACTGTGCCTACAGGTAATTTTACTTATATATACAAATATGTAACCAAATTGCCTCCAAAGGGGTTTTACTAATCTACATACTCACCAGCAAGGTAAAAGAATCCCTGTCTCCCCCACAGCCTCGTCAATAGTTTTATAAAACTTAAATTTTTGCTAATCATAGGTGAAAAATCATCTCAGTGTGGTTCTGTTTTGTGCTTCTCTTGCTGTGAGGCAGAGCACCTTTTTATTTCTATGAATGGACTTTTCGTATCTTTCTTATGTTTATATTATGTTAGTAGTCTTTTGATACTTGGCTTATAGGAGCACATTGCATACAGAGTGATTAGCCTTTTCTTTATCATGCATGTTGCAAAAACTTTTTTCCAGTGGTGTGTTGGTAAATAACAATGACTCTCTGGGAAAAAATAAACCAGGTTTATAGCATTTGTCAATTTCCATGGTGTAAACAGCCCCGTGATGAACAATTTCAAGCTACCAACATTATGTCACTAAATGTGGAGTTCAGAAGAAATGTTCAGCAGCACACAATTATATACATAGTACAATACAAACACACAGTTGTATTTATATAATACAAACACAACAATAGATGTGGCCAGGCGAGGTGGCTCACACCTGTAATCCCAGGACTTTGGGAGGCTGAGGCAGGTGGATTACATGAGGTCAGGAGTTTGAGACCAGCCTGGCCAACATGGTGAAACCCTGTCACTACTAAATATACAAAAATTAGCCGGGCATGGTGGTGCACACCTGTAATTTCAGCTGCTTGGGAGGCTGAGGCAGGAGAATTGCTTGGACCCAGTGAGCCGAGGTCATACCACTGTACTCCAGCCTGGGTGACAGAGTGAGACTCTGTCTCAAAAAAAAAAAAAAAAAAAAACCCAAAAACAATAGATGTAAATACCTCAAGCATTAATGATAGCAAAATGTAGTTAAATAATTAGGAAGTGATGAATTTTTCAGTATTTATTATTCTGATTCTAACATACTTTATTTATGTTTCCATAATTTAATTTTTAATAACTGTTTGACAACCAGTTTGCAAAACTCCTGAAAATTTAAGAATCAGCTCAAATGACCCAGTGCAAGACAGCTCCCATGCACCTTCTTTTTCCCAGTTTGTTGATTGTCTTTTGACTTTGTTTGTTTTCTTGACTTTCTAACGCTGTTTTTTGCCGTACAAAAGCTTTAATTTTGATGCAGTTGCATCCAATTTTGGGCTCAGAATTTTGATTGCGTGTTTTTGTTTTCATTTTTCAGACAGGGTCTCATTCCGTTGCCCAGGCTGGAATTCTGCAGCTCAATCGTGGCACATTGTACCCTTGCCCTCCTGGGTTTAAGCAGTCCTCCCCTCTTAGCCTCCTGAGTAGCTGAGACCACAGGCACTTGCCACCATGCCCAGCTAATTTTGTTATTTATTTTTTTGTAGAGATGGAGTCCCATTATATTGCCCAGGCATGGGTAATCCAAAAACAAATAAACAAAAACAAAAAATAAAATGAGACCAGGACAGGGAAGCTCTTTACAAACTATAAGAATAATTCAAATGCACACCTCTAATAATGGTAAATACCTTGTCCATTGATTTTTTTTAAGCTGCATCATTTAAAGATGGCTTTACAAATTAGTGGGAAAAGATGGACTGTTCAAATGTTGTAAGGAAACTGGATAGGCTTCTGGAAAAAAATGAAAGTAGGAGCCCCACCTCCCACCACACACAAGAATATGATCCAAATGGATTAAAGATCTAAATGTAAAAATGAAACCATAAAAGTATTAGAAGAAAACATAAGAGGACTATTATAATCTTGGAATGGGGAAGGTCTTCCTAATCATTACTCAAAATTCTGAAAGGCTGGGTGTGGTGGATCAAGCCTGTTATCCCAACACTTTGGGAGGCAGAGGTGGGAGGATCACTTGAGGCTAGGAGATCAAGACCAGCCAGGGCAACATAGCAAGACCCCATCTCTATTAAAGAAAAACAGTTCTAATTGTCTTCAGTAGATAGTATTGTTTCATCTGTACACTACAGATGAAAGAACAGAGGCTGGGAGAGGTTAAGTCAATCACAGTGATATGTATTTCCCACTCTTAGCTCTTATTGCTCTTATTTTCTGGTACCCATTCTTCTAGCACTGGCACCTCCCCCGCTTGGTACACTGCATCCCAAAGAAGATTTTCTGATCATGAGTAAGAGAAAGGCCATATAAACTTATGGAGGCTGCTTATTATCTTCTAAATAGCCAAGGTCCTAAATTAGATACATTCTATTCCTGCTCATCAGCCTTTCTTTTTCTGTAGCAAGGTGAAAATCCCCCGGCCTAACTTCTCAATATGGCAAGGTCAGGCCAGGCACGGTGGCTCATGCTTGTAATCCCAGCACTTTGGGAGGTGGAGGCGGGCAGGTCACTTGAGGTCAGGAGTTCAAGACCAGCCTGGCCAACACAGTGAAACGTCATCTCTAGTAAAAACTACAAAAATTAGCTGGGCATGGTGGTGGACGCCTGTAATCCCAGCTACTGGGGAGGTTGAGGCAGGAGAATCGCTTGAACCTGGGAGGCAGAAGTTGCAGGGAGGCAGAGGTTGCAGTGAGCTGAGATTGCGCCACTGCACTCCAGTGTGGGCAACAGAAATAAACTCTGTCTAAAAAAAAAAAAAAGTCAAGGTCTTGGTTTTATCCCTGGTGTCTTTGGCTGGAAAGGTGTAAAAAGTCATTATCCAATGATGTCACAGCTCAAACCAGCGCCAGAGCTTCTTTTCATATTGGGAAAAAAATGTTGACTTTCTAAAGATCTTTTTGATTTAGAATTTCCTCATCTTGACCTTTTGGATTAGATTGTACCTGGAAAACGGGAAAATATTCTGAGTTGGGATCAGGCCCTCTAAATAGTCACTTTCCTATGAAACAGCTAACACGTGGAGTCTCATAATTGGAACTTTTTGTTCGTTTTTATTGAAATGTAAGCTTCTGTTAAAATGCAAGTAGCCCCTGGGAAGGTTTACACTCAAGTTTTATTGACCATGTCCACCTTAGTGTGAATTCATTTTGCAGATTATTTATTTGGATCATATTTCCATACAGGAAGTAGGAGGCAAAGGAGGAAAAGGAGAAAAGAAGAAAACAAGAGGAGAAGGAGGGGGTACTAATGATGGGGGAAAAGAGTGAGAAAATGGAGAAACGAAGACAATTACCGAAAGCTTACCTCTTCCCGTCACTTCTGAGATACAACTGGAAAGCACAGGCAGGATGAAACAGCTGATGTGAAAGGAGCCGTAAGGAATACAGTGGATTAGGCAGGTTCTCTGAACCCTGAGGAGAGGCTCTAGTTTAACACCAGAACTAGTCATCTCATTCTTTTCACATAGTCTTCTACTTGGTCACTTTTGGCATTGCTCAGGACCCTTCATAAGCTAGAATTAATTTGCAACCAGAAATCAGACCCAACCATTCACAGCATGTAACTGCAGCTGTCCACTACTGTCAGCAAGCACCAGCTCCCCCGAGCAATTTACTACCTGGACAAAACTGCATTTTATAAGCTTCTCCATTCTGAACTGTCATTCAATATCCTCCTAGATTCCTCGTCTATAAAATCCTAATTCTCCAACCAAGTTCCTATTCCAAGTTTCTTTGCAGTGGCCAAGAGTGTCTCTGTTCCCACCATTACATTGTGATTGTACACATCTTCATTTAGGTTACATGCCAAGTCCTTTGTCGGCCTTTGGTGAAAGTCCAAGTGAAGGCAAAACTATGTTAAAGAGGACATCAGCAAAATGGCAGGCTAGGTAGGGCCAAGCTTTTATTTCCCCCACAGAAGCATATGAGGGGAAAAGAAAGCAGAACCTGTTTGAACCAACTCTATCAGAGCTCTGGAAAATAAAGTTGACAGCCACCAAGCAAATGCCCAATCAAGAAAAAGCCATTTTCAAAATGGTAGAAAAGTTTTGTGACATTATTTATTACTCACCCTTACCCCACCCTTCTTCATTATGTGGTTTTGGCCTTCAGCTGGCAACAGCTCAGTTCCCAATACCCTTCCTTGAACCAGAAGGAGCATAGCAGACCTTGTTCACAAATTATTATGTACTTTTGTTCTGGCAGATACTTGAAAAACTGAAACAAAGAGATAGTCTCTGTTTTGCCTAACTCAGAACTTTCCTGAAAACAGTGGTAGGCACTACTCGTAAAACTTGCAAGGTGACTGCAGACCCACAGACTCCTGGGACAAAAAAATTACAGATGAAGGTATATAACAGACCATCTAAACACCAGAGGAGAAACTGCACTGTAACTAAGTATTTGCACATTCAAAAGCAGCCATATATATGAGAGAATTTAGGAAGCCATGTGTAAGTCCGCGCAAGATGCATGATCAGAAAGAACCTGAGCAGACTTTAAGCTTCCATCTCGAGCTGATCCCTAGGCACAAAACAAGCTTAGCTAAGTGTTAAAAGAATGTCCTAGGATTGGCCGGGCACAGTGGCTCACACCTGTAATCCCAGCACAGCGGATCATGAGGTCAGGAGATTGAGACCATCCTGGCTAACACGGTGAAACCCCCGTCTCTATTAAAAATATCAAAAATTAGCCGGGCGTGGTGGCACACTCCTATAGTCCCAGCTACCCAGGAGGCTGAGGCAGGAGAATCGCTTGAACCTGGGAGGCGGAGGCTGCAGTGAGCTGAGATCACGCCACTGCACTCCAGCCTGGGCAACAGAGTGAGACTCCATCTCAAAAAAAAAAATGCCGTAGGCCAAGGTCAATCTACAAACACTGACAAAGCTGCAGGCATTTAAACAACATTGTTGTTTAAATTTTGTTAAAGCATTAATTAAACATGAGCCAATGGAACAGAGACTTCAGTGATCCAACACAACAGCCTCTGCAAAAATGGTTAAGAAAACTCTCAAAACTAACAGACTATTACAGGCTTCAACAACCAAAAAACAGAGAAAAATAAACAGCAAACCCTAAACAAAGAGAATGTCCTTTCCAGAGTTACCATATTACAATAATTGGGCATTTGCCCGATTTAAAAAATCACAAAGTACACAAAGAAAGAGGAAAATATGACTCATTCAAAACAACAGAATAAATTGACAGGAGCCATTCCTAAGGAAACCCAGACATGAGACTTAGGCAAAACTCAATATACAATTTCAAAAAGAAAAAGCTAAAGGAAAAAGAAGTCAAGGAAATCAGAACAGAATGCTTTGGTGTGAATATTTTTGTCTACCCAAAATTCATATGTTAAAATCCTAACCTCCAAGATCTTAGGAAGGGAGGCCTTTGGGAGGTAATTACATAATTATGAAAAGTTTCCTTATAAAAGTGGCTCCTTGGCCGGGTGCTGTGGCTCACACTTGTAATCCCAGCACTTTGGGGGGTCAAGGTGGGTGGATCACGAGGTCAGGAGTTCGAGATCTGCCTGGCTAGCATGGTGAAACCCTGTCTCTAATAACAATCCAAAAAATTAGCTGGGCATTGTGGCACATGCCTGTAGTCCCAGCTACTGGGGAGGCTGAGACAGAAGAATTGCTTGAACCCAGCAGGCGGAGGTTGCAGTGAGCTGAGATCATGCCACCGCACTCCAGCCTGGGTGACACAGTGAGACTCTGTCTTCAAAAAAAAAAAAAACAGTGACCCCTTAGCCATTCTGTCATATGAAAACACAATAAAAAGATGGCTGCCGATGAACCAGGAAATGCCCTCACCAGGCAGCAAATCTCCTGGCTCCTTCAGCTTGAATTTCCCAGTCTCCAGAACTGTGAAAAATAAATTTCTTTTGTTGTGGTTTATAAGCTACACAGTTCATGGTATTTTGTTAAACTAGCCCAAACAGACTAAGACGAGTGACACGTGAACAAAATGAGAATATCAACAAAGATACAGAAATTATAAGAAGAAACCAAACAGAAATTCCAGCCAGCTGCAGTGACTCATGGCTATAATCCCAGCAATTTGAAAGGCTAAGATAGGCAGATCACTTGAGGTCAGGAGTTCAAGACCAGCCTGGCCAACGTGGTGAAACACCATCTCTACTAAAAATTAAAAAATTAGCCAGGAAGGGTGGTGCAGGCCTGTAGTCCCAGCTATTCAGGAGGCTGAGGCAGGAAAATTGCTTGAACTTGGGAAGCAGAGGTTGCAGTGAGCCAAGATTGCACCACTGCGCTCCAGCGTGGGTGACACAGCAAGACTCTGTCAGAAAAGAAGGAAGGAAGGAAGGAAGGAAGGAAGGAAGATAAATTCTGGAGTTGAAAACTATAATAATTGAAATAAATATTCACCAGAGATTCAACAGCTAATTTGAATAAGCAGAAGAAAGAATTAGCAAACTTGAGACTAGGACAATTAGAATTATAACATCTGAAGAACAGAAAGAAAAAAGAATGAAGGAAAATGAACAGAGTCTGAGGGAGCTATGAGTTACCATGAAGCAGCCTAATATATGTATTATGGAGATCTCAGAAAGAGAGAGAGAAAAAAGGGGCAAGAAAGATTATTTGAAGAAATCATGGCCGAAACATCCCAAATTTCATAAAAGACACACATCAACAATTCCAAGAGGCCAAATAAACGTCAAGTATGATAAACTCAAAAAGATCCACACCAAGACACATTATAATCAGTCCATTAAAAGACAAACAAAGAATCTTAAAAACAGCAAGAGAGATGCAACTCAGTAAGGAATCTTCAATGAAAATACCACACTTAGAAGATTTTTCTAGCACAGAAAGAAAAAAAAAAAAAAAAGAATATCACCCAATTTTTCATTAGAAACCCTGGAGATAGGAAGGATGTAGGATGCATTTTAAATGGTGAAAGACAAAGAACTGTCAACCAAGAATTATATATCTAGCAAAACTTTCCTTCAAAATGAGGAAGAAGTTAAACATTTCCAGATAAACAAAAGCAGACAGTATTTATTACCATTTAGACCTGCCCCACAAGAAATGAAAAGAGAAGTCCTTTTGATCAAAATTAAAGAATGTTAGATGTAACTCAAAGCTTTATGAAGAAGTAAAGAGCTCTGCTAAAGAATTTAAAAGAAAAATACTTTAAAAAATTATCATAAAGCTATATTACTGAAGAATGCTGTGAGTTGATTTGTGTTTCTTCAAAATTCATATGTTGAAGTCCTAACCCTCAGTACCTCAGAATATGACCTTATTTGGAAATAAAGCCATTGCAGATATAATTAGTTAAGATGAGTTAATAATGGTGTAGAGTGGCCCCTAATCCAACGTCACTGGTGTCCTTATAAAAAGGGAAAATTTGGAGACAGGCAGAATGACATAAGAAGATGAAATCAGAGATTAGAATGACATTTCTACAAGCCCAATCAGAGATTAGGATGACATTTCTACAAGCCAAAGAATTCCAAATTTTTCCAGAAGATACCAGAAGCTAGATGAGAGGGATAAAACACATTCTCTTACCACCTCAGAGAGATGCAACCCTGCTGACATGTTGATCTCAGACTTTTAGCCTCCCAAATTGTGAGACAATAAGTTTCTCTTGTCAAAGTCACCCAATTTGTGACCATTTATTACAGCAGCCCTAGGAAACCAATATAAGTACACAATCAATATAAAGATGTAATTTAGGACATCAGTAACATAAAGTGAAAGGGGAGAACAGAGCTGTATGGGAGTAGAATTTTTCTATGCAATTGAAGTTAAGTTGGTATTGATTCAAACTGCATTGTTATAACTTCAGGATGTTATATGTATTTACTATAGTAGTCACAAAATTATATCTACAGAATATATACAAAAGGAAATGAGAAGGGAGAAAAAAACATGTCACTATGAAAAAACTGAACACAAAAGAAATCTGTAATGGAATAATTAGAAACAAAAAGCTAGAAACATAGAGAAAGCAAATAACAAAATGACAGAAGTCCTTCCTTAGTAATTACATTAAATGTAAATGGATGGAACTCTTCAATCAAAAGAGATTGGCAGAATGAAATTAAAAAATACAATACAACTATGTGCTGTCTACAGGAGGCTCATTTTAGATCTAAAGACACAACAAAGTTGAAGGTAAAATAGTGGAAGATGTTTCATGCAAATAGTAACCAAAAGAAAGCTGGTCGTCTATACTAATTACAGACAAAATAGATGTTAACTCAAAGACTGTCTCAAGAGACAAAAAAGAGATTATGTATTGATGAAGCATGAATTCATCAAGAAGATATGCAATTATAAATATATATGAAGGAAACAACAGAGACACAAAATGTATAAAGCAAACTGACAGAATCAAAGGGAGAAATAGGCAATCCCATAGCAATAATTGGAGACTACAATATTCCACTTTCAATAATGGATAGAATGACCAGACAGGGGGTCAGTAAGGACAAGACTAATAAAGATCCAATGGAAAACTTTAACACCACTATAAAACAACTAGATCTAACAAACATTTACAGAAAACTCCATCTAACAACAGCAGAATACACGTTTTTCTCAAACACACATGGAACAGTCTCTGGAAGTCTTAGTCTATTTTGTGTTGCTATTTTTTTAAAAAGAACTTGAGACTAGGTAATTCATAAAGAAAAAGAGTTTATTTGGCTCACAGTTATGCTCATTGGAAGGCACCTGGCAAGAGCCTCAGGCTGCTTCCACTCATGGTAGAAGGCAAAAGGAAGCTGGTGTATGCAGTAATCACATGGGAAGAGTTAAAGCAAGGTGGGAGACCATAGTGCCAGGCTCTTTTTACAGGCAGCAGGAACCAATTAATTGAGCAATAACTCACTCACTTCCAATGGGGGTATTAGATTAGGCCCCCACCTCCAACATTGGGATAATATTTCAACGTAAGGTTTGGCTGGACAAACATCCAAACTACACCACTAGGATAGACCACATTTTAGGCAGCAAAACAATTTTTAAAGAAATTTTGTTTTAGGCTTTAGAGAACTCTAGGGAGAAAAAAAAAAATTGAAACAGGCTCTTACTCTGTCATCTAGGCTGGAGTACAGTGGTATAATCACAGCTTATTGCAGCTGCAAAATCCTGGGCTCAAGCAATCCTCCCACCTCAGTCTCTCAGTAGCTCAGACTACAGCTGTACACCACCATGGCCAGCTAATTTTTATTTATTTATTTATTTTTAATACAGATAGGGTTCCACTACGTTGCCCAGACTGGTTTGTTGTTGCTGTTGTTGTTGTTGTTGTCTTGTTTTCTGAGATGGAATTTCATTCTTGTCTCACAGGCTGGAGTGCAATGGTGCGACCCCGGCTCACTGCAAACTCTACCTCCCAGGTTCAAGCGATTCTCCTGCCTCAGCCTGTCGAATAGCTGGGATTAAAGGTGCTCACCACCACACTCTGCTAATTTTTGTATTTTTAGTAGAATGGGGTTTCACCATGTTGGCCAGGCTGGTCTCAAACACCTGACCTCAGGTGATCCACCCGCCTCAGCCTCCCAAAGTGCTGGAATTATAGGCGTGAGCCACTGCACCTGGCCCAGGGCTGGTCTTGAACTAGGCTCAAGGAATCCTCCTACCTCAGCCTTCTAAAGTGCTGGGATTACAGGCATAAGCCACTTTACTTAGCCAGAAAATTCTTAATAAATCTTAAGATTTAAATTATGCAAAGTGTCCATTCATCACAATGAAATAAAACTAGAAATTAATAACAAAAATTCAAAAATATGTGGAAATTCAGCAATATACTTTTAAACAACCAATGAGCCACTGAATATATGACAAAATGAATTAGAAAATAACCTTGAGACAAATGAAAATAAAAACACAACATACCAAAACTTATGGGATGTAGTGAAAGCAGTGCTAAGAGAGAATGTGCAGCTGTAAACATATTCTTTTAAAAAGGTCTTAAATCAATAATCTAACGACGTCTTAAGAAATGAGAAAAGACATAAATTAAACCAAATGCTAGCAGAAAGAAGGAAATAATAAAGATTAGAGAGAATTAAATAAAATGTAGAATAGAAAAACAGTACAGAAAATCAACAAAACCAAAAGCTAGTTCTTTGAAAAAATTGACAAAACTGACAAAGCTTCAGCTAGATTGACTAAGAAAAAGACACAGAAAACTCATATTACAAAAATCAGAAATAAAAGTGGGAGGCCAGGTGCAGTGGCTCACACCTATAATCCCAGCACTTTGGGAGGCCAGGGTAGGCAGATTACCTGATGTCAGGAGTTCGAGACCAGCCTGGCCAACATAGTGAAACCCTGTCTCTACCAAAAATACAAAAATTAGCTGGGGTGGTGGTGGGCACCTGTAATACCAGCTACTTAGGAGGCTGAGGCAAGAGAAACACTTGCCTCCAGCCTGGGTGACTGAGTGGGACTCTGTCTCAAAAAATAAAATAAAAGAGATGGGGGTCTCACTCTGTTGCCCAGACTGGTCTCTAACTCCTAGGCTCAAGGGACCCTCCCACCTCAGCCTCCCAAGTAGCTGAGACTTGAGCCAGGCACCAGCTTGCCAGGCTTAAAATGTGCTTTCATAACCCTCTTAGACTATACACTAAGTGTCATTTAACTTTTTTTTCCTAACCAAAATGTATTGAACACTAACGAAATGTCAGCTCTCTGGTAGGTCCCCAGCTTTCAAAGATACATAAAGGACTCTTCATAAAGGAATTTATAATCTACTTGGAAAGACATGGAAGTAAAATTAGCAGAGAATCCCATGTGATAGGTACCATGATATTGGTAAGGATAGGGACCTTGGGAAATACATTGATGGGAAGTTTTAGCTTAGGTAAGAAATGTCTGGAAACACTGTTGGAAGAATGTAAGTAACTGAGCTGAGTCTCAAAGAACATGTAATCAGTTGGCCAGGTGAAATGGGGAAAGGGCTTCTCAGACAAGAGAAGTAACATATAAAAAGACACAGTAAAGAGAACATGAGAAGACTGAAAAAACATGGAAACTTATGAAGTCTGTAGAAATGGAATGGAAAGAAGAACATTGGAGAACTAAACAAGGCTCAGAAAATTAATACCTTATATGATATGGGAGCATACACTTTATCCTACAGGCAGTGAGTAGCCATTCTATAAGAGTTCAGAAAGAGGAGTCAGCTCTATCTTTAAAACAGACTTCCCTGGCTACATTGTGGAGGATGGACAGAAGAGGGGCTCAATTCCTCATTTAAACAAGTGAGGACTGATGAGGGACCTGACGCAAGGTAGTGGCAACAGTCACAGGGGCCAGTGGACAAGAGTCAAGAAGTGTTTACGATGAAGACTCAGCAGGCCAGGCATGGTGGCACATGCCTGTAATCCCAGCTACTCAGGACGCTGAGGCAGGAGGATCACTTGAGCCTAGAAGGTCGAGGCTGCAGTGAGCTGTGATCACACTACTGCACTTCAGCCTAGCTAATAGAGTGAGACCCAGTCTGTACGACAACAAAAGTTTAATAAGCCAGGCATGGTGGCTCATGACTGTGATTTTTTTTTTTTTTTTTTTTTTTATGAGACAGAGTCTCGCTCTGTCGCCAGGCTGGAGTGCAGTGGTGCAATCGCAGCTCACTGCAACCTCCACCTCTTGGGTTCGAGCGATTCTCTTGCCTCAGCCTCCTGAGTAGTTGGGACTACAGGCATGCACCACCATGCCCAGCTAACTTTTGTATATTTAGTAGAGACGAGGTTTCACCATGTTGGCCAGGATGGTGTGGTCTTAACTACTCAGAAGGCTGAGACAGGAGAATCGCTTGAGCCCAAGAGGTCCAGGCTGCAGTGAGCTATGATCGTACCACTGCACTCCAGCCTGGACAACAGAGTTAGTCCTTGTCTCTAAAGAAAAAAGAAAACAACTCCAAAGACCAGTGGCCAGCTGGATGTGGGTGACAGGAAGACTCTCACTCAGGTTTCTATCTTGGGAAACTTGGTGAGTGGTGGCACAATTCATAAAAATTAGAAACCTAGAAGAAGAAATAGTTTTGATACAAGGAACATAAGTTCTGTTTGGTTTTTTTTGTTTGTTTGTTTTGAGATGGAGTCTCGCTCTTTCACCTAGGCTGGAGTGCAATAGCACAATCCCAGCTCACTGAAGCCTCCACCTCCCGGGTTCAAGCGATTCTTCTGCCTCAGCCTCCTGAGTAGCTGGGATTACAGGCACACACCACCACACCTGGCTAAGTTTTGTATTTTTAGTAGAGACGGGGTTTTGCCATGTTGGCCAGGCTTGTCTCGAACTCCTGACCTCAAGTGATCTGCCTGCCTCAGCCTCCCAAAGTGTTGGGATTACAGGTGTGATTCACCACGTCTGGCCTTTAGGTTCTGTTTGGAGATGCTGTATTAGAGGTGATTGTGGGGCAGAAACAGATGGCTATTTAGGTGTGGAATTTAGGGAAAAAAGCTTGACATACAGATGTAGATTGGAGGGTGCACTGGACAGAAAGGAGGATCTGCCTTAAGTTAAAGGAATTAATGTCTAAATGTAGAATCCCATTATTAGAAGTAAGTCACCCTTTCCACAGCAGGGGAGATTAAGGAATGGAGCAGCTCCCCTATATGCCACCGAAATCAAATCACATGGGTGGATGCCCACTCAACGTTGTGTGTAATTAAGCTTATTAGAATGAACTGAGTATGGATAATCCTGGAAGCTTTCCAGACTGGGTTTCATTCTAAAGCAAGAGGGACTTCTAATATATATCTTGCCTGTGGCAAAGCAAAACGCTAAATACCTTCTTATATTTGAGATCAATTCTTTGAGAATCTTGTCAGCAACCAGAAAAGCATAGCTTACCAAAAAAAATGAAACAAAATAAAATAAAAATAAAACAAGTGTTGGTGTGTTCTATTCTTTTTAAATGGGCATTCATTATCAATTTCCCCACATCTGTTGCTTCCTTCTACTGTGGACAGAAATTCTTCATCATAAAAGGTGGCTTCTATATGCAGAATTCCTAAGGAACTGGATCACATCATATATGGAAAAAGACTGGGCTTTGGAGTAAGAAAATCCTAGTTGAATCCTGTTCCAACCATATACATGGTCATTGTCAAATTCATTTATTCACTCATTCATTCATTCATTCATGCAACAAACATGTGCAGAGCACATTTTATATGTCTTATCCTATATACGTATAATCCTAGTAAAATGTCACAGTTCTTGCTCACAGACCAGTGAGAGGGAAGACATACAAACACAATTAGAGAATGGGGTCTGTGCTGGAAGGTGAGGAAGATGGTGCACCTGACTGTTTTAATGAGACTGGAGAGAAGGAAGAAAAGGTAGGGAAGGAGGTAAGATCTATGAGAGAGTAAAGGGCCCTGGGGACACAGGAAACATAGAGAAATTGACAGGGAATTCCTAGTAGAAGGAGCTACAAGACCAAAGTGAAGGAGACATAAAATAGTATGGAGTTGGGTTCCAGGAGTAGCAAGTCATTTTTGATAGCTGGACAGTAGGGTAGGTCATGAGTGACAGGGATGGGTGACAAGGCTCGATGCACAGTCACGGACAAGATGATGTGCACTTTGCCTATTTTGTTGCCTGAAGGTACCATTGAGGCATGTTCCTCACTTTCCACTAAGACTCTAGAAATCTACTCTCTTCAGTAAATAGCTCTTTTTCATTCTATTGCTGTCTCCTACTCTCTGCCTAAGAAATTCCCACTCATTATTTGCGAACTTTGACCCTGTATGCACAGGCTTCTCACTAAATTCTGTGACATCCTATGTTAATCAGGGTTCCCCAGGGAAAGAGAACCAATAGGATATATATGCACAGAGAGAGATATTTATGTTAAGGAATTGGCTCACATAATTGTGGAGACTGTCAAGTCTGAAATCTGTAGGCCAGCAGGCAGGAAACTCAGGCAGGGTTTTTAAATTGCAGTTTTTTTTTCTATCTTTCTTTATATAGAGACAGGGTCTCACTCCGTCACTCAGGCTGGAATACAGTTACACAATCATAGCTCTGTATAGCCTCAAACTTCTAGGCTCAATTGATTCTCCCAAGATTCCTGAGTAGCTGGGACTATAAGCATGCACACCACACCTGGCTAATTTTTAAAACATTTTTTTGTAGAGATGGAGTCTTGCTATGTTGCCCAGGCTGGTCTTGAATTCCTGGCCTCAAGTGATCCTCTTACCCTGGACTCCAAAGCACTGGGATTACAGGTATATTGCAGCCTTGAGGCAGAATTTCTTCTTTGAGAAACCTCAGTCTGCTCTTTAGGCCTTCAAGTAGGTGGATAAGGCCCACCCACATTATTGGGGGTAAGGTAGTTAATCAAAGTCATTTTAAAAAAAAAGATTATAGGCCGGGTGCAGTGGCTCACCTGTAATCCCAGAAATTTGGGAGGCCAAGATGGGAGGGTCACTTGAGCCCAGGAGTTCAAGGTTACAGTGAGCCATAATTGTGCTACTGTACCCCAGCCTGGGCAATAGAATGAGATCCTGTCTCTCAAAAAAAAAAAAAAAAAAGAATTAATCATATCTTTAAAAAAAACTTTACAGTGACATCTGGACTAGTGTTTGACCAAAAAAATGGGCACCATAACCTAACCAAGTTGGCATACAAAATTAACCATCACACACTCTGTTGAGATTTCAAACTTTCTGGATACATCAGACAGGGGCATAGCAGAAAACGGAATTCACTGAAATGAATTTTATGGAAGAACTATTTTTAAAGGTATCATCAGATTTTTTCTGAGACAGAGCCTCACTCAGATTTAAAGCAACAAACAAGAGGTGCCAAGTTACCTGTCAAGGACTGCAAAGAATCTGAGATTGTACCTTATTTGAAAGCTAACAAGAAGACGGCCACTGGGAAGAGCAGAGCAAGGCGGCTTAAGGCTGCTAAGTCAGAGCCGCGGTGTTCCAGATTGAGGGCCTCACACTGAAGCTGGACCCGGAGGAGATGAAACGGAAGATGTGCGAGGATATGATCTCCTCCACACGGAACTTTCTCATCTACGTGGCCCTGCTGCGAGTCACTCCATTTATCTTAAAGAAATTGGACAGCATAGTTTGACGTCTGGCAGTGTGATGCCTCCGGCTTTGTTCTTTTTGCTTAGGATTGTCTTGGCTATGTGGGGTCTTTTGTGATTCCATATGAAGTTTAAAGTGGTTTTTTCCAGTTCTGTGAAGAAGGTCATTGGTAGCTTGATGGGGATAGCATTGAATCTGTAGGTTACTTTGGGCAGTATGGCCATTTTCACAATATTGATTCTTCCTAACCATGAGCATGGAATGTTTCTCCATCTGTTTGTGTCCTCTCTGATTTCGTTGAGCAGTGGTTTGTAGTTCTCCTTGAAGAGGTCCTTTACATCCTTTGTTACTTGTATTCCTAGGTATTTTATTCTCTTTGTAGCAATTGTGAATAGGAGTTTGCTCTTGATTTGGCTCTCTGTTTGTCTATTATTGGTATATAGGAATGCTTGTGATTTTTGCACATTGATTTTGTATCCTGAGACTTTGCTGAAGTTGCTTATCAGTTTGAGAAGATTTTGGGCTGAGACGATGGGGTCTTCTAAATATACAGTCATGTCATCCATGTCATCTGCAAATAGAGACAGTTTGACTTCCTCCTTTCCTAATCAAATACGCTTTATTTCTTTTTCTTGCCTGATTGCTCTGGCTAGAACTTCCAATACTATGTTGAATAGGAGTGGTGAGAGAGGGCATCCTTGTCTAGTGCCTGATTTCAAAGGGAATTCTTCCAGCTTTTGCCCGTTCAGTATGATATTGGCTGTAGGTTTGTCATATATAGCTTTTATCATTTTATGATATGTTCCATCAATACCTAGTTTATTGAGAGTTTTTAGCATGAAGGCTGTTGAATTTTGTCAAAGGTCTTCTCTGCATCTATTGAGATAATCATGTGGTTTTGTCTTTGGTTCCGTTTATGTGATGGATTACATTTATGGATTTGTGTATGTTGAACCAGGGTTGCATCCCTGGGATGAAGCCTACTGGTCATGATGGATAAGCTTCTCGATGTGCTGTTGCAATCTGTTTGCCAGTATTTTATTGAAGATTTTTGCGTCAATGTTCATCATGGGTATTGGCCTGAAGTTTTCTTTTTTAGCTACAAGCCTACAGTAATCAAAACAGCATGGTACTGGTACCAAAACAGAGACATAGACCAATGGAACAGAACAGAGATCCCAGAAGAAACACCACACATCTACAACCATCTGATCTTGACAAACCCAGCAAAAACAAGCAATGGGGAAAGGACTCCATGTTTAATAAATGTTGTTGGGAAAACTGGCTAGCAATGTGCAGAAAGCAGAAACTGGACCCTACCTGTCACCTTACACTAAAATTAATTCCAGATGGATCAGAGGTTTAAACATAAAACCTAACACCACAAAAACACTAGAAGAAAACGTAGGTAAAACCATCCAGGACATAGGCATAGGCAAGGACTTCATGACTAAAACACCAAAAGCAATGGCAATAAAAGCCAGGATAGACAAATGGGATCTAATTAAACTCCAGGGCTTCTGCACAACAAAAGAAACCATCATTAGAGTGAATCAGCAACCAACAGAATGGGAAAAAATTTTTGCAATCTGCCCATCTGACAAAGGGCTAATATCCAGAATCTACAAAGAACTAAAACAGATTTACAAGAAAAAAACAAACAACCCCATTCAAAAGTGGGTGAAGGATATGAACACTTTTCAAAAGAGTACATATGTGAGGCCAACAAACCTACGAAAAAATGTTCATCATCACTGGTCATTAGAGAAATGCAAATCAAAACCACACTGAGATATCATCTCACGCCAGTTAGAATGGCGATCATTAAAAAATCTGGAGACAACAGATGCTGGAGAGGATGTGGAGAAATAGGAACACTCTTACACAGTTGGTGGGAGTGTAAATTAGTTCAACCATTGTGGAAGACAGTGTGGCGATTTCTCAAGGATCTAGAAATAGAAATTCCATTTGACCCAGCAATCCAACTATGGGATATATACCCAAAGAAATATAAATCGTTCTACTATAAAGACACATGCACACGTATGTTCATTGCAGCCCTGTGTACAATAGCAAAGACCTGGAACCAACCCAAATGCTCATCAATGATAGACTGGACAAAGAAAATGTGGTATATATACACCATGGAATACTAGGCAGCCATAACAAACGATGAGTTCGTGTCCTTTGTAGGGACTTGGATGAATCTGGAAACCATCATTCTCAGCAAACTGACCCAAGAACAGAAAGCCAAGCACTGTATGTTCTCACTCATAGGTGAGTGTTGAACAACGAGAACACATGGACTCAGGGAGAGGAGCATCACACACAGGGGACAGTTGGCAGGGGTAGGGGAGAGACAACGGAGGGTGGGGGAGAGGGGAGGGTGGGGGAGGGATAACATGGGGAGAAATGCCAGATATAGTATGCACCAAAAGTAAAATAAATTAAAAAAAAAAGAAATTGGACAGCATATGAAGATGGGCGATCACATATGAATGCATGATATGAAGAGCCTGGTTACAGTTTCTACTCTTCTCTGCAAGTGAATAGGCCCAGAAAGGTGTAAGAGACTCTGAATGGACATAAAATTTCTGCTTGTTAAGAACAAGTTCGGCTCTGGTAACTGACCTTCAAAGCTAAAATATAAAACTATTTGGGAAGTATGAAATGATGTCTCATGATCCTGGTATACCCTTATCCTTGTGACATTTGGCCTCTGACAATACTGGTATAATTGTAAGTAAGGTCAAACTCCGTTTTTTAGCAAGTATTAAGGGAGCTAAGTCTGAAATGGCACTGTCTTGTCAGTCATTTCTGTTTACCTTTTTCTTCTGTCTGGAGTGTATTTGTGATGAGTCCCTTATAATTAGTTGTGTTTTATGGAAATCAGCACACAACCACAATGACACATTTAAGCACAGGATCATTAGTCTATGTTTTTAATAAACATATTGATTAAGGGAAAAAAAAAAGAAAGCTAACAAGATAGCCTATTAGTTTCACAGGTGCTGGTAGAAGACATGATGCTCCTGGGTCAACATGAAGGACAGTTTATTGCTTATAATAACAGCAGTAGCCAAAGCATCAGCACCTTTTTTTTTTGAGACAGAGTCTCACTCTGTCACCCAGGCTGGAGTGCAGTGGTATGATCTTGGCTCACTGCAACCTCCACTCCCAGGTTGAAGCAATTCTCCTGCCTCAGCTTCCCAAGTAGTTGGGACTACAGGTATGTACCACTAAGCCTGCCTAATACAGTTATCTGGGTTCAGTAAGAGCTGGAGACATGGAAAGAGGCCACCCATTAGGAACTTCAGTCATAGAGAGACACAAGCAGCGCAGAAGCAATGCTAAAGCAGAGAAATAATGGGAAAGAAATAGTCCAGTCTCTATCTTCCACTTTGATTTTTGGGCAATGACTCCAAATGGCCAAATCCAACATGAAGCCAGCTAGAAAGAAAGCCTCAGTAATACAGTTCATAGGGGTCAGTATCCTAGTGTTCAAAGCAGCACTGGAAGAAAACTGGAGAATGTATCTGAGATAATGGAGAATGGTACAATTGATGATAGCTTCAATAACTTAGCCTGAAGGTTTCTTGATTTTCTGGGATTAAATCAGCCTCACTCCACTCCCTCTATTTAAATTACCCTCTCTCAAGTTTACATGGAATTTATCAACATACAGGACTCCTCCACCTCCAAAATATTAAGCCTCAATCTGCCAGTCTTTGACCACAACTTTCTAAACCTCTAGCTGGCTGACTCTTTTTTTCTCAGTAGACCTGCTTTGTTTTGAACACCACTGTTTCTTGCATTCCATTTGTTTTTTTTCTGATCCCAACTTCCTTCTTGTTAAATTACTCCATTTGTTAATGATTTCAGAAAGAGTCTCTGCATGATGAACACTCAGTCTTTTGACTATCTGAAAAGGTTTCTATCCTAGCCACCATCTCAAATGATAGTTTAGCTAGGTATATAATGTTAGTATCCTGCTTATTTCCTCTCAGAACTTTAAAGATATTATTCCAGTGTTTTGCAGGGTTTTTTTTTTTTTGTTTTTGTTTTTTTTGACTTCTGTTCTTAATGATGAAATACGAATTTCATGTGTACTTTGTATATATGTAACCCTTGTCTTTGGTGTCCTTGAGTTTTTCTGTAATGTGTTTGAATAAGGATTGCTAGAATTTATTCTTTCATAAGTCAGCTTTCTTCAATTTGAGCAATCAAGTTTTTTTTGAGATGGAGTTTCACTCTTGTTGCCCAGGCTGGAGTGCAATTATGCAATTTCGGCTTACTGCAACCTCCACCTCCTGGGTTCAAGCAATTCTCCTGCCTCAGCCTCCTGAGTATAGCTGGGATTACAGGCACCCACCACCATGCCCAGCTAATTTTTTTGTATTTTTAGTAGAGATGGGGTTTCACTATTGGCCAGGCTGGTCTTGAACTCCTGACCTCAGGTGATCCACCTGCCTTGGCATCCCAAAGTGCTGGGATTACAAATGTGAGCCACCACCCCCAGCCCGAGCAATCAAGTTTTTAATAATCCTTGGAGAATTGCCTTTTAAATACAAGACAATTGTCTTTTTTTCTTCATATTTTTCTACTTTTCTGCCTCTGGAAACTCCTATTAGATGTGTGTTCAATACTAACCCCATGATCAACTTTTCTTTTATATTCTTTATCTCTTCTTTTTGTGCAATCCTTTGGATAGTTACCTTGTAGCTGTGCTCCAGTTCACTAATCAGTTACTAAGCTATATTTGTCTATAATTTAACCCATCTATTCAGTTTTAATTTCAATACAAAAGTTTTTCATTTCTCTAAGTTCTACTTGATTCCTTTTAAATATACCTAGTGTCTCTTTACAGAATCTTGCTCTTTCCATATGATTCCTGTATCTTATCTTCTTTCTTCCTTTTAATCATTTTTCAAAACTACTTACTTTGTTATCTTTTACAGATCATTCTATAAAAATCAAAGTTTTGGAAATGTAATTATATTATGCTTGATAAATCTTTGCATAGTGGATTATTTCTCTATGTGGTTTGAAATTTAACTGTGAACTCATTTTCAACGGATTTTTTCCCTCGTGAGTTTGCTGAGTTATGGAAGTTTGTCAGGTAGTGGCTTTATATCTGCATCTGCCAGGCACAAGAAGGATTTAATTGTCCAGGCTCAGCTTTTATACTAATATCTCTTCTTCAAGTTAATACAATAAGCATAGGATAAATTCAGATGAAAAAGTCTGAACATGGGGGAGACATACATTCCCTTATAACTTCCCTGAGGATTTTTTAGTTTCCCCTTTCAATGAAGAGTAGCTCCACCAGAGCCGTGGCTTGATTTAGGTACTCAGTTCAGTTTCCAGCAACCTCCGCCTCCCGGGTTCAAGCAATTCTCCTGCCTCAGCCTCCCAAGTGGGGATTTCAGGTGCCCACCACCACGTCTGGCTAATTTTTTATATTTTTAGTAGATACAGGGTTTCACCATGTTGGCCAGACTGGCCTCGAAGTCCTGACCTCAGGTGATCAGCCGCTTGGCCTCCCAAAGTGCTGGGATTATAGGCATGAGCCACGGCGCCCGCCATATCTTCTATTTTTACATAGTGTTAAAAGCCAGGGAACTAGCCAATAGAGTATATATCCTACTTTGATATTTCCCTGGCTAATGCAGCAGGTTTACAGGTCCAGTCTTTAGTTCCTCTTTTACTTTTGGCACCTAAGAACACCATTTCTATGTCTTTGCAGTAGAAAAGGAGTGGCAGAGATCTTCACTGGTTCATTCTGCCATAATGCTAAAATTGTCAGTCCCCCTACATTACTGTTTCATTTATGTAACTAATTCCTTCATTTCTCCATTTGCTTCTGGGGACCTTACTCCATTCATGGCTATGGCGCCGTATCTGTCCAGCCTAGAATCACAGTACACCATTCAACCACTCTACTTCCTACAACCTAGCATTGTAGACTTCTTTTATTCTGCCTCACCCACCTTGAAATCATTCCAGGTTGGATCTATCCAAACATCCTCTCTCTTACGTCACACCCACGAGAAGCATGGTGCATGGTGCAAGCATGGACTTTGGAGTAAAACAGAGCTGATTTTGAACCTCAGCTCTGCCATTTTCTAGTTGGGTAATCATGGACAAGTTATTTAACTGGTCTAAGCCTTCATTTTCCCTCCAGTAAAATGTAAATGATAATATTTATCTCAGAGTTTTTGTGAGAATAAAATAGTGAAGGTAATGCATTTAGCACAGCTCTTGACACAGTTAATAAATAATAGCTATGATAAGGTTCTGTAGAAAATCTTCAGACTGATCCTTCACAGACAGATTTTTTTAACTTCAGCCAGATCCTCTGAGATTTGGAAACATTTCATGTGCTGCCTTTACCATTCCCCCACAACTGCTCCTGCAAATGTGCAACATTTTCTTCAAGCCATGGCCCACCAGCAGCTAACTTTGCTTCCTATTACAATACTGAGAGTATCGGGTGGTTTCACTACCAACTTACTGCCCCCATGTGTGATTTGACTAGAACTTGGTCTTTTATCTCACACAAAAATGTTTGAGTATATGCCATGTGCCAGACAATGTATTAGGCCCTGGGGCTACATTAGTGAACAAAGAAACACATTTCTGCCCTACATAGTTTACATTCTACTAGGAAGAGAAAAACAACAAAAAGCATAACTGAGTCAATTATATTGTATCTTACAAAGTAATAAGTGCGATAAAGAAAAGTAAAGTGCTGCCAGGTGTGGTGGCTCATGCCTGTAATCCCAGCACTTTGGGAGGCCAAGGTGGGTAGATCACCTGAGGTCAGGAGTTCAAGACCAGCTTGGTCAACATGGCAAAACCCTGTCTCTACTAAAAATACAAAAAAATTAGCCAGGCGTGGTGGTGAGCACCTGTAATCCCAGCTACTCAGGAGGCTGAGGCAGGGAGAATTGCTTGAACCCGGGAGGTGGAGGTTGCAGTGAGCTGAGATCACACCACTGCACTCCAGCCTGGGCAACAGAGTGAGACTCTGTCTCAAAAAAATAATAATAATAAAAATGAAAAGTAAAGTGCTGGCAGGATTATAATTTTAATAGGGCCATCAGGAACGGTCTCAGTGAAAAGGTGGCATCTGAATAAAGAGGGTGAGACAGTGAGGAAACAGTAAGTGCACAGCCCTTGTCAAAAAGTGCTTGGAATGTCTGATAAAAGCAATGGGGCCAGGATGGCTGAGGAAATATGAGTGAGGTAGAGAGCTATAGCAAGTAAGGTCAGAGAAGCAATGAAGGACCTGATTGTGTAGGGCCTTGCCATCCATTTCCAGGAGGTTGACTTTCATTATGAGTGAGATGGAGAGCCTTTGGAGTGTTTTCAGTAGAGGAGTATGAAATGTGACATGCCAAATAGCATTACTCTGGTTCACAGCTCTAAAATGGAGCAGGGGAGCCATTCTAAGGATGACCTGCAACCTTGAAAAACAAAAAATAGGGCCTTAGCTTGAACTTTTCAACTAGACCAAACCTCCATGGCCACAACATCCTGGAAAGCAGCTGAAGTTTCCTAGCACTGCACTCCTAAACAACCACAACCAATGACTACAGACTCGTACTAAGCCAGCCACCTCCACCCATGATCATTCTTTCAATTATCAAGGAACCACCCTCAGCATCCTTTTAAAAATCCTTACTCTCCTTCCTCTCTTCAGAACACAATTTGACCTATAGCTGAATCTGTGTGTCATGAATTGCAATTCCTAGGACCCTAATAAATGCTTTGTTTCCTTGCTTTGCAGTAAGGTCTTTCATCTCTTTGGTTGATATTAAATGGTGTCGTAAGTGGGATGCAAGCCACTCTCTTCCTCTGTGTTCCAGTGCTGCCATGGATTCAAGCGTGGTACTTGCAGGAACCCCTTATGTTCCATTGCTTCCCTGAAAGCCTCCAACCCTATTGGAGAGTCCTCTCATTTTCCTGAATCTCCCACCTTAGTTGAGGTTGAAGCCTTTATTGGGTAGTCTTTGTTGCCAGCTGTCAACAAAGAAAATTTTCCCTTTTTGGTGAGTATTCATGAGCCCTTTTGCTTCTGATGGTATAGGTGCCAAGTTTTTTGCACAAACATTATGGTCATTTATTTTGTAAATTTCATTCATGGTGGACCATTATCACTGAAAGTGATTTGGAATTACAATTGCCAACCTGAGGCTCTTTTAATCTCCAAAACTTATTTTCCTTCACAATTACAGGGTTAAAATGAAAGAATAAAACAGCCCGAGTGGGATATCTCCCTTAATTGGGTTTCTTGAGGCATCTAAAAGACTCCAGAGATCTAAACTAGCATCCCTAAGAGATAACAATGCCAAAGTAGCTTTAAAATTTTTCTGAATTAAAAAAGAATTCAAAAGTTTCTAAAAATAAACAACTATGGAACTAAGCATACCTCTATCTATTGGTTTTCGTCCTGTGTCACCTCCCCTGCCTAGCCTTACCCCTCCCATTCCACCATCTGCACCCTTTTACTTATATGGTAAAAACTTACTCTAAACCTGGACAAATTATCTTCTGGTCTTTCCATAAAGAGGCTTGTTGGATTGGGTCATTACTGGAATAACTACACCCTTAGAATTTCTCACCTTCTATGGCCAACAGATGGATCCTTTAGAAAAACTCCCATATTTGAAAAGTTTTTAGAAATCTCTCTTTTTAAATGATTGTATTATTTGCATTTATGGGAGGATCAAATTTTTTTAAAAGGCACATGATAGTGTTATGGCTAGCCTTAGAAATTATCTTGACAAAATTAAAGAGCAAAAATTATGACCTAAAACTAAGTTAAAATTCTTGTATGCTCTCAGAACAGGGTTCTCTGAAGAAAAAAGTCCTCATATGCTCAAACTGCCTGCTTTGTTAGCAATGCATGGTGGCACATGCCTACAGTCCCAGCTACTTGGGAGGCTGAGGTGGGAGGATCAACTTGAGCCCAGGAGGTCGAGGCTGCAGTGAGCTGAGATCACACCGCTGCACTCTGGCCAGGATGAGAGAGGGAGATCCTGTCTCCACAGTTTTTTTTTTTTTTTTTTAGACAGTCTTGCTCTGTCGCCCAGGCTGGAGTGCAGTGGCACGATCTTGGCTTACTGCAACATCTGCCTCTGGGGTTCAAGCAATTCTCCTGCTTTAGCCTCCTGGGTAGCTGGGATTACAGGTGCCTGACATCACATCCAGCTAATTTTTGTATTTTCAGTAGAGACGGGGTTTTACTATATTGGTCAGGCTGGTCTCGAACTCCTGACCTCAGGTGATCCACCTGCCTTGGCCTCCCAAAGGGCTGGCATTGAGACACTGCACCCAGCCTCTAAAGTACAAAAAAAAAAAGAAAAAAAAAAACCTGCCTGCTTCGGATTTCCTGCAGGATTTATTTACAAAAAAAAAAAAAAAAAAAAGCACCCACTCTGTGGTCTATGGTTAGAATTCGTGCTTTCACTGCCACGACCCAGTTATGGTTTAATATTTATGTGACTCATGACTTTTTGGGATACTCATTTGTTATTGATGCTTTTTCCTTCCATAGATAGCTTTTGATTTCCTGTCTTACTCTTTTAATCTTTCATCTGAGATGCACATAGACAAACTTTCCTTTTTTGTTTGCTTGTTTGTTTGAGACGGACTCTCTCTGTCGCCAGGCTGGAGTGCAGTGGCGCGATCTCAGCTCACTGCGACCTCTGCCTCCTGGGTTCAAGCGATTCTCCTGCCTCAGCCTCCCAGGTAGCTGGGATTACAGGTGCGTGTCACCACGCCCAGCTAATTTTTTTCTATTTTTAGTAGAGACGGGGTTTCACCATGTTGGTCAGGATGGTCTTGATCTCTTGAGCCCCTGCGCCCAGCCTTGAATATCAGCTTTTCATTAGGTTGATTTCTGAGTGTAGAGTTCTTTAAAAAAATCTTTTCATATCGCTTATTTTCAGATTTTAGCCAGAATAAGTAGCCAATAATCCTGGCTTTTAATCTGTTTTTCTTTTTTTGAGACAGGGTCTCACTCTGTTGCCCATGGTCTTGCCATGTTGCCAAGGCTGGTCTCAAACTCCTGAGCTTAAGCAATCCTCCTGCCTTGCTTGACCTACCAAAGTGCTGAGATTACAGGAATGAGCGACTGTGCACAGCCAATTATTTTTGTTATTGTTGTTGTTTTTGACAAAGGTACCTCCCAAGTGACTCGCCAAAAGCAAAAACCTTAACCAACATTATAACTTAAACATGGATGCATGAGGTATTTCCAAAGAGGTGCAAAGCAGTCCTCACAAGACCCAGAACTATCCCTGTAAGACAGCTTAATCCCAGCACTTTGGGAGGCCAAGGCAGGTGAATCACCTGAGGTCAGGCGTTCCAGATCAGCCTGACCAACATAGAGCAATCCCATGTCTACTAAAAATACAAAATTAGCCAGGCATGGTGGCACATGCCTGTAATCCCAGCTACTTGGGAGGCCAAAGCAGGAGAATCACTTGAACCCGGGAGGCAGAGGTTTCGGTGAGCCAAGATCACGCCATTGCACTCCAGCCTGGGCAACAAGAGCAAAACTCCATCTCACAAAACAATATTAAAAAAATAAAAGCTGATATTCATGCTGTAAGTTTTTGTGGGTTTTTTTCAAGGGCTTTCTGTTTTTTCTCTTTTGGATTCTGTTTCTGGGAATTTTTTTAGTCAACTGAAACCCCTTTTTAATTGTGTTCAGCTTCCTTTCTTGGCATGATTTTGCTTTAAAAAAAAAAAAAAGCAAAATTTCACTGGCCTTTTTGGAAGGCTTTAAATCTCCAAACTGGCTCCTCGAAGACTTGTTCTTCCATCTCCTTCCACTTCTACTGCTCCTTCCTTTTTGCTGTTTCCAATTCCACATGCAGAGATCTAGGGGGAACTTTTAGTGGCCCTGAAACCACTTTTCTTAAGCCACACAGAAAAAGGCACCACACCTCGTTTTTGGGATTCTCTGTTTTCCTTATGGAGCCCCAGCGCTGTGGCAAGATCCTCTCAAGGCTAAAGCTCTGCTCTCTTTTGCATTGACCTCTCAAATCCCTCTGACTTTTGAGGGTACCAGGGATTCCTTTGTACTGTGACAGAAAGCCTAATATTTGTGCAATGGCCGGTCATCACTAGCAAGGGCTGCAGTTTTGGAGGTGGCCGACAGCCGTTGTTTGCAGTGAATAGTTAGTACTGCAAGGCAATACTCGTTTCATTGCAAGTTTAGATAAGAAAAGTGAGGTTTGAACACTTGGAGACTATGGGAACACCTGCCACGGAGGGATAAAACTCCTGGGCCAGGAGCAGTGGCTCAAACCTGTAATCCCAGCACTTTGGGAGGCCAAGGCGGGTGGATCACTTGAGATCAGGAGTTCAAGACCAGCCTGGCCAACATGGTGAAACCCCATCTCTACTAACAATACAAAAGATTAGCCTGGCGCGGTGGCAAGCACCTATAATCCCAGCTACTCAGGAGGCTGAGGCAGAAGAATAGCTTGAACCTGGAAGGCAGAGGCTGCAGTGAGCTGAGGTCATGCCATTGCACTCCAGCCTAAGCAACAAGGGTGAAACTCCATCTCAAAAAAAAGGCTCCTGTGGGGGAATGGGCACTGATCCCAGAGTGGGCTGATGGATGCTGGGTCACCCTTTAAGTGAGGCGCACCGTGGAAGTGTTGTATGGCCCAGTCCCGTGATGTTTCTCTCTTTTGAGGGGTCCGGGATCCATGCAAAATGTGATCCTTGATTTCTGAGGATCTAGACACTCTGCCTTCCAGCTGTGTCTGCTTTTCACACATGTAATATTAGGCCCTGGAAGCTGCAAATACTCTCTTGGCCCTGTTAGTTAATGGGCTTTGCCCTGAGCTCAGTATTCCAGTTAGAAAGTAAAGCCTGAATGAGAAGCCACATATTTAACTAGACTGGTTTACAAAGTATTACTTTCTGGCATCCAGTTGTTTATTTTGAAAAGGTTTCTCAGTGGTCTCTAGGCTTATCTGTATGTTTCCTTCTAAAATGCTGCAGCAAATTCCTGTGATTTTGTATTACCTTGGCATCCATTTGTAATAATCCTCTAATGCACCCAAACTCCGTCTTGAAATGCTTATATTCTCTCTGTGCACTAGAGATGGCTTTGGCTATGTGGACCAGAGAAACTTCAGCTGTCCCAATTGAAGAGACACAACTTAATCCAACTGTTTCTTTAAAGTTTTACCTGTCTCCTGGCTAAAAATTTTTAAATCAAAGCTGTAAAATCTTTATTTGTCTTTTTCTGTATATACATGTACATGTTTTTGTTAGTATACTGTCTACACGGTACCAAGTTGATTTATCAATAAATGAGTATTCATAAATAGCCCAGATGCTTTTCTTTTTTTCTTTTTTTTTTTTTCTTTCCTTTCTTGAGATGGAGTTTTGCTCTTGTCGCCCAGGCTGGAATGCAATGGCACAATCTCAGCTCACTGCAACCTCCACCTCTCAGGTTAAAGCGATTCTCCTGCCTCAGCCTTCTGAGTAGCTGTAGCTGGGATTACCAGCGCCCACCACCATGCCTGGTAATTTTTGTAATTTCAGTAGAGATGGAGTTTCACCATGTTGGCCAGGCTGGTCTTGAACTCCTGACCTCAGGTGATCTACCTGCCTCGGCCCCCCCAAAGTGCTGGGATTATAGGCATGGGCTGCCACACCTGGCCCCAAATGCTTTTCAAATTCACATGACTTTAGTAATCTTTGGTAAATAAAGCTAGTTTTAAAATTAGGTTTTGAGCCTTTAGATTCTGGGGTCTAGACAATGCCTATGGTGAGGTCTGGAGACATGCATTTCTACAGCACCTGGGCCACTGCTTCAGGGCAGAACCAAGGTCAGTACATACGCCCTGGCCCAGCTGTGCCTCCTGGCCATGCTGGGAGAGGTTAGCTCCTATCAGCACTGTCTTCACAGCTCTGTCCTCAGGCCTAGGCTCTTTATCTGGTACATAATAATTAAAACTGCTTACTTCCTAGGTTTTTCACTAGAAGTTAGGGTCACTAAGAATTCAAATTGTACTTAAAACTACTAGATATAAGAGAAGTGATCCTGTGTGTAGATTGGACAAGGAAAGTAGAATCTGTTGTTAGAAGGTTATTTTTAAAAACATAAATATGTTAGGTTTGTTAAAGGAAAAGTAATTTTGTCTTGTCTAGAGGTTAATTCAAGGTTGTTTAAATGGAATGAATAAAAAAGAATGATATTGAATAGACATTTCTCAAAAGAAGACATACGAATGGCAAACAGGTATATGAAAGGTGTTCAACATCATTGCCCATCAGATAAATGAAAATCAAAACTACAGGGAACGCTGGGTGTGGTGGCGCATGCCTATAACCCACACTTTGGAAGGCCAAGGAGGAGGATCTCTGAGCCCAGGAGTTTGAGACCAGCCTGGGCAACACAGGGAAACTCCATCTCTACAAAATGTTTTTAAAAAAAATAGCCAGGTGTGGTGGTGCACGCTTGTAGTCTGAAGTACTCAGGAGGCTGAGGCAGGAGGATCACTTGAACCTGGGAGGTCAAGACTTCGGTGAACCACGATTGCACTACTGTATTCCAGCCTGGGTAACAGAGTGGCAACCTGTCTCAAAGAAATGAAAAACCAAAAAACTACAGTGAGATATCATCTCACCCTAGTTAAAATGGCTTTTATTCAAAAGACAGGCAATAACAAACGCACACTGGTGAGGATGTAGAGAAAGAGGAAATCTCATACACTGTTAGCGGGAGTGTAAATTAATACAACTACTATGAGGAACAGTACGGAAGTTCCTCAAAAAACTAAAAATAAAACTACATATGATCTAGCACTCCCACTGTTAGGTATATACCCCACGGAAAGGAAATCAGTGTATTGAAGAGATACCTGGACTCCCACGTTGACTGCAGCACTATGCACAGTAGCCAAGATTTGAATTCAACCTAAGTGTCTATCAACAGGTAAACGGATAAAGAAAATACGCTACATATCCACAACGGAGTACTAGTCAGCCATAAAATAGAATAAGATCCTGCCATTTGCAACAACATGGGTGGAACTGGGAAACATTATGTTAAGTGGAATATTCCAGGCACAGAAAGACAAACTTCTCATGTTATCACTCATTTTGTGGGAGCTAATAATTAAACCAACTGAACACATGGAGATAGAGAATAGAATGATGGTTACAGGAGGCTGGGTAGAGTAGTGGGGTTATAGAACAGGTATAGTTAATGGGTACAAAAATATAGTTAGATAAAATGAATAAGATACAATATTTGATAGCACAACAGGGTGACTACATGCAGCAATAATTTGTTGTACATTTTACAATAATTGAGGAAATACAATTGGAATGTTCAAAATACAAAGAAATGATGAATGCTTGAGGTGATGGATACTCCATTTACCCTGACATGTCTATTACACATTGTATGCCTGCATCAAAATACACCCCATTAAAAAAAAAAAAAAAGGCCGGGTGTGGTGGCTCACGCCTGTAATCCAAGCACTTTGGAGGCCAAGGCGGGCGGATCACCTGAGGTTGGGAGTTCAAGACCAGCCTGACCAACATGGTGAAACCCCGTCTTTAAAAAAAAAAAAAATACACCCCATAAATATATATATATATATCTCCCCAATGTACCCATAAAAATTAAAATTTAATAAGTTTTTTTAAAAGAATAATAGATAAAACTGAATGGGGCTGGGCATGGTGGCTCACACCTGTAATCCCAGCACTTTGGGAGGCCGAGGCAGGTGGATCACCTGAGGTCAGGAGTTCGAGACCACCCTGACCAACATAGTGAAATCTTGTCTCTACTAAAAATATCAAAAATTAGCTGGGTGTGGTGGCGGGCACCTGTAATCCCAGCTACTCGGGAGCCTGAATCAGGAGAATCACCTGAACCCGGGAGGCAGAGGTTGCAGTGAGCCAAGATCATGCCATTGCACTCCAGCCTAGGCAACAGAGCGAGACTCCATCTCAAACAAACAAGTAAACAAACAAAATTGGATGGATGTAGAGAGTTGTTGGGGGAAAGAGAATGGAAAAAATCTATAAGAAGTTATAAAACAGTTGTGGAAATATTATCTTGTGTGGTCAAAGCTGACAGTTTTGTTTATAAGATTTTATTAAAATTCATTTTAAATCAAGTGTTTTAAAACTTTGATATCTGACAAACTACTCAAAAGAAGATTTCAAGCTCTAAATTATTTTGACTTCAAACTAACTTTTGGACATTCCAAAAAGAGCCCCTGGAACTCCAAGAGAGACATATTGGGCTTATGGTATGTTAAAACCATATAGAAAGCATTGTCAAATTTAGAAATGGTGTTTAATTTTCTTTGAGTTATATTTGTATAAATGTGTTAATATATGTTCCAAAATTGTAGGAAAGTCCTAAAATTCTGATATGTCTTGGTAAATTCCTTCATTATGATGCTTTTTGTCTAAAAGCTCTTTGGAAATCCTAAGGTGGTGTATTTTCAAGGAGGTTCCTGAAAAAGCCTCTGAAATGTACTCTTAAATACAGACCTCTGTTTATGACCTTGAGATTATTCAACTGCACTGGGTGAAAAAAAAAAAAAAACTCCAATAAAAAAAAACTGGACTCATAAGATTGCTAACCTGACATCATGCAGAACAATAATTAATTACATGGGACTAACCTGATAAAGGACTGCAATGATGTTTATAACTTTTTGCTTGAAACATTCTTTTATTTATTTATTTAGAGATAGGGTCACACCATTTTTTTATTTACCCAGTTCAGTTGAATAATCTCAAGGTCATAAGCAGAGGTCTTGCACTGTCACCCATACTGGAGTGCAACGGGGCGATCTCGGCTCACTGCAACCTCCGCCTCCCGGTTCACGCGATTCTCCTGCCTCAACCTCCCAAGTAGTTGGGATTACAGGCGCACACCTCCACACCTGGCTAATTTTTTGTAATTTTAGTAGAGACGGGGTTTCACTATGTTGGCCATACTGGTCTCGAACTCCTGACCTTGTGATCTGCCCGCCTCAGCCTCCCAAAGTGCTGGGATTACAGGCGTGAGCCACCGCACCCAGCCAGGGCCACGCCGTATTGTCCAAGCTTGTCTCAAACTCCTGAATTTGAGCAATCCTCCCACTTCAGTCTCCTAAGTAGCTGGGATTATAGACATGCTGCTGATTGTTTTGTTTTCCAGAGTTAACAAAAACAAAAACTTAGGCCTGGGGCAGTGGCTCATGCCTGTAATCTTAGCAGTTTGTGAGGCTGAGGTGGGCAGATCTCCTGAGGTTGGGAGTTTGCACCAGCCTGACAAACATGGAGAAACCCCGTCTCTACTAAAAAGACAAAAATTAGCAGGTATGGTGATGAGAACCTATAATCCCAGCTACTCGGGAGGCTGAGGCAGGAGAATTGCTTAAACCTTGGAGGAGAAGTTTGCAGTGAACCAAGATCGCGCCACTGCACTCCAGCCTGGGCAATGGAGCCAAACTCCATCTCAAAAAAAAAAAAAAATCTTTTTTCTCCTAAGATATTTATCGCTTACAGTAATTGGGAAAGTATACTTTTGTGAGCAAAATGGAAACATTTACTATTCTCTCTAGCTGATTTCGTCAAAATTTGGAAACTATTAATGAGTGTTTTTATTTTATGGCAATATAGATATTTGAATACATTCAATAAGAATCTGTTTTCTTCTGTGATAGAACACAATGAGAGACACTGGTTATTTTACTAAGGTTTTGACTGGAAAGTCGTATTTTCATATGTGATCAGGCTGCTTTAAGGAATTGAGACTGACTTTAAAGGCAATAGACTTGGAAAAAGGCTGTCCTGTTTCTTTGTTTCTACAGTTCCTTTAAAGGATTTTTGATACTAGGGTAAGTAAAGAATGTCACATTCTAACAGGCCCAGGAACCTCAAGAAATTTTGGGGACCCCGAGAAGAGAGGAACTCATTCAATTTGTAAGTTGTTACAGGTACAATCTGATGGAAAATCCTTGGCTTGGCGTCCTAGCCTCGAGAGACTTTTAAAAATATAATCTGAGATTCTTATGGAAAAAGCCCCTGCAAAGCCAATTTATAAAGAGCCTATATAGCCAATCACTACTGCTGCTTTACTTTATGCAAATAATCAGGCCATGTATAATAAGACTAAAATTATTCTGCAGATAAATTGGTTCTGCTATGATTTATCTTTGGTAGAAATGGGGACTAGAGACTGAAAAATTATGTTTCAAAAGAAAATTATAGTACACCTGTTATTAGATTCTAGCACTGACCATTGTTTCTATTATTTGCCTACAATTCAGATGGAATTTTGAATTCCTTCCTGGTTACAAGTCTCCAAACTAATGTTTCCAAATTTTTATTCCATTTTTCTGACTTGGACTTACTGAAATTGCTACTATCTTTTTCCTGAGGGCCTGCAAGTTGAAGCTCATGTATAAACAACCTTGTGATATACAAATTACAGACCAGAAAAGCTGTCAGATTGCTACTGCCTATTTCCACTTTAGCTGAGAATGCTTTGAGTTTAACATCAAGGCACCTCAACTGACAGCCCTCCAAACTCTAAAGATACTGGTTTACACTGTTCCAAACATTAACCTTTGTGTTTCTTCTGTGTGAGAGCCTGTCTGCAACACCATCTCCTGAAATGAGATATAGCTGTTTAATGGGGCTGGCCTATTTCCAGAAATGGGAGACTGGGTTAATGGGATCCTTTGCCACTCAGCTATTAACCCAAATATTCTCTCCACAGCCACCAACTCAGATTTTATTGCGTGTAACATCTAGGGAAGTTTCATGTGGAAATGTTGTGGTGCAGAAGATGATTCCCCAAAAATATGGTGTTTTGGCATGCTGAGTGCTTTTGAAAATTGAAAGGCTTCAGAAATAAGCCTCAGAATCAAGGTCCCTCTAATTCTGTCTTTCCCTCTCTCTCCAAGGGCATAGAGGGTCTCTCTCTGGAATTCCTTTATCTGACCAAGAAAGCTTCTTACCAAAAGAAACACAATCGCCTTCTTATCTCCTTCCTGAAATCTCATCATCTATTTCAGGAAAGAAGACTGAAGAATGCCCTTTCCACTGGGTTAATCAAATGTATGCCTTTCCTGATGTACAGCTAATTGCCATAGACTAATGCAGGCCTCCTTATGAAAATGGCTCCCTTGTTACTCAAACTTGGCCAATTTCTGCACATTATCTTTTGACAACTCCCCCTCTGTGGGACAAGCCACTCTAGAAACAGATATTTCTAGCTCCAAAGAAAATATATAACAAATCTATGACCAACCAATAATAATTGATCAGCAATTCTGCCTGCTGTCAGATCTTGATCAAAACAAGGGAATGTGAAATGTGATATACAAAATGGCATCACTCTGGTTCAGAGCTCTAAAATTAAATCAGGGCTAGGTGCAGTGGCTCACACCTGTAATGTCAGCACTTCGGGAGGCCAAGGCGGGAGGATTGCTTGAGCTCAGGAGTTCAAGGGCAACCTAATGAGACCTCATCTCTACTAAAAATAAAAATTAAGCCAGACACGGTGGCTCACGCCTGTAATCCCAGCACTTTAGGAGATCGAGGCGGGTTGATCACGAGGTCAAGAGATCAAGACCATGGTGAAACTCCATCTCTACTAAAAAATACAAAAATTAGCTGGGCGTGGTGGTACGCACCTGTGGTCCCAGCTACTCAGGAGGCTGAGGCAGGAGAATTGCTTGAACCTGGAGGGCGGAAGTTACAGTGAGCCAAGATCACGCCACTGCACTCCAGCCTGGCGCCTGGCAACAGAGCAAGACTCTGTCTCAAAAATATTTAATTTAATTTAATTTAAATTTTAAAAAAATCAGTTTGGTGTGACCGCACACGACTGTAGTTCCACCTACTCAGGAGGCTTAAGTGGGAGGATCACTTGAGCCTGGGAGTTCGACGCTTCTGAGAGCTGCAATCACACCACTATACTCCAGCCTGGGTGACAGAGTGAGACCCTGTCTCAAAAATAAATAAATAATTAAATCAAATTAAATTGGGAAGCCATTCTAACAAGTACCACTTCCATAAAACCTGCAACCCTGGAAATAAAAAAAAAAGTCCAGAAACTTGCCTTGAACCTTTAAACTGTACCAAATCCCCATGACCAAAGCATCTTGGAAAATAGATAAATTTTGACAGTGCTGTAACTCCTGAACAGCTACAACCAATGAACTATGGACTCATGTACTAAGCCGGCCTCCTCTACCAACAATAATTCTTTCAAAACAACTAGTGTAATCACCCTCAGCATCTTTTAAAGAATTACTACTCCCCCTTTCTTTTTCAGAACACAGTTTGGCCTTTGACCACATCTGTTTCTCCTGAATCACATTTCCTAAGACTTCAGTAAGTGTCTTACTTGCTTTACTGTCCGATCTTTCACCGCTTCTTGATTAACAAGAATAACATAAGAAACTTACATTTTAATGGCATCATTTTGCTGATGTGTTGAGTATTAACCAAAGAGAGGCAAAAGAAGACTCAGGGAGACTGGTTAGGAGATTATGTAAGTAATCCAGGCAAGAGATGCTGATGACTCGCATCAAGGCAGTAGTCATAAAGATGAGGAGAAATGATCAAATGTGTGTGTGTGTGTGTGTGTGTGTGTGTGTGTGTGTGTGTGTGTGTGTGTGTTTATTAGAGATAGGATCTTGCTATGTTGCCCAGGCTGGCCTCGAACTTCTAGACTCAAGCGATTCTCCCACCTCTGCCTCCTAAGTAGCTGAAAGCTGGAACTACAGGTGTGCACTGCCGTACATGGTAGATTCTGTAAATATTTTATAGAAGGTGCCAACAGCATTTGTTAATAGACTCAATATGGGATGGGAGAGAAATCTAGGAATAAAAGATGATTCCAGGGCTTGTGCCTAAGCAACTAGAAGGATCTCATTGAATTAGTTCAGAAAGACCGAAAGGAGCATATTTTTATGGGGAGTATAGAGATGATCAAGAATTTAGTCTGGGACATGTTACATGTAAGATGCTCACTTGATATCCAGTGGAGATGTCAATAAGTAGTTGGAGTCACCTTAAGATTGGAAGATATTACTAAGGGACAAACTGCAGACAGAAAAGAGAATAGTTCCAAAGACTGTGGAGGGGGGGGCAGCAAGGATGATTAAGAAAGGAGGCTAATGAGGTGGGAAGGTAATTGGGAGTGTGTGGTGGTATTCTTAAGGTCAACCAAAGAAAAGCCCTCAAGGGGGAGGCAATGATCAACTCAAATGGCACTGTTATATAAGATGAGAATGAAGAATTGATAATTGGTTGCAGCAACACAGAGGTCACCTATGACCTTGACTGGTCAACTTGTGTTGACCAGTGACAGTGAAAGCCTAACTGTAGTGAACTTAAGAAAAACAGCTCAATAGATACTTGTATGCAGATGTTCAGGGCAGCAGTGTTCACAATAGCCCCAAAGTGGAAACAACTCAGGTGTCCATCAACAAGAAAATGGATAAACACAATGTGCTATATGCATACAATGGGATATTACTCAGCCATGAAAAGGAATGAAATTCTGACTCACGCTAAGGTAGAGACAAACCTTGAAAACATTATGCTATATGAAACAAGGCAGATACAAATGAATAAATATTGCATGATTCCACTTATAGAGGTACCCAGCGTAGTTGAATTCAGAGACAGAAAGTAGAATGGTGCTACTTGGGGTTGAGGGACAGGGGGAGAATGGAAGCTGTTGGTTAAGGGGTATACAGTTTCTGTTTGGAATGAAAAATTCTAGATATGGATAGTGTTGATGGTTGGACAACATTGTGAATGTAATTAGTGCCCCTGAATTGTATATTTGAAAACAGTTAAAATGGTCACTTCTGTTATATATATTTAACCACAATAAATTGGCCGGGCATGATAGCTCATGCCTGTAATTCTAGCACTTTGCGAGGCCGAGCCAGGAGGACTGCTTGAGCCCAAGAGTTTGAGACCAGCCTGGGCAACATAGTAAGACTGCCCCCCCCAAGAAAAATAGAATTGAAAAAGAAAGAAAAATTGACTCTCTGAAAAAAAAAACAGAATTGAAAAATAAAAATTGAAAACAACATAGACAAATCTTTCAAGAAATTTTGTTGTAAAGAGTCAGAGGAACAAGGAAATGAGGCAATAGTAGAAGAGGGAAAGGGGTCAAAAAATGATTTTGTTTTCAGAGGGGTGAAATTACAAGCTGTTTTACACCAATTGAAATGATCCAAGAGGAAAGAAAGGATAATGCAAGAGAGGGGAGGGTAGCTCCAGCAGTGCCACCTGAGTAAGTGAGAGAAGGGGCCCGGTGCTGAGTGGCAGTGTGGCCTTTGCTAGCAGGAGAGAAAGGGGAAGTCTGTGGTGAGAAATGCTGGGAACACGAGATTCTCTACCATCTTCATTGGGGGAAGGCAGAGGCCGTGGACCAACATGCTGGGGAAAAGCGATAGGCAGTGGAGATACAGAGTTTGTCAGAATTCTCCTCTGACTACTTTTATTTTCTCTCTGAAATAGGAAGGATATTCACCATGGTAGACTAATGACCCCCATGATGTCCGTGTCCTAACCCCAAGATCTGTGACTGTGTTACTTTACATGGCCAAAGACACTTGGCAGATGTGATTAAGGGTAAGGACCGTGCGATGAGAAGATTTTGCTGGATTACCAGGGTAGACCCAATCTAATCACATGAGTCCTTAAAAGTGGAAGAGGACGATGAAGTACTGAAACATGCTACAGCATGGATGAACCTTGAAAGCACGCCAAGTGAGAAAAGCAGTGACAAAAGAGCATATACTCTGTGATTCATTTACATGAAAAGGCCAGAAGAGGAAAATCCATAAAGGCAGAAAGCAGATTAGTGGTTACCAAGGGTTAGGAATGAGTGATGGGCAAGAATAAATGATAACTGCTAAAGGGCACAGGGTTTCTTGGGGACGATGAAAATGTTCCAAACTTGGTTCTGGTAATGGATGGATGTACAACTCCATGAATATACTAACAACTATCAAATTGTACACTTTAAATGCATGAATTATATGGTATGTGAACTACATCTTCACTATGGCTATTACTAAAAACAGTGGAAGGGGGTCAGGCACGGTGGCTCACGCCTGTAATCCCAGCACTTTGGGAGGCCGAAGCACGTGGATCACGAGGTCAGGAGTTCAAGACCAGCCTGGCCAACATGGTGAAACCCCACCTCTACTAAAAGTACAAAAAATTAGCTGGGCATGGCGGTACACACCTGTAGTCCCAGCTACTCGGGAGGCTGAGGCAGGAGAATTCCTTGAACCCAGAAGGCAGAGGTTGTAGTGAGCGGAGATTGCACCACTACACTCCAGCCTGGGCAACAGAGTAAGACTCTGTCTCAAGAAAACAAAACAAAACAAAAAACGGTGTTAGAAGGAGACAGAAGGACATGGTTGAGAGAAACATGTGATGATGGGGAAAGAGTCAGAGAGTTGTTGACTTTCAAGATGGAATAAGGAGACCATGAGCCAAGGAGTACAAGTGGCCTCTAGAAATAAGAAAAGGCAAAAAGGGCTTCTCCCTATGGTTTCCAGAAATGGACATAGTCCTGCCTATACCTTGGTTTTAACCCAAGAAGACTTCTGTCCAGTTTCTGACTTCTAGACTGTGAGATAATAAATGTGTGCTGTTTTAAGCCACTACATTTGTAGTAGTTTTTCTTTTGTTTGTTTAATTTTGTTTTGTTTTTGACAGAGTCTCACTTTGTCACCCAGGCTGGAGTGCAGTGGCACAATCTTGGCTCACTGCAACCTCTGCCTCCCAGGTTCAGGCAATTCTCCTGCCTCAGCCTCCCAAGTAGCTGGGATTACACCTGTCACCGTGCTCAGCTAATTTTTTTGTATTTTTAGTAGAGACAAGGTTTCGCCATGTTGGCCAGTCTGGTCTCGAACTCCTGACCTCAGGTGATCCACCCACCTCGGCCTTCCAAAGAGCTGGGATTACAGGCATGAGCCACTGCACCCAGCCTGTAGTAGTCTTTTATGATGGGCCTCAACTGAGAGAGAGTGGGAAAGGAAGTATCAGAGGACTGACAGAAGATGACAGAAAATAGTCCAAGTGCAAAAGAATGAATGAGTCAGAAAAATGTACTATAACTGCCAAACAGAATTAAAAACATACAACAAAATTGAGAACACCTTCTGCCCCATCTAGATGGCTACTATGAGAGTTCCACTTTTTATTAGAAAATATTAATTACCCCACTGTTGTGCAATATTTTTGTGACCAGTGAAGATCATTTGTTATAAGTTTGGTTAATGATTAGATCATAATCTTAACCACAAATGACTTCTGCATTGGGTTATTAGCAAACACTGTCCCCAAAAATGAATGCAATGGGCTGTTTCAGTCTTAAAAACTGAAATAAAATAAAATAAAACAAAACAAAACAAGTCTTGCAAAATCACCTGTGATTATTGCTCAACCCGTAAGACCCAGCTCAAATGTATTCACTAACATAGAGTATACTGCTAAAATAGAGTGGAGTCCCCTTCAGAGGACTCCTCCCCAAACTCTTTCTCAGTGTATTAGTCAGGGTTCTCCAGAGAAGCAGAACCAATAAGAGATTAGATATATATTTATTTAATAGGAGATATACTGTGGGCATTGTTTCAAGTGATTACGGAGACCAAGAAGTCCCCACGATGAGCGGTGGTCGGCAAGCTGGATCCAGGACAGCGGATGGTGTAATTCAGTCCGAGTCAGAAGTCAGAAGGCCTGTGAACCAGGAGAGCTGATGGAAATCCTGGTCTGGGTCCCAAGGCCTAGAATCAGGAGCACAGCTGTCTGATGGTAAAGAAGATGGATGTCCCAGTTCAAGCAGAGGGGAACAAATTCACCCTTCCTTCACCTTTTTGTTCTATCCAGGTCCTCAATGGATTGAATGACACCCACCCACGTTGGTAAGGGTGATCTCTACTCAATCTACTGATTCAAATGCTAATCTCTTCCAGGACCATCCTCACCGACACACCCAGAAATAATGTGTTACCAGCTATTTGAGTATCCCTTAGCCCAGTCAGATTGACACAGTAACCATCACACTCAGGGACGGCCATGTAGGATACAAACAAGGAAGAGTCTCCTAGCAGAATTTTGAGGCAGCCATATTGAACTTAATCCACTCTTAAGGAAGTAAGTTAACAAACAGATGCATATGAAATTTGCTGGCCCTGTGATTTACTTTATTGTCGTCCTCCAGCAGGATGTGCTATAAGATTTGGGCAAGTGACCTTTGTAGGTTGCTCTTTTCTTCTTTTCTAAAGGGTTTTTTTTAAAAATTGTGCATATTGGGGAGGAAGGCAGCATATCACACTGCCATGTGTGTACCTATGCAACAATCTTGCATGTTCTTCACATGTACTCCCAAACCTAAAATGCAATAAAAATATATACATAATAAAAAAAAATAAAATAAATAAAATAAAAATTGTGCATATTCTAGTTGTCTTTTATCATTTAATACTTTTTGTACCCTAGAAGTAGAACATACACACATTTAATTCATATGAACTAAAGTGGGCTTAAGAGAGGGAAGTATAAGCGTCATTTGACTAAGCAAATTAATGCCCAGAGTAAGCAGAAGATAGGAGACACAAATGTGTCATTCTCTCAGTTGGTCTGTTTCCAGGTGCCTCTCATAGTGTGGGCATCTAGCAGTCTGACTCCAAGTCCAGAGGTCCTAAATGCAAGCCAATGACTTCCTCTAGGGCTCAACAGAAGAATGAGCCATCTGTTTCAATGCTGCAAGGAAAATCCTCTAGGTTGGACTTACTGAGACAGAATGTCAGCCTCCAACGTGGCTCATAAATGCAATATATTGCGCCTTTTGGGCAATTTAAGAGACCTTCAATGGTAATCATGACTAAACATAATCTTTGATTTGTACATGCACATTTTAAATTTTTAGAGAATTTTCAATTTTACTAATGGAGCAGAAAACAAATATAAAAAGGCTACATAAAACCAAGTATGGAAGCAAATGGCATGTGAGACATGTTGGAACATGCACGTTCTAAAGTAGGTAGAAAAGGGAAGGAAGGACCAAGCCAATGCAAATATTCATGATTCACCAAATATACTTGAGATACATTAAGCCCTTGACATTTTTGAAGGCTTACATCAGCCACTTATAGTCAATACCATTCTGACCCCCACTTGTCCTTTGCCTCAAAAATGCAAATGAAATTGAGACCTACTCATCAGGCTGATTGATGAGATAGAGCTACTGCCATGCATATGTGTCCCTGTGTCTTTCCAATAGGAATGTCCCTGTGTACGCTGGTTCTGTACACCTTCCCCTTGCTCAAACATCACCTCTGATCCTCATAACCACACCATCAGAAAGAAAAGCTGGCACAGCAAGGGGAAAGACGGGAATATGAACATTGCATAATCCAGATTCAGGTAGTATGGTCCTTCTACCCTGCTTGTACCTTATCCAAAGGGGGTTAATCTACCTCATTCTTTCCTCTCACTTCTCGTTGAATATTTTAAATTACTTAATTAATTGTGTGATTCTAGATTCTTAGTTTGACCTGTGGGTCTTCCCCTGAGATAACTTTGCCTAAGGGTCTAGGAGGTTACCACTGCCACAAGGTAATTTCTCACACAACAGGAGCTGACCTTGGAACCTTTGCAAAAGATATGACTGCATTGTTTTGAGAGCTGTTAAATTTGCCGTTTAGCCCATAGATTGCAAAATTTTATACAACCACATCCAGACCTGATCAACTGATATTCTGGAAATGAAGGATAAATGTAGTAGCTGGCCATGTCTTTTACTTGTTTTTCATTAAGTAGGCAAGGTGTCTGTTCAGTGTGGGAACATTGCACTATGCTAGACAAGAGAATTTATGAAATTAGACTATGGAAAGAAATACGCATGTGCTCTACTGTGAGACTGTTTATCTAGTATACCTCCTTCTCCTGGCAACTGCCCCATAGCATCCATATATCTTGCATGAAAGCTGCATTTTCTAATATTCCCATTGCTTTGATTTTAGTTGATTGGTTTAGGGATGAATACTCAAACTAAGCTAAGCCAATAAGTCTCTTCCCCTGGGATTTATAAATTTAGAACCCCCCAAAATTGAGGTTAGTTCCTCTTCAGTGTATAGATTTGCATGGTGTATTCCTACAGATCTGAATATATATGCATGCTACGTTTCATTGTGCCTACCTTACTGCACTCTGCAGATTCTACATTTTTCAAATTGAAGGTGTGTGGCAACTCTGCATCGAACAAGTCTATTAGAGCCATTTTCCCGACAGCATGCACTTACTTTATGTCTCTACCACATTTTGATAATTCTCATAATATTTCAAACTTTTTCATTAATTATTATAACTGCTATGGTGATCTGTGATCAATGAACTTTGATCATTATTGTAATTGTTTAGGGGCACCACAAACTGCACCTATATAAGACGGTAAACTTAATAAAATGTGTGTGTTCCTACTGATCCACTGACCAGTCATTTCCAGTCTCTTTGCCTCTCCTCAGACCTCCCTTTTCCCTGAGACACAACAATATTAGAATTAGGCCAATTAATAACCCTATAACGGCCTCCAAGTAATCAAGTGAAAGGAAGAGTCACACATCTCTCACTTTAAATCAAATCTAGAAATGATTAAGCTTAGTGAGGAAGACATATCAAAAGCTGAGATAAGCTGAAAGCTATGCTTCTTGTGACAAAACAGCCTTGGATTGGAAGGAGACACGTTTAGGACTTTCATAGCTAGATAGAAGAAGGCAGTGGTTGACTTCAAAGGACAGGCTGACTCTCTTGTTAGGGGCTAAAGCAACTGGTGACTTTAAGTGGACGCCAATGTTCATTGACCATTCTGAAAATCCTAGAGCCTTTAACAATTATGCTCAATCTATTCTGCCTATATTCTATAAATGAAACATCACAGCCTGAAGGAAATCACATCTGTTTACAGCATAGTTTACTGAATATTTTAAGCCCACTGTTGAGACCTACTGCTCAGAAAAGAAGATTCCTTTCAAAGTATTACTCTCTAACAGTGTAACTAGTCACCCAAGAACATGATGAAGATATACAAGATTAATGTTGTTTCCATGCCTGCTAACGCAACGTCTATTCTGCAGCCCATGGATCACAGAGTTATTTCTATTTTCAGGTCTTATTATTTAAGAAACACATTTCAAAAGGCTTTAGCTACCATGCATAGTGAGTGATTCTTCTGATGGATCTGGGCAAAATAAAAACCTTCTGGAAAGGATTCACCATTCTAGATGTCATTAAGAACATCTATGATTTATGGGAGGAGGTCAAAATATCAACATTAACAGGACTTTGGAAGAAGCTGATTCCACCCCCTCATGACTTTGAAGGGTTCAAGGCTCCAGGAGAGGAAGTAAGTATAGATGTGCTAGAAATAGCAAGAGAACTAGAATTTGAAGTGGAGCCTGAAATATGACTGAATTGTTACAATCTCATAATGAAACTTGAACAATAAGGAGTTCCTTCTGATGAATGGGCAAAGGAATTATTTTGTTTTTTGAGACAGGGTCTTGCTCTGTCACCCAGACTGGAGTGCAGTGGCACATTCACAGCACACTGTAACCTCAAACTCCTTGGCTCAATCTTCCTACCTCAGCCTCCCAACTATCTAGGACTACAGGTGTAGGCCATCATGTCTGGCTAATTTAGAAACATTTTTTTTTTGCAGAGATGGGGTCTATGTTGCATAGGCTGGTCTTGAACTCCTGGTCTTGAGTAATTCCCTTACCTTGGCTTCCCCAAATACAGGGATTATAGGTATATGCCACACACAGCCGAAAACAGTTTCTTGAGATGGAATCTACTCAAGATAAACATAAAGGTGAAGATGCTGGGAACCTTGTTGAAATGACAACAAAGAACTTAGAATATTACATAAACTTAGTTGATAAAGCAGCAGTGGAGTTTGAGAGGACTGACTCCAATTTTGAAAGACATTCTACTTTGGGTAAAATGCTATTAAAGAGCATTACATGCTATAGAGAAATCTTTTGTGAAATAAGGAGTCAGTTGATGCATCAAACTTCATTGTTGTCTCATTTTTTAAGAAATTGCTATAGCTACCCAGCCTCCAGCAACCACCATTTGCTCAGTCAGCAGCAATCAACACTGAGGCAAGACCCTCCACCAGCAAAAAGACTATGACTTGCTGAAGGCTCAGACGATCATTAGCACCTTTTAGCAATACAGTATTTTTAATTTTAAATTTTGTAGATATAATGCTCTTGTACATTTAATAGACTATAGCAGGGGGTATCCAACCTTCTGGCTTCTCTAGGCCACACTGGAAAAAGAAGAATCGCCTTGGACCACACACAAAATACACTAACACTAGCAATAGCTGATGTGCTAAAAAACAATAATAATAACAATAATAGCAAAAGAAATCTCATAATGTTTTAGGAAAGTTTACAAATTTGTGTTTGGCACACTCAAAGTTGTCCTAGGTTGCATGTAGCCTGCGGGCCATGGGTTGGACAATCTTGGACCATGGTATAGTGTAAACATAACTTTTATATGTACTGAGAAACCATAAAATGTGTGTGACCCATTTTATTGTGATGGTCTGGAACTGAACCCACAATATTTCTGAGGTATGCCTGTATTGGGATTTCAACCTGATACCTTAGGTTCTGGAGCCAGCTTACTTAGATTTAAATATCAGAATTCAGTAAATCTTAGCTATCTTTACTCTTTACAAGTTGAGATAAAGTAGTTTCTTTTTCTTCTTCTTTTTTTTTTTTTTTTTGAGATGGAGTCTTGCTCTGTCACCCAGGCTGGAGCGCAGTGGCGTGATCTCGACTCACTGCAACCTCTGCCTCCCAGGTTCAAGCAATTCTCCTGTCACAGCCTCCCTAGTAGCTGGAACTACGAGCGCCTGCCACCACACTGGCTAATTTTTGTATTTTTAGTAGAGACGAGTTTCACCTTGTTGGTCAGGCTGGTCTTGAACTCCTGACCTCAGGTGATCCACCCACCTCAGCCTCCCAAAGTGCTGGGATTACAGGCGTGAGCCAACGCATCCCAGCCAAGATAAAATATTTTCTTTTTCCCAAATACGACTTCAATTCAAAATTTATTTTTTGAGCATACACTACATTCCAATCATTAAGTTAATCTTAAAAGAAAAATAGTAGATACGATTGCTGCCTTCACGGAACTTATGGTTTGGCGAGGAGGCAGACATTAAATGAATGATCAGACATATGCTTATCACAAACAAGCATAACTGTGAACTGCAGACAGTCCCCAACTTCAGATTTTTTGACTTTACAACAGTGTAAAGCAATAAATGTACCAAAAGAAACTGTACTTCATATGTCTACACAACCATTCTATTTTCCACTTTCACAATAAATTACATGAGATAGTCAACACCTTACTGTAAAGCAGACTTTGTGTTGGATGATCTTGCCCAACTAGGCAAATGTAAATGTTCTGAGCACATTTAAGGTAAGACAGGTAGGATGTTTGGTAGTTGGCAGGGTGCGGTGGCTCACGCCTTTAGTCCCAGCACTTCACTTTGGGAGGCCAAGGCGGGTGGATCACTTGAGGTCAGAAGTTTGATGCCAGCCTGGGCAGTGTGGTAAACCCCATCTCTACTAAAAATACAAAAATTAGGTGGGCATGGAGGTGCATGCCTGTAATCCCAGCCACTGGGAGGCTGAGGCAGGAGAATCACTTGAACCCGGGAGGCGGAGGTTGCAGTGAGCTAAGATGGCACCACTGCACTCCGGCCTGGGCGACAGAGTGAGACTCCATATCAAATAAATAAATAAATAAATAAATAAATGCATTTTTGACTTATGATATTTTCAAATTATTATGGGTTTATTGCAATATAACCCCATCATTTGTTGACGAGCATCTGTATAAGAAGTGCCATGAAGGTCAAACAGAGGGTGGTATGAGAGGATATAATCAGAAGACCAATCTGGTCTTCCTTAACAAAGCAATGATTGAAAGGTAAGTAAGAGTTAGAGGAAATCGGAGAAAGATTTCCAGGTGAGGGGATATGTACAAAGGCCCTGAAATGGGAAAAACTGTGGTGACTTAGGAAATGAAAATAGGTCAGCATGGCTTGGATATAGTGAGAGAGGAGGAAAGTGGCCTGAAAGGAGGCTATAGAGATAGGGACCAAATCATGCAGGACCTTGCAAAAGGAGTAGGGTCCCAAAGATTCAAGGTCTTAGGGGTCAGGTTAAGGACTTTGGATCAGGATGGTAGTGGCTGAAAGGAGAGAAGAAAGAACAATTAAGGTATGCAATTATTTGGTAAAAGGGAAAGAATCAACCATTTATCCTGCTTTCCTATATAAACAATATCACTAGGTAATCAAATAATCGAAAAGGAGCAATTTCCCTTTGTAGAAACGTTGTACAATAGCTAATAAATGAAGAATGATGGAATTAAATCACCATTTCAAAACTCCTAATGAATGAATTGATCTAGATATTTCTCATCAATGGCTGCCAACAACACAAAAAGAAAGACAAGCACACATTCTATACTTCTCAGCGGAAAAGTACACTGCCACCTATGAAGTAATATTGCCAAAAATTAAACTTGAATCTGATAAAACAGTTAGATCCTACTGCCAAATTACACTAAATGCAGATAAGGGAACATAAAAACTCCACAGAGATGCAGCTGACAAAATCGATTGTGGCAAACACTATAGGGCAAACAACCTAGTCCCTTTTTACAAATGCTGGGGGAAAATGGAGAGGAAAAACAATGCAGACAACTTAACCGATATACCAGCCAAACATGACACAGCTCCTCACTGAAACTGCAAAAAAGAAATATATGGCAGAACCGTACAGACAGAAAGTAGCTAAGTTAGTGGTTCGTAGGGCCAGAGTTGGGAGAAAATGGGAGTGATTGCTAACAGGTTATGTGTTTCTTTCTGGGTCATGAGAACGTTATAAAATTGATTATGGTCATGGTTGCACAACTCTGTGAATATGCCAAAAGCCAATTAATTACATACCTTAAATGGGTGAATTGTATGACATGTGAATTATATCTCAAGAAAGCTGATGTGTGTGTGTGTGTGTGTGGTGTGTGTGTGTGTATCTAGATGGAAAAGAAGAGATCTGCAGATGGAAAGGAAATCAGCTCAGGAATGGAGTACAGTATTTCTACACAGAAGGAATAATATGTGTAGTGGAGAAAGAGCATGGCATTTTAGAAGACTTTAAAAAAAAAAAAACCGCCTCTGCAACTGGCATGTTTCCTGAAAGAGCATAGTTAAGAGATGCAGCTCAAGACACTGAAAGGGCCCAGATTGCGTAGTGGTGTGAAAGCCATGCTAAGGGTTTGGGACTTTATCTTGAGAACGATAGGAAACCATTGTTGGGTAACTTGACTGCTATGCATTAGAACTCTGTCGGCCATTTAGACAAAGAGGGAAAGGGAGAGTGCATTTGGGAAACCACCTAACTGGCATTATAACTCTCCAGGCACAAGCTAGTATCATCTTATTTTAGGACAGTGGCAGTGGAGATGGACAGATTCAACAGGACTTGTTGATGGACTGGAATTGAAATGCGGTATGAAAGTAGCAAAGTCAACCTGCTCCACTGGGTAATGGTAAAATGTGAACACTAGAAGAGGTACAAATTTTAGGGTAAGGGAGTGAGATTAATTTTTTCATATGTAGTTGGATGATCTAATAAGGAAGCAAGGTTAGGGAGAAAGCATTCATGCCTTAATACTAATGCTTTCGGACTAAGTAAGTTTTCATTCAGTTCTAAAAGTCTTCCACAAGGAAGTACAAACTTTCGCCAGAATTTAGTCCCCCAAAACAGCTCATGGCTGAAATATAACTCCTGGAATTTGCCTGGAATTTGAATTCCTCAGAATCATCCACACCAGGTTAATAATTAAAGGTTCCTCATACTGTCTACATTTGTTTGTTTCACCTGTGTACAGGATTCTGATTTCATAAAATCCTCCCAGCAGTATTATTTAACCTAGAGTCAAAGAAAGGTGTATATATTCCAGCAACCCATAGGCAAGTCTCTACCAGCTCAAGAAGGAAAAAGTGGGAGGCTGCAGAAGCCACAGAAACTGACCCTGCCCAGAGCCAAAACAGACAAGAGGGCTCCTGCAAAGTTAATCTTCTTTGTATTTTTTCTCACACCCTCTCCAAGCATCTGGCACTGAGCCCTTAAGGGCCTCACAGTCATTTGTTAGTTAATAAAGTCTTCAGACGTGAGGTGGGGGTGGAGTGGAAGGATGATAAAATATTTCAATGTTAAATGAGAAATAGAAAAGCAGGAAATAGAAACTCAAGCATGGTGGCTTACGCCTGTAATCGGGAGGATCTCTTGAGTCCGAGTTCATATAGCAAGACCCAGCTCTACAAAAAAATTTTAAAATTAGCCAGGCATGGTGGCACACTTGTAGTTCTAGCTATTTGGAAGGCTAAGGCCAGAGAATGCTTGTGCCCAGGAGTTTGAGGCTATATGCAGCTATGACTGCACCACTGCACGCTTGGATGAAACATTAAGAGCCTGTCTCCAAAAAAAAAAAAAAATTTAAGTGGGAAAAGCAGGGAAGACAAGAGAATAATCTAAAGGAAAAAAAGTTTTTAAATAATAAGAGCCATGTATGACAAACCCACAGCTAATATCACACTGAACAGGAAAACATTGAAAGCCTTTCCACTAAGATCTGGAACAAGACAAAGATACCCACTTTCACCACTACTATTCAACATAGTTCTGGAAGTCCTCACCACAGCAATTAGGCAGGAGAAAGAAATAAAGGGCAACTAAATTGGAAAGGAAGAGGTCAAATTATTTTCGTTTGCAGATGACATGATCTTATATTTAGAAAAACCTAAAGAATCCATCTCTCAGAACTTTGATGAACAAATTCATTTAAGTTGCAGGATACAAAAATCAGTTGATTTTCTAGAAGCTAACAGCCATCAATCTGAAAAAGAAATCAAGAAAACAATCTCATTTACAATAGCTACAAAAAAGCAAAATAAATACCTTAGGAATAAATTTAAGCAAAGAAGTGAAAAATCTCTACACGGAAAAATATAAACATTGATGAAAAAAATTTAAGAGAACCAAAAAAAAAAAAAAGGAAAGATATGCTCATGGATTGAAAGAATTAATATTGTTAAAATATCCATACTACACAAAGCCACCTACAGGTATAGTGCAATCCCTACCAAAATATCAATGACACTCATCACAGAATTAGAAAAAACAGTCCTAAAATTTGTATGGAACCACGAAAGACCCTGAAAAGCTAGGGCAATTCTGAGCAAAAATAACCAAGCTAGAGGCATTCCTCTACCTGACTTCAAGTTGTACTACAAAGGAAAGCAAATTTTTGTTTCACTGTGGTAGTTGGGGAGCTGCCACCACAGTCCCTGGAAAAACACTGACTAAAGACTTGCCTCATGGTCGTTCATTGACTGACTATCCTGTTAAAGGCACTAGAAGAGGTAGACAGGATTTATTTGACTACTTCATTCCACCCTGATTCTTTCCCAGTTGCTTATCACCTATATACACTCTCACACACCCCTCACCAGGGCTGTAGCTCCTGCCCTTTCCTGAGTCTCGCTCTGTGGTCACCAGTCCTCTCTCGGGTAAGTATTCCGCCTTCTTTCCCTTCCCCTCTTCAAATCTTAGTGCAAAAGTTTCTGGGCCTAATTCGCATCTTTCTGATTTTTCTCATCTCTGAAATGGGAATAATAAAAATGATAGTGGGAATAATAATAAAAAGCTGTGTAAAACCTGTAAATTACAGTTGCTGTGAGGATTAAATAACATACATACTTGAAAACTTGTTGGAAACTGCAAAGGACTATAAAAACAGAAGTTGTTTTTATGCCTTTGTTCCTGAAGATTTCAAGTGTCAGAATTAGGGTGCTTAGGTGCTTGGCTGTTTGTCTCTCAGAGAGTGAATTATTGTGAGACGTTGCCAAGTGTTTCAGAAGAAAAATCCACTCTACTTCGGGGACGTCCACCCCCCTTGCACAAAATCCTCTGGAAAGAAGTCTTTCGGTTTGCAAGCTGGAGGCGTGGGAAAATGCAGAGCGCCCAAGAAGCACCTGCCCGCACTCCGCCCGCCCCCAGGCACCTGGGGCGCTGCCGCCTGCAGTCCCGAGCGCCCCTATGACCTCCGGGGGCGGTGCGGAGCGCGCTCGCCCGCCTAGTCAGGGAAGCCAAGACAAGGCTAGGTTGATTGATTTTGCAGTTGACCAAGAGTTGCAAAACACACCGGGCACACCGGTTACTTTGGGGTGGCCCGCACACTTCCTCCGGGAAGGCCAGGGAAGTGATGGTGAAGTAAACATGACAGATTCACGGTTGTGGAAGAAGTAAGGTATATTTCTGGAGCAGCTCTAGGTGTCCCTGTGTTGGAGGAACGAGAGGGACCTGGGAGTCCGTTTCTCCACTCATCTCAGAGTCGCACGCCCTGCCAGGGTCACCCAGGCAAGTCCTAAACGGCAAAAAGTAAGCACTGCGAGGAGGCCCGAGGAGCCACACACTCCAGACACCCGCTGCAGGTCGCTGTCCGCCCAAGACCGGGGCACCGGCTCACCCGTCTGCGGGGCGGCCCTTGGCAGGCCTGTTTCCATGGGTGAACAATGGGCACATTACCAACTGACCTCCCACGCTGAAGAGGGGCTGAAGTGTTTCGATTTCGCCCTGGCTACAGAAACTACCCGAGAAAACAGGAGTTATGTTTTTAGTTCGAAGAAAAAAAAATGCTAGAAGTGTGACTCCTGCGGAGAAATGCTTCCCAGGTGTGAGAGCGGAGCTGGATGGGAGGACGGCTTAGAGAAAGGAGAAATGCGACAGGGCTTATGGAGGTACACGAAAATCTGCACCTGTGCGCACACAGGCAAAAATACTGTGTCAAGACCCATGGCCTTTCTGGGTCACGCGGGCTCTACCGTCTAAGGAGACGGAGTCACCCACCGTGTAAGTCCCGACGGCCAGGAGGGCCCATTTTCTGCGCTTGCGCAATCATCACGTTTCCTTCCCCGCCCCGAGTCCCGCCCCCGAGCTCGCTTCGCCCCGCCCCACCCCCTCCTTCCCCAGCCAGTCCGCCCGCGCAGAGCATTGTGGGACACAAACAAAGTGCCCCCAAACAGGCTGGAGTGAGCGGAGCGGCAACGGCGGCGGCGCCGGCCCGCACGCGCGCGGCGGCGGCTCCCTCCCAACCTCCCCCCTCCCCTCCCCTCAGTCCCCTTCCCCTTCCCCACCCCGCCCCGCCGGAACACGCGAGCCGTCGCCGCGCTCCCCAAACAACCGCCTGCCCTCGGCCAACCGTCCCCAACGGCCGCCCGCGCACGGCTCCCAGGCGCCCTCGCTCCTCCCCTCAGGCCCCTCCGAGCGCCAGGGGTGCTATCCTCCCAGCCGCCTCGCACTCCTACTTCTCAGGCACGCCGGTGGGCTGTGCCGCCATGCCTCAGCCACAGGCTGCTCACGGGCCTAGGCGCGGTGGCCCGAGATAGGGGCCCCTCAGCCTCCCGGGGGAGGAGAGAGGGCAGCGAGCCGCGCGCTCCGCCCCCCTCCCCCCGGGCCGTCGCCGCAGCCGCCGCCGCCGCCTCGCCGCCCCAGCCTGGCGGGAGAAGGAGGAGGAGCAGCAGGCCTCCGGGCCCGGCGCCGCCGCCCGCAGGTAACGGGGAGGAGAGGGCGGGCTCCGGCCTCGCGGGGGGCGGCCCCTGCACGCCGCCCGGGGCTGACACCGCGTGGGCCCCACCTGGCGCCGGGGGGGAGCGGAGAGCCGGGTCTGTCACCCTCGTCCGCGCCGGGAGACACCCCACGGGATCCCCTCGGTGGCATTTAATCCTTCAGGGACGAGACCGGCCTTGGGCCCCGCGATCCCGGAGCAGTTACCCCGACCTTCCAGGGAGCTGCCCGTCCTTTGCACGCCCATTTGCCCAACAGCCTAACCCGGAGCGGCCGGGAGGTGTTGCCAGCTCTCACCTGGTCGAACCCGGGAGGCTCAGACCTAGTTTTTTTTTTCCTCCTCTCCCTTTCTGCTTTTTTTCTGGTACAGGAAAGAGAAAGATGGCACTTCTTTAAAAATATGTATGTGTGTATATGTGTGTGTGTGTATACACAAACACCTCTTTTCTTTCCTTCCTGAGGATCACTATGCATCTAGTCGTTTTATTGCTGGCCTAATCAGAAAAAGGGGTTACCTCCAGAAATGACAGGTACGTTAGAACTGATTAAAGGAAATTGCGTCCATGTGAGTTCTATGACTCCAAGCAGAATTTAGAATAAAACCCCATAATTGTGTGCTTTTTTTGGAACTTATAGAAATGAAGACAAAAACTTAATTTTATTTTTAGCATGTAAGTAGATGATCTCTTGAAGTCAGGAAGAAATAATAACTTCCACTTATTTTCTTAGTGTTTTATTTGGAGATAGGCTAATACCGGAAGCAGGCTGCCCAATTTTGATTTCCTTTTCTCTAGGTGTTCAGTCGGAATTCTTGGGTTTAAAAAATACTGTATAAATCTTCATTTCCCCCCATTACTTCATTTGGACTGCCAGTGGACTAATAATAATTTTATCTAATGTAGTTTCCTCTTACAGAGTGTGAATATAATGAACATTGTCGTAGTTTTGTATTTTAGGATTAGTAATAATATATACTGATTGATTATGAAAACCAGGTTTATTTTGTGCAGTACTGCTTGGCATTTTTACATTTGTAATCATTTAATTCTCAGAACCTAATGCAGGTATTATTACTTGAATTTTATGGAAGTGACAAACATAGTGATCCTAAGAATTATAACTTGCCTTAGGGCACACAACTAGTAAGGTAGTTTAGATTTCAACCCAAATATAATTCTGCTATAGGTATACTTTCGTATGCTTTCTTCTGTACTTCTCAATGGAAGCACAATTTTATTAACTTTGTTACGAAAAGTTTCAGTCTTATGGAGGTTGATTCTATGCAATTGTGATTGGTTATTCATGCAATGAATAAAAATGCTAATCAATGCAATGAATAACCGATTCAGTGATTAGCATTTTTGCCATGTTGTTTCCCTTCTCTGTATGTTTGTAATTATTTGAAACCATAATCCTCAAATGTTTCAGCATGTATTTCCTAAGAATAGAGACATTCTCCTGCTAACCCCAGTATCATTATTAATACCTGTGAAAATCAACAACTCCTTATTCAAAATTCCTCAGTTGTTCCGGAGTGTCTTTGAGGGTTCCTCCTCCAGCTGTAGTCAGTCAATATTCATGCATTGATTGCATTTGGCGATTAAGTCTTTAGTTTCTTTTGTAAAAAGAATAGTATCCATCCCCCCTCCTTTTTGCTGGGGAAGTTAAATAGGATGAATGTTCCCTCCTTCCTTTTTTTCTGACACCTAATTGACCAAACCAGTTGCCTTGTAGAATATACCCACATTCTGGATTTGTGCCCTCTTAATGTCATTTAACTTATTCCTCTTTCTCCCTAAATTTCCTATTAATTGGAAGTTAGGTGTAAAGGAAGGCTTAATTAGCTTAAAGTAAAACTTTCCTTGGCAAGAATATTTAATAGGTGATACTGTGTACCTCCTATTGCATAATATAGGCGGCACATAATGTCAGATTCCCACACTATTAATGATGCTAAATGTAACCATTTGATTAAAGTCCTGACTACTGACCTGTTGTAAAGATGTGGATTGCCAGTTTGTGATTAATATGTAATCTTGGGGTAATATGTGGACACTAAGCAAACAACCCAGTTTCGGACAATCTTTTGCTTAGTGATTTTTAGCACCCGTGATGACTGTTGCTTAAATCAGTTATTTTATTGGAGGTTCTCTCTAAGAAAGAGATTTCCTTCATTAAGTGCAGGTAAACTATTGTTCTTCCCCCAAAATGCAAATTAAATGTTAAATTTCTTCTCTTTGCTTTTCAATATTCATAATAAAGAGCTGGAGAAATAGTCACCCCCAATGATGGCAAATAAGATGTTTTTTTGGGGAGGGGTGAGTAATGCCACTACGGACTCATGGGTTTTAATTTATTCCTTGTTTTGTAACCAGTTACAGTCGTTTTTCTTTTTAATGGCCAAATTGTCCCAGATTTGGTCAGTAGGAATCATTTCAAGCTGACTCTTGTGTATTTTGACACCCCTGCTCACCCATTAATCTTGGAGTGCTTTCTAACACAAGATACTCCAGGTTTACCTTACGCTTTCTTTCCTCACCTCTGGAAAGGGCTGTTTATCCAAGGAGTCTTGGGGAGAAATTGTATATAGAAACCAAGTTCTGGATGTTTGGCATATTCATTACTGCTCCAGTATCATTGCTTCTAGGTACTTTGAGAGGAGAAAACTAAGAAAAAGTTTTTTGCTTGTTTAATCATGAGTTCAGAGTGATATTCCAGTTCCTATTTAACAAGCAGACCTTTTCTTCCTTGACTCTGTATTGTCTCTTGTCTTAAATGAAAATCTTGGTATTTAATACAATTAATAAACTGGCTAAGCATGGTGGCTCATGCCTGTAATCTTAGGACTTTGAAAGGCTGAGGTGGAAGGATTGCTTGAGCCCAGGAGTTCAAGGCCAATCTGGGCAACATGATGAGACCCCATCTCTACAAAAAATAAAAAAATTAGCCAGGCATGTTGGTGTGTGCCTGTGTTCCCAGCTGCTCAGGAGCCTGAAGCAGGTGGATCGCTTGAGCCCAGGAGGTTGAGGCTGCAGTGAGCCATGTTCAAGCCACTACCCTCCAGCCTGGATGACAGAGTGAGACCCTGTCTCAAAAAAAAAAAATTAATAAACGTATTTGCTTTCTCCCACGGTATACATAAAATCATTTTAAAATTACAGTGCTGATATTACTAATATCAGTAAGCTTAATAAAGTTTAAGATTTTTTTCATTTATTTTCATATTTAGAATATATTGCATGAAGAATGTATAACGAGTACTGTGTTCAAAAGTCACTTGAAATACTTTTCTCTGGTTAGTTACCAATTTGATATGGTTCATCGGTTTCAGTTTTCACTTAGGATTTTATTTTATTTTTGAATGTGTAAAGTATATACATAGTGTAGAAGTCAAAATAATATTTTAAAAGTATATTTGAAGAAACCTCATCCAGATTAGTTTTTTAAGATGAAGTATTCTTTACTTTTACCATACTCTTTTAATGTCTATTACATGTTCATATCAAGTTCAGGAGAATTAACAGTAGACAAAGTATGTTATGTGAAGCCACATAGTACTTTTAAATTTTAAAATTAGATTCTGCTTTCTCTGGCAAAGAGAAAGAAAAGAACTAAGACTCATTTTTTAGAAGTTAGCAGTGAAGTGTATTTCATGCTTGCTTTTTTTTTTTTTAAAGCAACAGGGAGCTCACTGTGTTGTCTAGGCTGGAGCACGTTGACTATTCACAGATGCGATCCTACTACTGATCAGCATAGGAGTTTTGACCTGCTCTGTTTCCAGCCTGGGCCAGCCACCCCTCATTAGGCAACTCGATGGTCCGTCACTCCTGGGAGGTCACCATATTGATGCCGAATTTAGTGTGGACACCTGATGGGCATAGCATACTACAGCCCAGAACTTCTGGGCTCAAGCGATCTTCCTGCCTCAGCCTCTGAGTAGCTGAGACTACAGGCATGCAGCACTGCACCTGGCTCTTTTTTTTTTTTTTTTTTTTTTTAAATAGAGATGAGTTCTCACTATGTTGTACAGGCCGGTCTCTCAAATTCCTGAGCTCAAGTGATTTTGCTGTCTTGGCCTCCCACAGTACTAAGATTATAGGCGTAAGCCACTGCACCCAGCCCAGATACCATATTTTTAAATAAAAATTCCATGAAAGTAGAACTGCAGCTTTTACTTAAGTCATGTCTTTAAAGAGGTATGTAGTTGGTAGAGGTTTTATGATTCTATCTACTTTTTTTTTTTTTTTTTAAGATGCAGTCTCCCTCTGTTGGCCAGGCTGGAGTGCAGTGGCTCGATCTTGGCTCACTGCAACCTGCTACCTGGGTTCAAGCGATTCTCCTACCTCAGCCTCCCTAGTAACTGGGATTACAGGTGTGCACCACTACGCCCAGCTAATTTTTGTGTTTTTTAGTAGAGATAGCGTTTCACTATGTTGTCTAGGCTGGTGTCAAACTCCTGACCTCAAGTGATTCACCTGCCTCAGCCTCCCAAAGTGTAATCCCAGCCTCCTGAAGTGCTGGGATTACAGATATGAGCCACCATTCCCAGCCAACTCCATCTACAGCAAAACTGGCATAAATATGCTATGTACAGATATAAAGGCATTTGGATGTGTGATCAGTGAAGATAACACATTTTGTTTGGGTTGGACCAAATTTGATAGAAATTCATAATTATGTGGTCTCAAATGAAGTTTTAAGAGGCAGCAGCAGTATTCATCTAAAGGAAGCGGAGCACAATTAGGCAGTTTATCAGCCTCCTGTCAACCAAGTGCTGAAAAGCGGAACCGTGCCTGTAGTGTGTTTTTCTTGTGTTCATCCTCACTGTCATAGGTCACAACTAGCTGGGGCTGGTGTTGCAGGCAGTAAAGGAATTTACCAAGGCAATTGTAGGTAAAGAAAGGCAGATTTATTAGAGAAAGTGTGGAAGTAGGTTGGTTGCAAGGGTGCAATGGGCAGATCAGCAAGAGAGAAGCTGACTGCCAGGAGACAGAGGCTTGCTGGGGATTTTATAGGATGATACTTGTGCCATGTGCTGCAGAGGGCTATGTGCAGTACTGATAAGGCCAAGGCTGCAGTGAGCTAACTTGCATTTTTCTGTCAGCCAAGAGTCTGGTGATAAGTTGAGTGCGGGAAGATTGTGGGTTATTTGTGCAGGAGGGCTGTGTTTCTTGGACCATGAAGAAAGGCAGACTTATACCTTATCTGCTTTTTCTTCTTGCTGTCCCCTGCTCCCACCAGCCTGACTCCTTTTCCCTTACTCTAGGACTCCACAATCACTGCTTTCGATAATAGAGTGAAATCTAGTTCCATTAGGGAGTGGAGTGGAAAGATGGAGAATGGGTGCTCTTGGACCCGTTCATCCTCATTCTGTCTTTAATCTCAGTTAAATCACTACCCAAGGTTGTTAGAGCACATAAGGTAATGAAAAATAATACTACAAACAGTTGCATGGGTATGTGTAGCCATGTAGCAGTTAGAACCTGTTGTGTAGGCTGAACTACAGTGATGATAATAATTGCTAACATTTGTTATGTGCTTTCTGTATCGCCAGCTGTACTAAACATTTTATACATTATCTTATTTAAATCTTACATTAACCCTTTGACATTGCTACTACTATCTTATTTTGCAGTAAGGAAACTGATACCTAGAAGCATTAAATGACTTGCCTAGACCAGATTTCAAACTCAAGGCTGTTTAGAGTTAGTACTTAGCTGCTTTGCTACCCCAACTAAATGTAACAAGTCATAACAATTTAATATCTTTCAGGCACCATGAATAAGGAACTACATGTATGGTGCTATAACAACCTCAAAGATTACAAGGGGGATATGTTCTGAGAAGTGCGTCGTTAGGTGATTGTGTCATTGTGTGAACATCATAAAGTGTAGACAAAACTTGCTGGTATGGCCTACTATACATCTAGGTTATATGGTATAGCCTGTTGCTCCTAGGCCAGATATCTGTACAGTATGTTACTGTACTGAATGCTGTAGGCTTTTGTAACACAGTGGAAAGTGTATGTATATAGAAGCATATCTAAACATAGAAAAGGTGCAGTAAAAAAATGGTTTATCGGGCTGGACGTGGTGGCTCATGCCTTGGGAAGCCGAGATGGGTGGATCACCTAGGGTTGGGAGCTCAAGACCAGCCTGACCAATATAGTGAAAACCCGTCTCTATTAAAAATACGAAAATTAGCCAGGCATGGTGGCATGTGCCTGTAGTCTCAGCTACTTGGGAGGCTGAGACAGGAGAATTGCTTGAACCCAGGAGGCGGAGGTTGCAGTGAGCCGAGATCATGCCACTGCACTCCAGCCTGGGTGACAGAGCGAGACTGTGTCTCAAAAAATAATAATGATAATACGGTATTATAATACAGACTGTCGTGGTATTTGTGGTCTATCATTGAGGGTCACATACCACCCATGATTGTATATCATTTTCCTTTCTATTAGGTGTGGAGTTTCTGACCCCTTGCTTCAGAAACTACATTTAGATACCACTTTAAAAGGCATTTTAAAAGTAGAATATAAAAAATCAAGATGTATTGATGAACAGATAGGTATGTGATAAAACAGTTATAGTAGAATGTTAATGGTAGAATCTAGTTATGGCTTTTCAGGTATTTATAAAATTCTTTTTTATTTGTTTATTTTTTTTTGCTTGTTCACTAATTTTTTTAAAAATTTTGATAGTTTGGGGAGAACAGGTGGTTTTGGTCATATGGATAAGTTCTTTAGTCGTGATTTCTGAGATTTTGGTGCATCCGTCACCTGACCAGTGTACACTGTACCCAATGTGTAGTCTTTTTTCCCTTACTCCCTTTCACATATCTCCCCAAGTCCCCAAAGTCTTTTATATGCTTTTGCGTCCTCATAGCTAGCGCCCACTTAATAAGTGAGAACATACAATACTTGGTTTTCTATTCCTGAGTTACTTCAGTTGGAATAATGGCCTACAACTCCATCTAAGTTGCTGCAAAGGCCATTATTTCATTCTGTTTCCATGGTGTAAAAATACCACATTTTCTTCATCTGCTCACTGATTGATGGGCATTTCGTTGGTTCCATATTTTTGCAATTCTGAATTGTGCTGCTATAAACGTGTGTGCATTTTTTCATGTAATGACTTCTTTACTTTCAGGTAGATAGCCAGTAATGGGATTGTTGGATCAAATGGTAGTTCTACTTTTAGTTTTTAAAGGAATCTCCATACTGTTTTTCATAATGGTTGTACTAGTTTACATTTCCACCATCAGTATAAAAGTGTTCCCTTTTCACCACATCGATGCCAATATTATTTTTTTATTTTTAATAATTATGGCCATTCTTACAGGAATAAGGTAATATCTCATTGTGGTTTTAATTTGCATTTCCCTGATAATTAGTGATGTTGAACATTTTTTCATGTGTTTGTTGGTTGTTTTTATATCATTTGACAATTGTCTATTTGTGTTTTTATCTACTTTTTGATGATGGGATTGGTTTTTGTTTTTTATTTTTGGCTGATTTATTTGGATTCCTTATAGATTCTGGATATTAGTCCTTGTTGGATGCATAGTTTACAAAATGTTCTCCCACTCTGGGTTGTCTGTTTACTCTGCTGATTATTTCTTTTGCTCTGTAAAAGCTTTTTAGTTTAGGTCTCATTTATTTATTTTTGTTGCATTTGCTTTTGAGTTCTTATTCATTAATTCTTTGCCTAAGCTGATGTCTAGAAGAGTTTTTCTGATACTATTTTCAATAATTTTTATGGTTTCAGGCCTTAGATTTAAGTCTTTCATCCATCTTGGGTTGATTTTTGTATAAGATGAGAGATGAGGGTCTAGTTTCATTCTTCTACATGTGGCTTACCAATTATCCCAGCACCATTTGTTGACTAGGGTGTCCTTTCTCCACATTATGTTTTTGTTTGTTTTGTCAAAGACCAGTTGGCTGCAAGTATTTGGCTTTATTTTGGGGTTCTCTATTCTGTTCCGTCCGTCTACATGCCTGTTTTTATACCAGTATCATGCTGTATTGGTAACTATAGCCTTATAGTGTAGTTTGAAGTCAGATAATGTGATTCCTCCAGATTTGTTCTTTTTGCTTAGTCTTGCTTTGGCTCTGTGGGCTCCTTTTGGTTCCACATGAATTTTAGAATTGTTTTTTCTAGTTCTGTGAAGAATGATGTTGGTATTTTGATGTGAATTGCATTGAATCTGTAGATTACTTTTGGCAGTAAGGTCATTGTCACCATATTGAGTCTACCCATCCATGAGCATGGGATGTATTTTCATTTGTTTATGTCATTTATGGTTTGTTTCAAGAGTGTTTTGTAGTCTTCCTTGTAGAGATCTTTCACCTACTTAGTTAGGTATATTCCTGTTTTAATTTGTTTGTTTGTTTGTTTGTTTCAGCTGTTGTAAAGGGATTGCATTCTTGATTTGATTCTTAGCTGGGTCATGATTATTGTATAGCAGTGCTACTGATTGGTGTACACTGATTATTTATTTATCTGATCTAGGAGCTTTTCAAAAGTGTCTTTAGGGTTTTCTAGATATACAATCATATCATCAGCAAACAGCAACAGTTTGACTTCCTCCTTTCCAGTTTGGTATAAAATTCTTTAAATCTTGCTGTATCTAAAAATTTTTATAATGTTACTGATTAAAAATATATTCTTAAGATTGTACTTTCACGGATCATTTCTGTAGTTCATTACCAGGGAAGTTTCTCTGAATATGTATAGCACTGGAAAAATCAGTATTTTTTTAAAAGAAGAAAAAAATATACATATTCTAAAGCAGTATTGGCAGCTGTATAAAAACCAGTACATACTGTATCCTCAGTCCTTGGTACCTCAGAATAATTGTTTAAAATTTATCTCCTGTTAAGCTAAAAGTTACATTAGTTTTTCTTTATTCTTTATGTTAGAAATAATACTTTACCCCACTTTAAGCAATAAGCTAGAAATATTCCAAGCCATAGGATTTAAAATAGTGATTGTATGTTTGCCTTTAAAAAGTAAAAGGATACATTACATTTGTATTATACTTCTGGTTGAAGGCCACATTGAGTGTTAAATTAATTTTTTCACTAATATTATTAGTGCCAAAGTTGATATTGGCTGGCACATTTTTACATAACTTACCCCTACCCCGGAGTAAACCACTGACTTGTATTATCATGTTATTTCACATTGATAACTCTGTCTTGCAAGAGTGAAATGGGTGGGTGAAGCTTATTAATGCTTCACTCTTAGAGAATAATGTCTTTCTTCTTCTTGTCTCCACACTGAATATTCTTCCCTTTTAATACTTTTCTTACATGGCTTTAAAAAAAGAAATCCTTAAAACTTAAAATTACAAATGTTTGATACCTGGCCTTTTTACAATTTTGGTATTGTTACTTCAGAATATAGCTGTCCTTTTACAGGTATTAAATGGTGTTTGTTTGTTTTGAGATGGAGTTTTGCTCTTGTTGCCCAGGCTGGAGTGCAATGGCACAATCTCAGCTTACCGCAACCTCTGCCTCCCGGGTTCAAGTGATTCTCCTGCCTCAGCCTCCCGAGTAGCTGGGATTACAGGCATGCACCACCACTCCCGGCTAATTTTCTATCTTTAGTAGAGACAGGGTTTCTCCGTGTTGGTCAGGCTGGTCTCAAACTCCCGACCTCAGGTGATCCACCCACCTCAGCCTCCCAAAGTTCTGGGATTACAAGTGTGAGCCAGTGCACCCAGCCCATTATTTTCTTAAAATTTTTACTTCTTCACCTCTTCTCTCAGGAGTCTACCTCTTCTTATTACTTGAAAGAGGAGTAAAGCCAAAGCCAGACAAGAACTCTCGCTACTTCTCAACACCTCACCAATAAACTTAATTATAGCTGTACTCTATCTTTTCTCTCCCCAATCCCTGGGCCTCCTCCTTTTTAAGACTAATCCTTTCACTCCTCCTTTGAATCCCATTTCCTTCTACCTATCTAGGGACGTTTTGCCATCTGTTATCACCTGTTTCCTGTATCTTTAACCTTTCTCTCTTTTCTGTGTCTTTTCCAACAAAACTCAAAACATTCTCTTTATATTTTACTTTAATAAAAAAAATCTAGAGAGAAACACGGGAAAAAAAACATTTTCTAGCTTGTCCATTCTGTAAAAAATCAGTATTCTCTTGACCCCTTATTTCTGTCTAGCTAACCCCCTTGCTGTATTTTTAGAACAAAACTATGATGAATTGTCTGTACTCAAGTTTTCAGTTCCTCATTTCTGTATATTCTTTCTTTGTGTATGGCAATCTTGCTTCTAACTCTTCTACTTTTCTTTCCCTTATGTGCTATTATAAGGTTATCAGTGACTCCTTTGTGGCTAAATCAAATAGACTTTGGTTTTTATCTTATTTAACCAATCAGCAGCATTTGACACTGTGAATCACCACTCCTTGAAATACCTGTACCCTTGGTTTCTGAAATAACTCCTACCATGCTGGTTATTCTGTATATCTTTTTCACAGGTTTCTGTTCTGCTGCCCCACCTTCACTTTTTTCCCTTCTTTTTTTTTCTTAATTGGTCTAGCTAAAGGTTTGTCAATTTTGCTTATTTTTTCAGAGAACCAAGTTTTGGCTTTAATTTTTTCTATGGCTTGTCTGTTTTCTTTGATTTATGTCTGTGTTTTGCCTATTTATTTTGTGTTTGCTTTGCTCTTTTTCTAGTTAAGGTAGACACATAGGCCATTGATTTTTTTTTTTTTTTTAATCGTGATGAAATACACATAACATAAAATTTGCCATCATGACCATTTTTAAGTGTACAGTTCAGTGGCATCAAGTCTCATTCACATTGTTAACTGTCACCACTACCCATCTTTCAGAACTCTTCATCTTTCAGAAGTGTAACTCTGTACTCATTAAACACTAACTCCCCATTCCTCTCTCCCTACATCCCTAGGCAACCACTCTTCTACTTTTCTGTCTCTAAATTTGAGTGTTCTCTAAATACATCTTGTAATTGGAATCATATGATATTTGTTCCTTAGTGATTGGTTTATTTCACTTGCATAATGCCTTCAAGGTTCATTCATGTTGCATATATCTGAATTTCCTTCCTTTTTAAGGCTGAATAATATCCTACTGTGTATTTGTGCCACATTTTATTAATTCATTCATCTCGTGTGGACATTTGGGTTGCTTCTACCTTTTGGCTGTTGTGAATAATGCTACTTTGAACATGAATGTACAAATACTGGTGTGTCCTTGCTTTCACAGTTCTTTTGGGTATATACCCAGAAGTGGAATTGCTGGATCATACGGTAATTTCTTTTATTTTTCGAGGAACCACTATACTGTTTTCTACAGTGGCTCTACCATTTTGTATTCCCCCCACCTTATGCTGTGCATAAGGGTTTAGTTTTTCCACATCTTTGCCAAGACTTGTTATTTAGGTGTTTTTTTTGTTTTTTTTTTTTTAATAGACATTCAAACGGGTATGAGGTGGTAGGTCATTGATATTTAGAGACCATCATTTTTGACATATCCTTTAAAGCTACAGATTTTCCTCTAAGTGTTGCTTTAGCTGCATCCCACAAATGTTGATAATGTCATATTTTCAATATCAGTTAAAAATCTATTCCAGTTTTCTTTGTTGATTACTTTTTGACCGGCCCATGGATTATTATTTAGAAGTGCGTTGTGGCTGGGTACGGTGGCTCACGCCTGTAATCAGCACTTTGAGAGGCTGAGGCGGGCAGATCACTTGAGGTCGTCAGGAGTTCCAGACCAGCCTGACCAACATGGTGAAACCCTGTTTCTACTAAAAATACAAAAATTAGCTGGGTGTGGTGGCAGGTGCTTATAATCCCAGCTACATGGGACACTGAGACAGAAGAATCGCTTGAACCCAGGAGGCAGAGGTTGCAGTGAGTTGAGATCGTGTCATTGCACTCCAGCCTGGGGGACAGGAACAAGACTTTGTCTCAAAAAAAAAAAAAGTACATTAATTTCCAGATACTTAGGGTTTTCTTGATATTTTATTAATTTCTTAATTATAATTATTTTTTTCGGTGAGAGAACATACTTTGTGCATTCATTCCTTTAAAATTTATTAAGATTTGTCTTATGGCCCTGCATATGATCTTTCTTGGTGAACATACCACTTTACACTTGAAAAGAATGTGTCTTCTGCACTATAAATGTTAATTTGGTTAAGGTGATTGCCTTTTATGTCTTTTTTTTTTTTCTTTTTCAGAGACAGGGTCTCACTCTGTCGCCCAGGCTGGAGTGCACTGGCTTGATCTCAGCTCACTGTAACCTCCACCTCTCAGGCTCAAGAGATCATCTGGCTTTAGCCTCCCAAGTAGCTGGCACTACAGGTGCATACCACCATGTCTGGCTAATTTTTGTATTTTCTGTAGAGATGAGTTTCACCATGTTTCCCAAACTGCAGATCTTTTATATCTTTACTCATGGTTTTTGGTGTTTTTGTGTTGGGTGGGGCCTCACACCTGTAATCCCAGCATTTTGGGAGGCTGAGGCGGGCAGATAACCTGCAGTCAGGAGTTCAAGACCAGCCTGGCCAACATGACGAAACTCCGTCTCTACTAAAAATACAAAAAGTAGCCAGGCATGGTGGTGTGCACCTGTAGTCCCAGCTACTCAAGAGGCTGAGGCAGGAGAATGGCTTGAACCCAGGAGGTGGAGATTGCAGTGAGTCGAGATCATACCACTGCACTCCCACCTGGGCAATAGAATGAGACTCAATCTAAAAAAAAACACCCACAAAACCCACAAAGAAAACAACTTCAACTTTTGGCTCACACCTGTAATCTCAGCACTTTGGGAGGCCAAGGTGGGTAGATCCTTTGAGCCCAGGAGTTTGAGACTAGCATGGGCAACATAATGAAACCCTGTTCCTACAAAAAATACAAAAATTAGCTGGGTATAGTGGTGCATGCCTGTAGTCCCAGCTCTTCAGGAGGCTAAGGTGAGAGGATTGCTTGAGCCTGGGAGGTCGAGGCTGTGTGTGCAGTGATTGTGCCTCTGAACTCCAACCTAGGCAACCCTGTCTCAAAAAAAAAAAAAAAATTCTTCAGTTATTATTGTGGAATTATCTTTTCCTTTAATTTTGTCTGTGTTTTATTTTGAAGCATATACATTTTTTTATTATTCACCTCTGTCTTTGATAATACTTTGTCTTGAATATTTTATCTGGTATTAAAATAAGCCAATTCCAGCTTTCTTATACTTAACTGTTTGCCTGATATATGTTCTTCCATATCTATCTGTCCCTTTTTATTTAAAGTGAGTTTCTTATAAAAAGCATGTATTTGAGTATCCTTTTATCTCTTCTGACAATCTACCTGTTAGTTGAAACATTTAGTTTATTAAAATGTAATATAGTTAAATTTTACATTACTTTGAAAAGCAACATGTATTAATTTGCTAGGGTGCCATAACAAAGTATGACAAAGTAGGTGGCTGTTAATAGACATTTTTTGTCTCATAGTTCTGGAGGCCAGAAGTTCAAAATCAGGTGTAGGTGGGATTGGTTCCTTCTGAAGACCATGAGGGAAGAATCTGTTGTTCCACATCTCTCTTTTGCTTCTGGCAGTGCCTTGGCTTGTGGCAGCACAACTGCAGTCTTCATGGGGCATCCTCCCCTATGTGCATGTCCCTTTTATATGAGGATACCTTAATGATCTCACTTGAACTTGATTACCTCTGTAAAGACTCCATTTCCAAATTAGGTCCCATTCTGAGGCACTGGGGGTTAGGACCTCAACGTATCTTTTCAGGAACCCAATTCAACCCATACCAAGACATATATAAAGTTAACTGCTTGTGCAGAGGTAAGTTGGAGAAAGCCACTACACTTGTGTACATATTTTTTTTAAAGGTACAAAAAGAATTATCTTAAAACAGTAACACACATTTGTGTGTATGAGGGAGGAATATTTAAAATTAAAATATTATATAATCACAAGAAAGACCAGATATTCCTTGCTCTGCCCTTGGGCAACCAAGAAAATTAAAGCCTGTTTTATATTCCAAGAATAAAAAGAGAGCTAATAGAAGTAGCAATGCTCAGTGCTTGCAACCCAAGTCAAATTATACTCTTGTTAGATAAGTTTAAATTCTAAAGGCTACAAAAATCCTATTAAATCAAGGGGGAAAAAAATTCGTTTTAGGACAAAGTTATTCAAGATAAAAGGCATGTCTTCAGTGAAAGAACTGCCTGCTATGGGATGATTTCTTGCTAATGTGTTTAAAGATTTTGGACTTCTCAACTTTCTTGGTTTTTTTGGTAGCCAAATCTACCACCATCTTCCCGCTTTTTCTGCTTGCCTTCGTTGCTGTTGACATTCAGATCAACAAAAGGAGGGCACCTTGAAACCAAATGACAGAGCAACTTGACGTAAATGTAAGTTACTAACTTTAAAAATCTGTTTCAGAGAATGGAAACCATAGGCTCATGTGTACGACTTACATGCTTCCTGGGCTGATTTACGAAGAAAGTAGTTCTTTTTTTTCTGATTATTTTTATTTAATTTAGTATTTAGCAGAACAAGGACTAACATGCAATTAAGTATTGACTTTATAACATATTAACCATATATCCTTGGGTAGCTATATTCAGTTTTTTCACCTTTAAAATGGAGAGAATCTTACCTGTTATTACACAGGATTAAGATTGAAAGAGATAGTTTGGGAAAACACCATCATGTCAGGCCTACCCCAGACACTCAAGAAATGTTTGAAACGCACATGAATACACACATGTAAGCATGTACATATGCACTTCTAGCTTGATCTTGAAAGTCTCCTATATATCTGTGTGTATATATGTATGTATATACACATACACACTATATATACATACTATGTATAAATAGTCACAAAATTTGAAGAAAACAGTGAAAATTTTCCATCATCCTGTTAATATCAACAAAAAGGGAGAGGAATTATACTGATGTTCAGAACTGCATATTCTTTTTTTTTCTTTTAATTGTACTTTAAGTTCTGCGGTACAGGTGCAGGTCTGCAGGATTGTTGCATAGGTACGCATATGCCATGGTAGTTTGCTGTCTCCATCCCCCTGTCACCTACATCAGGCATTTCTTCTCAATGTAATCCCTCCCCACCCCACACTGTCCCTCCCCTAGCTCCCCACCCCTCATCAGACCCAAGTGTGTGACATTCCCCTCCCTGTGCCCATGTGTTCTCATTGTTCAACACCCGCCTGTGAGTGAGAACATGCAGTGTTTGGTTTTCTGTTCTTGTGTCAAGTTTGCTAAGAATGATGGTTTCCAGATTCATCCATGTCCCTACAAAGGACATGACTCATCCTTTTTTATGGCTTCGTAGTATTCCATGGTGTATATGTGCCACATTTTCTTTGTCCAGTCTATCATTGATGGGCATTTGGGTTGGTTCCAGGTCTTTGCTATTGTAAACAGTGCTGCAGTGAACATACATGTGTATGTGTCTTTGTAATAGAACGATTTATGATCCTTTGGGTATATAGTCAGTAATGGGATTGCTGGGTCTAATGGAATTTCTATTTCTAGATCCTTGAGGAATCACTGCGCTGTCTTCCACAATGGTTGAACTAATCTGAACTCCCAGCAGCAGTGTAAAAGCATTGCTATTTCTCCACATCCTCTCCAGCATCTGTTGTCTACAGATTTTTCATGATCGCCATTCTAACTGGCATGAGAGGGTATCTCAGTGTGGTTTTGATTTGCGTTTCTCTAATGACCAGTGATGATGAGCATTTTTCATATGTTTGTTGGCCTCATAAATGTCTTCTTTTGAAAAGTGTCTGTTCATATCCTTTGCCTACTTTGGAATGGATTTTTTTCTTGTAGATCTGCTTTAGTTCTTTGTAGATTCTTAGCCCTTTGTCAGATGGGTAGATTACAAAAATTTTTTCCCATTCTGTTGGTTGTGGGTTCACTCTGATGATTGTTTCTTTTGCTGTGCAGAAACTCTTAAGTTTAATTAAGATCCCATTTGTCTATTTTGGCTTTTGTTGCCATTGCTTTTGGTGTTGTAGTCATGAAGTCCTTGCCTATGCCTATGTCCTGAATGGTTTTGCCTAGGTTTTCTTCTAGAGTTTTTATGGTGTTAGGTCTTGTATTTAAATCTTTAATCCATATGGAGTTAATTTTAGTGTAAGGTGTAAGGAAAGGGTCCAGTTTCAGCTTCCTGCACATGGCTAGCCAGTTTTCCCAGTACCATTTATTAAACAGGGGAATTCTTTCCCATTGCTTATTTTTGTCAGGTTTGTCAAAGATCAGATGATTGTAGATGTGTGGCGGTTACTTCTGAGGCCTCTGTTCTGTTCCATTGGTCTATGTCTCTGTTTTGGTACCAGTTACCATGCTATTTTGATTACTGTGGCCTTGTAGTATAGTTTGAAGTCAGGTAGCATGATGCCTCCAGCTTTGTTCTTTTTGCTTAGGATTATCTTGGCTATGCGGGCTCTCTTTTGGTTCCATATGAAGTTTAAAGTGGTTTTTTACAGTTCTGTGATAAAGGTCAGTGGTAACTTGATGGGGGATAGCATTGAATCTATAAATTACTTTGGGCAGTGTGGCCATTTTCACAATATTGATTCTTCCTAACCATGAGCATGGAATGTTTTTCCATCTGTTTGTGACCTCTCTTATTTCCTTGAGCAGTGGGTTGTAGTTCTCCTTGAAGAGATCCTTCACATCCTTTTGTATTTCTGGGTATTTTATTTTATTCTCTTTATAGCTGTTGTGAATGGGTGTCGCTCATGATTTGGCTCTCTCTCTGTTATTGGTGTATAGGAATGCTTGTGATTTCTGCACATTGATTTTGTATCCTGAGACTTTGCTGAAGTTGCTTATCAGCTTAAGGAAGTTTTGGGCTGAGATGATGGGGTCTTCTAAATACACAATCATGCCATCTGCAAATAGAGACAATTTGACTTCCTTGTTTCCTAATTGACTATCCTTTATTTCTTTTTCTTGCCTGATTGCTCTGACTAGAACTCCCCAATACTATATTGAATAGGAATGGTGAGAGGGCATCCTTGTCTAGTGCCAGTTTTCAAAGGGAATGCTTCCAGTTTTTGCTCATTCAGTATGATACTGGCTATGGGTTTGTCATAAATAGCTTTAATTATTTTGAGATACATTCTGTCAATACCTAGTTTATTGAGAGTTTTTAGCATAAAGCGCTGTTAAATTTTGTCAGAGGCCTTCTCTGCACTTACTGAGATGATCATGTAGTTTTTGTCTTTGGTTCTGTTTATGTGATGGATTAGGTTTATAGATTTGTGTATGTTGAACCAACCTTGCATCCCCAGGATGAAGGCTACTTGATCGTGATGGATAAACTTTTTGATGTGCTGTTGTATTTGGTTTGCCAGTGTTTTATTGAATATTTTTTGCATCGATGTTTAACATGGATATTGGCCTGTAGTTTTCTTTTTTTAGTTGTGTCTCTGCCAGGTTTCGGTATCAGGATCATGTTGGTGTCATAAAATGAGTTAGGAAGGATTCCCTCTTTGTATTGTTTGGAATAGTTTCAGAAGGAATGGTACCAGCTCCTCTTTGTACATCTGGTAGAATTCAGTTGTAAACCTGTCTGGACCTGGACTTTTTTTGGCTGGTAGGCTATTAATTGCTGCCTCAACTTCAGACCTTGTTATTAGTCTATTCAGGGATTCAACTTATTCCTGGTTTAGTCTTGGGAGGGTGTAAGTGTCCAGGAGTTTATCCATTTCTTCCAGGTTTACTGGTTTATGTGCATACAGTTGTTTGTAGTAATCTCTGATGGTAGTTTATATTTCTGTGGAATCAGTGGTGATATCCCCCTTTATCATTTTTTATTGCATCTGTTAGATTTTCTCTTTTCTTTTTATTAGTCAGGCTAGTGGTCTATTTTGTTTATCTTTAAAACAAAAAAAAAGCTCCTGGATTTACTGATTTTTTTTTTTTTGAAGGGTTTTTTCTGTCTCTGTCTCCTTCAGTTCTGCTCTGATCTTAGTTATTTCTTGTCTTCTGCTAGCTTTTGAGTTTTTTTGATCTTGCTCTTCTAGCTCTTTCAATTTTGATGATAGGGTGTCGATTTTAGATCTTTCTTCACTTCTCATGTGGGCATTTATTACTATAAATTTCCCTCTAGACACTGCTTTAAATGTGTCCCAGAGATTCTGGTACATTGTGTCTTTGTTCTCATTGGTTTTGAAGAACATCTTTATTTCTGCCTTCATTTCATTGTTTATCCAGTCGATATTCAGGAGCCAGTTGTTCAGTTTTCATGAAGTTGCGTGGTTCTGAGTTAGTTTCTTAATTCTGAGTTCTAATTTGATTGCACTGTGGTCTGAGAGACTGTTATGATTTCCGTTATTTTGCATTTGCTGAGATGTGATTTACTTCCAATTATGTGGTCAATTTTAGAGTAAGTGTGATGTGGTGCTGAGACAAATCCATATTCTGTGGATTTGGGGTGGAGAGTTCTATAGATGTCTATTAGGTCCGCTTGGTCCAGATCTGCGTTCAAGTCCTTGATGTCCTTGTTGATTTTCTGTCTCGTTGATCTGTCTAATACTGACAGTAGAGTATTAAAGTCTCCCACTATTACTGTGTGGGAGGCTAAGTCTCTTTGTAGGTCGTTAAGAACTTGCTTTATGTATCTGGGTGCTCCTGTGTTGGGTACATATATATTTAGGATAGTTAGCTCTTCTTGTTGCGTTGATCCTTTTACCATTATGTAATGCCCTTCTTTGTCTCTTTTGATATTGTTGGTTTAAACTCTGTTTTATCAGAGACTAGGATTGCAACCCCCTGCTTTTTTTTGCTCCCCATTTGCTTGGTAAATCATCTTCCGTCCCTTTATTTTGAGTCTGTGTGTGTCTTTGCATGTGAGGTGGGTCTCCTGAATACAGCACACCAGTGGGTCTTGACTTTTTATCCAGCTTGCCAGTCTGTGTCATTTGAATGGGGGCATTTAGGCCATTTACATTTAACGTTAATATTGTTATATGTGAGTTTGATCCTGCCATTTTGTTACTGGCTGGTTGTTTTGCCCATTAGTTGACGCAGTTTCTTCGTTGCATCATTGGTCTTTACCATTTGGTACATTTTTGCAGTGACTGGTACTGGTTGTTCCTTTCCATGTTTAGTGTTTCTTTTAGAAACTCTTGTAAGGCAGGTCTGGTAGTGACAAAATCTCTCAGCAATTACTTGTCTGTAAAGGATTTTATTTCTCTTTCACTTATGAAGCTTAGTTTGGCTGGATATGAAATTCTGGGTTGAAAGTTCTTTAATGATGTTAAATGTTGGCCCCCACTCTCTTCTGACTTGTAGAGTTTCTGCTGAGAGATCTGCTGTGAGTCTGATGGGCTTCCCTTTGTGGGTGACCCGACCTTTCTGGCTGCCCTTAGCATTTTTCTTTCATTTCAACCCTGGTGAATCTGATGATTATGTGCCTTGGGGCTGCTCTTCTTGAGGAGTATCTTTGTGGTGGTCTCTGTATTTCCTGAATTTGAGTGTTGGCCAGCCCTGCTAGGTTGGAGAAGTTCTCCTGGATATGCTGAAGAGTATTTTCCAGCTTGGATTCATTCTCCCTGTCACATTCAGATACACCAATCAAGCGTAGATTAGGTCTTTTCACATAATCCCATATTTCTTGGAGGCTTAGTTCATTTCTTTTCAACTCTCTTTTCTCTAATCTTGCCTTCTCTTTTTATTTCATAGAGTTGATCTTCAATCTCTGATATCCTTTCTTCCCCTTGATCAGTTTGGCTATTGAAACTTGTGTATGCATCGCAAAGTTCTCATGCTGTGTTTTTCAGCTCCATCAAGTTGTTTATGTTCTTCTATAAGCTGGGGAGGAGAGGCATTCTGGTCTTTGATGGTTTCATCCTTTTTGTGCTGGTTTCTTCCCGTTTTCATGGATTTACCTACCTTTGATCTTTGAAGTTGGTGATTTCAGATGAGGTCTCTGAGTGGACGTCCTTTCTGTTGATGTTGAAGCTATTTTTTTTGTTTGTTTTTTAGTTTCCCTTCTAACAGTCAGGTTCCTCTGCTATAGGACTGCTGGAGGTCCACTCCAGACCATGCTTGCCTGGGAATTACCTGTGGGGTTTGCAGAACAGCAAAGATTGTTGCCTGGTCTTTCCTCTGGTAGCTTTGTTCCATAAGGGTACCCACCAGGTGTCAGCCAGAGCTCTCCTGTATGAGGCATCTTTTTGGTTATACAGGGGTCAGGGAGCCACTTGAGGAGACAGTCTGTCCCTTGTCTGCCTACAGAGGCACTGCTGAGCTGTCACCGACTCAGTCCAGCTGCTGTGTAAGCTTCCCTCTGGCTTTTGTTTACACAGGCAGGTTTAGACCCGCCTCAGCAATGGTGGACACCCTTCCCTCCACCAAGCTCCATAGTCCTGGGTCAAGCTCGAACTGATGTGCTGGCTGTGAAACTCTCAAGCGAGAGGGCTTCAGTTTGCTGCTCTTTGTGGGGATGGTGGGACCCGCCCAGCCATATCACCTGTCTCCCTGCTTTCAGCTCCCCCCTCTTCTGGGGGAGCAGGTAGCTGTGTCCCTTAGGCACTCTCGGTGCTAGTTAAAACGTCTGCCCAGATCGGTGCCAACAACCACTGGCGCTGGCCAGAGCTACCACTCAGATCTGTGCTGTTAACTCATGGTGCTTTTCAGCCCAGCAGGGATCTCCCAGTCTGTGGGTTGCAGAGGCCATGGGAGAAGCGTGGTATCTGAACCACAGTGCAGGGGGCAGTGAGGAGTTGCCTATCTTCTGGTCAGTTGCACTTCCTGGGTGAGGCAGCACCCCACCCTGCCTTGGTTTGCCCTCCTTGGGCTACACCCCCTGTCCAACCAGTCCCATTGAAATGAACCTGGTACCTTGCTTGGAAATGCAGAGATCATTCGTGTTCTGCGGTTCTCTCGCTGGGAACTGTTCTCCGGAGCTGTTCCTATTCGGCTATCTTGGTGGAATCGAAAGTAGTTCTTTTTAATCAGTTTCTCAAGCTTAGACTGAATGTCAGAAATTTTAGACCAGGAAAAGTTCAAATCACTTAATGGAACCTTGGATTGTTTCAAGTAGCAAAGAAAACCCAATTCTTCCGGGCGCAAAATGAGCAAGGCATGCCCTCTCCCATTTAGGCCTCTAGCTATTCTACCCCACACGATGAATATATTCCTTAGAGTCATCTGGAGGGTCATACTGAACATCCAGTCACCTTCAGGAATGTCCAGTCCTTGCCCCCACATCTGTATACAGTAGTGTTCCCGACTCTGCGTTGCAGAACTGGAAGAATGTGGCTGTAGGCTTATTTTGCTTTTGCTTTCCATGAATGGCCAAGATGGGCAACTCAGTGTAGTTCAGCAACTCATAGCGGTATTTCACGTATATGCAAGATGAAAAGAAGACCATAAACTTCTTTTGGTTCTTCTTAAGGAATGTAAAGCACAGAAGGAATCTCTTTTCAGAAGGACAAACAACATATCCTTGCTCAAGACCTTCCACTGTTGCATTAGCTTTATCATCATCAACAGCAACATGCGATAGCTCCTTTTTTCAGAAAAATCCTCACCAGGTCTTCAGCATTTTGAGTTTGGGTGGCAGAAAAGAGCATAGTCTGTCTACATGTTGGCAAAAGTTTAATAATTTGCTTTAATGCTTCTTCAAATCCAACATCCAAGGTACGATCAGCTTCATCAATAACCAGACACTGCAGGGTTTTATACATAAACCCTGGGTATTCTACATATAGTCCAGCCAGCAGCCTGGTGGGGCCACAATGCTGTTGATCCCATTAGCAAATTTCTGTGCTTCAACAGATCTGTTACTACCACCCGTTATCAACCCATAGGTATGCACGTGGTGAGTCTTTAGCTCCTTAAGAACATCAAAAGTTTCCATGGCTAATTCTCTAATAGATAAGGACTCCCATTCCATTCCTGGGCGTGAACTTTAAACTTAACAATGAGTTCAGCTGCAGGGATGTGAAAAGCCAGGGTTTTACCACTGCCTGTTTTTGTAGCTGCTAGAAGATCCCTGACTTCCAGAAGTGGTCTGATACTTTTATGCTGAATTTCAGTCATGTTTGTAAAACCGATTTCTTTTATTGCCTCCTGCGTGTTTTCATTGACAAGATTACATAGAGAAGCAAATGAAGTATCCTGAAAAGCTCCTGTCAGTCTCAGGGACAGGCTGGGTACCTCACTGCCATCATTATCTGGCTCCTCCAAATTATTTTCTGTTTCTTTAGGAGTCTCAGCACTTTCTTCAAATTCGCCTTTTTTTTCAGTTTTTGCTTTTTTTGTATCAAGCCCAGCATCATTCATCATTTTTCTCTTTTTCTTCATTTTCTTTTTGATTCTGAATTGGGAGACCTCATTGCTGCTCTCCATTGGTTAATATAGTGGATTTCTGGGGAGATTTTTTAACTTTCATATTTTCCACTGCTGCTTGAGACACATCTTTATTTTGAGCTTCTGATAAGCCCACATTCATAGAATGTTTTGATTTTTTTTAAACTTTCCACCTCTCATTGTTTCTTCAGACACATCTGCATTTTGAGTTTCTGATAGGGTCATATTTGAGGCCCCCTGCAACTTTAGAATCTCAATTGCTGCTGCAATTTGAGATTCTGCTTCTCAATCTTCTTGTGCAGGAGTTTCATCAGCAGGTAAAACATACTGTCCAAAAAGTGCCTAGACTGCAGCACACCACATAGTACAGCTACTCAGCTCTCGGGGCTGACATTACTTCCACTTGTGTACATGTTTTAAAGCATATATGCGGTCGAACTCTCAAGTACTTGGTGTAGATACTTAAAAACTCTTTAGGGAAAATAAGAGCTCTTTAAATGCTAGTTGACCAAAACTGACTTGAATTTTACTTGCTCATGTAAGGAGCCAAATGGATGAATAAGATAAACAGGCCCTCTATTCAATCTGTCTGTTTTTTTTTTTTTTTTTAAAGAGATGGGGTTTCTCCATGTTGGCCAGGCTGGTTGCGAACTCCTGACCTCAGGTGATCCGCCCACCTCGGCCTCCCAAAGTGTTGGGATTACAGGCGTGAGCCACCGCGCCCTCAATCTTTCTTTCTAGTAATATGATGTGAATAGCAGATATCCCTTAAGTACTGTGATTAGCCCATTTATGCCTAGTGTTCCATTATTGGAACGCTAAGTATGTGGGAGTTATTTCCGTCCTACTGCTCAGGTCATCACTAAGGTATGATTGCAAAAATTCAAAAAATTGCAGCCTCTGGCTTAAAGGCATAAATGGGTTAAATTCTTACAAATGGCAATATGATGGAGTAGGGAGAAAGAACTGGGAATTGAATTGTTTTGTTTTGTTTTGTTTTTTGTTTTTTTTTGGTCAGATATACCTCTGTGTAAATCCTGGTTTCGTTACTTAGTTATAGGGATATGGACAAGTTAATTTGATTTTCTGTCTCCTCATTTAAAACTGGATTTTTTTTTTTTTTAACGATAGAGTCTTCCTCTGTCACCCAGGGTGGAGTGCAGTGGCGTGATCTCAGCTCACTGTAACCGCTGTCTCCCAGGTTCAAGCAATTCTTATGCCTCAGCCTCCCACGTAGTAACTAGGATTACAGGCATTCACCACCACAGCTGGCTAATTTTTGTATTTCTAGTAGAGACAGGATTTCTCTGTGTTGGCCAGGCTGGTCTCGAACTTTTGGCCTCAAGAGATCCACCCATCTTGGCCCCGCAAATCGCTAGGATTACAGGTGTGAACCACTGTGCCTGGTACATAACTGGATTTAAAAAATTCTTTTACCAGAGTTTGTGAGTCCAGAGTGAGATAATGACATTTAGCGGGAGTTAATATATATTAATTTATCTTCCCTTGATGTAGAAAGTAACAATCACCATGAATTGGTGATTACCAGCAATGAGAGGAAATCCTAATCGTTTAATTAGTTACTGATTTAATTGATTTATTGATAACGTTCCATTACTTTTTCAAACCTCTGAACTAGAAAGGGCTTATTTGTAGAGCAAATGGTTGGAATCTTTGTTTCATTCAAAAATGACTAGTTATAAAATGGTCTTTTTTTTTTTTTTTGAGACGGAGTTTTGCTCTTGTTGCTCAGGCTGGAGTTGTCTCGGCTCACTGCAACCTCTGCATCACGGGTTCAGCTGATTCTCCTGCCTCAGCCTCCCAAGTAGCTGAGATTACAGGCATATACCACCATGCCCAGCTAATTTTTTTTATTTTTAGTAGGGATGGGGTTTCACCATGTTGGCTAGACTGGTCACAAGCTCCTGACTTCAGGTGATCCACCCACCTTGGCCTCCCAAAGTGCTGGGATTATATGCATGAGGCACCATGCCTAGCCGAATGGTCTTTTTTTTGGTACAAGATCTTGTTCTGTCATCCAGGCTGGAGTACAGTGGTGAAATCACAGCTCACTGTAATCTCGACCTCTTAGGCTCAAGTGATCCTCCTGCCTCAGCCTCTTGTGTAGCCGGGACTACAGGCGCACAGCAGCACACTTGGCTAATTTTATTTTTAGTAGCAACAAGGTCTCTCTGTGTTGCCCAGGCTGGTCTTAAACTCCTAGGCTCAAAGGAGCTTCCTGCCCTGGCCCTCCAAAGTGCTGAGATTATAGGCATGAGCCACTGTGCCAGGCCTAAAATTATCTTTTTAAACTCAGATAAAGTAATCCATTTGAAATTCTCCCTGAAAACTTAAAAAACACTTAAGGGAAGTAAACTAGTGTCAAATAAAGATCACAAAACACTTTCATTAGTCTTCAGAAAAAGAAAAAGCATGTTCCCAAATATGAGTTCTAATGTGAATCCAATCTAAAAACTTGGTTTGTCTCATGGGAAAATATAGACATTTACTTAGATTGGTAAGAGTGACAAGTTTAGAGCAAAATATAAAATAGGAGGTACTGCTGTATTTGTAAAGAAAAAAGATTGTTAATAGTGAGAAGCATCTTAATAACTTTTGGTAGGGTGGTTGAGTTGTAATTTTTATTAGTTTGAGTACATATATTTAATCGGCCATGTAAGTTTAACATGAAGTTTTTACTTTGAGCTGTAGTTCTTCCATTCTTAAATCAATTGTTTTAACAGGTTTTCCGTAAGACGTTTGTTGTGTACGTTACACTCTTAAAGTACTAATTTATATATTTTGTTTATTAATTGCAATTAAGCTCTTAATAAATGTGATCGAACATAAAAGAATAATATGCTTATCCCAAAAATAAGCACCATAAATCAAGAACATTTATTGTGCGATTTTTCAATGCACACTATTTTATTTTTATTTATTTTTAAATTTTTAATTTTTTTCTTATGTTTTTGTTGCATACCAGTATACACACTCTCTTAGGCAGTCATAGAATACAGACGGGGCTCAACCTTTTCTGTCAAGTCGTATGTAGGCCCATGGGAGAGGAAAATCTGTAAAGTATTTACTGATCTTACTGTATGTAAAATATTGTACTGATGGATAGAGTAGTGACTTTTTTTTATGGAATCACTGCAGTATAATAAGCAATGTTAAGAGTATAACACATAAATGGTACAGAAACAGAAATAATTAACATCTGCTGGTTTGTCCACACAAATACTTGTACACAGATTTGCATAGCGGCTTTATTTGTAATAGCCACAACTGCAAACAGCTCGTCTATCAACAACTAAATGACAAACAGATTATGTTACATCCATGCAGTGGAATAGTATTCAGCAATAAAAAGAGCAAAAATCCATAGGCCCAACAGCATTGACGAATCTCAGAATTAGTATGTCCAGTGAAAGAAATCAGACAAAAAGAGTACGTACTATGTAATCCCATTTATATAAAATTCTAGAAAATGCAGCTACTAAAGTGAAAAACACATTGATAATTTCTGGCAAGGACAGGAAGGTGAGATTGCAAAGAAACTTATAGGAATCATGGCAATATTCCTTATCTTGATGGTGGTGATGATATATATGTCATAACTCATCAAATTGTACACTATGCAGTTTCTTGTACATGAATTATATCTCAGGAAAGCACTCAAAGTGATTTTTAAAGAACCTATGCTGAGAGTACAGGTGTGATTGATTCCATAAATATATTGGAATAATCATTTTAGAGAGAGAGCGTGTACTCTGGTAAACCTAAATTGATACGATATCAAACGCGGGATCAGTGAGCCAAATAGAACTACTACCGGAGTTCAGCATAGAGAAAGACAACTTGGTTTAATAGTAAAATAAGGATAGGATTTAATTAAAGTCAGAGGTTCTGAATTTGAGTCCTTGTTAGGCCATATTTTCTCTAATCTTTATTTTTCTCATCTTTAATCTCGTTAAGATTTTAAGATCCACAGAATATATTTGAAAGAACATTTGAAAGTGACATAAAAATGGAAGGCTGGTCAGCCACAGTGGCTCACACCTGTAATCCCAGCATTTTGAGAAGCTGAGGGGGAGCAGATCATAAGGTCAGGAGTTTGAGACTAGCCTGACCAACATGGTGAAACTCCATCTCTACTAAAAATACAAAAGTTAGCCGGACGTGGTGGCAGGCGCCTGTAATCCCAGCTACTCAGGAGGCAGAGGCATGAGAATTGGTTGAACCTGGGAGGCAGAGGTTGCAGTGAGCCGACATCATGAACCTAAGAGGCAGAGGTTGCAGTGAGCCGACATCATACCACTGCACTCCAGCCTGGGCGAAGAACCAGATTCCGTCTCAAAAAGAAAGAAAGAAAAATGAAAGGCTTTGCTGGCGTTTAGGTTAGAAGGGAAAACAAAATAAAGTAGAACTTGATCTGTTGAGATCAGTGAGGAGGGGAATTCCAAAAAAGGGCTAGAGCTGGGGAAGTGGAAATATGTATGGTATATTTGGAAAATGATGAGTCAAAATCAGTTTAGGACAAAGAGTTCATTTTGCAGAATAGGGAGGGAGAGAGAGCAACCTAAAAGCATCTAAAAGCATAATAGAGACTATAAAATAGTGAGAAAGTTTACCATCAAGATATAAGTTGCTGTTAGTAGCCCTATAATCTTAGCCAAGTGATCTAAGTGCCCAAAAGATCTAGGGGAGATCCCATTCCTTGCCTCTTCCAGCTTGTGAGGGCTGCAGGCATTCATCTTGTGACCATATTATTCATCACTACAATCTTCACATTGTCACGCCACCTCCTCTTCCCCCGCCTTTCACCTTCTCCTGTGTGTGTCAAGTCTCCATCTGCCTTCCTTGTATGAGGATACTTGTGACTCTATTTAGGGCCTGCCTGGGTAATCTGGGATAATCTCCCCCATTCCAACATAATTCATCCCATCTGCAAAGCCATAAAGGTATCATTCACAAATTCAAGAGATTGGAACATGGACATTTCGAGATTTTTAGCTTTTTGGAGTTGGTGCTGTCATTGACCAGAGTACTTGAAAAAGAAGACATTTTTGAGAGATGATAATGAATTCACTTGGACCTGTTGAAGTACCTATGGGACATGTGTATGAGGGTATTCAGTTTGTGTTATCAGAAAACCTTGAATCAAGTGGCTTAAACATTAAGGACATTTATTTAAAACAAAAAGAAAGCACCCTCAGAGTTGGTTAAATTAGCAATTCAGTGATATCCTTGAAGATACAAGTTATTCTTGCTTTGCCATCCTTAGGCTGGCTCTCCTATGGTAACAAAATGACTCCCACAATTCTAGACCTTCAATCCAGACATGAAAACATTTAGTTGGCTTGTTTTGTGTGTCTTTTTTTTTTTTTTAATCTGCAGGGATACCTAACCTCTGAAGCTACCTAGCAGGTTCTGTTTTTCTTGGAAACATAAACATTCTCCTGACCACCATCTTTTACCTAACTTTTTAATATCTACATTGCAGATTTGTTCAGGTAGGAACCCCTTCCTCAAATACACAAACATTACACCCATCTGTCTCAAGTGACAAATGGCAAAACAGACCCTTGAGCACTTCCCACATCACACTGTTTTATTACTTTTTGGTATGCAGATTTGGTAGAATCTTGCGGAACTATCTTTCTGTGGTTTATTTAAACAGCAGTCCATTCACCTTGCTTAGTCGTCTTTATGTTCTTGTCTATAAATTCCTAACCATGTCTTTTTGTTGTTAAGACAGTCTCGCTCTGTTGCCCAGGCCCTGGAGTGCAGTGGCAAGATCTCAACTCACTGTAACCTCTGCCCTCTGGGTTCAAGCGATTCTTGTGCCTCAGCCTCCCAAGTAGCTGGGATTACAGGTGCGCATCACCACGCACCTGTAATTTTTGTATTTTTAGTAGAGATGCAGTTTAACCATGCTGAGCAGGCTGGTCTCAAACTTCTGACCTCAGGTGATCCACTGGCCTCGGTCTCCTAAAGTGCTGGGATTACAGGCATGAGCCACTGTGCCTGGCCCATGTCCTCATTTTTAACATTAAACTTGAAAACAGTGGTTAATGTAATCTGGAGACTCTCCTGGGGATCCCCAGAACCTTTTAGAGTGTCTGTGAGATCAAAACAATCTTCTAGCAGTGTTTTAAGACATTAGTTACCATTTTGCATTCCAGTCTTATTCTCTCAGTTATACGACGGAGTTTTCCAGAGGCTACTTGAAATGTGATTTTTTTTGTTTGTTTTTGAAACAGAGTCTCACTCTGTCCCTAGGCTGTAGTGCGGTGGAGTAGTCTCAGCTTACTGCAACCTCTGCCTCCCAGGTTCAAGTGATTCTCCTGCCTCAGCCTCCCAAGTAGCTGGGACTACAGGTGTGTACCACCATGCCCGGCTAAATTTTGTATTTTTAGTAGACACAGGGTTTCACCATGTTGGCCAGGCTGGTCTCGAACTCCTGACCTCAGATGATCTGCCTGTCTTGGCCTTCCAAAGTGCTGGGAATGTGATACCATAACAGACTTAAAACGTGAGAATTCAGCTGATTTCCAATAGACTTTAAGAGATTTTCAAAAATCAGTGCTACTCTTACCTTTTTCTTTTTTTTGGTCTGAGAAAACTTAGTATTTTGAAAACTATATTGTCTTAAAATGTAGCAGACTTACTGTTATTTTTAGGTGAATAATTTTTTAAATTTCCAAGTTTTAATTTATAATATGGTAAATATTTTTAGATATAGTTTATATAAGTAAAATCTCTTTTGGGTTCTTAATAAATTTTAAGAGTGTAAAGAGGCCTGATACCCGAGTTTAAAATCTACTCTCTAGTGTTAACCACATACTCCAAAGTTTTTCCATTTCTTCAATATTTTTTCCTGACTCTTACTATTATCAGTTATCATGTATCATCTTTAATAAGTTGCAGGATTTGTTGTAAGTACTTCACAGTCATTCATACTATTTAATATTGATCCCATTTATGGGAGCAGCAAGCTTTCTCATTCTTTATTAATATATCTCTGTATTTTATTTCCACCATAATTACTCACCTCTGTTTAGTAGTATTTTCAGCATTCTTACTGTTTTTGTGCTTATTAAACATGCTGGATTTAATAATAATCTTAAGTACCTCAAAACTAAGCATGGAGAACAAACCAATGAAGACTCTAGAGAGCCAAGACTTACATGAGCATACCCATTGTTATCATCTCTTGGTAATGGGTGTAGTTAACGCTCTTGCTCTGAGAAATGACTTTGATTTATCAATAAACATTTATAAGTGGGGAGTATCTAATTTTTATAAACTTGGCTGTGAAGGGAGAGTGCCTGAGGGATGATAACCCAGTTTTGATGGGAAGTGAGGGATGATACCCAGTTTTGATGGGAGGTGAGGGATGGGGCATGGAGAATGAAACATGAGTACTAGATTTTAAGCTATGGGTGCCTGAGCAATTGAAGGTATCCATCCTTAGCAGATTAAGAAATTCTGTAGTGGTATGGTAGTTGGGAAATAATTTGAGTTTGTTTTCAGACATCGAATTTCCAAGATGGCAGACACATTCAGATGGAATTGTCTAGCACTCTAGCTGGTCAGTAGAAGCCCAGAATTGACATTCAGAGTCAATTCTGAGTCAAAAAGGTGAGTCCGAGATCTGTCAATAATGATAGCTCATCAATTACTGCTGCACCATATTCTTATGTAAACAGCCTATGCTAGGCACTGGGCACTTTACATAGACTCATCTCATTTAATCTGTATAACCGTCCTCAGAAAGCTCACTTGTTTAAGGTCATCCAGCCACTACAGTCATTAACCGTGATTAACACGCAGGTCTGTCTGAACTAAAAAGCAGTTGTTCTACCTAGTGTACATGCTGTCTCCAGGCAACATTAATATATTCATTGATAATTGAATTAAACGTGAAATACTTATGCATGAGGTGAAGAAATCTGATACTGAGTTTTAGGTAATATGAAAAGACAGTAATTCTTTTAATTAATGCTTAGTAATATGTCAAAAGATTCAAATATATATATATATATATATTTTTATATGGTTTTTTGGGGGTTTTTTTTTGGTTTTTTTTTTTTTTTGAGATGGAGTCTCACACTATCACCCAGGCTGTAGTGCAGTAGCGCAGTCTCTGCTCAAGTCTCTGCCTTCTGGGTTCAAGCAGTTCCCCTGCCTCAGCCTCACGAGTAGCTGGGACTACAGGCGTGCGCCACCACACCCAGCTAAGTTTTTTGTATTTTTAGTAGAGACAGGGTTTCATCATGTTGGCCAGGATGGTTTCAATCTCCTGACCTTGTGATCTGCCTGCCTCAGCCTCCCAAAGTGCTGGGATTACAGGGGTGAGCCACCATGCCCAGCCAAAACTCAAATATGTTTATCCTTGCAGTGATCTTCTGTAGTTCAAAAGGACAGGGATACCAGGAGTGTCTATGGCAGATCTAGAATTAGAAACCTTAATAGAAATTGATTCGTTACAGTGTTAGGTATACTTTACTGGGAAAATTTCAGGTAGTAAGTTTCAGAGAATATTCAGATTAATAGATCTTTTTAAAAGTTCATTGTAATTTTAAAAATACATTTACAGGTTGAAAAGTATGTATTTTTTTGGATATTCAGATAATCAGAATAGGCTAATGTTTGTCATGTTTGCAATCACTTTTTCTCTTTAGGTTGTCAGGCAGCAAATAACTATAGCTAAGGACTCAGCTTTTAATATTCTGGCCCATTGGTAATTTTTTCATTTTTTAAAAGATCATTTTGTTATAGAATTTGCCTTATTTCCTCTCGGTTTGAAAATTAGAAAAGAATTTACTGTAATGAGTCATAACATTTTTCCACACCAATCTTTTTAGTTGTGTAGTTTGTCACTTTTGGGATAGTTGATTTACTGGTTTGAACAGATTTACTATGAGCTTTAGAAGTAGTAAGATTTTTATTCTAAGAACAATTGTTCCTTTATAGAAACAATTATTCTTAACACTATTATCAGTTCACTAGAAAGAATACTTGTAGGTGGGCTGGGTCAGTGGCTGGAGCATTACCCCTGCTGTGGACCAGCTGCCAGCAGTGCTGAGAGCAGGGTGGACAGCATGGGTTTGTCTCAGGATTTGTTCTGTGCCTTGTAGAAATCACTGTCAAAAGAAGGAGCATGTAGGCACGAATTGGTTTGGGAACAAATACTACTCCATTCCAGAGTACAAGAACTGGAGAAGTGAGGACAAACTATTCAAGAGAAAAGAATTATACAAGCAGCAAATAAAAAAGTAGGCTGTGAAGTAGGGGATATTCCAACAGAATGGGAAGCTTGGATCAGAAGAACAAGAAAGAGGCGGAGTGCGATGGCTTAAGCCTGTAATCCCAGCACTTTGGGAGGCTGAGGCAGGCTGATCACCTCAGGTCAGGAGTTCGAGACCAGCCTGGCCAACATGATAAAACCCCATCTCTACTAAAAATACAAAAACTAGCTTGGCATGGTGGCGTGTACCTGTGATCCCAGCTACTCGGGAGGCTGAGGCAGGAAAATCACTTGAACCCAGGAGGCAGAAGTTGTAGTGAGCTAAGATCGGGCCACTGCACTCCAGCCTAGCTAACAAGAGTGAAACTCCATCTCAAAAAAGAACAAGAAAGACTGCACCTACTATGGAAGAAAAACTAAAGAATGAAAAATACAGAGAAGAAATTAGAAAGCAAGGATTTTTATGAAAACCAAAAACTCCTTGGTAAAGAGACCAGTGAGGAACTCTTGGCTCCACCAGTTCAAACTCAAAGGACATGGCTTTGCTCCATACTTTGGAAAGGAAAAAACCTCGTTGACTCCCCACCAGCACTGGTAAAACCTTTCAGCCGGAATCCCAGATGCCACAAGATAGAGCCACAATCAGTGAATGCATTATGGTCAGATCATTTTGTGTATATGGATGTGACTATTTTGACAAAAGAAGTCAAAAGTTAAAAAAAGTAAAGTATAATTTAGAGAGACTGGTAAGTTAGAGGGATTGGCCCCCAGGTCCTGTTTTACAGTAATTTTTGTACAAAGCAGTGGACTCTTAAGAACCAAGTAATCTGTGCTCCATCCCTAGCTCGGACATTAAGGTATTGACTTGGTTTACCTTTCTGGGCTTTAGCACTATATGCCACCAGTAAATGTTTTTTAAACTAAACTTCATTTTCTGAGCCATAAAATAATCTATTCACCCTTTAAGCTCTAAAATTCAAATGTATTTATTCTATTTGAGTGTTTCTTCGCATCTGCGGGGGTAAAATATTGCCTCTTTTTCAATCTGTTCATTCATCCTTTGTCTTTTTTAGTCTCTAACATAACACTCAAGCCATTAGTAGTAATAGTTATAGTATAAGATAATGAAAACTACCTGTCCCAGAGTCATACTCCATACTCTGGCGTGTGGTTCCTCTAGAGACACTTAATATAATATTGATTATATTAGAGCAAAAATTTTCCATAACTCTCTATCTCCAAAGTCTGGTAATTTATAGAGCTGCTGTATCTCTGAAGCCTTGTTCTTATTATTTGATTATTATTATTTGACACAGGTTCTCACTTTTTCACCTAGGCTGGAGTGCAGTGGCTCAGTCTGGGCTCACTGAAGCCTCAACCACCCAGGCTGAAGTGATTCTCCTGCCTCATCCCTACAAGTAGCTGGGACTACAGGCACACGCTACCACACCTGGCTAATTTTTTTTGTTGTTTTTGTTTTTGTTTTTATAGAGATGGGTTTTCACCATGTTGCCCAGGCCGGTCTTAAGCTCCTGAGCTCAAGCAGTCTACCCACCTTAGCCTCCCAAAGTGCTGGCATTATAAGCATAAGCCACTGTGCCCAAGGTAAAGCCCTGTTCTTGACTAGCTTCATTCAGGGTCCTCAAAGGAGATCTTAGCAGAGGTTTTGTGATTACTGTCGCTTGATCAGTTGTGAAAGAAGAGCTTCAGGAATTGGACTTCTGTAGCTTAATTGCCACATACTTTTGTGAAGTACCATGAATAGTTGTGGCAATTTAGAAATTACCAAAGTGTTTGTGATTATTAGTTACTTGAATGGGTTCCTGCCACCCACACCCAGCTAATTTTTGTTTGTTTCTTTTTTTTTTTTTTTTTAGTAGAGTTGGGGTTTCACAGTGTTGGCCATGTGGGTCTTAAACTCCTAATCTCAAATGATCTGCCTCCCTTGGCCTCCCAAAGTGCTGGGATTACAGGCATGAGCCACCGTGCCCACCTGTTTACCTTTTCAATATCAAGGAAAAAAAATCAAAATTCATTCTCATTGTCAAATAAAGCTTAAGTTTTAAAAATGAGATTGAACATATAATTTATTGTGTTTATATGAAAATGAAAATCTTCTGATACAAATTTAAATTGATTAATTCTTACATACTTTGTAAGATTCTTTTGCAGTGATCATGCCAAAATAAAGTCTGTGGTGCTCTTTGCTTTTGTTCCCTGAAGTTCTTTTGAGTTTTGTAAAAATCTGGCCTTGCTGATGAAAAATTTTGGAAATAGGTAATGGTGCTGGTTACACAACAGTGTAATTGTACTTAATGTCACTGAACTATACACTTTAAAATGGTTAGAATGGGCCAGCCATGGTGGCTCATGCCTGTAATCCCAGCACTTCTGGAGGCTGAGGCAGGTGGATCACTTGAAGTCAGGAGTTCGAGACCATCCTGGCCAACGTGGTGAAACCCCCTCTACTAAAAATACAAAAAAATTAGCCGGGCTACACACACCTGTAGTCCCCATCCACTTGGGAGGCTAAGGCAGGAGAATTGCTTGAACCTAGGAGGTGGCGGTTGCAGTGAGCCAAGGTTGCGCCACTGCACTCCAGCCTGGGTGACAGAGTGAGACTGCATCTCAAAAAAACAAAAAATGGTTAGAATGGCAAATTTTATTTTATATATATATTTTTACTACAATTAAAACAAATTTGGAGCTAGTCACGGTGGTGGTGCATGCCTGTAGTCCCAGCTACTTAGGAGACTGAGGTGGGAGGATTGCTTGAGCTCAGGAATTGGAGACCAAGCTGGAGTACAATGGCACAATCTCGGCTCATTGCAACCTCTGCCTCCTGGGTTCAGGCGATTCTTCTGCCTCAGTCTCCTGAGTCGTTGGGACTACAGGCGTGCACCACCACGCCCGGCTAATTTTGTATTTTTAGTAGAGATGGGGTTTCTCAGTGTTGTTCAGGCTGGTCTTGAACTCCCAACCTCAGGTGATCTGCCTGCCTCAGCCTCCAAAAGTGCTGGAATTACAGGCGTGCGCCACCACACCCGGCCTCTTTTCTGGCTTCCGAAGGCAGGCACTTTAGATGATTAATTTGAGACCTTACTTATTTTCTAATTATAATCGTTTAATGGAATGAATTTCCTTATAAGCACTATTTTAGCTGCGTTCCATAAATTTAGATGTGTTTCATTTTTGTTCACTTTAACATTTTATAGCTTCCCTTGAGTCTTGCCCTTTGATTTATGAGTTGTTAGAAGTGTGCTGTGTTAATAAGAGAACTTCCCCAATCTGGTAAAGAGCAATTACAAAAAACCTAGAAGAAATAAGACTGGATGCTAAAAATGCAAGACTGTCTCTTCACTCAGGTCCTATTCTCCCAATCCTATTAGACATTATATTGGAAGTTCTCACTAGTGTAAAAAGGCAAGAAAAATAATAGGCATAGAGATTTGAAAGGAAAAAACAAAACTGTTCCTGTTGAGATACCTGATTACTTATACGTAAGTAATCTTTAAAAAATACAAAAAGCCTGCTAGAACTAATAAATGACAGGAACAAGGTTAACATTAAAAAGTTTGGTGGTTTTTTAATTACCTTTCTGTTATTAATTTTTTGTGTAATTCCATTAGGGTCAGAGAACATACTTAGAAAGACTGACTATTCTTCTGTTACTGCGTGGAATGTTCTGTAAATGTCAGTTAGATCCAGTTGGTTGATGGTGTTTATATCTTTGCTGATTTTCTGTCTACTAGTTTTGTGATGGGTGAGACAGGAGTGTTAAGGTCTCTTAAGATTAAGGCCTTATGTATTTTTTCTTCAATTTCTGTCAGTTTTTACTTCATGTATTTTGAAGCTCTCTCTTTTTTTTTTCTTCAATCCTGCAACAAAATGAAGCTCTCTTTTAAGGTATATACACAAAATTATTTCACTTGATAAATTAATTCAGTTCAGCTTTCTCTTGATTAGTGTTTGAATGATATGTATTCTTTTCCAACATTTTCATGTAACACACCTAAGATATGTTTGAAGTTAATACATTGAGATCATGGTTTTTCTCTTTTTCTCCTCATGCTGTCTCTGTGTTTTCATTGTTGTGATTAAACCATTTGCATTTATTATACTTGCAAGTACACTTCAGAGGTAGAGGCTCCCTTTTTTACCCATCCCCTGCTAATGAAATGAAGGCTCTACTTTGGGCTTGACACCCTGAGAATACTGGGGCCGAAATTGCCCTTGTGAAGGCTTGTGAAGTAATGATTCCATACTAGAAGAGTCAAGCCTAGAGGTCCTCAGGCTGTTGTCCCCCTTCTACCAAGTACTCAGCTCCTAGAGCAGAGATATCATTCTGAGAGAACCTTGCAATTATTTCCATCCCCAGCTTTAGAGACTTGGCTCAGAGATTTTTTTATGGCAGGGAGAAGTAGACCAATAGTTTTTAATCTCTTCTGAATGCAGCTTAATTGGCAAGATAGTGTGCAGAATTTCAAAGCTAAGGGCACTCTGAAAAACAGTGGTAGTTGTTGGAGAGGACTGTAGGGAAGACCAGAATAAGACAGCTAAGAAAAGTTCTACTGTAGCAAGAAGAAATACCAGACAGACCTCAAACTATTTCTTCAAATGAGCCACAGTTTTTTGCTTGGTTGGTTGGTTTTGAGACAGCCTCGCTCTGGTGCCTAGGCTGGAGTGCAATGGTATGATACTGGCTTACTGCAACCTCTGCCTCCTGGACTTGAGCAATTCTCCTGTCTCAGCATCCCAATTAGCTGGGACCACAGGTACACACCACTATGCCCAGCTAATTTTGGTATTTTTAATAGAGACAGGGTTTTGCCATGTTGGCCAGGCTGGTCTTGAACTCTTGGCATCAAGTGATCGCCTTGCCTCAGCTTTCCAAAGTGCTGTTATTACAGTTCTGAGCCACTGCACCCAGCCTGAGCCACAATTTGATTTCAATTAATTCGTAGAATATACATCCAAGGCATTTAAAAAAAAAAAAAAAGTAGAGCAGTTAGTGGAGTTTAACACCTGGGTGTGATAAGAGAAAGAGAGCCTAGAATATCACTGTAAATCCAGGGTGACTGTGGGCATACCCAAAAATAATACCTGTCTGTGGATCCAATGCTTAGCATTGTGGAGGTTGGGAAAGTGGGGAAATAGACTTAGCTCAAACAATTCACCTCGTCACTGAAAACTAAGCAAGAAACAGTAAGTAGCACCAAGAAAAAGGGAGGTAGAGGAAAGGAACAGTAACTGGATTTGCTATACTTATATTATAAAAAATGTTAGTGTCTAGCAAAAAAAAATTATGAGGCATGCAGAGAAAAAAGAAAGTATGATCCATGCACCAGAAAAAATTCAGACTGTATAAACTGCCTGTGTGAGAGAGACCACATGTCAGATTTAACAGAAAATACTTCAAAATAGCCATCCTAAGTGTGTTCACAGAACTAGAGGAAAAACATAATTAAGTAAAAGTGGGTATGGTGACAATTTTGCATAAAATAGAGAATATCAAGAATATAAAAATTATGAAAAAGAACCAATTAGAAATTCTGGAATTGAAAAGTACAATTAACCAAAAATTCACTAGCAGTGCTCTTATTCACTGGCAGAAGATAGATTTAGTGAATTTGAACATAGATCAATAGAAATTATGCAGACTGAGGAACAGAGATAAGATAATAATGAGCAGAGCTTCAGCAAAACATAGGACACCATCCCACATACCATTAAGCACTGAAGAGTAAAGGGAGTACTGGAAGGAGAGGAGAAAGAGAAAGAAGATAACAACAGAGAATGAGATAGCAATAGAAAAAACATTCAAATAATGGCAGAAGACTTCCCATACAGATGAATGATGGTTTGACTTAGAAGTTTTTAGTTTCCGATAGCGTGAAAGTGATTAATGCATTCAGTAGAAACCATGCTTCAAGTACCCCTACAACCACTCTGTTTTTCACTTTCAATGTGATATTCAATAAATCATATGAGGTACTTAATGCTTTATTTAAAAATAGATTTTACATTAGGTTATTTTGCCCAACTGTGTAAGCTAGTATCAGTGTTTTGAGCACTTTGAAGGTAAGCTATAATGTTTAGGAAGCTAGGTGTATTAAATGCATTTTTAACTTCAGTATTTTTAACAGTGAGCTTATTGGATATAATTCCATAAGTCCATAAGTTGGAGCATCTTTATTTACTGAAAATCTTTTTTTTGAGATGGAGTCTTGCTCTGTTACCCAGGCTGGAGTACAATGGTGCAGTTAAAAATCTTTTTCTAAGTAAGAAAAATGTGGCAATTTGAACATACAGTAAAAATGCTAAAAGTTTAAAAAAGAAAATCTTTAAACTAGTAAGAAAATAACTCACTCAAAATGGAACCACTGTAAGATTAACAGCTGACTTCTTATGAGAAGCAGTGGAGGCCAGAAGGCAGTGGGAGAACATATTCAAATTGTTCAAAGGACAGGGGAAAGAAAATGTCAACCAAAAATCTCATGTCCAACAGTGCTATCTTTTTTAAATGAAGGCAAAATAAAGACTCCCAGATAAACAAAAATGAAAATTTGTTGCTAACTGACCCACTTTACAAGAACCATTGAAGGAATTTCTTCAGGCTGAAAGCAAATGACCCTAGATGGTAATTTGAATGCACACAAAAAAACAAGAGTATCAGAAAAGGTAATTATATAATTACCTAAAAAAAAAATAAGTTAACATTTTTTATCTTTTCTTATTAGTATATTAAAAAGCAAGCTATTTTATATGTATATATACATATGTAATGCTGATCCCATAACAAAGAAATGTAATAAATGTGTAATATATTTGCCAATAACAGCACAAAAAAAGGGGGGGGTAGGAGAAAAGCTGTATTGGGCTAAGGAAATGACTACAGATGGGAAAGTAGTAATCATGACCACATGTTGTATTTGTTATCATGACCAGATATGATATGTGTAACAATACTACTACAAATCGGGCAGGGAATTGAGATATGTAGCAGTAATGTTTTTGTGTATCCCAAGAATTAAGCTAGTATAGATCTGAAGCTGGTTCTGGCATACATTCTAAAACCTTGAGCAACTACTAAAAACATAAATCAAAAAATACAGTAAAAAATCATTTTAAACATGCAAATGCCACATTAGAAAATAATGCAAAAGTAAGTACTAAAGGATTGGTAGAGGCACAAAACAGACATGGGACATAGAATGGCAGCTTTGAATCTAACTATACAAATAATAGTAAATGTATTGAAATGAATGGATTGAAATCAAAAGACAGAGATTGTCAGACTAAGTTTATAAACAGCATCATCCAGCTATATGCTAGCTAAAGGAGACATAATTGTCATTCAAAGAAAAATAGATTGAAAGTAAAAGGATGGAAATAATATCATGTAAACAGCAACCACAAGAAAACAAGAGTGGTTTTATTCATATCCAACAAACAGACTTTATAACAAAAAGTGTTACTAGAGACATAAGGATAAAAGGGTCATTTCATTGGTATGCTGTAACAGTTATGCTACATATGCTTAATAACAGAATACCAAAATACATGAAGCAAAAACAGAGAAATGAACACACAGACAAATTCAACATTAGTAGTTGGAAACTTCAGTATACCACTTTTAATAATGTATAGAACAGGACAGGCACAGTGACTCACACCTGTAATCCCAGCATTTTGAGAGGCCAAAGTAGGCAGATCACTTAAGTGTTTGAGACTGGCCTGGCCATCATGGAAAAACCCTCTACTAAAAATAGAAAAATTAGCCAGGCATGGTGGTGCACTTCTATAATCCCAGCTACTCGAGAGGCTGAGGCAAGAGAATCACTGGAACCCAGGAGGCAGAGGTTGCAGTAAACCAAGATCATGCCACTGCCCTCCAGCCTGGGCAACAGAGTGGAACTCTGTCTCAAAAAAAAAAAAAAATTTTTTTTTTTTAATTAGAAGGTCAACAAGTAAATAGATACTCTAAACCAACTAGACCCAACTGACATGTATAGCACTCTCCACCCAGCAACAGTAGAGTATACGTTCTTCTCAAGTACACATGGAACATTCTCCAGTATAGACCACGTGCTAGGCTGTAAAACAAACCTCAGTAGATTTATTATTTATTTTTTTTGAGACAGAGTTTCACCCTCACTCTTGTTGCCCAGGCTGGAGTGCAACCACGTGATCTCAGCTCACTTCAGCCTCCACCTCCCGGGTTAAAGTGATTCTCCTGCCTCAGCTTCCTGAATTTCTGAAATTACAGGCACCTGCCACCACAGTCAGCTAATTTTGTATTCTTAGTAGACACGGGGTTTCACTGTGTTAGCCAGGCTGGTCTCAAACCCTTGACGTCAGGTGATCCACCAGCCTTGGCCTCCCAAAGTGCTGAGATTATAGGCGTGAGTCACCACTCCAGGCCAGTAGATTTTAATAGGTCAAAGAAAAAAAGTGCAGATTATGTTCTGAGACCATATGGAATGAAGTTAGAAATCAAAAGCAGGAAAAAATTTGAGAAACTCACAAATATGTGGCAGTTAAACAACACATTCCTAAATAACCAACAGATCAAAAATGAAATCAGAAAATATTCTAGGGTGGGTTGGGCCTGGTAGCTCACTCCTTTAATACCAGCACATTGGAAGGCCAAGGCAGGAGAATTGCTTGGGCCCAGAAGTCTGAAAACAGCCTGGGCAACAAAGTGAAACCCTGTCTCTATTTTTTAAAATTTATTTTAAAAAAGAAAATGTTTTGTGGTAAATAAAAATGAAGATACAACATTACAAAAACTCATGGGCTATAGTTACAGCACTGCCTAGAGGTAAATTTATAGCTGTAAATGCTTAAGGAAGAAGATCTCAAATGAATGACTTCACTCCTCCACCTTAAGACACTAAAAAAAGAGTAAACCAAACCTAAAGGGGGCATAAGATTATAAAGGAATACTATGAAAACTTTTATGGCAATACAGTTGTCATATGTCAAATGTCAGAAGCAGTAGACAATCTGAATAGATCTATATCAACTAATGAGATTAGTAATTTTAAAACTCTCCTCAAAGAAAAGCCCAGGCTCAGATAGCTTTACAGTGAATTACATTTGAAGAACTAATACCAATTCTTTACAAACGCTTCCAAAAAGCAGGAAAGGAGGAAACTGTTGTTCCCATCTCATTTTATGTGGCTGGTATTTACCCTGATAATAAAAGACAAAGGAGTCACAAGAAAACTACAGACAAATATCTTATGAATATAGATGTAAAAGTCCTCAACAAAATACTAGCAAACTGAATCCCACAACATATTTTTTTATAAAAAAAAAAAACAAATTGTGTATGATGACCAACTGGGATTTTTCTGAGGTTTGCAAGGCTAGTTCAACATGTAAAATTAATTAATGCAATATATAAATAGAATAATTTTTAAATTACATGACTGTATTAATAGATTGGAAAAAAAACATTTGACTCATTGAATACCCTTTAGTGATAACACTGTAGCAAACTAGGAATAGAGAAGACTTTTCTTAACCTGTTCATAGCTAACATCATAATCAGTAGTAAAAGGTTGGGAATTCCCCCCTCTAAGACCAGGAACAAGACAGAGATATCTGCTCTTGCCATTTCTGTTTAACATTGCACTGGAGACTCTAGGTAAGAAAGTTAGGCAAGGTAAATAAAAGGCATCTAGTTTAGAAAGAAAGAGATAAGGCTGTTTTCAGATGACATGGTCTTACATGTGTTGAGCATCCCAAACCAAAAATGCAAAATTTTAAATGCTCCAAAATGCAAATTGTTTTGAGCACCAACATGAAAGAAAATGCTCGTTAGATTTCAGGTTTTTTGGTTAGGAATGCTCATCTGATAACATGTAATGCAAATATTCTAAAATTCAAAATATTTTTAGTCCCAAACATTTTTTTTTTCTTGAGACAGTCTCGCTCTGTCACTCAGTTTGGAGTACAGTGGCATGCTCTTGGCTCACTGAAACCTCCACCTTCTGGTTTCAAATTATTCTCATACCTCAGCCTCCCGAGTAGCTGGGATTACAGGCATGTACCACCATGCAAAACTAATTTTTTTGTATTTTTTTTGTAGATTAGTTGGTGGGGGTGAAGGGGGCGTCTCTCCATGTTGGCCGGACTGATCTCAAACTCCTGGCCTCAAGTGATCCACCTGCCTTGGCCTCCCAAAGTGCTGGGATTACAAACATGAGCCACCATGCCTGGCCCCCAAGCATTTTGGATAAGGGATACTCAACCTGTGTATAGAAAATCCTAAGGAATTCATTTAAAACGTATAGAACTAGTAAATAAGTTGAGCAAGATTGCAGAATATAAAACCAGTATATAAACATCAGTTGTCTTATTATACACTCGAAATGAAGCATTAAATTAAGAAAGCAGGTTGAGTGCAATGGCTCACGCCTGTAATCCTAGCAGTTTGGGAGACCAAGCTGGGTGGATTGCTTGAGCCCAGGCGTTTGAGACCAGCCTGGGCAATGTATCAAAACCTTGTCTCTACAAAAAATACAAAAATTAGCCAGGCGTGATGGTGGCACATGCCTGTAGTCCCAGCTACTCTGGAGACTGAGCTTGGGGGATCAGTTGAGCCCAGCAGGTCAAGGCTTCGGTGAGCCATGATCATATCACTGCACTCTAGCCTGGGCAACAAGAGAGAGACCCAGTCTCAAAAAAAAAAATGAAAAGAATTTTATTCCCAGTGGCATTAAAAGAATAAGTTTAACAAAGAAAAAGTTATATTCTGAAAACTTAAAACATTGCTGAAATTAAAGACAATTAAATAAATGGAAAAATACCTCATGTTCATGGATCAGAAGATTCAATATTGTAAAGATAGCAGTATTCTCCAAACTAATCTGTAAACTCAATGTAGTTCCTGTCAGAATCCTAGCTCACTTTGTAAAGATTGACAGTCTGATTCTGAGATTAATATGGAGTTGCAAGAGACCCAGAAGAGCCAAAACATTACTGAAAAAATGACACAGTAAGAGGACTCAGCTTCTTGACTCCCAAAACTTACTGCAAAGCAGCAGTAATTAAGGCATGGTGGTACTGGCACAAGGACATGTAGATCAATGGAATAGAGTGAGTCCAGATATAAACCCATTTGTGTTCAACTGATTTTCAGCAAGGATGCCAAGATCTTTCAGTAGTAAAAGAATACTCTTTTTAACAGATGGTGCTGGGACAACTGGATAGCTACATGCAAAAGAACAAAGTGGGACCATATACAAAAAATAACTCAAAATGGATTAAAGAGCTAAAACTTTAAAACTCCTTGAAAAAAACACATGAGTAAATCTGCATGACTTTGTATTTGGCAAGGAATTTGTAGATGCGATACCAAAAGCATAAACAGCAAAAGGAAAACACTGAACTTCATAAAAATTAAAAACTTCTGTGCTTCAAAGGACACCATCATAAAAGACAACCCACAGAATGAGAGAAAATATTTGCAAACCATTTCTCTGGTAAACAACACATATCTAGAATATATAAAGAACTCTGACAACTTAGTAACAAAAAGAAAACCCAATGGGCAGAACTCCACATGGACCTCAAGGAAGATACACGAATGTCCTGTAAGCACATGAAGATGCTCAACATCATTAGTTATCAAGGAAATGCAAATCAAAACTACAGTGAGATACCATTTCACATCCACTAGGATGGCTAGAATCAAAGTTGGGTAATGACAGGCATTGAGGATGTGGAGAAATCAGAATCCTCATATACTCTTTTTTTTTTTTGAGATGGAGTCTCACTCTAACACCCAGGCTGGAGTGCAGTGCTGTGATCTTGGCTTACCACAACCTCTGCCTCCTAGGTTCAACTATTCTCCTGCCTCAGCCTCCTGGGCAACTGGGATTACAGGCGTCCACCACCACACCCAGCTAATTTTTTTGTATTTTAAAGAAGTAGTAGGGTCAGGATTTCACCATGTTGGCCAGGCTGGTCTTGAACTCCTGACCTCAAGTAATCCACCCGCCTTGACCTCCCAAAGTGCTAGGCTTACAGACATGAGCCATCTTGTCCAGCCTCCTCATACACTCTTGATGGGAACATAAAAGTGTGGCTGCTTTGGAAAACAGTCTGACAGTTTCTCAAATGATTAAATATAGAGTTACCATATTACCCAACAATTCCCCCTCAGATACATTTGCCCAACAAACTGAAAACATGCATCTACACAAAGACGTATACATGGCTGTTCATAGCAGCATTATTCATAATAGCCAAAAACTGGATACAACTTGTGTCCATTAACCCATCAAAGTGTGGAATATGGAATGGAATATTTTTTAGCAATAAATGTAAATGAGGCATGATACGTGGTAGAACATCATGCTAAATGAAGTGAGTCCCAAAAGTTCACATATGATTCTATTCATTTGAAAGTCTTGGATAGGGAAGTTCATAGACAAAAAATAGATTAGTGGTTGCTTAGGGCTGGCAGGAAGTTGGAGTATACTCTCCTAGATTTGTCTGTTGGGAACCTCTTCAAGTTGACATGAGCTTTGACATACCCTTAGTAATCTTTAATAACTTCCTTGCTATCTGGTCAGATATTCCAGGGAGACATTTACTGCCTGAGACATGGAATCAGCCATTTCTCTAACGACCCATGAGTTTATAGTTTTTTGGGGTGAGAAATGGAATTTAGAAGCCATTCTGGGTGCTAGTCATTACTGGAGATTAAGTACATTATCATTTCATATTGATGATGCTTTTAATTCAGACCTGAAGACTATAAATTCAAATTGCAACTTTTTCTTTTAACCATTTATAATGAATAGATGTAGGCATTTTATATAGCAAAATCAGATAGCAATTTTATAATATAAATTTAGTCATTCACTTATTTCACTGTGTTGTATGTTATGTGAAATACTGGACAGGATCAAAAGAGAAATTAGATACCATAAAATGTTTTCACCAAGTCCTTTTGCTTTATCTGCTCTAAGCTTCTAACAACTTGCCTTTCTGCCCCTTCTTCGCCATACATTCTTTACATGTCTTCAGCTCTAATAAATTCAACAGAATGAAATTTATCACTGACTTCTTCCCTGAACTGCAGGGCAGAGTGGGCAATTTCATGTATAAATTTATGTGTGGGTATTTGTCTCAGGAATTTTAAACTCAGTATATCCAAAATTGAAACATTTCTTTCCCCCTTCACCAGCCCCTATCAAAACCAGCTCTTCTTTCATCTTGTTTGGTGAAAACAAAGTTAGAGATATAACCATCCGACTTTCCTTTTCTAGCTACTGTTCCACCCAGCCTTAATACAAAATCATTCCCAGGTGGTTTTCCATCCTAAATATTTCTCAGATGCATTTTCTTTATCCTCACTGCTACCACCAAGACAATCTTTTTCAAATGCAGATAGGACTCTTCTACTCCCATGCGGCTACCCGTACTTATTGAAGGAGATTGTAGGTCTAAAGGTTAGTATAAACGTAAGTGGACTTGAACTAAATAATTTTCTGAGCCCCAGTTTCCTCATCCGTAAAATCAGGGTATTATCATCTACCTTCATGTGAGATAGCTATCTAAAGCCCCTGGTGTTACATCTGGTACATAGTAGATAATTAGCCAATATAGACAAGTTTATGTATAAATGTCCACCTGGATATTCCTTTTACAGGCATCTTGAACTTATATGCCCCTCTCCTTAACCTTTTCTGTCCTTGATTGGTTTTAATTAGAATATAAGCTGTAATTGAGTGATCTCAGTTTAGTTTTAGCATAGTTAAAACCTGGTTAGTATCAGGCCGGGTATTAACTATGCTCACGCCTATGGTCCCGGCACTTGGGAGGCTGAGGCCAGCGGATCACGAGGTCAAGAGATCAAAACCATCTTGGCCAACATGGTGAAACCTTGTGTCTACTAAAAATACAAAAATTAGCTGGGCATGGTGGCACATGCCTGTAGTCCCAGCTACTTGGGAGGCTGAGGCAGGAGAATCACTTGAACCTGAGAGGCAGAGGTTGCAGTGAGCCGAGATCGTGCCACTGCACTCCAACCTGGTGTCAGAGTGAGTCTTCGTCTCAAAAACAAACAAACAAACAAAAAACCCTGGTTTAGTATCTTTTGAAAGTTAGCCTCCAATTTTGAGATGTGGCTGCATAGTTAAATAGGCACATTCTTTTAAATATTATATTTTCTCATCTAACTAAAATTACTTTCAGGGTTCACAGTCTCATTACTTTCTCTTTAATCATGTTAGCCACCTCACTTTATATGCTAAGAGCTACTTTGTTTTAATCTCAAATCTTCTGATAATTTTTGTCAGCTAATCTATATATCAAAATATAGATTTCAGAGTATGCTGTGAGAAAGAGTAGACATTTTAAAATTTGATCTCCATTTAATTTTTGTTCACACTTTTTCTAGTGTGAATAAATAGCTAACATTTATTGAATGCTTGCTTAATGCCAGGAATTGTGCTAATTTGATCCTCTTGACTATCTTGGAAGTATAATTTCTATGATTCCTGGTTTGTCAGATGAGAAGAAACGAGAAGCATCATTAGAGAGGTGAACGACTTGACTTAGATTTAATGCCTGGCTGATAAATGGGGAAGTGAAAATTTTAAACCTAAGATTTGTCTAACTTAAGCCGTTCTACTGTATCAACTAGGCTATATACCTTATTTGGCAAAATTTTTTCAACCCGACTGTAAAAAAAAAAAAAAAAAAATTGTAGGTTTTTTTTTTTTGCATTCCCTTAAATTATATGTTGTTTAGCAACATACCTCTTTCATAAGAATGTGTGAAAGCGGTATTTCATCAGTAATTTGGAATAAAATGGGTGGGAAGTAAACTTTCTGAATTATTGAATAGTTCAAATTGCAAACTGCTACACGTACTTTTTTTTTTTTTTTTTTGAGGCAGAGTCTCACTCCGTTGCCAGGAGCCAGGCTGGAGTGCAGTGGCACGATCTCAGCTCACTGCAACCTCTGCCTCCTGGGTTCAAGCAATTCTCCTGCCTCAGCCTCCTGAGTAGCTGGGACTACAGGCGTGTGCCACCACGCCCAGCTAATTTTTGTATTTTTAGTAGAGACGGGGTTTCACCATGTTGGCCAGGATGGTCTCGATCTCTTGACCTCGTGATCCGCCCACCCTGGCCTCCCAAAGTGCTGGGATTACAGGCATGAGGCACTGCGCCCGGCTACACTTACATTTTTATTATTTGTAAATGATACTCAAAGTCTAAATTAGTAATTGTAATTAATACTGATCTTTACTCAAGAATTTTAAATGAGCACCAAATTAAACATGTAACTACACATACACATATTCATCCATACACAGAGATAAATGAAAAAAAAAAATTTTTTTTTAATGGAGTTTTGCTCTTTTTGCTCAGGCTGGAGTGCAATGGTGTGATCTCGGCTCACTGCAACCTCTGCCTCCTGGGTTCAAGTGATTTTTCTGCCTCAGCCTCCCGAGTAGGTAGGATTACAGGTGTGCACGCCGAGCTAATTTTGTATTTTTAGTAGAGATGGGATTTCACCATGTTAGCCAGGCTGATCTCAAACTTCTGACCTTGGTGATCCGTCCACCTTAGCCTGCCAAAGTGCTGGGATTACAGGTGTGAGCTACCACTCCCGATGAGATTTTTTTTAAAGAGACTTATCTAACTTATAAAACTTCAGGTTAAACTTTGTGGTTTCTGAACTGCATTTCCTCATCATCACCTTCCTCTCATCCCATACTTCTATCAGACTTTGTACTGTGTATGTGAACAAGCATGACTTACAGGAGGTACTCATGAGCCATTTTATTCTGTGGTGGTAGTTCTCCCTCCAGCTTCCTGGAGAGCAAATCTTAGTAACTGTTCTGATTACTTTCAGGAAATCCCAACAATCTTTTCAAGAACTAATAACCCTAGGTGAAAGCTTTCCTTCCTTTCCCACTTCAGGCCTACTACAGGCCTGCAGTTGAAGAGTCAGGTTTGGTTTGCCTCCTTTTTCTTTCTGTCTTCCCCGACTTTCTTCTTTCACTCCTCTTCATTTGCTGGTGTGGTTTCTGGCCCTTCCAGGAAGAAAAGGTCTTTAATGGTAATATTAGTAGCAGCAGCAACTAATGTTTCTATAGCATTGGATTATGTTGCTAGTTACTATTCTAAACCCTTAACATGTATTAGATCATTTAATCCTCAGAACTCTATTAGGTGTGTTGTGTTATCTTTATTATACTGCTGAATAGATTAAGATAACAGAGGATTTGTTTAATGACTTGCCTAAGGTCACACGGTAAAAATAGCAGAACCAACATGCAGAGCCAGCATTCTGGCTCCAGAGTCTGTACTCTCAACCACTCCACTATGTTGCCTTTACATATGTTGGGAGATAGTAGGCATGCTCCTTGGCCTTGGCTGTTGTTTAAATCAGACTCATGTGCCCTTTAGAGTTTTTTCAAGTGTAACATATTTTCCATAGACGAGAGATAAAGGATCAACATGCCTTGAAGCCCCCTTCCCTGCAGGGGAGTAAGCAGGGAATTAGAATGGGGTTTCCAGCTCACAACAAACTGATTACTCTCAGCAAAAATCCTTTTTATATCTACTCTTTGAACATAGAAGATGATTGAAGGTGGATGTAACTCAGGTTGAAAACAATTTTCCACTACCCCCTTGTATAAGGTACCCTTGTGCCTCACTTGGCAATGTAGTACATTTTCTATTGTTTGGGACCTATTCAAGATTGAAATAGTTTCATTTTAATACTGTGATGCACGTGTTTTCCAAATATGCTTTAATTTCTTGCTTTTGCACCTTTGTTCATGCAGATGGTCCCTGGATTATAACTAATTCACTTGCTCTGAAAGCCTGTTTCTTTCTTCAACCACATGCTCCCAAAGTAAGCACTGTTGAAGGCCATGCTTTAAAAGCAGAAGCTAGTTTCTTGGGATGCAATAAATGAACAAAACACTTTATATATAGCCCTCCCATTTTCTTCCTCTTCATCTTACTTTTGTGAGACCTAAATCAGCAAATACATTAAATGATGGTTTGCATAGAGCAGTCCCTGGCTGTCTAGTGTCTCATTGTGGTCAGTTGTCTTTAGGAAGGGTATGTGGAGCACTCAGTTTGCATTTGAACTTCTGTCACTAATTATGGTCAAGATAATTATTTCAGTAGCTTTACCTGGCTGCCTTGAAACAGATTTATGCCTTATCCTTTTGTGAAGTCTGACATGGAACAGTTCCAAATTGATCATTGTGTCTTCTAAAGTTAGAATAGTCTGTACCTTTTTTTTTTTTTATTTTAAGACAGGGTCTCACTCTGTCACCAGGCTTGGAGTGCACTTGCACAATCTCAGCTCACTGCAACCTCTGCTTCCCAGGCTCAAGTGATCCTTCCACATCAAAATCCCAAATAGCTGGGACTACAAGCCCATGCCACCATACCCAGCTAAGTTTTGTATGTTTTTAGTAGAGACATGGCTTCACCATGTTGGCCAGGCTGGTCTCAGACTCCTGAGCTCAAGCAATCTGCCTGCGTTGGCCTCCCAAAGTGCTGGGATTACAGGTGTGAACCACCATGCCTGGCAACCTTTTTAAATTCATCTTGAAATCGTTTGGGTTTTTTTCTTTCCACTTCATTTTTTTTCTTTTTGTCATCTTTCTTTTCGTCTATACATTTACCTGCATAAAACATGCACACAGGGATGATTATGTAATGGATTGTTTAGTGTTTACACTGGCATTGCCAACTGCATGCTCACATTTAGAAACAGGAATAATAATATGCCTATTGACAGATATGATGACGATCAACTAATTATTAAATGTGAAGCGTTACAAATACTGTCTGGCACATAGAAGACACTCCACAATTGTCATTATTTACAAACTTTTGCAGCCCTGCAGCTCATTAAAACATTGGTTCACAGACTTCACTGATTGGACCGTTTGGAAGGCAGATAGGGAGAATATATTTCTTTACAGTCCCCATCTTGAAGTTTCTCTCATCATCTTTCAGCTTTTTAATTTAGTACAGTGGCCACATGAAAATGATCTAAATCACATTTAAACTACTAAAATATCAATTAATGATTTATTTTATGTATTTTTTAGGATATTTCTGATTCATTTGCATCCTTGAAGAGCATCTGTAGAAGAGGAAGTAAAAGATGGGTGTGAAAACATTTACTCATAGCTCCTCTTCCCACAGCCAGGAAATGCTTGGAAAGCTAAATATGCTGCGAAATGATGGACATTTTTGTGATATCACTATTCGTGTCCAGGACAAAATCTTCCGGGCACATAAGGTGGTACTAGCAGCTTGCAGTGATTTCTTTCGCACCAAACTTGTAGGCCAAGCCGAGGATGAGAACAAGAATGTGTTGGATCTGCATCATGTTACAGTGACTGGCTTTATACCTCTTTTAGAATATGCTTACACAGCCACTCTATCGATTAACACAGAAAATATTATTGATGTTCTAGCAGCAGCCAGCTATATGCAAATGTTCAGTGTTGCCAGCACCTGCTCAGAGTTCATGAAATCAAGCATTTTATGGAATACACCCAACAGCCAACCTGAAAAGGGTCTAGATGCTGGGCAAGAAAATAATTCTAACTGCAATTTTACTTCTCGAGATGGGAGCATTTCTCCCGTGTCCTCAGAGTGCAGTGTGGTAGAAAGAACGATTCCTGTCTGCCGAGAATCCCGGAGAAAGCGTAAAAGCTACATTGTTATGTCTCCTGAAAGTCCTGTAAAGTGTAGCACACAAACAAGTTCACCCCAGGTACTGAATTCTTCAGCTTCCTACTCAGAAAATAGAAACCAACCAGTTGACTCTTCCTTAGCTTTTCCCTGGACTTTTCCTTTTGGAATTGATCGAAGGATTCAGCCTGAGAAAGTTAAGCAAGGAGAAAATACCCGGACTTTAGAATTACCTGGCCCATCTGAGACTGGTAGAAGAATGACTGATTATGTGACTTGTGAGAGCACAAAAACTACCTTGCCTTTAGGTACCGAAGAAGATGTCCGGGTCAAAGTAGAAAGGTTAAGTGACGAGGAAGTCCATGAGGAAGTGTCCCAGCCTGTCAGTGCATCCCAGAGTTCCCTGAGTGATCAGCAGACAGTTCCAGGAAGTGAACAAGTCCAAGAGGACCTTCTGATTAGTCCACAGTCTTCCTCTATAGGTATAATGTCTTCTGTGTTTTTCATGATGCTGTAAAGTTAATTCAAACATTTTTAAGTTCCTGGTAGATAAGTTTTGTGCTCGGTCATATAGGAAATATAAAGAAGAGTAAAACATGATGACTGGATATGTTTAAGATGCCATTAGCACTATCACTTACTTTTTACAAGTTGCACATTGGTGAAGATAGAAATAATTGAATAATATCTGATGGGACAAAGGCAGATACACATACACAAAAAACTCAGTTAAATCCAGTTTGTGTTTTATTCTTAATTAAAATATGTATTGAAAACTTACCATGTGCCAAGCAAACATTGATGATACATAAAGAAAAACACATAGTCCCTGCAATGAAGAGATTAATCATCTAATTGGGGGAAGCAGATATGTAAGTAAATGATTACAGTGAACTATTTAAAGTGCTGGGGTGTGAACAAAGTAGTATGGTTGCAACAAAGAAAAGAGCAAGTTAACACTATATGTTTGAGCTGGGTCTTATGCAATAAGTAAGAGTTTACCCAAGTGAAGGAATGTCATTTCTGTGAAAACATAAAAGCACAGAGCATGTATGCAAACACAGAGGTATGGAAGAGCATTGTGTGTTAGGTAAACAGTGAATTCAGTGCAAAATTATGTAAATAAGCACACATGCCTGAAAGTGCAGGAAATAGTGGGAGATAAGATAAAAAGGAGTAGTTGAGTAGATAAGATAAAAAGGCCGTGAAGAGCCTTAAATCCTAGTTTCAGTAAGGGTTGTGTTTAAGTACAGGTAATGGAATCCCTTCTACAGTAACTTAAACCATAGCAAGGTTTTATTTTTATCACGTAAAGTATTGAGAAATAAAAGTCCAGGGCTAGTACAGTGACTCTTCAATGTAATCAGTGGCCTAGGCGACTTGTATATTTATAATCTGCCATCTTCAGTTTGTTGGTTTCATCCATAAGATGCTCACTTCATCTGCAGCTTTGTATTCTAGAAAGGGGCAATGCTTGTATAAAGAAAGCACCTATGTTCTCAGAAATTCCTAAAAAACTTCTGCTGGTCTGTGTCCCATAGTCTTTCCTAACTGCAAGGAAATATGGGAAGATAATGTATATTAGTTGGGTACATAAATGCCTTGAACAAAATTAGAGCAGAATGGATATTGAGTATGCAACTAGCAGTATCTGCCACAAGTACACCAAGTAAGCTTGGATTTTATCTTAGTGGTAGCTAGTAAGGAGTCTACATTAAAGGGATAAAAAAATAAAACATATGCAGATATTTTAGGAAAATTGGTATTGACATGCAGTGAGTTTGGTTGTATGGAGACAATCTCAAAGACCAGTTGCAGTACAGTTAACTTGGTGTGGATGAGGACTCAAACCATGTGAAAGAAAACAGATATTACAAGACTTTGTAAAGAAAGACTCAGTACCTGATGATACTGAATATGTGTATTGAAAGAACAGGAGAGGTCAGAGTACTCTGATGACTAGGAAATAGTGGTAACACTTTATTATATTCCATTGATTCGAAGTCACAATTTTTCATATTTTGTTATTTCTGAATCCAGCTAATGTCTGACAGTTGGAAATCTTTTACAGTTGCTTTTTTCTTCCTTAGTACTGTAGAAAATAATGGTAATCATATGAATCTATTCAATGCAGTTACTGCAGTATGAAAATCAGTGGAAGGTGGTCAGAATCCAGTTTTGAGAGTAAATCATCAAGGTCAGTTCTGTGTAAATTGTGCTCGAATGATGGTCAAGCAGTGTCATGCCAAAAGCAGTAGAAAAGACAAGATTAGTGAGACTACCAACTTGGGACTTTTCCACTAGTAGTGGTAAATTCAGTCTCAATAGGAAAAAATAGAAGAGCCAAAACCAAGGGACTGATCCTTGGGGAATAACTATATTCAGGTTTGGGAAGGGATAGAAGAAAAGCCAACAGTGAATAATACAGATTTGTCCAAAAGATGGGAGAACTAGGAAGACCATATCAACTTTGTTAGTTTCTTGTGTTTTTACCCTCTGTGTGAGTTTCCCTGGGCTGCTGCAACAAAGTACCATAAACTGAATGATGGTTTAAAACAAATGTATTCTCTCACAGCTTAGGAGGCCAGGAGTCTGAATTACAGGTGTTACCTCCCTTTGAAGGGTCTTTCTCTCTTTTGAAGATTGTAGGGAAGAATCCTTCCTTACCTCTTCCAGCCTGTGGCAACTGCCCACAATCCTTAGTGTTCTTTGGCTTGTAGCTCCAATATCTGATACTGTACTTTAGTATCTGCATTTGTCTTCAGGTGACCTTCCCTGTCTCTCTCTTCTGTCACTGGCTTCAAATCTTTCTCTCCATAAAAGGATACTAATCATTGGATTCAGGACCAACCCTAATCAAACATGACCTCATCTTAACTTGATTACATCTACAAAGACCCTGTTTCCAAATAAGATCACATTCATTGGTGCCAAGGATTAACATGCAGTGTCTTTTTTTTTTTTTTTTTTAACTTGAAGTTCTGGGATACCTGGGCTGAACATGCAGGTTTGTTACATAGGTATGCATGTACCATGGTGCTTTGCTGCACCTGTCACCCCATCATTCAGATTTTAAGCCCTGCATGCAGTAGGTATTTGTCCTAATGCTCTCCCTCCCCTTCCCCCATCAGGCCCCGGTGTGTGATATTCCCCTCCCTGTATCCATGGGTTCTCATTGTTCAACTCCCACTTACAAGTGAGAACATGTGATGGTTGGTTTTCTGTTCCCGTGTTAGTTTGCTAAGGATGATGGTTTCCAGCTTCATCCATGACCCTGTAAAGGATATGAACTCATTCTTTTTTATGGCTGCATAGTATTCTGTGGTGTATATGTACCACATTTTCTTTATCCAGTCTGTCATTGATGGGCATTTGGATAGGTTGCAAGTCTTTGCCATTGTAAATAGTGCTGCAATAAACATACATGCACGTGTCTTTATAGTAGAATGATGTATAATCCTTTGGGTATAAACCCAGTAATGGGATTGCTGGATCAAATGGTATTTCTAGTTCTAGATCCTTGAGGAATCACCACACTGTCTTCCACAATGGTTGAACTAATTTCCACTCCCACCAACAATGTAAAAGCATTCCTATTTCTCCGCTTCCTTGCCAGCATCTGTTTCCAGACTTTTTAATGATTGCCATTCTGACTGGAGTGAGATGCTATATCATTGTGGTTTTGATGTGCATTTCTCTAATGACCACTGATGATGAACTTTTTTTCATATGTTTGTTGGCCACATAAATGTCATCTTTTGAGAAGTGTCTGTTCATATTCTTCTCCCACTTTTTGATGGGGTTGTTTTTTTCTTACAAATTTGTTTATGTTCCTTGAAGATTCTAGATATTAGACCTTTGTCAGATGGATAGATTGCAAAAATTTTCTCCCATTCTATAGGTTGCCTGTTCACTCTGATGATCAGTTTCTTTTGCTGTACAGAAGCTCTTTAGTTTAATTAGATCTCATTTGTCAATTTTGGCTTTTGTTGCAGTCGGTTTTGGTGTTTTAGTCATAAAGTCTTTGCCTGTGCCTATGTTTTGAATGATATTGCCTAGGTTTTCTTATAGGGTTTTTATAGTTTCAGGTTTTATGTTTAAGTCTTTAATCCATGTTCAGTTAATTTTTGCATAAGGTGTAAGGAAGAGGTCCAGCTTCTGTTTTCTGCATATGGCTAGCCAGTTTTCCCAACACCATTGATTAAACAGGGAATCCTTTCCCCATTGCTTGATTTTGTCAGGTTTGTCGAAGATCAGATAATTGTAGATGTGTGGTGTTATTTCTGAGGCCTCTGTTCTGTTCCATTGGTCTATATATCTGTTTTGGTACCAGTACCATGCTGTTTTGGTTACTATAGCCTTGTAGTATAGCTTGAAGCCAGGTAGCGTGATGCCTCCAGCTTTGTCCTTAGGATTGCCTTGACTATACAGACTCTTTTTGGTTCCATATGAAATTTAAAGTAGTTTTTTTCTAGTTCTGTGTAGAAAGTCAATAGTAGCTTGATGGGAATAGCATTGGATCTATAAATTACTTTGGGCAGTATGGTCATTTTCACGATATTGATTTTTCCTATCCATGAGGATGGAATTTTTTCCCATTTGTTTGTGTCCTTACTTCCTGGAGCAGTGGTTTGTAGCTCTCCTTGAGGAGATCCTTCATGACTCTTTTAAGTTATATTCCTAGGTATTTTATTTTCTTTGTAGCAATTGTGAATGGGAATTCACTGATGATTTACCTCTCTGATTGTCTATTATTGGTATATAGGAATGCTTGTGATTTTTGCACATTGATTTTATATCCTGAAACTTGGCTGAAGTTGTTTATCACCTTAAGGAGTTTTTGGGCTGAGACAATGTAAATATACAATCATGTCATCTGCAAACAGAGACAGTTTTACTTCCTCTATTCCTGTTTGAATACCCTGTATTTCTTTCTTTTGCCTGATTACTCTGGCCAGAACTTCCAGTACTGTGTTGAATAGGGGTGGTGAGAGAGGACATCCTTGTCTTGTGCCAGTTTTCAAAGGGAATGCTTCCAGCTTTTGCCCATTCAGTATGATATTGGCTATGGGTTTGACATAAATAGCTGTTATTATTTTGAGATATGTTCTATCAGTACCTAGTTTATTGAGGGATTTTTTAGCATGAGGGGTATTGAATTTTATCAAAGGCCTTTTCTACATCTATTGACGTAATCATGTGGTTTTTGTCATTGGTTCTGTTTATGCGGTGGATTGATTTGCATATGTTGAATCAGTCTTACATCCCAGGGATGAAGCCAACTCTATCATGGTGGATAAGCTTTTTGATGTGCTGCTGGATTCAGTTTGCTAGTATTTTATTGATGATTTTTGCATCAATGTTCATCAGGGATATTGGCCTGAACTTTTCTTTTTTTGTTGTGTCTCTGCCAGGTTTTGGTATTAGGATGATGCTGGCCCCATAAAATGAGTTAGGGAGGAGTCCCTCTTTTTCTATTATTTGGAATAGTTGCAGAAGGAGTAGTACCAGCTCCTCTTTGTACCTCTGGTAGAATTTGGCTGTGAATGCATCTGGTCCTGGGCTTTTTTTGGTTGGTAGGCTATTCATTACTGCCTCAATTTCAGAACTTGTTACTGGTCTGTTCAGGGATTTCAACTTCTTCTGGATTTAGTCGTGGGAGGGTGCATGTGTCCAGGAATTTATCCATTTCTTCTAGATTTTCTAGTTTATTTGCATAGAAGTGTTCATAGTATTCTCTGATGGTAATTTGTATTTCTGTGGAATTGGTGATGATATCCCCTTTATCATTTTTTATTGTGTCTATTTGATTCTTCTCTCTCTTCTGTTATTAATCTGGCTAGCAGTCTATCTATTTTGTTAATCTTTTCAAAACACCAGCTCCTGGATATATTGATTTTTGGGGGGGGAGGGTTTTTTGTGTCTCTGTCTCCTTAGTTCTGCTCCGATTTTCATTATTTCTTGTCTTCTGCTAGCTTTTGAATTTGTTTGCTCTTGCTTCTCTCGTTCTTTTAATTGTGATGTTAGGGTGTTGATTTTAGATCTTTCCTTGTTTCTCTTCTGGGCATTTAGTGCTATAAATTTCCCTCCAAACACTACTTTAGCTGTGTCCCAGAGATTCTGGTACATTGTCTCTTTATTCTCATTGGTTTCAGAGAACTTTATATAATTTCTGCCTTAACTTCGTTATTTACCCAGTGGTCATGCAGGAGCAGGTTGTTCAGTTTCCATGCAGTTGTGCAGGTTTTAGTGAGTTTCTTAATCCTGAGTTTTAATTTGATTGCACTGTGGTCTGAGAGGCTGTTTGTTATTATTTCTCTTCCTTTGCATTTGCTGAGGAATTTTTTACTTCGAATTATATGGTTGATTTTAGAATAAGTGCTATGTGGTGCTGAGAAGAATGTATATTCTGTTGATTTGGGGTGGAGAGTTCCATAGACATCTATTAGGTCTGCTCGGTCCAGAGCTGAGTTCAAGTCCTGAATATCTTTGTTAATTTTCTGTCTTGTTGACCTGTCTAATATTGATAGTGGGGTGTTCCAGTCTCCCACTGTTATTGTATGGGAGTCTAAGTCTCTTTGTAGGTCTCTAAGAACTTGTTTGATGAATCTGGGTGCTCCTGTATTAGGTGCATATATATTTAGGATAGTTAGCTCTTCTTGTTGCATTAATCCCTTTACCATTATTTAGCCCTTCTTTGTCTTTTTTGATCTTTGTCGGTTTAAAGTGTGTTTTATCTGAGACTAGGATTGCAACCCCTATTTTGTTTTGTTTTGCTTTGTTTTCCATTTGGTTGGTAAATATCACTCCATCCCTTTATTTCAAGTCTGTATCTTTGCATGTGAAATGAGTCTCCGCAATACAGCAGACCAATGGGTCTTGACTCTTTATCCAGTTTGTCAATCTGTGTCTTTTAATTGGGGCATTTAGCCTATTTACATTTAAGGTTAATATTGTTATATGCAAATTTGATCCTGTCATCATGATGCTAGCTGGTTATTTTGCACGTTAATTGATGTAGTTTCTTTATAGTATCATTGGTCTTTATATTTTGGTGTGTTTTCACAGTGACTGGTACTGGTTTTTCCTTTCCATATTTAATGCTTCCTTTAGGAGCTCTTGTAAGGCAGGCCTGGTGGTGACAAAATCCCTCAGCATTTGCTTGTCTGTAAAGGATTTTACTTCTCCTTCACTTACGAAACTTTGTTTGTCTGGATATGAAACTCTGGGTTGAAAATTGTTTTCCTTCCCTCTCCAAAAAAAAAGGAAAGAAAAGAAAATTCTTTAAGAATGTTGAATACTCTCTTCTGACTTGTAGGGTTTTTGCAGAGATATCTGCTGTTAGTCTGATGCAGTTCCCTTTTGTAGGTAACCTGGCCTTTCTCTCTGGCTGCCCTTAACATTTTTCCTTCATCTCAACCTTGGAGAATCTGACGATTATGTGTCTTGGGATTGCTCTTCTTAAGGAGTATCTTTGTGGTTTTCTCTGTATTTCCTGAATTTGAATATTGGCCTGTCTTGCTAGGTTGAGGAAGCTGTCCTGTATAATATCCTGAAGTGAGTTTTTCAACTTGGTTCCATTCTCCCTGTCACTTTCAGGGACCCCAATCTATTGTAGGTTTGGTCTTTTCGCATCCCATATTTCTTGGAGGCTTTGTTTGTTCCTTTTGAATCTTTTTTCTCTAATCTTAACCGTCATGCCTCATTTCATTAAGCTGATCTTCAGCCTCCACTTAATTCATTCAGCTATTGATACTTTTGTATGCTTCGTAAAGTTCTCGTGCTGTGTTTTTCAGCTCTATCAGGTCTTTTATGTTCTTCTCTAAACTGGTTATTCTAGTTCACAATTCCTGTAACCTTTTGTCAAGGTTCTTAGCTTCCTTGCATTGGGTTAGAACATGTTCCTTTAGCTCAGAGGAGTTTGTTATTACCCACCTTCTGAAGCCTACTTCTGTCAATTCATCAAACTCATTCTCTGTCCAGTTTTGTGCCCTTACTGGAGAAGAGTTGCAATCATTTAGAAGAAAAGAAGCTTTCTGGATTTTGAATTCTCAGCATTTTTTTTGCTGTTTTTTCTCATCTTCGTGGATTTATCTACCTTTGGTCTTTGAGGCTGATGACCTTTGGATGGGTTTGGATGGGGTTTCTGTGTGGGGGTTCTTTTTGTTGATGTCGATGTTATTGCTTTCTGTTTGTTAGTTTTTCTTCTTACAGGCCTCACTTCTGCAGGTCTGCTGCAGTTTGTTGGAGGTCCACTCCGGACCCTATTTGCTTGGGTATCACCAGCAGAGGCTGCAGAACAACAAAGATTGCTGCCTGCTCCTTCCTCTGGAGGCTTTGCCCCAGAGGGGCACTGGCATGATGCCAGCCGGAGCTCTCCTGTATGAGGTGTCTGTCAACTCTTGTTGGGAGGTCTCTCCCAGTCAGGAGGCACGGGGTTCAGGGACCCACTTGAGGAGGCAGTTTGTCCCTTAGCAAGAGCTTGAGCGCTGTGCTGGTAGAACCCTCCTTGTCAGTATCCGCTACTCTCTTCAGAGCCAGCAGGCAGGAACATTTAAATTCGCAGAAGCTGTACCCACAGCCACCCCCTTCCCCCAGGTACTCTGTCCCAGTGAGATGGGATTTTTATCCATAAGCCCCTGGGGCTGCTGCCTTTCTTTCAGCGATACCCTGCCCAGTGAAGAGGAATCTAGAGAGGCGGTCTGGTCAGAGCCGCCTTGCCACGCTGTGTTGATTTCTGCCCAGTCAGAATTTCCAGGCCTTTTTAGCACTGTCGGGGGAAAACCGCCTACTCAAGCCTCAGTAATGGCAGATACCCTTCCTCGCACCAAACTCCATTGTCCCAGGTGGACTTCAGACTGCTGTACTGGCAGCAAGAATTTCAAGCTAGTGATTCTTAGCTTGCTGGGCTCCATGGGAGTGGGACCTGCTGAACGAGACCACTTGGCTCCCTGGCTTTAGCCCCCTTTCCAGGGTAGCGAAACGGTTCTGTCTCGATGGAGTTCCAGGCATCACTGGGGTACAAAAATAGAACAGCTAGCTTGGTGTCTGCCCGAATAGTGGCCCAGTTTTGTGCTTGAAACCCAAGCCCCTGGTGGTATAGGCACATGAGGGAATCTCCTAGTCTGTGGATTGCAGAAACCGTGGAAAAAGCATCTGGGTCAGTTAGCACAGTCCCTCACAGCTTCCCTTGGCTGGGAAAGGGGAAGCCCCTGGCTCCTTGCACTTCTGGGGTGAGGTGACACCTCACCCTGATTCTGTTCACCGTCCGTGAGCCACCGCGCCTGGCCCTTTATGATGTTATTAAGTTAATAAGTAGGCCAAGCGTGGTGGCCCACACCTGTAATCCCAGCACTTTGAGAGGCCAAGGCGGACGGATCACCTGAGATCAGGAGTTCGAGACCAGCCTGATCAACATGGAAAAACCCCTACTAAAAATAGAAAAAAATTAGCTAGACTTGGTGGTGCAGGTCTGTAATCCTACCTACTCAGGAGGCTGAGGCAGGAGAATCTCTTGAACCCGGCAGTCAGTTGTGGTGAGCCAAAATCAGCCTGGGCAACAAGAGCAAAACTATGTCTCAAAAAAAAAAAAAAAGTAGAACAAACCTTTCAGTTACATAAGTGTGGTCTGTTTCCTATATATTATTATAAATATGGATTCTATAAAGCAGACATGGGAACCACTCTGATCTGAATATCATATAACCAGATAATCCCAGTGTGGTTTGTTTCGTGTTTTGGGGGTTTTGTTTGTTTTGTTTTTTTTGTTTTGTTTTGTTTTGTTTTGCCAGAGTCTTGGTCTGTCGCACAGGCTGGAGTGCTGTGACACGATGTCAGCTCACTGCAACCTCCGCCTCAGTTCAAGTGATTCTCCGGCCTCAACCTCCCGAGTAGCTGGGATTACAGGCACCCGCCACCATACCTGCTTCATTTTTGTATTTTTAAATAGAGACAGGATTTCACTATTTTGGCCAGGCTGGTCTCAAACTCCTGACCTCAAGTGATTTGCCTTCCTCACCCTCCCAAAGTGCTGGGATTGCAAGCATGAGCCACTGCACCTGACCACATTGTGATTTTTTTTTTCCTTGCCTTCATGGCAGATGTCACTCTGAACAAACCTATCTTAACTCCTAAGTTACATATTAAAACAAAGCCATACAGAAAAGAGAGTAAATTCCTTGGGATATTGAAGGCAGTCAATAAATCTGAGAGGGAGAAAAGGAAGATGTGCATGGTACTTTTTCCCCTGTAAGTTCTGTAAGAGTACTTAATTTTACTTACTAATTTGTTAAAGAACATCTCTGAGAGGTATCTTGTCTTTTTAGTGGTGGAGAATATAATGTTTAGTATATTTACTCTCCGATTTTAAAATAATAATTTGATTATCTGTGAAATTAGTTCAGATGGGATTTTACCTGCTATTTTAAGTTCCCTTTGTTGCCACTTGTCCTTGGAAAGGTTGTAAAATTCAGTATCTCAACTTGCAGCAATAAATGCAACAAATTTAAAGGAGAAAAAAGACTGCTGATTTTAGGTTGGGCCTTGTTACTTAAAAAGATGACTCCCTAGTCCTTCCTAACCCCATCATCACTCCTAGGCAAACCACTGTAAATAGTAATATTTGCCTATTCTGGATGTTTTATATCAGTGGGATCATGAAATACATGTTTTTGTTTTTGTTTTTCTGACTGGCTTCTGTTTTTACCATAATGTTTTCACAGTTCATCTGTGTTACACCTTGTAAAGTTTTGAAATGGTTTTGCCAGTCAGAGATCTGAACTTAGCCCCCAGGGCCAGTTCAGACGAACTAATCTAGTCTATGTTCATCCTCTCATTATAGTTTATTTCTCTTGTAAACCGTTAACACAGTAGGCAGGCAGGCAGATGATCATCGGAGCAGGTGTTAGACTAGAAAACAATTTCACCAAGGAGCAACAGAATCTGAATAACCAAAATATTTTCAAAAGACTGTTTCATGGAAAACAAACCTGACAGTGAAGGCCTTCATTGAACTATTTAAGCTTAATTCAGCATAAACTTACGTCCCAGCCAAGGGCAGGTGACACCTCAAAAGGGATTTTATATCTGCCCTCTCATTAAGGATCCCAGGACAAAGCAACAAGGACTTTAGCTGAATCTCCATTGGTCTTCATTTCTGCCAGGGCCACCCTATAGCCAAAGACCACCTATGGTTGAACAAGTTGAGTCTGTTGCTCATTGGCACCAAGGGAGATTATACACCATGGGGTTTTTAGGGCTGGTTCTCGGTAAGAAGGTGTTAAAAAGATCTTAGCAGAGGATTTGGTCTTGTGTTAGGTGACTTCAGGGATGCTTATTCTCTATTAGGGAGGATTCAAGGAAGTGACGTTTGCTCAGGACAGGTGATGTCAGAGAGGAGAGAGAATTCTATGATTGAACATCTTAATAAATATCTAGGGATGCAGACTAAAGTGACTCTATAGCAGTAGTGACTCATTAGCTGGAGAGAGATGGGGATGACTGGTATTTTTGTGATTGCATAAATAAAAGTATTTTTTAGTCTCTCTTTAATAAGCGTCACAGAGTGACTTGATTTTATATTGTTCTATGAAACTGTTTATGTCCCTCAGGAGAATACTGTGGCCATAAGGACCAGGCCCCACTCCTAAATGAGTGCCAGACCTGTTTCTGAATGTTGGAAGATGCTTCTCTTTTTCAAGTATGAAGTGAGATCTTATATTGAAAACCTTTAGAACAATGCCTGGCACATGGTAAATACTCAATAGGAGATGACCACTGTAATTACTTTTCGATTTCAGAAGGATTTTTTAAGTATCTTGAATACCTAAACAGTGGCAGCAGCAACGTGAGTTTGATGCAACAGAAGTCATCATACAGCACTTCTAAATGGGGAGAGAGTCCACTCTGTCTTGATAAGCTAGCCCTTAACCATATAAAGCTGATTGTCTCTGTGAATCACTTTTACTGTTTCACAAGGTAAAAAGCATCTGATCAGAATTCTTAGCCTCTCACTACCACTGAGAACAGAATTCCTATAGTATACAAAGGAAACTTCATTTTAATCATTGAAGAAACATCACTATCACCTCAGGAAAGTAATACTGTATATAGATATGTTTATATATATATGTATGTGTGTGTGTCTATGTATGTATGTATCTCCTACTGTTAAATCAGTTTAAAATTCCAATTCATAAGATTACTTGTGTTATCATTTGCAAAAAGCGTCATCTCAAAAAGATCCTTACAAAATTTGTTTTTTGCTGATAGTTGCATAAGTGATAATATGTGTTTTCCTCTACAGTATACATAGAATTCTGAAAGTCTGTTTTAACTCATTTTAGCTTGGAGTGGCCTTCATTTTTAGCTGTTGGTACATTCAGTAGCCATGGGTGAGGGAAAGTTGCTTTGCTTTTGCTTTGCATGCTCATTATCCATTGAATTGGGGGATCCAGACATTTTAGAATATAGAGATGGATTTGTTTGAAGAAGGACCATCTGCTAGATGTATCTTGTACTCCATTTTAGTTCTCGTTGACCAGCTTTTTAAACAAACGTTTGACGATATTAGTATCAGTGCAAGACAGTGTGGTTTTTATTTCCACCTCACCAAGAGTCCGCTCCCTCCTAGAAGTAGTATGGACTGCCTGGTAGTGAGAAGCAAATGTCAGTTAGATCAGTCTTCTTGGCCTGCCCTTACCACAACTCCAGGTGTTTTTTGGCAAGCCTTTGCCTGTAAGCTTTAGTATTGTCTACGCTCTGAATAAGTTCAGAATACTATAAAATAGATCTTCCTGTCTCCATGAGACCAAGTCTAAATATTGGGGTTTTTCCAGTTTTTTATCCCAGGACAGATTGAAATGTTAATGTTTAGTTCTCTTTTCTTTAAGGAAAAAAACAGAATGGGAAGATATTGACAGGTGGTAAACGGTTCTTTCTTAAAATGTAGCATTATCTGGTTCTCTGCCCTACATCTGGATTAAAAACAAGTCAGAAGGACCCGGGAATAAGTTGCATAAGTAAACATAGGGGAGAAGCGTAAATGCCATTTGTTAGTAAGAAAAGAGAAAAACAAAAGACACACACAGAAATGCTATGCACACATCAGAAAGGATGGAATGGGGAGGCCAGAAAAAATGGGGGTGCAATTGGGGGATGAATGTAAACACACATAATCCTGCCTGTTTTCAAAAGCCTCAGAGTATATTCATGTATTAGAACACAGTATAATATGAATGTTCTTTATGACTGAAGTGTCATCAAGAAACAAAAAATAAGTTATATTTAGTATCCTTCATTTAAGAAGTCAAGGCAAAATGTAACCCTGTCACAAATTTTCCAGTACAAATGATTAAAGTTTGCATGCCTTAAAATTTAGTTTTTTAAAAAATTTTATACTTAGGTGGATAATTTACCTGTTTCCTAATGACAGCTAATTTAAGTGATCCAAAGAGGGAAGCTTAAGATTCCAGATTTTTTTTTTTAATAATTTATTTATTTTACTTTAGGTGCGTACTGTATCTGGCATTTGTCCCCATGTTATCCCCTCCCCATCCCCCCTCCCTTCCCAACCCCCATTGTCTCTCCCCTACACCCCCCAACTGTCCCCTGTGTGTGATGCTCTTCTCCCTGAGTCCACGTGTTCTCGTTGTTCAACACCCACCTATGAGTGAGAACATACGGTGCTTGGCTTTCTGTTCTTGGGTCAGTTTGCTGAGAATGATGGCTTCCAGATTCATCCAAGTCCCTGTAAAGGACAGGAACTCATCGTTTTTTATGGCTGCGTAGTATTCCATGGTGTATATGAACCACATTTTCTTTGTCCAGTCTATCATTGATGGGCATTTGGGTTGGTTCCAGGTCTTTGCTATTGTATACAGGGCTGCAATGAACATACATGTGTGCATGTATCTTTATAGTAGAACGATTTATAGTTCTTTGGGTGTATACCCAATAGTGGTATTGCTGGGTCAAATGGAATTTCTATTTCTAGATCCTTGAGAAATCACCACACTGTCTTCCACAATGGTTGAACTAATTTACACTCCCACCAACTGTGTAAGAGTGTTCCTGTTTCTCCACATCCTCTCCAGCATAAGAGGAAATTTCATCCTGTATGTTCATTAGCAGATGATATTTATTAAATGTTCACATGTATATGGTGGTGTTCAAACTATTACAGTTAGTACATTTTCATTTTCATTAAAACATTGTAACCAAAAGCTTGTTTGCTATTAAAAGACCGAAATTCTCAGAGGCTCAGATTTGTTCATTTGGTGCAACACAGCTAATTTGCGTTCAGTAAAGAAATTGGCAAAGTTCATTACCTAATGAGAATAGGCTAGGTTTTTTGCCTTTAAGTTTTTAAAAATTCACCTTTAAAGTGTTTGAAAAGCTGAAAAGATGGTCAGGAACTGCAAGGTTAAATTGGGGGGAGAAAGTCTGGCCCAGGGAGGTAAGTAGATCATCAGAGCACTAAAGTCAGTTCTGCCTTCAGGACATTTGCCAAAACACAAAAGGGCTTTGGTTCATCGACTCACACCAGGAGAAATGAAACTGACAGCTCAAAGTGTGTAAAAGTTGTAAAGTCTTAGAATAAGTTGCTCCACACTTGAGAAAAGCATGCTTATGTGCATTAAGGATATTCATAGCAGCATTGTTCTTAATAGCCACAAAGCTGTCCATCAGGAGTAAAATGAATAATGATGAAAATTATACAACAGTGAAAATAAACTTTGGTTACGTGTAACAAGGATGAGTCCACAGTGTTGGAGTAAAGAAGCAAGATAAAAGAATACATATAGTATGACCCGGTTTATATAAAACAGCCAGACAATGCTAAAAAGTATTGTTCATGGCAAGCCTTGGCAAACTTTCCCTTAAAGGCAAGACGATAACTATTTTAGATTTAACTGCCACATGGTCTCTGTTACAACCAAAGCTACTAAACTCTGCCACTGTAGTGCAGAAGTAGCCCTAGTCCAGCCAAAAGCTGTGTTCCAGCAAGAACTAATCCCTAGTTTATGGATACTTGTATTCAAGATAAAATTACTTTTAAAAGTAAGGGGATGGGAGAAGGAAAATGATAACCATAAAAAGCTTTTGCAGAACAGAGGGGCTTATGATCAGGGAAGGATAAATGGGGACTTCCAGGATGCTGGCAGTGCTTTCGTGTGACTTGTGCATGGAGGTTGCCCAGGTGTTTATTAAATTCTGTGTAAAAGTTGTACAACAAGTTGTATGTCTTAAGTTTTTAAAAATAAAAATTCTCGTGTTTCCTTAAATGGTTAATTCAGGTTTGTGTGGATTTTTGTTTGCTTTTGAATTGCACTGCTTTCTGAAATCTGTCAGAAATATTTCCAGAAGAACTTAAATGTTATGTTACTATGTGATTTTAAATCACAAACATTTAAAAATACAGAACACTACTATTTTGCATTAATAATTCAGGATATGAACACTAGATAATATGTGTCAGTGACTTAGATATAATATGGCTTTCACTTACGATCTTGGCTTTATTTACACCAAAGGATTACAGTTTTCCTCTTTTCTTACTCACAGGCTCAGTAGATGAAGGCGTTACTGAGGGGGTTGCCTACACTTCAAAGCACGTCTAGCACTAATGCTCCTGCGGATGATGATGATCGGTCAGTACTAATATAGCATGTCATTACCTTGTAAGGGTTGTGTTTACAACTCCAAATTCAAGCATTTTATCTCACAGTTGTAGAAGTTGATTGCAACCTCACTTCAGTATACACAGAGTAATGAAGTAGCATCATCACATTATAAATTAGAGCACCTATACAAGGCTTTTTTTTCCCCCAGCATTTCCATAACTACCTAGTCCCATTGCATTAAATCGTATCTGTATCAGGTGTTGGCAAACTATGAACCACAGGCCAAATCCAGCCCACCACCTTTATTTGTAAACCAAGTATTATTGGAACACAGCCACGTTCATTTGTTGACATGTCGTTTGTGGATGGCAGAGTTGAGTGGTTGAAACAGACTGTATGGTGTGCAAAGTCAGAATGTGTACTGTATGGACTGCTATGAAAAGCATCTGCCACAGTCTGATGTGTATACTCATAACTCCCTCCCTGCTTGATATTTCCACATAAATGTATATATAAAGGGCATTTCACATTGAACAAGGCCAAGATAGAACTCTTGATTTCTAACTCCCTATCTGAATCCTGCTTCTCCAGCTTTTCTCCCATTTCAGTAAGCCTCATCATTATCCCCCCTCATTTCTCAAGCAAAATCTCTGAGAATTAATCTTTTTCCTTACCATTCTTCATCTCCCTCATAGTTAATCCTTAAGCAAGTCCTGTCCACTCTGCCTATGAAATATATCCCTGTCTACTTTTCCAGCGTGTACTATAGCCACCCTAGTCTAAGTCACCACCGTCTTTTGCCTTGACTGCTGCAGTAGCCTTCAAACTAGCCCCTGATTTCATTCTTCCCCAATTCTAATCCATTTTCTATGTAACAACCAAAATCATCTTTTCTTTTGTAATTAAGTCAGATTATGTCACTGTTTTAAGCTATAGATTCTTAACATTCTTTATTCATACCTAAAATCTATAGTCCTTGCTGTGCCTTCTACATGATATGACTTCTGCCAAACTCCTTTCAGACCATTCTCCCTCTTACACTACATTCCAGCCTCATAGATCTTCTTTCACAGTTCCTGGAGTACTGCCTTTGGGCCATTCTGTCACTTTAGGACCTTTGCCAGAAAAGCTTTCTCTCCCAATTTTCACATTGTTGGCTCTAGATTCTTGACCTTCAGATCACTGTCTTGGTATCAGTTCTCAAGGAGGCTTTTCCTGACCACCAGTCTCAAGCAGTACCCAATCACTCTTAAATCCTTTATCTGCTTTGATAATTTCCTTGATTATTTATTATCTGTGTCTCACCCACTGAATGTAGACTCTACTGAATGATCACATTATTCCTCAGAGAAGGTCCAGGACAATCTTAAAAACGGTATTTGTTGAAAACTTGAAGGATTCAAGGGACTAAAACTAGGTTTATTTTTCTTGGATAGCTAAACCTAGTAGGGAAGTTATGAACTGGAATCGTTTGAATGGATTAATGAAAGCATAAACAGCACTGTGCCTAGCCTCCTTAATTTCAAGTATTAATCGGGTTATTTGTTCTGTGTTAGATACTGTGCTGCATGGTAGAAATTTAGAGATGAAATATGCAGCCCCTTCTCTTAAGGAACTCATTCGATTTTGGAGGAAGGATAAGGATTGAAGGTAGACAAGCAGATCATCATAAGTGATCTGCAGAGGTCTGTTGCCCTGCATAGGAGGATGTCTCCCTAAACCACTGATAGAAGGCTTCCAGGAGGAGCATGTGACTTCCTAGCTACATTTCGTAAAATGAATAGGTGTATGGTATAGGGTATGCTTGGGGAGTATGACAAGAAATGAGGCTAGAGAGGCACAGAAAGTTCATATCATGAGGAACTTCTATACCTTGCAAAAGCGTTTGATTTTATTCTGAAGATAACAGCCATTGTAGAATTTTAGACAAGGGACTGATTTGATCAGAACACTATGATGCAGTGAAAGGATGGATTAGAGGAATGTGGAGCTAAATGGAGAGAGTTATTAATTCAGGCTTGTATTAATGAAGGCCTGAATTTCAGAAGTGGTTAGAAGAAGAGGATTGGCAAGATTAAGGACATTTAAGGTAAAGTAGTTGATATGTTCTGTGGTTGTGTGTCCATGTTTAACCAAGATAGGCATTCTGGGCCAGGCGCGGTGGCTCACACCCGTAATCTCAGCACTTTGGGAGACCAAGGTGGGCAGATCACTTGAGGTCAGGAGTTCGAGACCAGCCTGGTCAGTATGGTGAAACCTTGTCTGTACTAAAATACAAAAATTAGCCGAGTGTGGTGGCACATACCTGTAATCCCAACTACGAGGGAGGCTGAAGCAGGAGAATCGCTTGAACCTGGGAGGCAAAGGTTGCACCAAAATCACACCACTGCACTCCATCCTGGGTGACAGAGTAAGACTCTGTCTCAAAAAACAGCATTCTGGACTGTAACATTGTTTTTCATATTGTTAAAGTAAAATTTGAAATCTAACAGTTAAACTGTTTCAAAAAGTCTTTTAAGTGTTTTATCTTTTTTTATTTAAAATTGACCTATAACAGTGTTTATTCAGTTTAAAAATCAGAGCCTGGTTGCCTTCTTTGGTCTGTTTTTTTAGATTGGAAAATGTTCAGTATCCCTACCAACTCTACATTGCTCCTTCTACCAGCAGTACAGAACGACCAAGTCCAAATGGTCCAGACAGACCTTTTCAGTGTCCAACCTGCGGGGTGCGATTCACCCGTATTCAGAACCTAAAGCAGCACATGCTCATCCACTCAGGTAATGTCACCTTCCCTGTTGTTGCATAAGTAAACACTCTAAAACATTTTATTTTGGAGTCCCAGTTAAAATAGAAAACAGGTGCTTCTGAGTTTAAAAAAGAAAACTCTGGGAAATCAAATGAAAACAGAATAGCTAAGGTTTATTGCTGAAATGGTGCAGTGTCAGAAAGTTGTTTGCCATGGGTGTTAAGTATTCTGATTAAAAGAACCTAAAGTGATATGGAGTGAGTAATTTGTAAATAAAAAGACATATTAGATGTGCACATAGAGGTGAGATAAAGAAGTGCAAACAGATGGTAAAGCGAATAAGGTTAAAAGGGTCAATGTGGGTGTTCTGTGTGCTATTTTTCTTATAACGTCTCTGTAAGTTTGAAATTATTCCCAAATAGTGTGTTTAAAATATAATATTTTCTTGCTAATTTACTTTCAGTTCTGCAGCCTCAAATCTCCGTGTTCCCTGATGAGTCAGCTTTGTAGTTTATATATTTTTAAAACGTAAGAGAGATTTTGGATAGATGTATAGAAGGGATTTGAAACTTTAGTTCAATAATCACATAAAGGCAACAGGATTCTTGTGGGTAAAACACTGACCTCTGATGAGTATAAGAGGTCTTTGCTGCTGTTTTCAGCTGTGTGAGTTAATATCTCACTTTCCTCTTCTGTAGATAGGTCTTATAGTCCCTGGCCTAGCACCAATTCTCTGTAACTTTGTTCAGTCAGCAGATTGTGTTTTGAAAGGTTTTAAAATTTTTTTCCCCAAAAAACTGTGATAATGAATTTGAGGTTTATGACTTTACAGTTTATTTTTTGTTTTTAGATTATATTTTGTTTTTCTTTATAGGAATTAAACCATTTCAGTGTGACCGCTGTGGGAAAAAGTTCACCAGGGCTTACTCGCTAAAGATGCATCGCCTAAAGCATGAAGGTAAACGCTGTTTCCGGTGCCAGATATGTAGTGCCACTTTCACTTCCTTCGGGGAATATAAACACCACATGAGGGTTTCCCGGCACATTATCCGCAAGCCTCGGATTTACGAGTGCAAAACATGTGGCGCCATGTTCACCAACTCTGGAAATTTAATCGTGCACCTGAGGAGTCTGAACCATGAAGCATCAGAGCTAGCAAACTACTTCCAGAGCAGGTGAGGTGCACAACGAAAACCCAACCAGGAAAACTGCTTTCTAAACTCTCTTTTCCTGCTTTTAGGGCAGCCTGCTGTGTTTTTACATCAGGTTGCCAGCTAGTCAGTCACATTCGTTATAAATTCCCACTATTCATACTCTAAACTCCTGATCTGATAAAATTTTGCTGAGTCTTCTAAGTATATAAAATTATAAATATTTTATAGTTGGTATTAAAAATATTTTCCTGTAGAAATAGACTACTTGTCCTCTTGAGGTATTTTTTAAATAATACAAGGTTTAAGTAATTCTGTAATGGACCTTAAATAGATCTTATTGGAAATTTTACCATGTCAGATGATACTTAGTGATACTGGATTACTTCAGACTCTGGATGTTAGTAAAATTCTTGACCACTTCTCTCTGTTTAAAAAAATTCTATATAAAGAAATCTCCATTGACCAGCAAGAAAAGTTTCAACAGTAACTATAATGGGTGTGATGGTTTAGATTTCATGAAGTCATTCCTGTTTTCATTCAGTTTAGAGTTCTATTCTTTTATAATAGAATTACCTTTCTGACTTATAGCACATCCAAAGAAATCAGGTTCTAGTTCTAGTTCTGCCACTAACTGCTGTTGATTGAACATGTCACTTTACAGGTGAAAAAGCTTGAAATTTAGAGAAAATGTAAGCTTTAAACGATGGTTTCTAAGTTCTCCTCTAGATATGAAACTGTTGTTTTAAATCATAAGAATTATACTTCTGTAGGAATCCTTAATTTCTCATAAAATGAAATTTTTACAAATCTTTACTTTTTTTTTTTTTTTTTTTTTTTTTTGAGGCAGAGTCTCACTCTGTCCCCCAGGCTGGAATGCAGTGGCACGATTTCGTCTTACAAAAACCTCAGCCTCCTGAGTAGCTTGGATTACAGGCACCCACCACCAAACCTAGCTAATTTTTGTATTTTTAGTCAAGATGTGGTTTCACCATGTTGGCCAGTCTGGTCTTGAACTCCTGACCTCAAGTGGTCCGCCCACCTTGGCCTCTCAAAGTGCTGGGATAACAGGTGTGAGCTACCATGCTCAAGCCAATTCTTTACATTTTTAATCATCTTTATTTTTAAAACCTTTTAATTTTTTAATTGAATAGATGGGGTCTTGCATTGTTGCCCAGTCTGGAGTGCAGTGGCTATTCACAGGCACAATCATAGTGCACTCCTGGGGTCAAGCAATTCTTCTGCTGGGGTTACAAGTGTGGGCCACCACACCTGACTTAAAACCTTATTATTTTTAATATCCACTTGATATCCAAAAACCTTATTTTTAAACAAATTCCAAATTATTCCTGCATAGATTTTGTTTTTCCCCTCAAATCAGACATTCATTTTATATAACGCAGTCATCTCTAATTCTGAATGCGTGGTTGCCATCTCACTAAACCTTAGGTTATACATAATCATATTAAACATAGTTTGCTTGGGACTAAAATAGTGTTCCTGTTAACTACTCCTGTTATCTTTATCTTCCCTGTACAGAGCCCTGTATTCTCCACTCTTCTTCTCTAACACCTGAAGACTTCTTAAAAAATATAACATAAGGCATTCTAAATTACTTTGTAGATGAACAGATTTTAATTTTTTGTTAATACCAAACAATAAAATTATAAAATAAACTCATCAAGTCTAATTACATATATTATTGACAATTTTGGTATAATGAAATTTTTAGTTCAGTACTAAGATTTAAATAAAGCCTCTAAGATAAGAATTATTTTACATGCTTAGTTTCAACTACCAAAAAATGCTTATAAGTAGAAAATTTAGGAAATATAGAAAAGTATAAGGAAGAAATTTAAAATATTTTCTGATCTCATTACTTAAGGAAAATAGCCACTGTTTTAGTATATTTTACTGTCCATGTTTCCTGTGAGTATCAATAATTAAATACTTTTTGAGGATTAACACATAACCAGTCACAAGGCATTCATTTCCAAATTCTGATTCAAAGATAATTTATTTTCATATACCAAATGTAATAGCAAGATACACATACATTATTTTCTACATTTCACAAGTTTATATAGTAGATTATGTATCAGGTCACTTATGCATAAGGACTTAATTTCTTAACTAATGTCAAGTTTAGTAATATAAAGCTAGGTTTATATATCTCTTACTCAGTATATAATCAAGAAAAGTTAAGCATTAAAGTTACTCAGATGATCTTTGTTTAAGTGAGCATGCTACATTTGTTTTGTATATGGAAACTCCTCTACATAGAACAAGAAAGGCGTTAGGGTGTCCAGAGTTATAATAAAAGTGATAATCTGATGTATTGGTGGTAGGGAAGATTTGATACATTTTGGTTTTACTGGATGTTTTGCTTCATATTTAGGAAAGTTTATAAGTTGAAAGTTCCTGAGTTTTAATCTTCACTGAACAATTAGTGAAATGAAAAGTCCCAATTTTGTTGTATAAATCAGAGCTTTTTATTATTGCTTATCCATTACTGGTTTAAAAATTAATTCCATATTTCATCCTTTGCCTCTTATCTAGTGATTTCCTAGTGCCGGACTACTTAAACCAGGAACAAGAAGAGACCCTTGTTCAATATGATCTTGGAGAACACGGTTTTGAAAGCAACTCCTCTGTTCAAATGCCTGTAATTTCACAGGTCTCCTCGACCCAGAATTGTGAAAGCACTTTTCCCTTGGGGTCTCTTGGTGGGCTGGCAGAAAAAGAGGAAGAAGTGCCCGAGCAGCCAAAGACCAGTGCTTGTGCCGAGGCAACCAGAGATGACCCCCCAAAGTCAGAGCTGTCTTCTATAACTATTGAGTAATTTTGTGATTTGGCTTCATTTTTGTTTTTTGGAAAGTGCCTGTGCTTGGTCTTGTACATTTAAATTAAATTTAATTTTTTAAACAAAAAAAAAATGGGCAGCAGGGGAGGGGGAGATTGGGAAAGAATTTCCCTTTTTACTTTCTGAGCCCTGAAACTAATTTTATTTTTCATAAATGAGAGATTGCTTCTGTAAGTACACAATAACATGATGTTAAAACAGAAACTACGAGACTTAAGGAGAACTGGTTGACTTAAACATACATACTCCAGTTTCTTCTTCCATTGTTAAAAGTAGGCTAGCAACAGATCATTAGCTAGAGAGGAAATCAGATGATCATTGACCTTCTTGAGATGAAAAAGTACACAAGAAACTAATTACTAAACAGTTTGACAACTGGCCTGAATAGATACTTACTGCTGTACACAGAATGTTGTATAATATTTTGTAAAGCCTGTTGTTTCTGGAAGTATTTATGGAAGCTTTCTTAAAAATTATTAGGGTAAATACTCCAAATCCAGCATACTTTTTTTTTTCAAGGCTTGTCATTTCTATTATGTTTTTTTCCTGGTGAAATTTTGGTACTGCAGTGGGCATTCTCTGTACCTTTATAGTACCACTCCAAAGACAAAGAACTATGATTGACAACAGTCAAGCTGTGGATGAAATGACCAGGAATGGAGAGTGAAGTATGTAAATCCCAGCTTCATAGGAACTTCTCATACTGCTTTTCTGACTAAAATTGCTGTTTACCTGGTCTCTGAATGTTAATGCCTGACTAATTTAAGTCATTGCCCAAATCAGTTAATCAGTTTTCCTCTTGCCCCATCAATATGTTCTCTTCTCTTGCATGTATTGGCATGCTGCCATATAAATTAAAATATTAGAGATATTCTGTATTTTACATATAGGTTTATGTATTGTTGGGGATGTTTTCGTTGTGCTCTTTTGAATGTAATAAAGAGATCTCTATTGAGGCTACATTCTTTTTTTGCCTTTTTTTTTTTTTTTTTTTTTTTAAGAGGGTGGCATCTCACTCTGTTGCCCAGGCTGGAAGTGTAGTGGCTCAGTCATAGCTCACTGCAGATTCAAACTCCTGGGCTCAGGCGATTCTCCTGCCTCAGCCTCTTGAGTAGCTAGGATTATAGGCATGTTCCACCACATCTGGCTAATTTTATTTTTATTTTTTGTAGAGATGAGATCTCACTATGCTGCCCAGGCTGGTCTTAAACTCCTAGGCCAAGTGATCCTCTTCCCTTGGCCTCCCAAACTGCTAGGATCACTGCAGCTGGCCAAGGCTACATTCTTAACCCAACTAGGTTGTTTGCTAAATCCCATATGACAGCAATACATTGTCCTTACATATTTTTAGACATTGCAAAGTTATTAAAAGCAATTACTATAGTTTTTACACAATGTAGGCAACAATGTAAAAGATGAGAAAAGGCTGTAAGATTTTCATCTATGACTCATAAATCTGTTCAGGAGAAAAAAGAAAATTGTTAATACTAATGAGCAACTGAAAACCTTAAAGCAATGAATATTACCATTTCTGCTGCTAAAAATATGAAATTTTTTGGTGTATGGTTGAAATTTTTATGATTCTCTAGACTTGGGTATACTTTTTATCTGGTGTCATTAAAGCATTTCTAATATTTATCCTAAATATTTGTAAGTCTGTGAACAGTGAACATTTGAGTAAGTTTCTATGTAGATACCCAAAGTTTAATAATTATGAGACCACCTGATTTGATTAGAAAAGAGACAGAAAATACAGTTCTTTAGTCAACACAAGATCTGAATTTTGTTCAGGTGCTAGACCATGCTAAATGTATATATTTTTAGTTAAAGTGATTTGTTTCAGTTTTAAAAATTGGCTAATTCTGTAATTTTTTCCCCCCCCCCCCAAAAAAAAAGGAAAAGGAAATTACATTTTTTTTAGAATTGTTTTAGGTTAAGATTGTCTCTCCCCATATTCTGCAGTCCTTAACCTGTTTTCAGCTTTTTACCTCACTCATGAACTTGTTTTTACCCATTTGCTCTCAAACATGGGTGTGTTACCTTCAGGAGAATGAGCATACACAGGTTATGATAGGCTTCCACCATTTATGCTTCTTTACTGATAGGGTTGAATTACTTCCTGCAGCAGACTGTAATACTTCATGTAGTACTGCTGTTTCTCAACTGGAAAGGTCAGGAATTTTTATTTTAATGTCACATTGTGGTCTTTGAAAACTGTCGTGCCTACCAATAGCTAAATCTCAAAATTAATTTTAAAATCTATATTGACAAGAATAGGTAAAATTATAATCAAGAATTATTGTTACCCTTAGTTCCAAGAGGTTTTTTGTTTTTGAAAGAGCAAGAGGAAAGGGAAAAAAAAGGAAAGAAATAAGAATGAACAAGATAAATGTATAAGAATTGTTTGCAGATTTATTGATTACAAGTGTTTTGTTTTTTAGCACATTCCCTACCTTGAAAACTTTACATTAAGAGAGCCAAGCACAATTTTGGTGGTTGTAAGATACTCTGTGTTCTCAGAATGAAGGATTACCCATCACTGGGTATTCTTTCCCAAGTAGAAATTTTAGATTTTCATTGGTAATTATAAATTGCCAGGTTTTATGGGAAATCTAAAAATACTGTGAAAATGCATATCTGGTTAGTTGTCTGCTGCCCAGATCTTACCAATACCAGTAACTAACCAGTACTTAACATAAAATGATACAAAGGCCTTTTTCTATTTCAGTGAGGGTCTACATTTTTCTTGATATATGTACTTTAAGGATATTGGATCTGTTTTAGGAAACAAATTTGCACAGGATAATTGTATATATAATGGTATTTAGATTTATTTCAAATTCATCTTAGGAGGGATGCCTAGATGCATAATTTTTACCAGGACATATTGAAAATATTGCAAAGAGATAGCCAGCTATATTATCCCATTCATTAGAAATTACAAGTGTAACTAAACATAAATATTCCAGTTTAGAGTACTTAAACATAGCTATCTTTCTTAAGGCCAGGAGGGTAACTTTGTGGTATCTAAAGGGCTTAAATTTCAGAATGCAGAATAAATTGCCTTTTTAAAACCAAGCATTTTATACAAGAGAAGCTTTTATTTTCACTTTTTTAACTACCAAATAGGTATGATGTACTTTAGAAGTAAACAAAGATGTTCACCCATGATAATAGATGTTAAAGCTCCTGCAGTTATTCTCTTCATTTTTAAAGGGTATATTGTAATAGTGGGAAGCATCTAGCATGTCAGTGATTTCATCTAATTCAGAAACAAAGGGATTAATATTGGTCTTTTTTTTTTGGCATTTTAAGTTTTATGTAAAGGGATGTACATGGAGATTATCACCCACAAATGTATTTAAATAGATTTTTCTTAATTTGAATTTCAGGTAATCTTTTTATTTCAAGTAATTAGTTATGCATTTACATTGCCAGTTTTGTTTTTTTTTAAGTTCTTCAATTTCAGTAAGACAAAATATACTAAAATGTTTAAATAGCCTCATTCAGTCTTACATTTTGACATTTCAACGACCATTCTGACTTACAGTAATTAGGTCCCCCTGTTATGACACATGCCTTTAGTCTTAAAAACTAGCAAAAAACCTTTCATTTTGTTAAAATACTTTACCAAATGAAATAGACTAGTCAACACATCTAATGTCCATAATTATTGGTAACTTAACCAGTAGGCTGGTTCAGGAGACTCTCCCAGTTTATAAATGGTTCCCTTGGGAGCCTTTGGAAACTGTATTAAATCTTTGAGTCTTTTATTTCTTCTTTTATTCTCTTCATCTAAATAGAGGCCAGTTATGTATTTTAGCAGCTTGTGGCTTGAAGATACTCAGATTATGTTTTTAGTCCCTTTTAGCTTTAATAGTCCTTGAAAAATACGTTACTATATAATACAGTGGCAATTCTATAACAGAGAATTGTTCTTATTACTTGATGAATGAATAATCCTAAAATTTTAATATTTCAGCTGAAAGAAGTTTGAGATTTGTGGAATTGATGAACAAAAGAATTAGAAACGTTTTACTGTGTTTCACTCATCTGCAAAGTATGAAGTTGTATTTCTGAAATATACATCCAAGTGAACGAGAATTTAAAATTTTCTCAATATTAATATTAACATATTAACTGGGAAAAAACTAGTGTGAAGTTTACAGTTAGAAGAAACAGACCCAAAGTTGCCAAAAGGTAATAAATGTAGTTTTCACTGTAAGTTATTAATATAAGATGCTTTATTTGTAATATATTTAGATTTTGAAAGTTATTGAGAGACATGTATAAAAGCTAAATTTTCTTTTCTGAAGCAGCAGAACAAAATTGGGATAACAAGGAAGCTCTATTGTGGCAAACATGTCTGTGAGGAATATTATAACTAAGCATACTCCCACAGGCTTTAAACTCAAATCATGAACATTTAAATTCAGTTGTTCCTTATTTTGCCTATACCCATTTTTATCTTTCAGTGTCGTTTTTGCTTGACAGAATAGAGTATTTTTATTTGGAAAGTCCTCAGCAAGATGAATTAGCCAAAAGCAGTAATGGTTCAGATTAAACAACAAAGTGGAATTGATCCAATCCCCAGGCTCAACTAAGGAACAGTCGCTCTCTGGATGTTTCATTTTAGACTATGGATAAGTTGAGATGTTGTAGTATTTATGAGGGGGATTAAGCCTATGTCAGTTATGGGATGAAGACTTGCACTAGTACCATCAGTAGTTACACTTCTTAAAAAACTTTTTACTGAACTGATACAGTTAGATATTTCCACTCTATCATGATTATATTTTTATGACAGAAAAAAACTGTTCCATGTTTTTATAGTCTCTGCAGAGATTTCAGATGATGTTATTGGTATCTCAGTTTGGCAGTATCCGAAAAATTGAGATTGCTTTTAAAGTGTTTGTGCTACTTTTAGTTAAGTAAACCCCCACTGTATAAGACCCAGGCTGGTTCCAGCTAATACCAAGGTTTCTGTGTGCATGATAGTTTATAAAGAACTTAAGAGTAAAGACTATGGATGAAAAACAAAAACTTTTTAAAATAAATGTTTAACTTTAAAATTTTTAGTTTTGTTTTTTTTGAAGTACCTGGTTTATAAAGTCAAATTACAAGAATTTCCTTTCTCTTTTAAATTGACAAATTTTGCTGATTAAGCTTAAAGTCCTGGGCACAATTGTGATGATAGACTCATAAAATTGCTGCCTAGTGGTTTGAGGAGCTCCAGTGTCATGACTTTTATTAAATTGCCTTTGTTTACCCACATGCCGATCTAGCCATATTTAGATTTCATTATTCAGTCAAACAGATGAAAAATCATCCCCTAAATGAATGTTGAGGTTACCAAAGTACATCACCTGCTGAGGAAGGATAAATCTTCCTGCTTTAAGGGAGCCCTGTTGTCTCCTCTTAAAACACATTGTTTCCCTTGGTATTAGTGGAAGCTGTGTTCAAGATGGGAAGCCTTTCATGCAGTTCTTAGAAACACCTGCTTTCTAAAGAGAGCCTTTTCTAGGATTAGGTTATGTGTGTTCTCTAGGAGATTTTTAATTTTAGTTACCAATTTAATTTTCAAGTTGACAGATGCTATGTAAAGTCTCTCATACTGAGAGTAGTCCATTAAATTTGTAAAAGTTGCACTGTTTTTCATCTTTCAGGTACCTGAAATGAATGACATCAGGTATTTGGAAGGAATAAGGTCATAAACTATTCATTTTCTTCCATGTACAAAGTGATGACTTCTAAGCTTGTATCTCAAGGTATTTTTTAAAAAAAGCAACAGTCCCTAATAGAGTAAAATTTGGTTTTGGTTCAAGTTCTCAATAATATATTTAATGTTTCTGTTATTACTGGTGCCTCCTGTTGCATCAGATAGAGATTGCCTGCCTCTTTATAGGGCACCCTTGTGGCACCTTATGTCCGACTTGGAGGATAGTATATGGCTTCTTTGTGCCTCTACTATCTTTTCAAAAGCCATTTTATAAAAATCCTAGGTAGCCTATTTTAATATTTAAATATATATATTTGTGAAAGAACTTTTAGAACAGACTTTTTTTTTTACTTTAAAATGTCTGTATTTCCATTTTTAAGAGTAAATTTAATCTTCTCCAGGATTTAGAAATGTCTTTTTTTCCAGAGAAACATAATGAAAAAGTCAGATTGAGGAAATAGACCAGAAATAAGTGACAGAAGAAACTGTTGTTTGGTTAAAGGAGACAGATTTGAAGGAAAAAAGTTTTGATGTAACAGAAATGAATTTTTTTTTAATTTTGTTTTTGTTCTGTAATTTCATATTTGCTGCTACAGTAGCTCAATATTTTACAGGGCTAACATAAATCTGGCTCCATTTAAAAACTGGAGTACTTCCTAGTGCAACCAGCCTAGGCGGAAACTGTACACCATGGTCTTCCAGATGGGTGACTGATGGCTTTGTGTAGCTGATGCATGCTTTAATATTTGCCTATAGCCCGGCAGCAAGGAAGTCGGGGTGGGAGGGACTTTTTTACCCTGCCAGTTATAGCATTATGATTCTTTCTGGGCACTGGCATTTTGTGAAACTCTCAAGGGAAGGTGATGCAGGGGAGAAAATGTGAATTAAATTACATAGATGGGTGTTTTTATGTCTTCTACCCCTTTCCTAGAACTAGTACAGCTCTTAACTGTGCCAGTCCCCAGTTCACCAGCTTGTATCCAGTCGTCATCTCATTCAAGTATGGCTTTACTTGGTGACACTGGCCATAGCTAAGTTACTTGGCATGTTTGACTTTTGACAATAACAAAAATGGTTTTGGATTTTGTTTTATTTCCAAAAAATGTATACAATGTCAGAACTTCACATTTTATATACTAGTATCTGGCTATTAGTATTTTACAGGAACCATAGTTCTTGGTGACTACATATATATATATATATATTTTTGTGACTTTTTGTAAACTAAGTGCCGTTTCAACGTTACAATCATTTTTAGAGTTATTGTAATCAATGTGAATATCATGATTTTTCAAATCTGTTCTGAGCCTATAGTGTTTGCTTTGTGAACATAAGTGTATTGTATATATTCTGTATAGTTATATTGTACTGAAATATTAGCTTGTTTGATATAAGGAAAATATGTATTGAGTACCTTTTTGCTAGCCTGATTGTTTAATCTTTTTAAAAAAGGTTTAAACTTTTTTTAAAAAAAAAATCTTTAAACTGGCCTTTATTACATGGTCACAAATAAAGTTGCAGTTAGGAAAGGGATGGGCAAGGGAAAACTAGTTTTGAGTGTCTTTAGATAGAAACATGAGACTAAGGTTTGGTTTGTTTTTGTTTTCTCATTAAAATATCTTACGCTTTATGGAATAAAACTTCCTGCTGTTGTTATTTGTTGTTTGCTGGATGGTGGTGTTGGCTGAGGTCATGTGAGTGAGACAAGGCATCAGAGTAATTCATTACTTAAATAATTATCTACTTAGAGTGTACAGAGTAGAGAGGATTACATTAGACAGCACATGTCAATTTTTGGTAAAGTAAGAAGCGTTAAGTGCAAAGATCTCACAAACACCATACTCCACCTTGGAAGGAGAGTATAAAGGCAGCTAGTTAGAGGAACTCATCCAATCCTAGAGCTGTTGAATAAGGTTCTTGTATAAAGCTAGGTACTGTGGGGTGGGTTGCATCTTTCAAAGTTGCTCTGATTCTTTCAAGTCATATTTTATTGACTAGAGACCAATTGGTGCCATTTCAACGATATCTTACCACCAGGTAGTAAAAAGTAGGTACCTAGTAGGGGAAAACAGCTCATTACATAGGTAATGAATCTATGAGATCCTGAGGAAGGAAAAGTTTTCTAACTTTAGATTCATTGATATGGATTTTGACAATACTGGTCTTCAGAATGACAGTAACAGGCAAAGAAAATTATTTTATTGACCTCAAGCTACCTGGATCATTAGAATTAAGTTCAGAGAGGAAGAGGGTAAATTTTAAGAAGCATACTCTTTCATTCCAATGTGTTGAACATTTTTAACAATTTACCAAATCATTCAAGGTCAGAAAATGTTGGGTACTCCAGTAGCCTTGGCCACAGATGAAGCGTGTAAGTGCAGAATGTAGAATTGGAAACAGATACATCCTTGCAGCCGTGGTGGCTCACACCTGTAATCCCAACACTTTGGAAGACTGGAGGAGGATCACTTGAGCCCAGGAGTTCAAGACCAGTCTGGACAACATAGGAAGACATCATCTGTACCCAAAAAAAAACGCTGGGCCTAGTGGCTCACACCTGTAGTCCCAGCTACTCGGGAGGCTGAAGCGGGAGAATTGCTTGAACCTGGAAAGTCAAGACTGCAGCGAGCTGAGGTTGCACCACTGCACTCCAGCCTGGATGACAGAGTAAGAACCTGTCAGTTTGCTTTGCATACTTGCATATAAATTATGTACCAGAAAGATTCCTTTCAGAGAATGCTAGTGAAAGTAATGACCAAAGATGTGTATCAACTGATAGAGCAGAAATTAGTAGTTGGGGTTTTTTCTTTTTTGAACAGGAATTTTGGTTCTAAGAACTAAACTGAGAAAGTTAACAAAATCTGCAAACATACCAAAGGTTTAAAGGGAGAGAACTTGCTTGTAACAACATCAAATCCCACAATTTAATGTATTTCTTTTTTGGGGAGTAAACTATACAGATAGAAAAACTAAGACAAGGCATATTCAATCTAGAAAGTCAGTCCTCTTGAACAAATTGATTTATAACTAGGGTTTGAACACCCTTAAACAGAAAGCTATTTTGTTGTTTTCTTAAATTCCAATTCATTTACTTGAATTTTTCTGAAAAATTAAAATGTTTATGTGTATTTTGTAGATAAGAGAGAGGAGCTGGCATTAGCATCGTTTTGCAAGGCTTTCTCACATTATCCCATGCCCTTTCTTCCACACCTGCCTAATTTTTTCCATGACTTAACATTTCTGGCTGCCTTTGGCTGGAAGTCATTTAGTGAGTGTCTCGTTTACCAGGGACCTTGAAAGTTAGGCTCAGTACCACACACACACACCCCCCCCCTAGTAAAGGGCCAGCTTAAATGACTTGCCTTTGATGATTGTTGCCATCTACAGACCCTCTGTGGAGAAAGTTGCCTTCGGACGTAACAAGAAAATACTTCACCAAATAAATGTTCTTCTGTAGCCTATTTTAAATTGGGAGCTTAGACAGAAATGCTCTCTTGACAAGTCAACAACAGTACATATAGTAGGACCTGTATACATGATAACTTTTGTCCAGGAACAGAATTCTTTGTTAAATGCAGATGACTCAAAAAATTAGTAAACAGTCCTTTTCAGTTTGTTTTATGGTTTATAAAATGCTAGCACTTTTAGCTATTTGATCTTCAGAAACCCAATAAGATAAACAGGAAAAGTAGTAACAGATGTGTGAGCCACATAGACGGCGCCCCTTCTCGCCCATTACAGGGAGAGATCCACCGAGAAATCAAGCTGTGAACAGAACTGGAGTCTCAGAGTTATTGACTTAGTGGAGTCTCTGGACTCTGCTCTCTCCCAGCACAGTTCCTAGAAGAACAGGAATTGGGGTTCTTTTGTGTGTTGGCACTTTGTGAAACCTTTGAGGGAAGGTAATGCTGGAGTGAAATACGAATTCTGCGGGTGGTTGTTTGTATCTAAATTATCTTACAGGAGAGCCATTGTAACTTTTACGGTGTGAAAAGAATTGCTCGTGACCATTTTCTAAGATGTGCACTGGTCGGTTTTTTCTCATGTGCTCCTACCTATTTAATACCTCCACAAGGTTATCCTTCCCACCCCCTGTTGATAACGTTTTCCGTTATTTTCTTCATCCCTGCTGCTACTAGCTTAATTCGAGCCTGTGTTGTTTCTGGCCTAATAACAGCACCAGCCTCTGCTGCCATTCCTTCCCTTCAGCTGGGCTTCCTTCCAGTCCATCCTTGGCATTGCTACTGGAGTCATCTTTCTAATCAGGCCACTGCCCTGCGCAAAGCCTCCTGCCCCCTGGCTCCCCCTGGACACGCCCCTCGATCCTCACTCTCCCCTTCTACTTACCCACGGTTTGAGGTTGACTCACTCCTGTAGATTTTGTTTGGCTTTACCAAACCAGTTAGCCACACAGCCTTGCAAAAATCTACCTCAGGGTAGTTGTGAGAATCGAGTGAGTTACATGTAAAATGCCTCGTGTTATTGTGACCACTTCAGAAGCCTTGTCTGTTATTACAAGACACTGGCATCGCACTCGCCTCTGTCTCCCCTCGCCTGACTAAATTCTTGAGGTCAGGGAGTATGCCTTTTATTCGTACGTCCTCTGTAGTACCTGGTACAGAGAACTCAAAAACTGTCGAATGAATGATTAAATGTTGCCAAGAAATGGTCATAAGCTCAATTTATGACAGTGCTTAGAGATACTTGTCTGGAAACTTTAGGACAGAGTACCTAGAATAATTTTCATCATGCCACCTGATGAGTAGCCTCAACTCACTTCAGCAAATGTCTCAGCATCTTTTTTTTTTTTTTTTTTTTTTTTGAGACGGAGTTTTGCTCTTGTTGCCAAGGCTGAAATGCAGTGGTGCAATCTTGACTCATCACAACCTCCATCTCCCGGGTTCAAGCGATTCTCCTGCCTCAGCCTCCCGAGTAGCTGGGATTACAGGCGTGTGCCACCACGCCCAGCTAATTTTGCATTTTTAGTAGAGACAGGGTTTCTCCATGTTGGTCAGGCTGATCTCAAACTCCTGACAGGTGATCCACCCGCCTCGGCCTCCTAAAGTGCTGGGATTACAGGCTTGAGCCACCGTACCCGGCCCTCACTTTTAAATGAAATAGAAGGCTGTATGAGTTACGAATTAATACTAACTGTAATCCTCAGAACAGCTGCTATCAGCCTGGCTAAATTTCCCCAACCTGTTGTTTAGAACACTGGCATCTGCCATTTTTCTCCCCCTTCACCTGGTTTCCTCATCCATCAAGTTCAACATTAAGTATCTCTTTTTTTTTTGAGACGGAGTCTTGCTTTGTCACCCAGACTGGAGTGCAGTGGCACAGTGTCGGCTCACTGCAACTTTCATCTGGGTTCAAGTGATTCTCCTGCCTCAGCTTCCCGAGTAGCTGGGATTACAGGTGCCTGCCTCCACGCCCCGCTAATTTTATATATATTTGGTAGAGATGGGTTTCGCCAGTTGGCCAGGCCGGTCTCAAACTCCTGACCTCAAGTGATCTGGCTGCCTCGGCCTCCCGAAGTGCTGGGATTACAGACGTGAGCCACCACGCCTGGCCTTAAGTATCTCTCAAGGAAGATTTCCCAGAGCCTTCCCCGCTACGTTGGGACTTTATATTATGTTCACATAACATCCTGCGCTTCTATTACTATGGTAACTATTTAAAAACAGTTGGACTAAACCCCATTACATTAAGTTCCACTAGGACAGTGATCGTATCTGTTTTATACCAAGGGGTCCCCAAGCCTGAGGTTGTTTGAAGTCTCTGCCCTTAAGGATCTTATGGAAGTAAGCAGAAATAAGAATTATAGAAGTACAACTGATAGAAATAACTGATTGCCATGAGAGAAACACCAAAAAGTATACTTTGGAAATTTGAAGAAGAGAGAGACCTGGCTGGAAGGGTGAGGGAAGGCAGCATGGCAGAGGCGACACTTGAGCTGGGTCTTCTTGAGAAGAGATGTAGGATTTGTACAGACAAGTGAGGGAGAAGGAGATGGCTCCAGGAAGCAATATGCAGCCTCACGGGTTGAGGGAACAGAAGTGTAACTTGCTGAGCCTTGCAGGATTCCTGAGGGGAAGAGTGGAAGAAAACCTTATAAACTAGACCAGCACCAGGTCAGAGAAGACCTGAAGAACTGCAGCAGCTGTATTTGGTAGGAATCATCTCACATTTTCAAGCACAGGAACATGAGCAGAGCCCTCTCTAGAAAGATTAAAAGCAGATTAAAGGGATGCATACGGACTTAACTAAGACCCCTGAGTTTCAGCAGAACTTTGGGTAAGAACCCAGAAGGGGATGGGAGTGGTGCTGGAGAGGAAGGGGTGTGTGTTCGTGACATCGAGTCTGAAGGAGACAGAAGTTGCGGAGAGTGGGGAGAGGTGGCCTGAACTTCAGTCCAGGTCTCATCTCTGCACAGCAGAGAACAGCGGCTGTATTCTACGATGTAGCAACACCAAGTACGTGGCCTCCGTAAATGCTTAGGCAACCTCCCTTTCTTGTTCGTTTTTTTGAGAGGAAACTTTCCCAGAGAAAATGGAGCAAGAATTAGACCAGGTTCAAGAGTTGGGCTTCAGAATTAGGCTAAAGGATAGATTCCCCCCACCACCTTGTAGTCATGCAAATTAAGTCATCTAGCTGGTTATTTAGTTATTAAGTTACTAACTCTCCAACAGAATGTAACTTCCACTAAACCAGGTTGGTGGGGTTGAGCGCTCCAAAGACAATTTCTCAGGTACAAATTCTGCTGCCTGCAGTTCCTCCTAATTTCCATCTGTAAGCATTGAATGACTCACATGAGACACTGCAGATGCAACAGTGAACAGAACAGCAGAAATCCTGCCCTCCTGGAGTTTATAGTCTTGGTGAAGATTGGGTATGGTCAACAACAAAGAAAAGCAGTGTGGTTAGGTGGTAGTAAAGGCTAAGGAGAAAAATCAAAATGGGGGAAAAAGCACTGATGGCCCGGTGAGGAAGTGACAGTTGAGTAAAGGCCCAGTGAGGAAAGAGGCTGCAGGCAGAGGGAACGGCTGGTGTGAGGCCTGGGAAGAAGCCAAAATAGAACAGGCAATGCCAGAGAGATTAAAACGTGACACACCAGAGGTGCTGAGAGTGGAGGAGGCTTGTTTCCAGGCCTAATAGATGGCTTTTCTGAGGCCAGGTGCAGTGGCTCACACCTTGTAATCCCAGCGCTTTGGGGGGCCAAGGCGGGTGGATCACCTGCGGTCAGGAGTTTAACAGCAGCCTGGCCAACATAAATACAAAAAAAATATTAGCTGGGCGTGGTGGTGAGTGCCTGTCATCCCAGCTACTCGGGAGGCTGAGGCAGGAGAATCACGTGAACCCGGGAGGCAGATGGCCTTTCCTGGCAGTCAAAGGAAGCCTGTGGCTCTGAGCTAGAGCCAGTTGCTTGCAGCACTTGTCAACTTTTAATTTTTTAAAAAGCAGAGTTCATTCTCCATATCCAAATTTTTGTCATCTATGGGGGTTTAAAATGCCATTTGAAAGTCCTCTACATGTCAGATCCCCAACCACAGAGGGACTGGCTGACTATGCAGTTACTCTTGCGTGTGCCAGCCCCAGAATGTGCATGCATGCAGATGTGCTTCACAGGCATGTACTGTGTGTTCATTCAACAGATTAAAAATGGCTTTCATAAGAGCACTTAACTGCCCTGGAGGAGGCCAGTGTAGGGGATGACATTTAAACGGGCAATGTGCATTTGCACTGATTCATCCACTAGTGCCCAATATGTGCCAGTATGTTTGTGTTTAATTTCTCTCCAGAGCTAGGGTTCCACAGAACCCTGCCCCCGCACTTACCTATGACAATTCCAATCCACTACATAGATACAGGCTGGCAGACATGGCAGGGGTTTCCTTGTGGTCTCAAGAGAAAGACTGGCACAGATTAGTTTCAGAGGAGTTGGTTCTAACTTTACTTTGCACTTTGTAAGTACGTCAATACATGCACATATATCTACACAGACACACAGACATGTATATAACTTATCTCAGTGGAAAGGAGGGAAAACTGAAGGAGAGGCAAAGGCCTCCCTAGTTCAGTAAGAGAGAATCTTTGGACCCCTAGTCCTCTCCATGTCATCAGAATGCTCTGTAACCACCAGTCATGCTCACCCAAGTGCCCACTCCCAGAACTTCCCCCAGACCCTGATGGGATTGGATCATAGGGCCCTGAGCCTCCACCCCTGAAGCACATGGGAACAAGAGCCCATCCACTCGGAGTGAAGTCACTGTGCTCCCAGTGGAGCCTGCCTTTGCAGCCAGCCCTGACTGGCCTCTGTTGACAGGCCTCAGGAAAAAATTTCCCCAATTTGCTGATTGTCTCTCCGCCTGGGCCCTTCCACTGACAGTCATTGGTTTGCCCCAGCTCTTTTGTGCGTCAGTGGACTTTCCAGTTCCTCTCCCAGCGGAAAGCGTAGGTATGGAGTGGGGCCGAGAGAAGAGCGGAGAGAGCCAAGAGCAGGGAAACCACCGAGCAGCTCGGCTCTGCCCAGCAGCCCCCAGTCTCCAGGGGGAACCAGCTGCCACCCACGCAGCACGTGGCGCCCAAGCTCTGGAACCTCGGAGTGTGGGCCTTGTCCCTGGTTCTCCCCACTTGGCATCTGGAGAGGCCACCTCTAGGTGTGGGAAGTGGGCAGTTATGTAACCTGTGCTCAGTGAGACACTAAGGTTCGGTGCTTGCTTCCCAGAAGTTGTCAGTGGTGCAGTTCCAAGAACAGCGAGTGTCCAAAACAGAGGAGGCTCGCTCATCTTAAGATGGATGAAAAGCACCTGGGTGGCCACGGCAGTTTCCAGGTCCTGTGGATCCAGAGTGACGGGAACGTGTGGTAAGAAACACTTACCTTTCCAGAGCCAAAAACTCGTCCTTCAGTGGCTGAGTGCTGATAAAATGTTTCCAAACTGCTCAACCAAACCCTCTGCCTCTGGAAGGGTCTCCTTCCCCCATTGGTAGACTGCAGGCAGGAGGGCTCTCGGTGCATGGGGGATGGAAGGCAGGAGCCTGGCATGAGCATTGCTTTCCCCCTCCAGGTGTTATTTTGAGGACCCCAGCTGTACTCCTGGTTCCTAGAACAAGGCCTGGCAAACAGACGCCAGTGAGCACCCTTTAGATGGGCAGATGGGGAGATGGAAGTGAGAAGCTGCTGGAAATGGGTCCACAGGAAGGCAAGTCTGGTAATCAGGTTACAGTTAAACACCCCCAGTATGATATGAGCCTCAATACACTTCCTCCCTCAGGCATTTTCAGGAACGAAGGAGCACCAATTATGAGCTGTCCACAGAGAAGTCCAGCTCTTCACGGCTCGGGGTGCTCTTTGGTGCAGCTCTGCAGGGCTTTAGCAACTCCCACCCCAAGTCTTCATCCGCTTCCCTAGGCCTTAATATGAACATAGCTGGTTAGCATTGTTTAACCTTGGAGAAGAAAAGCCTTAGAGAAGTGAAGACTTCCAGGTACGTTGCATAAGATGAGATCCAAGCTCTGGCAGAGGTGGTCTGAGCAGCATCTCCATACCCATGAGAAGAGAGCAGAGAGAAAGGACCTGGTTACCCGTGACCATGTTCCCCAATTCCCTTGGCCTCCCATAAACCTGCTGCAACCTGGGAAGGTGCCGGGGACTCCTGTGTGATTCCAGCCCCTAGCACTCTCCAGGGTCTCAGAAGTAAGGCCTGTTCCAGGTGTGCAGTGATGGAGTGTTTTGGTCAAGTGTTCAGGAAATGCTTGTGGGACTTTTAGTGTCTGCCAGCTTCTCCGAGACACAGTGGGTTACCCACTCTATGCCCAAAGCACCCGGAGTGAGGGTCAGGGCACAGAAAGGCAGTCGGGTTAGCCCCTGGAACGCCACCTTCACAGCGGTGTCCCAACCTGACATGTCCAGGCCTGATGTTTCCACTCACGGGAGCACAGGTGTTCGACATCTATGCTTCGCCAAGATGCACCATAAACCGTGTGGGCAGGGGCTTGTGGGAGAGGTGGGCTGCCCAAAGCTGCCTTCTGAACCACACGTCCATCCTGCCCTGCTGCCCGGCTGGCCCCACTGAAACGCAGTGTGCTTGCCCCTGCTGCCATCACCAGCAGTGAGCCCCACGGTGGACACTGAACCAGACCCACATCACCTTTCTTCACTCAGCCCAAACTTACAAAATATTCTTTTGAAAACTAAATCAGGCCGGCCACTGTGGCTCATGCCTATAATCCCAACATTTTGGGAGGTCGAGGCAGGTGGATCACCTGAGGTCAGGAATTTGAGACCAGCCTGGCCAACATGGTGAGACCCCATCTCTACTAAAAATACAAAAATTAGCCGGGCATGGTGGCAGGTGCCTGTAATCCCAGCTACTCAGGAGGCTGAGGTGAGAGAATCACTTGAACCAGGGAGGCGGAGGTTGCAGTGAGCCAAGATCGCGCCACTGCACTCCAGCCTGGGCAACAGAGCAAGACTCCATCTCAAAAAAGAAATCAAATGCCTTCTGTTTAAAATAAATACTCAACAAAAAATTTCAAGCTGTTAACCATTCATTTTTCAGAAGCCTTTGAATTAGAACAAAATGGAATTATATTTTCAGCTTGGGTCTTTCTACATGTCCCCAGGTCCCAGTGAAAAATCCTTGTCACTGGTGATGCAGAAATATTTCTGTCCCCTCCACACAGGTTCAGTTTGTGGGTCTTCTTTGGGACTGGAAAATCTGGGCACAGAGGCCAGCCCTGCAGAATCTCTCTCCAGCTCCTCCCCCTCGCGGCTCCAGGCCAAGCTCCCACCCTACCACCCCTGGCCTCTGTTCCCTTTGCTTAAGCTTCCCACAAGGCCAAGCAGCCTTCAGCAGAACTGAACTGCTCAGGGAGGAAGACGAGGGTCACAGGCTGATTCTCCTGAATCAGAGGACAGAACATGTCGTTCTACTGCCCACGGCCAAGACCTCAAGGAAACACGCTCTCCCCTCCAGTCCACACTGCCCCAGGCAGAGGAGTAAGAGGAAGCAGATGCTTTGGCCCCGTAGAAAGGGAAATGCCCAGGGGCTGCTGGGGGCGGCCAAGGAAAGAAAGGGTGGGGCAGATTTTGAAATGCTGATGAAGCCGGGTTGGAGTCCAGCTAGTGAAAGTCTGTTTGGGCCTTTTCCACGTGTGCCTAAGCCAGTGAGTTTACAACCTGGTGAGAGAGGTCCTGGCTCCAGCCCCTAAAGCCCCAGTTGGAGCAGGCACTGGCTGCAGGAGGCTGTGCGGTCTGTCATCGTACATGCGGGTGGAGCCAGCGGCCAAGGTGTGTTGTTCTCTTCCCCCGCTGAGGAACCCTGAGCAGGAGGCTCGCCGCCCACACGGCCACAGTGTCCTCTCCTGTAGCTGGGAATGATGGAACCCACTTCCTAGGACCGTGATGAAGGTGACACTTGACATAAAGATTGGAGTAGTCATTCTTTCAGGTGCTCTCCAGCTCTCGCATCCAGCGCAGGAGACAGAAAGAGGTCGCTTAGCATCCCACTTGACAAGGTCAGGGGCACACAGATGGAGTGGAGGCACAGTGAGGTCCCAGGCTGGACGGGGCCTATCTGTGCTCCCACATTAGGAGGGGGAAGAGAATGCCTCACTGGCATTTGGCACAGGTCACCTTGAATGTAAAGTTCTTTCCGTGAGCTTCCAGTTCTGAAAAGATGTCCCTCAGGCAGCTGCTGTCCCAGGAAATAGGTTCTCCACTGAGCCTTGAAGGATCACACAGGTCCTCACACACACCCCAGAAGGTCCCAGGCAGCGACACCTTTCCTGTGCTTGGCTCAGGCTGGTTGGCCAAACGCCGCGACCTCACCTGCCAGGAATGTGACCTCTCTCCGCACCCGGAGAAGCCCATTACCTTGTTTCCCAAGTGTCTGCCTCAGAGGGAGGTCAGTGTCCCCCAGCCTACACTGGGCGCCCATTCCCCCGGTCACAGACAGCTGATTTGTTGAATTAATGAGTGGCTGCTTCTCTCATCCTTTCCCCTCGGCTCATACAAATAAGCGTGTTACCCATTCTTTTGCAACATTTTATTTTTTTCAAACAGATTTTATTTTTTCCTAGCCTATACCTATACATTTTTTCTGTCCTGTTTGTCTTCACTGGGATTTGGACGGGAAGTGGATTATGAGCTGCGAAGAGGTGTCAGATGCCCTGGTGTATTCTGGGAACGGTTCTCTGAACGTCCTTCTGCATGGAGAGTGAGATCTTCTCCACCCTTCCCTGGTGGGCCTGGTCCCTCGACCCCCTCCCCCCACACCGTGTTCTCAGAGCTCTGTGGAAAAAGCACTCAGGCTGAGGATGGAAGAATTTCCCTGCTGAGCTCTTTCCCTATTGAGTTAAACGAGACCATATGAAGTTCCAGAGCATCTGGCACAGAGGCTAGGTTATTCTTGATCCAGGGGTGTGGGCAGGGGGAAACAGTGATAACCTCCAAGGTGAGAGCAGCGCGTGGGGGAGGGAGCCGCAGCCAGCCGAGGCCAAGGGAAAGCTGAGTTCCCATCCCAGGAAAACACACATGTCCCTCCTGCTGGAAGGTGCTGAGACTATGGAACAAATGGACAATGGAGCGGAGTCCACCTCCGCCCGCAAACAGCCCTGGACAGTGGCTTTTTAGGAAACGATGGGAGGGAGCGGAAAGGGTGGAATGGACACACGGTCCCCGAGCTGGCACAGGACGGTGGAACTTGGGAGGAGACACTCCTCTTGAGGAGAAAAGGAGAGAAAAAAAGGAAGAGGATAGTTAAGCCCATTTTAATCCTAAGAGGATCTCTTTATCAAAATACAGTGTCCTCGCTGTAGGCATATCAGGTCACAGAAGAAACTACTGTCACATACGCATCAGCTTCCAGGGCAGGGAACAGCCTGCGTGGGAAGGTGTCTACACACACAGGCTTCCCTTTGGTGGCCAGCCAGAGCCCCGGAGTAGAGCCAGGCCGGCCCCCCTGCTGGCACTTCTGGCTGTGCATTGCAGGATCCTGTGCCCCTACGTCTCTAAAGGAACGCCTGCCCTGACGTCTTCCCCACTGCCAACACTGTGCTGGCCATCTCATGGGACAGCAGCTTGAACCATCTTCTAGGCAGTCCAAAGATATAAAACCAGGGAGAAATACTACCATTTCTTCTTTGGGGTTTGGTCTCATCATTCTTAGCTGTGTTTGGGGCCTTTCCAAGCTCCTTTCCTGATTGTCACTCTGAGGAATGGCCCGGTGGCCTGGCCTGAGATAGCTGTTGTGCTCACCTCCTTCAATCAACACCCTGTTCCCTTCCCTGTCCCCATTAACCATCCTCACTGATCAAATTGAGGTGCATTGTGGCTAATGAAAATCGTCCTCCGTCTGGCTGAGTGGACTCCAGGAACCCAAGAAGCAATGCCATTGAGGGTAACAATGCAGATGGAAGACAAGTGCATGACCAGCCTGGAGCAAACCCCTAGCCTGGGAAATGGGTCTTCTGGCCGGAACATTTCACAGCCTGAAGGTCTCTGGAAGGTTTGTCAGGATTCCCAAAAGAAAGAGGACTCATTAGAGGACAATTCCCAAATGATGGTCTACACATATTTGCTGCTGAGACAGTTTTGAGTGTTTGCACAAAAATTAAAACATATAAAACATTTAAAAAATTTTTCAAGAGCAGGTCTCACTGTTTGCCCAGGCTGGAGTACAGTGGCCCAAGCTTGGCTCCCTGCAGCCTTAACCTCCTGGGCTCAGGTGATTCTCCCACCTCAGTCTCCCAAGTGGCTGGGATTACAGGCACACCTGCCACCATGCCCTACTAACCTTTTTGCGTTTTCCGGACGGGGTTTCACTCTGTTGCCCAGGCCAACAATCCACCCGCCTCAGCCTCCCAGAGTGCTGGGATTATAGACATGAGCCACTGTGCCCAGCATTGCAACACTGTCTTTTATACCAAGAGGATGACCTTCCTGCAGTCAGCATGTTAAAATCTCCTTTATGAAATGCTGGCGACAGCATGTGACTGGTATATAGTACACGGTGTGGATGTGTACGATACAGCACGGTGCTGATATGTATATGGCAGATATCTATGATACATGCATGATATATATGGATATGATAGAGCACAGTACTGGCTCTGGAGCCAGATCACTGGCGTTCAATTCCTACATCCAATACTATATATCTGAGTGTGGGGCCTTGGGCAGGTTATTCAGATTCTTGGTGCCTTGGTGTTCTATCTATAAAGTGGAAAGACCATGCGGCTGCTGTGAGGTTGAAATGAAATAAGACTCAGAAAGCACTTAGAGCACTCGGAAGCTGATCTTCATAAATGCTGGATATGCTGGGCCATGTTTCTCCTTTCAGCTCACTGCTCCATGAAATTCAATTGCCTGAGAATCCCTGGCTGAAGATCCAATTTTCCGCATGTGTGGTTGTAGGTGAGCAACACACACACACGCACGCACATACACACATGCACATATACTCATGCACGCACACACACACATGCATATACACTCATGCACGCACACAACACACACGCACATACACATGCACAGACAACACACACATGCACATACACTCATGCACACACAACACACATGCACATACACATGCACGCACATACATCTCGTGTGGTCACAGGTGGGCAACATACGCACACATGCACACACACATACATGGACGCCCACATCCACATACGCGCACATGCACATACATGCGCACACACACACACACACACCTCAAGCCTGGAAAACTGAGGAAAAGTGAAAAGCAATGTTTGATCACAGGCACCTGACCCTGGGTCTGTAGGCACCTCCGATGCCCCTGGGAAGGGAGAGGGCGTCCTGTGTAGCAGCCAGGTCATGTTCTTCTGGCACATTCTAATCTGTCTATTCCAGGACTGCACAATCCCCACACACACACACACACACACACACACACACACACACACACCCTGCCGCCTCCAGAACACCTGTCTGTGTACATGGGTATGGACAGACATGCCATGTGTGGTAAAGGGCCCTCCCTGTGCAGTTGTCTCTGAAGTCAGTCGCGTCTCGTGGGATAAAGTTCCACACTTAGAGATAGCACCCACCTGGGCCCACAGGTCCTCTCTCTGTCCTCCTCAATCTCAAAAGCCTGCCCTAAGAATAGGTCCTCCTCTAGGCCCCAGAGCCAGAGAGCCTGCAGGTCCTGGCTACAGACTGGAGGTGGAGGTACTAAAGGGGCTGAAGGGCTGGCCAGGAAAGGCTTCAAGTTGGGGGCCTCTTTGATGCTCACCCTGAGCCAGGCACCGATTTCACTACCCTGAAAGGTGAGTGGGAAGTAGCAGAAGGCAGCCTTGCAAGATCAGATGGCCCCAGCCACCCCGCCCCACCTGTGACCGCCCGCGCCCTGGAATAGCGCAACATCGCCACCATGTGGCCAATAGCCTAAACAACAGCCTCTCAGACCCTAGGGTCTGTAGCTCAAGGTCTCTGGAAACCTCCAAACTGGGCCCAGGATTTTAAACCTTACCTTTTCCATAAAGTTCATCCTAATCTAAATTTCACTGCAATTCCTTCAGACTCTAGGCTTGAGTAGGACTCTCCATGGCTGCAATAAGCAGGACTCGAGTTAAACTTTGACTAAATTTACATAATTATGATTAGTAGCTAAAACAACAGCAATACAAGGTAGTTTGGGGGATACGACAGACGGATTATCTCGAGATCTCAGCAACGAAAACAGCTGGTCAGTAGGGGAAAGCCTCTGCGGGGCTGCACTGAGCTTGTGGGGGCGCACTGGTGGCCCTGCGCTCTTCTTGTGAGGCCAGCCTCAGCCTGGCCCTCCCACCTCCTCCTCTAACCCTTCAGACCTCAGCTGTGGCCTTCACCCGATTGAAGGAAAGGCTGGTCAGCAGCAGACCCATGCAGGCCTCTGGCCTCTCCCAGCCGCTGCAGGGCTGTGCTGCCATCCTCAGCAAGAAGGAACGGCTACAGCCTGCTGGCAATCCCATCCCATCAGCGCAGGCTCTTGGACCGGAGACTTCCATCTTCTTGAGAGCTAGCAGCACTGGGCCTGATGATGTGTCTGGCCTCCGGCGAGTTAGGGATTCTCAGCCTGATCTTCTGATCTCCAGCCAAAAGTAACGCAGGATTTGGCCTCATAATCTTTTTACAGGCATTGACACTTGATTGATTTTCCAGGGATCAGATGTTTCTGTACATTCAGGCAGGCTTCCAGGATCCTCCCAGGACCAAGGGCGTCCTGCAAACCGCAGCTCTGGGCCTCTTGTGGAGCACTGGGTGATGTGCTGCTCTGTGGCACTTGGAGTAGCACGACCTGCTGCTGAAACGGTGCTCTCCAACCTCACGGGAACAATTCTTAGAGCACAGGCTGCTGGCCCCACCCAGCGGGCCCCCCCCCAGTTTCTGTTAAGGTCTGGGCAAAGCATAAGAGTGCACCTATGAGTCCCAGGGGATCTCCCCCACGAGAAACACTGTCACAGACGACACATCTTGTCCCACCCCGACCTCCCGCAGAGAGTCCAAAGGGTGGAGTGACCCTGAAGGCTAGCCATCTGTGTTTTCACTCTGCTCCCCAGGTAAGACTCTGACCTGGGGGAGTCAGCAGTCCAGAGACTGTTAAGCCACAATGGAGCTGAGGGTTCTGCAGTGGTGTGGGCTGGGCCGGCCTCCCTGAATCCCACTGCACGAGTGACGATCTCTACACCTGGGCCAAGCCCTGGCTGCCAAGGCTCACGCACACTTAGGAACCAGACCACACACCGGCCCCGTGAAATCTCTCCATTTAACATAGACCATAGCTCAGCGCCTGCACTGGGCACCTCCGTCCAATGCAATTAGGAGGGAATGACCACGTCAGGCAGAAAAGGAATGGCATTTACAACACGGCGGCAACCGCACAGGAGCCCTTCAGGTCATCAGTCCTTCCACTTCCCACGCCTTGGTAAGATCAGATGTTCCTTTCCTCCCCTGGGACGAAAATGCAACACACATGCTCGCACAGGTTCCAGGCAAAACTCCCACCCTCAAAAGAGTAAAATGCTCAGGCCAAAATGAAAAAGGCAGTGCAAACCCCACCTCCCCCGAGAAGCCTTAAAGGATTGCTCCAATCAGGCTGTCTTTCCTCCCTTTTGTTTCCTTGTTAACTCATGGCAGGCAAAGATCATTCACTGCACAAACACATAGCATCTTCTAGGAACAGGCCTAAGCTGAGGACACAGTGGTGAGCCACGGCTACCCTCTGCCCTCCCAACACTTGGCCATATATATTTATTTTGAGACAGAGTCTTGCTCTGTCGCTCTGTCCAGGCTAGAGTGCAATGGTGCAATCTTGGCTCACTGCAACTTCTGCCTCCCAGGTTGAAGTGATTCTCCTGGCTCAGCCTCCCGAATAGCCGGGATTACAGGCTCCCACCACCATGTCCAGCTAATTTTTATATTTTTAGTAGAGACGGGGTTTCACCATATTGGCCAGGCCGATCTCGAACTCCTGACCTTGTGATCCTCCTGCCTCAGCCTCCCAAAGTACTGGGATGACAGGCATGACCCACCACGCCCAGCAAGAGGGAATATTTTAAATTAATAAGTAAAAATCAAGGGAGGCTGGGGGAGGTGGCTCAGCAAAAAGCCAAGGTGGGAAGATCACTTGAGCCCAGGTGTTCGAGACCAGCCTGGGAAACATAGTGAGACCCTGTCTCTACAAAGAGAAATACAAAAATTAGCCGGTGTGATGGTGGGCACCTCTAGTCCCTCAGCTGAGGCTAAGGCAGGAGGATGGCTTCAGCCCAGGAGACTGAGGCTGCAATGAACTATGATCGTGTCACTGCACTCCAGCCGGGGTGACAGAGCAAGACCCTGACTCAAAAAAAAAAAAATCAAGGGAGATGACCCATCTGCTCAGTCCTTGCTGGACAGATAGGTATCCATGCACAGCCTCCTGTGCCCATGCATGCGTGCGCACACACACACCACACACACACTGCTCACATGACCACCTCCTCACCAGACACGAAGGCTTCTGCCCATCTTCCTCTGACAAAGCTCTTCACTCCCCTAGATTGGACCTAGGCCTGGGCTGCCGGTGCACCCCTCCTCCACTGTCCCCACACTTTCCTCTCCCTGTATCACCAACCCACATGTCCCTCCTACAAAGAGCACCAGGCCCCTAGTCTTGGAAGCTACAGTCAGAGCAAAACCCGCCCCTTGCTGGCCTGGAGAAGGCAACGGCACTGTGGCCCCTGCTCAGCCTGGCTCCAGGGTCTGTGCTGAGGGGAATTTAAGACCAATTTTTTGGGCAGGCGTCGTGACTCACACCTGTAATCCAAGCACTTTGGAGGCCAAGGCGGGCGAATCACCTGAGATTGGGAGTTCAAGACCAGCCTGACCAACATGGTGAAACCCCGTCTTTAAAAAATAAAATTAAAAATAAAAATAAAAAACCAATTTTTTGTAAATTGAGCTAGGAAGAAGGAGGGTGCAACTCCATTAAGAAAAGAAGCTTACCTAAAAAGAAATAAAATGTTTTACTCATATACACAAATACACACACTGAAGCCCACCCTGGGAGCCAGTGAAACAATTCCAATCTCAGATCCATCTGTTTTACAGGGTCTTCCAAGCCTGGGCTTCCTGAAGAGCGTGGCCCGACTGCTGAGGGCCCCACAGCCCAGAGCCCGCAGCCCCACCACCTTTACCACGAGGCCCAAAGCTCCATTCCCGCTGCTCCTTAGAGATAGAGGAGGCAGACGTGTAGAAACCAGCCTTGGCTCAGCTTGGGGCTTGCGGAGGAGGCTGTGTCTTCAAACTTTTGCCCCCAGTAGGGTCAGTAGAACAGCCAGTGTCCTCCCCTTCCACCTCCCAGCTTCACTTTGGAGGCTGAGGAAGCAGAGAGGTTTTCTAGGCAGATCTGGAGGCCCGGGGGATGCAATTCACAGTCTCTGTTCTGGGGTCGCTGGTGCAGTCAGCGGTCCAGTCCCCCAGGTACACATTTGGGTGGCCCCTGCCCCTATACCCCAGTTTCCTCTTTAATCCAGTTCCGAAACAGAGGGAGCCTCGTGTACACGCCTGGCTTGTTCCTCTGAGCGCAGCCATCTCCCCAGCTCACCACACCGGCCTGGAAGATCCGCCCATCTGCCTCCACGCTGGACAGGGGGCCCCCGGAGTCACCCTGGGCGGAAACAAGCCCTGCCGTGAGGCACCTGCCCCACCTCTCCCGGGGCCCACCTGCCTCCCTCCTGCCCCTGGGCGCACCTGGCAGGAGTCCACGCCGCCGCTGAGGAAGCCCACGCACATCATGCGCGGCGTGATCTGCTGTGGCAGGAGGTTCTCGCAGGTGGTCTGGTTGATGATGCGGATCTCACCCTTCTGCAGGATCAGTGCGCCGGTGCCTGGGGAGAGGGCAGGACGGGGCTAGGAGCCGGGCTGCGGCGGGGCAGCGTCATCCGATGCTCCCCCACAGGTCATTTTCCTAGCAAAACTCTGGAACAGCCCAGATGCCAGGGGCTGACAAACGGGCAAATCGCGTCTACCCAATGGGCTCTGGCAATAGCAGCCACCTAGAGAAAGTACGGGGCGTGCTGAGATCTGCCAGGTGAGATGAGATGGAACAGATGCTATGTGGCAAGCAGGGGGTGAGGAAACAAACAGAGAGGCCAGGGGAAAGCGCCACAACGCCGCCGGGGTTCCGGGAGGGCATTAGAGCTGGGCGTCCGGTTCCTTTTCTTTCCTCTCCAAAGTCTACAAATGCTAGAGTGCATTTTTTCAATCCAGCGTTTGTCAACGAATGGCCTGCTTCCCTCCAAACCCACCCCCCAACATGCCTTAAACACCACTGGGCTTAAGGTGTTGTCATCTTCATTTTGCGGATGAAGAAACGGGATCAGAGTTTAAGCAACTCGCTCAAGGTCACTCAGGTAGTTAGGGGCAAAGCCGGCCTGCAAATCCCATGCCCCTTTTACTGAAGCCCTCCATTCCGCCCTGGACAGCCTCACCCTGCCAGGCAGAGAGAGACTGGGGCAGCCCCCAGCCCCGAGGCTGGACACGCAGAGGTGACACGGCCTTAGAGGAAGGCCCCAGGCCCCTGCAGAGCCCTGGGCCAGCCTGAAGCTCACCTCCATACTGGGTGTGTCCCCAGCCCGTGACCCAGATGGCCTTGCCGGCAGGGGAATACATGCGAGGCGTCCGGCAGGCAGATGGGCCGCACCACGGAGCTGTACTCCACCGGCTGCTCCAGCTCCAGCAGCGCGATGTCGTAGTCGAAGGTGAAGTCGTTGAAGGAGGGGTGGGAGATGATGCGTTTGAGCCGGCGCTCCTGCACCTCCAGGGCGCTGCGTTTGCTCTGGTCGTGCAAGCCCAGGAAGGCCGTCCACTGCGTGGGGTCCGAGTACCTGGGAGGGGAGAGCCACCGTGAGACTGCGCGGTCACCCGGCTCTGTGCACTCGGTGCCGCAACTCTTCTGCCAGAGGACTGCGCATAGACGAGGCACAGCAGCTGTGGAGAGAAGACCACGGGGCCAGCTCTTACTTGGTCTTGACCCTAAGCTCTGTTCTGGGGTCTAGAAACTAAGTGCCTCCTGCTGTAGCGCAAAATCCCTCTTGACCTCTTCTCCCCCGCTCCTCAAATACATTTTTAATCTGATGACCAAAAAATAGGTATGTTATGAACCTGATCTTTCACAGGAGGAATAACAGAAAAATCAATCCGAATAATTTTTAATGCAGTGGTATATATGCTAAGACCAAAATGAATGGAAAACGATGTTGAGTTGTATCTGTTGGCTATGGGATAGGTTTGGCAATTCTGAAGCCGTGCCATGTGCACTGCAGAGCCAGAGCCCGAGCCCACCCCAGTATGGGGAAAGGGAGACACAGATGCGGAATGGGATCTGAGGTATCAGGAAATGCTCATGATTTTTATTTTATTGATTATTTTTTGAGACGGAGTCTCACTCTGTCACCCAAGCTGGAGTGCAGTGGCATGATCTCGGCTCACTGTAACCTGCGCCTCCTGGGTTCATGCGATTCTCCCGCCTCAGTCTCCTGAGTAGCTGGGACCACAGGTGTCCACAGCCACACCTGGCTGATTTTTGTATTTTTAGTAGAGACAGGGTTTCACCATGTTGGCCAAGCTGATCTCGAACTCCTGACCTCAAAAGATCTGCCTGACTGGGCCTCCCAAAGTGCTGGGATTATAGGCAAAAGCCACTGTGCCTGGCCGGCTCACGATTTTTAAAAACTGGCCTAAAAGCAGTGCTCTCCCTAGTAGCACCCAGAACTTAGTGTCTAAATATCCTTCTCCATTCAAAGGAACCAGGGCTCCTCGGAAAGATGGTTGACTTCAGATCTGGGGCTTAAAGGAAAGGATAAAGAAAACCTGGAACATTTTTTTTGCAGGAAGCAAATGAATGCTCAAACACCAAGGCCCGTCTGACAAAGCCAGCTAAGTGAGGACGATAAGATCCCCAAAATAATAGTTACAGAATGACGCTACGACTACACAGCAGGAATAATAAAAAAGGGAAGAATCCATTGGTCCACCCTGAATCTAAAGAGTAATTTCAAAAGAATTTATAAGGAGAGCAGGAAAGCTATTTTTTATAGAGAAAAGCAGCCCCTGGCCGGGCGCGGTGGCTCACACCTGTGATCCCAGCACTTTGGAAGGCTGAGGCGGATCACCTGAGGTCAGGAGTTCAAGACTAGCCTGGCCAACATGGTGAAACCCCGTCTCTATTAAAAATACAAAAATTAGCCAAGTGGTAGTGGTGCACGCCTGTGATCCTAGCTACTCGTGAGGCTGAAGCAGGAGAATCACTTGAACCCAGGAGGCAGAGGTTGCAATGAGCCAAGATCGCACCACTGAACTCCAGCCTGGGCAACAGAGTGAGACTCTGTCTCAAAAAAAAAAATGAAATGAAAGAAAGAAAAAAGAGAAAGAGAAAAAAAGAAAAGCAGCCCCTAAATGCCAAAAAAATTGTACAATAAGTAACCACATTCGTACCTGCCACAGTAATAACACATGTGAGAATCACCAACGGACACTGAGATACCAGGTAAAATATGGCTGGGGAATGAGACATTCACGCTGATTGAAAGAATCACCTGCGATGATGTATTCACAACCAAAGGGAAGCCCCTTTATGATGGCAAAAGCTTCTGGGCGCCCCCAGCCAGGTACTCAGGCTCCAACCAGGGATCATGCACTCCCTGAAACGGGTGCTGCACCACCCAGGCGCTGCTTGCTAACTCAACCATGAAAACACAGTCAGGAAAACCCAAACTGAGAGGCAGCCCGTAAGATAACTGGCCTGGACTTTTCAAAAAAGTCATGCCATAAAAGACCACAAATAAAAGGCTTAGAGAAACCGTTCTTGATTAAAAAGAGATTAAAGAAATCTAATGACCAAATACAAGGCATGACCTTTGACTGCATCCTAGAACTTTTTAAAAAGCTCTAAAGAAGACCGGTTGTGGTGGCCCACACCTGTAATCCCAGCACTTTGGGAGGCTGAGGTGGGTGGATCACCTGAGGTCAGGAGGTAGAGACCAGCCTGGCCAACATATAGTGAAACCCCATCTCCACTAAAAATACAAAAATTAGCCAGGCGTGGTAGCATGCACCTGTAATCCCAGCTACTCCGGAGTCTGAGACAGGAGAATCACCTGAATCTGGGAGACAGAAGTTGCAGTGAGCTGAGATCACGCCACTGCACTCCAGACTGGGCAATACAGTGCATCTCAAAAAAAAAAAAGCTCTAAAGAAGAACATGCTGGGCATGATTGGAGGACATTTGTGACTCGCATGCCAGCTCACAGCACAAAGCAATGCCACCATTTCTCAGTGTGCGAGAGCGTCCTTGTTCTTGGCCTTGTACCACCAGGCCGAGGCACCTGGTGGGAAGCCTCACAGTGGCTGCTCCTTACTAGGAAACAGTTCTGAAAAATACATGCTCTGCAAACAGAGAGAAAGCAAACGTGATTAACTCAATTACTGAATGTAGATCAAAGATATAAGTGTTCACTGTCCTAGTCCTTTTCTTCTTTCATTGTATTTACAACATTTTTCTCAGCCTGAAAAATTTCAAAATAAAACATTGGAAAAATACATATTTAAAACAGAAAATGTGTGTGGCAAGAGAAAGGCATGAAAACCCGCTTCATTTTCCCTGACCTCTCAGGAAAGTCAAGAGGCTACTGAATGGCTCAGCATGGGCAACAAGAGTGAAAGTGAAACTCCATCTCAAAAAATAGAGAGAGCAAAGGCTTGTTTAGGAAGCCCCCACATTGAACATGGGGAAGGTGTGAGAACTGCACTGGAGACTGAGGCTGGACGGACTCAGTATAAAGAAGGAGTTGTTGGGATGCCGAGGTGGGTGGATCACGAGGTCAAGAGATCGAGACCATCCTGGCCAACATGGTGAAACCCTGTCTCTACTAAAAATACAAAAATTAGCCGGGTGTTTGGCACACGCCTGTGGTCCCAGCTACTTGGGAGGCTGAGGCGGAAGAATTGCTTGAACCCAGGAGGCGGAGGTTGCAGTGAGCCGAGACTGCGCCACTGTGCTCCAGCCTGGCGACAGAGCAAGACTCCGACTCAAAAAAAAAAAAGAAGGAGTTGAACTCCTTCAATATAAAGGAGATCCTGCTTTACACTGCAAGCCATGGGAGGCACTGAAGCAAGAGATTGGCGTGGCCAGATTCTGGGAAGACCATGCTGGGCTTGAGTGGTGCGTACCAGAGCGCTGACAGGGGAGGAAGCAGATGGGGAGAGGCACTGCCGTTGCCCTGGCTACAGTGAGCTAGGACGGGCAAGGTGGTGGCAGTGCAAATGGAAGACAGTAGAGATGTTTCAGGAGGCAAGGATGTAGCTGAAAGGGTGTCATGGGATAGGGGAGAGGGGGAGAGCCATCCTCATCCCTCTGGCTCCATTCCCCATGACCCCAACACCCAGCACGGATGCCCCCATCCAGCTCTTTGCCCTATGCCTGCAGGTTTCCACCTCGCTCCTCCAAGCCCACACCATTCACCCAGCGACCTCAGCTCAAGACCCTGCTTTCCCGAAGCCCTCTCTGCAAACCCAGCCAACATTAGTCAGTCAAACAATATTTGATTACATCAGCAGACTCAGCCTCTAATTGTTTAAGGCATGCACATCTACCAGCAGCTGAGAGACAGGCTGTGAATATGCAGCCACCGGTATCCCCCATGGTGACCACCAGGGGCTAGAGTGCAACTGGGAATCGATAGTGCTCAGGTAGAACTTCTGATGTCCCAAGCACTCTTCTCAATGCTGACACAGTAAACTGTTTTATCCCTGAAACAGCCCCGAAAAGTAGGGTCACACTTTTTAAGATGAGGACTCAGGCACGGAGAAGGTAACTTGCCCAGGATCATATAGCTAACATGTCGTAGGCCACAATTTGAACCTAGGCAGCCTGTGCATTTAACCACAACGTGATGCTGCCTCCTGGCAATGCCCGATGAGTGCATGATGACTTAGCCACGTGCTCAGGGTCCCTTGACACCAGGCCCCTGCACACCTCACATCTCCCTGCCTCTGCACATGACAGTCCCTTTGTCTGGAAGGTCTGAGCCACCTGGTCAAACTGACAAACACCCTCACGTTCAACCCTCAGTTCAGACACCCCTGTTGGGTGTCACCAACAGTCACCCTCCCCAGCCCCTCAGGCATGTGGGTTTAGAATTCTAAACTCCATATCCTGGGCCCAAGGGGGCCTGGACACAGCCCCGGCACAGCACTTACTGTGTGTGGGTGTCATGTCTTGTCCCTACCCTCACAAGTCTGTGACACACAATCTGCAGGGACCAAGTCCTATTCATGTTGGTCTCTCTAGTGCCAACAGTAACCATGAGTGTTGAATATTAATTGCACTATTCATTGGCAGAAGTATGACTAATGACCAACAGAGGATGAATGAGAAGGAAATAAAAAAGGAAACAATGGAGCAAAGAAAAGAGGAAGCAGTGCAGGACGGCAGGGCAGTTCTTAGTATATACACAGCCACTTCCTAGCTCCACCTGCTGACAGGGTCTAGACAAGACACTATGGTGACAATGAGCACACTGAGCACCTGGACCCTTGGTCTCTAAATACCATCCCCAGTAAAGGATGCCTTGGAGAAATGGCTGATCCTGGGACTGGGCTGGGGAAGCACAAGATGAGCCTAGAGTACCTGGTAGTGCCAGAAAGCAAGGACGTGGCTCAAAAAAGGAAAGAATAGGGCATGTCAAAGAGGCACTGAAGCCAACCTCAAGAGCTATGGTCAGGCCAGGCATGGTGGCTCATGTCTGTAATGCCAGCACTTCGGGAGGCCAAGATGGGAGGATCACTCGGCCCAGGAGCTGGAGACCAGGCTTAGCAAGACTGTCTCCACAAAATTTTTTTTTTTTTTTGAGACGGAGTCTTGCTCTGTCACCAGGCTGGAGTGCAGTGGCGCAATCTTGGCTCACTGCAACCTCCACCTCCTGGGTTCAAGCGATTCTTCTGCCTCAGCCTCCCAAGTAGCTGGGACCACAGGTGGGTGCCACTGTGCCCGGTTAATTTTTTTGTATTTTTAGTAGAGACGGGATTTCACCATGTTGGCCAGGATGGTCTCCATCTCTTGACCTTGTGAGCTGCCTGCCTCGACCTTCCAAAGTGCTGGGATTACAGGTGTGACCCACCACGCCCGGCCTCTACAAAAATTTTAAACTAGCTGGGTATGGTGGCAAGTGCCTGTAGTCCCAGGTACTTGGGAGGCTGAGGCAGGAGGATCGCTCAAGCGCAGGAGTTCAAGGCTGCAGTGAGCTATGATTTGCACCACTGCACTTCAGCCCAGGTGACATAGTAAGACTCTGGCACACACACACACATACACACACTCTTAAGCCTGGGTGACACAGTAAGACTGACTCTCACACACACACACACACACACACACACACACACACACACAATTCTTAAATAAGCTCCCAATACTCCAAAAGGAAAATCATTCCTGCTCTGGGTGGAGTTGAGTGTGACAAAATGAGACAAGGGACAGTTTCAGGCTGGACAAAGCCATATGTCAAGTACCCAGTGAGGCCAGGGACCACAGAACCGGCTCCACTTCCCCCAGGCTCTTGCTGTCCGTCTTCATCACCTGAGCCCTATGCACGTGTCTGAGCGCACTCCATCTGTGCCGCAGGCCTCCCTTCTGCTGTGGGCCCACCTCTCCTCCCTGCTAAGGGCAGCTGAGGGCCTGGGTCACCTGCTCCTGGAGCTGCCAGCAAGAAGCCCATCCCCTCCTCCTGAGGGCGGACTCTCCTGGAAGTGCCACGCCTCTGCACCTGCCTCTTCAGAGCAAGCCAGGCCGTAACACTCCTTCCTGCAACCAATGGCCAGACACCCAGAGAGGACGGGAGCTAGGACACAAGTAGCTTAGCCCAGCATTGTGCCCCCGTTCTGCAACGCCCACATGACCCTTCCAGGCCTCTCATCTGCCTGTGTGTCTGAGGCCATGACATGATGAGCACCTTCTGTGTGCCAGGCACAGTGCTAAGTGTCTCAAGTACAGCATCGTATTTAATTCTCACAACTCTTAGGGTAGGGACTGATACTATCACCATCATCAGTGAAGAACCCAAGACCTAGGAAGTTTGAATAATCTGCCCAAGTCATCGGCAAGCCAGAGCTGGAGCATGAATCCAAAGCTCGTGTTGGCCAATCCCGAGGAGTCACGCAGTGCAGGCTCACTGCAACTTGGAGACCACACCTGTGCTCAAGTCTGGCTCTGCCCCTTAAGAGCTGTGCCACCCCCCAGCAAACGTCCCTACTTCTCCGAACCTTACTTTCTGTAAAATGAGGATACAATCCACCTGCCTAACTTGCTAGCAGGTTTTAGGAGAGGCTCAGAGACAGCATTTGGCTGCGAATGGGCGTGGAATACAGTGAGTTGTTATCATCACTGTTACGAAGCCCCGTCCCGGGATATCCACTTATTTGGTTTGGATGTTTGTCACCTCCAGATCTCATGCTGAGATGGAGTCCCCAGTGCTGGAGGTGGGGCGTGGTGGGAGGTGTTTTGGTCACGGATCCCTCCTGAATGGCTTGGTGCCCTCCCCCATGGTGATGACTGAGTTCTGAGTTCACACGAGGCTGGCTGCTTAAGAGTCTGGGATCTCCCCCTGCTCTGTCTTGCTCCCGTTCTCACCGTGCGATGTGCCTGCTCCCCCTTCACCTCCCGCTATGATTGGAAGCTCCCTGAGGCCCTCACCAGAAGCCGGCACCACGCTTCCTCTGCGGCCCGCAGAACCATGAGCCACATATACCTCTTTTCTTTATAAATGACCCAGGCTCAGGTATTTCTTTAGAGCAACTCAAGAATGAACTAACACATGTGCCCACCCCTCCAATACCCTGCCCCAGTGCCAACCCACCCTGGCATGACTCCCAGATGCAAGGTGCCAGCAAGGAGATTCCCTGCTGCCCACCCCAGTGACGCACCTGAATCCCCTGTCGTCGACGTAGCAGTGCGCGGCAGAGACCAGCCAGCTGGGAGAGATGAGGGGAAGCGCCACAGATGTGCCCCTGGCCCAGCGCGTGCAGGCTCACCTGCCAGGGCCACTCGCCCTCGTCCGCATCTGTGCCCCCCACAACACGAGCCTGTCTGGTGAATGACCGCAGCCCACAGTCTGCACAGGGGGCAGAGAACCAGAGAGAACAGCAAGTCAACGTGAGGACATCGAACCCCGAGGGGACACACGGTGGGTACCAGAAGATCCCGTGTGGGGAAGCCAGCTTTTGGCGTGCACCGCACTGCTGGAGCGGCCACAGCATTAGGGACCCCAAAACTATCTTTGAGCTTCACAGACTCCCACCATGCCCCTCCCTCTCCCCCACTCCCAAATTCAAACCCTCATCTTCCCACCTCCCCCCTCCCACACAAATGCAGCTTCTGGTCTCCAGAGGCCGTCTGGTCAGCTTCACTTTGATTTGGGTGTCATCTGCCTGATTTGACATCTTTTGGGACGTCACAGGGGAGGGGGTGGCAAGAAGAGGCTTGTCTGAATGCTGAAGGGCAGAGCTCTCAGAGGGATGAGTGAACTGGTGATGTGATTGCCACAGAATAGCTGCAGCTGTGCTCAAATCTAACCTGTGGCCAGCCAATGCTTCTGAAACACGGAGACTGCAAATTGAAGTATGGGCGGGCAAGAGTGAGACCCTGCCTCAGGCTTGGGTGAGCTGGGCTGCTCTTCCGCAGGTTACTCCCCCACAGCTGCGTCTACAGAGCAGAGGCCAGCCCCGCACTGCAGCCACGACCTCGCCATGCCACAGAAGCCCTGAGATGCTGGCTGCCCAGGCCGTTCTCTAAGACCAGAGTCAGCCCATGGGGTGGTACCTTCATGCCAATTGGCAAGGCTATCCTTTCCTCCAGGAGACGCACCCTCTCACCCAAGTACAGAGCTGCTAAGTGAGACTGCTAGGTGAGGCTGCTAGGTGAGCTGCTCAGTGAGCACTTGACACAATGAACAACCTGCACCACTGTACTCGGATGCCCACTCACCGCAGTCCTTCTCATCTGAGCCGTCGCTACAGTCCTTCGTCCCATCACATTCAGGGTTGCTCTTGCTCAAGCAGAGCCCGTTCTGGCAGCGGTAAGTGTGTTTGGTACAAGTGACAACGTCCACTGTTCAAGGAGGACACAGGGAGGGAATGAATTCCTCCACAGCATTCGACCCAAAGCCAGAAATCCCCAGTGGCAACTCATGATCCCTGCACCTTACCCCTCACCAGGCCTGCCCCACCCACGCCCACTGGCCTCCCTGCCCTGCTACAGGTTCTCCACCTTCCGGAAAATTCTCCCCCAACCGGTGCCCTCTCTAATCAGTGAACACACAGGCGGTTTGTGTTCATTAAACTTGGGGGACCCTGCACATGGGTGTGCTCAGGGCAGCCTCCTCCAGGGGCAAAGCCTCCCAGCAAGAAGGTGGATGAGGCGACCTCACCCCTGGCGCAGGAGGCCTCGTCGGACCCGTCCCCCACAGTCGTCCTTCCCGTTACACTGCTGGCTCCTCGAGAGGCACTTCCCATTGGAACACTGAAAGGTCTGGGCCGGACAACCTGGAGAGGCACGGGGACTCAGCCACCAGGAGCCACCATGCCCGCCCCAGCCACCTGCGCGCCCCGGCGTCACCCTCCCCCCAGCACTCACTGCATGCCAGCTCGTCGCTGTTGTCTCCACAGTCATTCACACTGTCGCAGACCCAGAAGAGGGGCTTGCAGAACTTGTTCTGGCACGTAAACTGGTGGGTGGCATTGCAAACTGGAGCGGGGTAAGGGGAGGGTCAGCCGCAAAGCCCTCATCACTCACTGCTTCCCCAGGATAGGCACTCAGAGCTCCCTGGGGACCACTTTCCCATCTGCAGAGAAGCCCAAGTGCCCCTGCTCCACTAGCTACCAAGCTGACCTCAGCACTTCCCAGACACCTCACCACCTGCCCCACAGAGGCCAAGATCTCCACACGGCAGGGTGGGGAGGGGAGGCCAGAGGTCACTACACAGGGCCGAGAGCAAACTCCCACCACCTCTGGGCTTTCTGCCTCGGCAGTCAGCCCAGCAGGTCCATGGGATGCAGGCAGGGCTGGGAAGGAGGGTGGGGGACGGGCTCCCAGCCCAACTCACTGCAGCCGAGCTCATCGCTGTAGTCAGTGCAGTCAGCCCAGCCATCGCAGCGCAGCTCCTTCCGGATACACCGCCCCGTGCGGCACGTGAACTGCCCAGGGCACGCTGCGGGCACAGGCAGACCTGAGACCCCCTGCACCCACCTGCCTCCCTCTGCTGGCTCCCGGCTCCCCGCCTCAGGCCAACCTCCCGGCCACAAACGCAGAGGAGCAGGGCAGGCACTGTGGCCCGGGGCAGGGGTTGCCCAGGCCCACCAAGCTGTGACAAAGGGGTTTCTCCATCTGCAGCCAGTGTGGTGGAGGGCTGGCCACAGAACCCAACCTGGGCTGCTGGGGTCCCTCCCCCACCACTGAGGACCGGGGCCCAGGAAGTCCCAGGCACCCTGCAGAGAGGCCGGCTGGTTGCAGAACCTGCCCTGCCCTGTGTGCTGGGCCGCCTGGTGTCCCTGAGGGCCAGGCCCTGCCTGTGACACTCAGCAGGTCCCTGATGGATTGAACGTATCCTATCCAAATGCAGTGTGGCATAGCACGCTTCTTTCACTCTAAACATTTTCCACATTTCAACGTTTCTGAAATCAGGAGTCATCTGACCACTTTGCAGATGACAAAGTTGTAAGGAGGCCATTGTCACCACCTCGGCACAGGTACACTTCAGTCACAGGTTAAGTGTTTAGATCAAAGGTGTTGGTTCATCTGAGTGCACTTTGGGTGGTGAGCCAGGCCCTTGAATTTTACCTTAAATTTGGATTCCTAAGCATGGTTACATGTCTTCCCAGAATTATTCTATGACACAGGGTTGAAATAAAAACACATCGTATACGTGAAAGAACCGCTGCTCACACAGCCAACAGTAATTCCTAATGTGTCTCAGAATTACGCTATTAATCCTAACGGTGCTAACAGGCCACAGAGGCAAGCTCAGAAGGTCAAAGTCACAGTGAAGGTGGCCTGAGGGACAGATGGCCAGGGGAGCTCAGGTGAGGGGCATCTCCAGCCACAGGTACCTCATGATGTGACTGCAACCCTGAAGGGCACAGGGTGTACCAGCGCTCACAGCCAGCCTACTTTAATTAACACATCAAAGGTAGCACGTTTTCCTCCCAAAGCTTCAGGAGGGGGTGAGATGCTCTCACATTCTCCAGCATTTTAGAATCAGCAAAGCACAATGCTAACAAGACACACGGTAGACAGAACACGCAGGCCAGGACCTCACCAGCCCTCCTCCCAACGACGTTCACTCACGGTCACTGGAATCGAAGGAGACGTATTTAGCTAAGAAGCCGGTGTCAGTGTAGGACTGATCCGAGTGGAAGCGAACTGTGATCTTGTTGCTGTTGCTGGTGACGACAAACTCAGATTTCTCTCCACAGTACCTGGAGCGGGGGGTGGGGGCACAAGGTGAGGAGGGACAGCTCAGAATTGGGGCGCTGGGGGGCTGGTGGGAGCCATCCCCCTGCCCCATGGGACCGGCAGCCGCCATGCCCCCGGGGACTCACTTCTCCCCGTTGATCTCCACGTAGTCCTTGGGGCAGGTGCCCACAGGCACTCCGGGCTCCAGCAGGTAGAAGACTTTGAAGCGCACCTTCACATGCTTGTTGTTGGGCACCTGAAGGAAGAGAGGCTGCTGGGAATCTGCGGCTTCCCTCCCTCCTTCCTGAACCCAAGGACATCACAGGGGAGGGGCGGCATGGAGCAGGGACAGACACTATGCCTTCCATCACCAAGGCAGGCTGGAAACTTCTCCCGGCGTTTTTGACGAAAGGAAAGGAAGGTGGCTCTGGCTGGGACGGCGTGAGGGGCACGGACGGGCGACTCTCTTGTCTCACACACCTTCTTTGATGTCTTCCTGACGGCACCTCTGAGACCCAGGTGTCATTACCCTGGGTCTACCCTCACTTCATCTAGGGGCAAGCTGAGGCCCAGGGAGCTTCAGCAGCTGCCCAGGTCCCTCAGTCGCCGCACAAGGAGCTAGGATAAGAGTCTGGGTCTGCCTGACACCGCAGCGGAAGACCGGACCCCGCCCTGGGTCCTCAGACACATGGTCTCTTTGGGGTTTGTTTGTTTGTATGTTTTTGTTGCTTTTTGAGACAGGGTCTCACTGCTGCCCAGGCTGGAGTGCAATGGCACTGTCATAGCTTACTGTAGCCTTAAACTTCTGGATTAAGTGATCCTCCCATCTTGGTCTCCTGAGAAGCTGGAACTACAGGTGTGCACCACCATGCCTGGCTAATTTTTGTATTTTTTTTTTTGGTAGAGATGAAGTCTCACTATGTTGCCCAGGCTGGTCTTGAATTCCTGCCCTCAAGTGATCCTCCCGCCTTGGCCTCCCAAAGTGCTGGTACAGGTGTGAGTCACCACGCCGGGCTGCCTCTTTGGGGTTGATAAAGAAGCTGGTCTTTCCTTTCTTCTGCCTTCCTCATTTGCCATCCACCTCTGTCTCTCTCTCTCACACACACACAGAGCATACACACACACACACACATATGTACACACACATAGAGCATACACATGCACACACACACACATGTACACACACACAGAGCATACAAATGCACACACACACACGTACACACACACAGAGCATACACATGCACACACACCCATAGCTCCTACCTCGATGCTCCATGTGCAGTCCATGTTGGGTGGGTAGTGACCCGGGTAGTAGGGGCTGGTGAATGTCCCATGGGTTTCACGTAAATGGCCTCCACAGCCTGAGGGGGAAAGGTGGGAGAAAGCATGAGGATCGGGAAACTGCCCGGCCAAGCAAGCAGGCGAGGGCTCTGCAGCCTGAGGCCTGGAGCTGCCTCCTGGACACCTGGACGCTGCACAGCAAGTGCACAGCCAGGAGGGCTGGGCGCTGGGGGCCGAAGCTTCAGGAGGGCTCCTGACCCGGGCGGTCAGCCAGATGCCTTTGGCTTAAGCTTCAGCCTCTGCTGCTGACCTAGGCCAGCTTGCCAGCCACAGGGTCTAGCCTGTGGCCTCCTAAGCTCAGGTCACCCCCGACTAAGGCCTTCCCCTTCTCCACAGGCAGTTCCACCCTGCCCTGCCCTTCCTTACTGCTCATCTTAGGCAGCTGGAAGAAGGTGGCCTCAAAGCCGGGGATGCCGCCGCTCAGTGTTGATTATCAGCGTGATGAGCAGGACGTTCTGGGAGGAGAGGAAGGTCAGGTTGTAGGAGGGAGGGTAGGTGCCACACAACCTGTGGGGGCAGAGGGCAAGCATTAAGAAGAGCAGACACAGCACAAGCTTCTCACACACCCGGACCAGGTTCCCAGGCAGAGGGGCCTGAGGACCCCATCCCTAACCCTGGTCCCATCCACAGAGGGCTAAGAATGGAGTCAAAAAGACCTTTATTCAGGTGAGTCCTTCCCCACACAATCACTGATGGAAGGAGTTAGTGATAAACTGTTCACCTTTGTTTAAAAGAACACCACCTGGCCAGGCGCGGTGGCTCATGCCCGTAATCCCAGCACTTTGGGAGGCCAAAGCGGGAGGATCACCTGAAGTCAGGAGTTCGAAACCAGCCTGGCCAACATGGTGAAACCCTGTCTCTACTAAAAATACAAAAATTAGCTGGGTGTGGTGGTGGACGCCTGTAGTCCCAGCTACTCAGAGGCTGAGGCAGGAGACTCGTTGGAACCCAGGAAGCGGAAGTTCCAGTGAGCCAAGATTGCGTCACTGCACTCCAGCCTGGGAGACAGAGCAAGACTCTGTCAAAAAAAAAAAAAACACCCTAGAAACAATGAATGCCCATGACAGAGGATTTATTAAATAAACTGTGGGCTCAATCAGAACAACAGCAGTAACAACCAACATTTATTAAGAACATGCCAAGGTCAGGCCTATAATCCCAGCATGTTGGGAGGAAGGCAGGAGAATCGCTTGAGGCCAGGAGTTTGAGGCCAGCCTGAGTAACACGTGAGACTTCATCTCCATAATCAAAAAACTAGCTAGGCATGGTAGTGCTTACCCGTAGCCCTAGCTACTCAGAAGCAAGGATTGCTTGAGCCCGAGTTCAAGATTACAGTGAGCTATGATTGCATCAGTGCACTCCAGCCTGGGTGACCAGTAGACTCAAAAAATAAAAATAAAAAGAAGAACATGCCTGGCATGGTTCTCGGTGCTCTTAAATCTATTAAACTCGGCTGGGCACGGTGGCTCACGCCTGTAATCCCAGCAGTTTGGGAGGCTGAGGTAGGCAGACCACTTGAGGTCAGGAGTTCAAGACCAGCCTGGCCAACATGGAGAAACCCCATCTTTACTAAAAAAAATAAATAAATAAATACAAAAGCCGGGCATGGTGGCACGCGCCTGTAATCCCAGCTACTCGGGAGGATGAGGCAGGAGAATCCCTTGAATCTGGGAGGAGGAGGTTGCAGTGAGCTGAGATCACACCACTGCACACCAGCCTGGGTGACAGCAAGACTCTATCTCAAAATAAAATTTAAAAAAATATTAATAGTGGTTATTTCTAGGCAGTAAGAGATAAGTGACTTTAGTCTTCCTTTTGCTTGTTGATTTCTTTTTCCCACTGGGACCATGTACTTCTTTGTTGTACAATTAATAAATTAGAGAGATGAAAAAAAAGTCCTGGTTGCAAAGCTGTGGCAGCAGATGGTTCTAAATTGATTTTGGCCTGAATTTTAGCCCATTATTAATCATGAAATATCCACCCAGCTCATTTCCATAGACAGCCACAGAAGGCTCTGGCCCAGTGAGTGCAGGAGAGGCGGCTCACCCCCCCACGCGCAGCACCTCTGCGTGGTACACTCCACCTTGACGTGGGTATCCCACAGGTGCATTAACCACGCCTGTCTGTTTTCTATAATGCGAGTGCTTTGACATCTGGGCCCTGCTGACTGGAGGGACTGCCCTCAGGGGCTGGCCAAGGCTTAGGATAGGAAAAGACTCACCTGCAAGCAGACCTTCCCTGTGCAAACCCACCCATGGAGGGCCCAGCCCCACCTTCTCCATCAGGATCTCACACTCAGGGCTGCTATTCCTTGCCCTAACCACCCCAGGCCCAAATATCAGAGAACCAGGGACAGCTCCTATGCCTCAGAGCTTGCTGAAATTATTCAAACAAGCCAATTCTAAACCTGTCACCTGATTTGTCTTGCCTTTTCTGTGTAAACCATATAAAGGCTTTTTTTTTTTTTTTTTTTTAATTGAGATGGAGTCTCGCTCTGTCACCCAGGCTGGTGTGCAGTGGTGCATTCTCGGCTCACGGCAACTTCTGCCTCCCAAGTTCAAGTGATTCTCCTGCCTCAGCCTCCTGAGTAGCTGGGATTACAGGTGCCCACTACCACACCAAGCTGATTTTTCACCAGGTTGGCTAGGCTGGTCTCGAGCTCCTGACCTCAAGTGATCCAGCTACCTCGGCCTCTCAAAGTGTTGGGCTTACAGGCGTGAGCCACCATGCCCAGCCCATTATAAAAGCTCTTGCTTACATTTTCTCCTTGTTCCTGTTACCCCTTGCCCAACCCTAGCGCTTCCTCATGTGGCCTGAGACAACAGGGTCTTGCTCTGTTGCCCAGGCTAGAGTGCAGTGGTGCAATCACAGCTTACTGCAGCCTCAACCTCCTGGGCTGGAGATCCCCCTGCATCCGCCTCCTGAGTAGGCATGTACCACCACACCCAGCTAAGTGTTTTATTTTTTACAGAGACAGGGTCTTGCTTGCCCAGGCTGGTCTCAAACTCCTGGCCTCAAGGGATCCTCCTGCCTCAACCTCCCCAAAGTGCTGACATTACAGGGCATGAGCTACCATGCCCGGCCAACAAAATTGTCTTTTCAAGGACAATCATCTCCTGATCTGTTGGCCTTCACATACCTGCATAACAAAGCTTACATTTTACAACTGCAGGCAGTGCCTTCTCTCTGGCAGTTCAGGGGATCACACCCTGCACAGGCTAGATTTGGTATCTGAGGACCACTGGACCTCCTCCACCCTGCCACGGCTGAGACAGTCACCTCCCAGACTCTGCTGGAGCTCCCACTGAGGATCACACCACACGTGTCTCCTGCTGCCTGGACATCTGGCAGTGGCCTGTGGCCAAGAGTCATAAACTGGATCCCAGGCCTGTGCCACAATCCGTTGAAGAGGCTGGCCCCCATCGGGGCAGCTGCCAAGCTCCCCCAGCCCCACCCACTCCCCGGGGTACTCACTGCACCAGGGCGTGGGGCTCCATGGGGCTCAGGGCGTTGTACACCATCACCAGGTCGCTGCCGCGCTCGTCACAGGACGCAAGGTCAAAGCTGCGGAAGGTGAGGCTCAGCATTGAGTCCGCATCCCCTCGCAGGGCCCACTGGCAGCGGGCATGAGCTGGGTAGGGGCTGTCAGGGAAGCCGGGCGTGGTGAAGCGCGTCACCTCCACGCCCCGGGCGTGCAGGGCAAAGCTGCAGCTGTCTGCACAGGACACAAGAAGAAGGACATGTGTCGGGGGGGGCAGGGCTGGGTAGAACTGGGGAAGGAACCCAAGACCCCGTGGGCGTGCACCTCAGGCCTGGCCCCTTTGAGATGCCTCAGGCTGCGCTGGGCCTCGGGAAACCAGGAAGGGGGCTTCTCAGAAGGGCCTGGAAAGACCATCATAATATACTTCATTCAGAAGGATATGCTTCTGGGGACCCCACTGGCTCAAGGGCGTCTGGCCACACCCCCCTGTTCCACACCCAGAGGGGGAAGCGGACATACTTACTGTCCTGGGTCCTCTGTACTGTTCTGGGGTCAGTGGCTGAAGAATAAGAGGGGGAATAAAGTGTTTACTGATACGATCCATTTCCTTCTTCCTGCTTCCTTATTATCTAAAGGGAGGTGCCCGGCCAGCACGTAGTCTTCTCTCTGGGGCACCAGGTTCTGGGAGTGCCGGTTCCCTGCTGTGGTCCAGGGCCCAGCCCCACTCCATGGAAGGCTGGCCGGTCCCATGCTCACCCAGACCCTCAGACTCACGGAAGGCCACCACTGAGGTCAGCACAAAGGACTGCAGGGCGCGCGCCCGCGGGGGCAGCATGACTACGCGCTCCTCGGCCATGATGCGCTCGGCGTCCTCCACCAGGTGCTGCGGGATGCTGAACTCAGACCAGTAGTAGGCGATGACGCTGCCCTCGCTGGGGAGAGAACGGGGGCCTGAGGCGGAGCTCCAGGCCCCACTTCCCCCACGCTGGCCCAGAGCGACTCCAGGGCACGTGGGCCGCTCACGCCTCCAGTGGGCGCTGACCTGGGCCCTCCATCTGCAGAGGCCCTGCCCCAGCTCCTCTTTTGTGTGCACCCATCTTTCCACCCCAAAGCGAGAGGCCTTGCCACTTTGCCCTCTGCTCTCACAGTCTCATCCCCAATCAGACCGATCCTGGGGCCCGCTCAGGGGTAGGAATGAGGGGGAGAATCCCATTGGAGTTTGGCCACAAGCGAGGAGACACCAGTGTCACCTTCCTGAGCCTGTTTTCTAACCTGAGAAAGGAATGGGGAATGCCATCTGCCACACAGCATTCGCCAGGTTTCAAAGGAACAGACAAAATAAAAAGCACTTTGAGAATAAAGTCTATTTTTTTTTTTAACAAAAGGATGCATGAAAAAATTCCCAAGCACAGAAAATGTGGGACTCATTGAAACCTGCCTGAGGACCCCAACTCCCCCAAACCCAGATTTGGAAAAACAATAAAGACCCGCAGCCATTCCTGGCATCGTGCCAAGCACTTCACAGGCCTTTGGGCAGCTCATCACAGCAATAGTTACAGTCACCTCTGCCATGGGGGCAGAAGAGTCAAGCTGCCACGTAACGCACAGGAGGGCAGCGCAAGGACCCTCCTTGGCTCTCCAGGCCAGGACCTCCAGCACCATCTCCGCTTTCTGCCCCGCACACTGCAGCCGATCACACTCCCAGCCAGGCTGGGTGCATCCAGTGAGCCTTCTCCCTGCACCCACCTGAAGGCCGTCACGGCCGACTCCTTGTGGTAGGGGCCCAGGACCGGGACTCCGCTGTACAGCAGCTTCAGCTGAGGAAGGGCAGAGACTCATGACGGGCTCCACATGGCGATGACCCTGCCCCGAGCCCAGGCCTCTCCCTCCCCTTCGGGACCTGGGCCCCCTTCGCAGGCCACCCCCATCCCAGGGGCCTGAGAGCCCAGGCAAGGCATGTCCCTCCTACCCGTTGGGTGGGATGCCAGGGCAGACAGCCTGGCAGGGCTCTGGGCAGGCCGCACTCACCGCGTCCTTCACCTTGCTGGCCAGGCTTACAAACTCAGTAGAGCTGGAGTTCTCATAGGCATCCACAAACTTCTCATTTGTGATCCTCAGGTAGCCATTGAAGACCTTCTGGACACGCACGTCCCGGTCTGTGCAAGACCAGAAGGTGCTCGGTCAGGGGGAGATGGTACCACCCCCACCTTCCCTCGCCATCCACAATGGGGAATGAATGCCGGGAGGGGGCCATGGGCCAGCCCTGACTTTCCCATCACTTCCCATCAGGGTTCCAGAGAAGCTGAGAGATCCTCATGTCCTCAGTAGGTGGCCCTAGGTCTGTCCGCTGAGGGAGGATGGACAGCCACCCCTTGTCACCCTCCCCAGTGCCAGCCCCAGCTTTACTCACACTGGAAATGCCACACCAGGAAGCCGACTGCCAACGAGACCAAGAGAGGCCGATCAGCACAGCTGTCAGCACCACCCAGCGCCCCGGGCCATGCTTCTCCACCTTCTTAACATTGTTAGCGGGCAGGAACTCCACGCCTTCCTCCAAGCCATTCACATCCTGCAGAGAGAGGCTCCGCCACTCAGACCCTCTCACCCCCTCTTCCCTTCACCCCCTGCTCCCCCGCTGGGGAAGATGTTCACATTTTGTGAGATCCAGCGTGGAGAAGAAAGCAGGGACTTGGATGAGAAGAAGGGGCTTCCCCCAGAGGCGTGGGGACCACTGCCCAGAACGTAGACTCTGGGACGTGAACCCTGGGCATGCTCTGGGAGGAACATGAGGTCGGCCTTCCCAACCCCACGTCCCAGTGTCTGGACACCAGGCAATCACTGCTTAAGAATTGTTTGCTTAAATTAAAACACAATGAAGGGCTGTCTAAACCCATTCGTTGATGTCTCCCCCTTCAGTGATCACCTTTGATGCAGAGAGTGGCCCCAGCCCAGGGCCATGACTGACAACTGTGGTACCCCTGTGCAGACTTCTAAGAGCAGACCCTGCTCCCTTGGACGCAGCCCCTACCAGATTCAGTCCTCCCATCACCTGGCCCAGGAGTCTGTAGCCGGTACTCAACTGCACACCCTGCCCAGCGGCCTTGCCCTGACAATGTGGAACCAGCCAAAAGTAAAAGGCAGTGCCATCATGGAAAAAACTGCTCTGCCTTTAACCTTGGGCACCCCAGTCTAGGACCTCACAGCACAATGAAAGGGCCAGGTATCTGTGGAATCCACACCCATGCACAGACCCAAGAGAAGGAAAGCAAACAAACAGAACACCCAACAAACAGGTGGGCAACTTCCCTGGGTTCCTCTCTGCCAAGGGTATCCAGGATGAGGGCCCAGAATAGGGAGGGGGCAGGCGGGTGTCTGCTGCACTCAGTGACAGACCAGCAAAGGTTTCTGCCCATAGTGCACGCCATCTGCCTGCCCTGAATCCTGGGGATGCACCATGGCCTGGTGCTGTGGTACCTTAGGCTTAACTCCCTCACAACCACTCAATACAGCTCACAACAAAAGCAATGGCCCATCCCAAGCTCACAGGTGTCGGCCCTTTTAACGGTTTCCTGATACCGTTCTTCTGGTGGTGATCTCATAATTCAACAGAGTAAGTTTAAGCTGACACATCTTGGTTTGTCACATTTACCCACCTTAGCCTCCTGAGTCGCTAGGACTACAGCTGTACACCACTAGGTCCAGTTAATTTTTTAAAAAATTTTTGTAGAGGTAAGATCTTGTTATGTTGCCCAGGCTGATCTCAAACTCCTGGCCTCAAGCTATCCTTTCCCCTCAGCCTCCCAAAGTGATTTTCCTGTCATAGTTTTTAGATTATGTCTCTCTTTTATTTTCTCTGGTCAACCACTCTTCAATCCTTACTATATTTATCCTCTACGTATTCTTTCTCTGTATTACCCATGTCATTATTTTTAACCTTTCAAATGAGTTTTTCATTTTTGGTATCCAAATTTTAATTTCGAAGAGCTTTCTGGTTCTTTGAATTTTCCTTTTTTCTGGCATCTTGTGTCATGAACGCAAAACCTTCTCATCTTTCTATTTCCAGTGAGTACCTTTTCTCTTTTTGATGTTCTCTTCCATGTTGAAGACTTTCCTCAAATGCTGAGGGATCCTTAGTGGTTATTTTTATTTAGAAACAAGCTCCTGGAGGCCCTTGGGAAGCTCTGCGTGCATGGCTTGCCGTAACTGGTTTCACCGTGGGGTGGCGTGGGGGGGGACACAAGTAAGTGGCTAAACAGATCTGTTTTCTGGGCACTCCCAACTGTTAGGCTACAGACAACCTTCTGTGGACGGTTTCATTGCTCCAGAGAATAATTTTCTCACCTCCTGGCTGGAGTGATTTAAACCCAACCACTAGCATTCAGGAACAGGTAGACGAGACTCATTCCCCGTCTTTTCACCTCTCACCACAGCTTTTCTCTGTACCTGGAGTCCTCAAGTCCAGACATTCTTTGATTCGATCTCTCCAGACTATGTTACCCATCTGCTCTGGGAATTTGTTGGGGTATCTTTGTTTTCGCTTGGGGCCGAGGTGGAGATTTGGGGGATTTCTAACAATGCCCTTTCTTGTCTCACTTCTGTCTTCCAGAATACTTGAGCCCAGTCTTTTCTGAGCCTGGCAGAGAAGAGAACATTACCAAAGAAGTACTGAAAGGATATTTCCAAGAGCTGAAGAGAGGCAGAAATCTTTCAATCTGAATTTAAAAAATAACTTCACTGAGGTATTATTGACATAAAATAAAGTGTGTATATTTAAGTGTACAATTTGGGGCATCAAATACACACCCATGAAAACATCCACAATTACGACGTGCATGTCCATCGCCTTCAAAGTCTCCTCTTGGCCCTTCCCACATGTTCCTCCCTGAATCCATTTCCCCTCCCCCAAGTAACCACTGATCTGCCTCAGGCTGCTTTTCCCAGAGCTTTACGTAAATGGAATTCTGCAGTATGCACTCTCTTCCATCTGGCTTCTTTCACTCCGCACAATTCCTCTGAGACTCACCCCGGTTCCTGTGTGCACAGCAGTGCATTCCTTTCGGTGGCTGCGCTTATCTCATCATTGGGATGCACAAGCATGTGTTTACCTGTTCACCTGTTGATGAACATTTGGGGTGTCTCCAATTTGAGGCCATCACAAATAAAGCTGCTAGAAACACTCCCGTAGCTGTCTTTGTACTGGCATATCAGCAATGAACAACTGCAAACTAAAACTAAAAGACAACATTTACAAAAGCTTCAAAAATATGAAATACTTAGAGGTAAATCTGACCAAAAAAAATACACAAAACCTGCACACTGAAAGATGCAAAACACTGCTGGGAGAAATTCTGAAAGACATAAATTAACTGACCAAGATACGCTGTTCATGGATTAGAAGACTCAATATTAAGATATCTATTCTCAAATTTAGCTACAGATTCAATGCAATCTTTTTTTTTTTTTTTAAGATTCAGGGTCGGCTGGGCCCAGTGGCTCATGCCTATAATCCCAGCACTTTGGGAGGCCAAGGCGGGAGGATCACGTGAGGTCAGGAGTTCGAGACGAGCCTGACCAACATGGAGAAACCTCGTCTCTACTAAAAATACAAAATTAGCTGGGTGTGGTGGCGCATGCCTGTAATCCCAGCTACTCTGGAGGCTGAGGCAGGAGAATTGCTTGAACCCAGAGGTGGAGGTTGCAGTAAGTTGAGATCAACCCATTGCACTCTAGCCTGGGCAACAACAGTGAAACTCTGTTTCAGACAAAAAAAAAAAAAAGTTACAGGGTCTTGCTATGTTGCTCAGGCTGGTCTTGAACTCCTGGGCTCAAGGAATCCTCCTGCCTGAGCCTCCTGAGTAGCTGGGACTACAGGGTGCACCACTGCACCCAGCTACAACTAGATATTTTTATGTTATCTTTGGAACTTCGCCTTTGATTTTCTTTCTTTCTTTCAGGCTAGATTTTCTTTAAACATGTGGTGGCCTCTGGTAGTCTAACCATATTTAAGAATGAGAAAACAGAGACTTCAGCTAGACTCTGAACAAACCATGTATGTGTATATATGTACAAGAAATGTAACAAAAGCGGCCAGGCGTGGTGGCTTGGGCCTGTAATCCCAGGATTTTGGGAGGCCGAGGCAGGCGGATCACCTGAGGTCAGGAGGTCGGGACCAGCCTGGCCAACTTGGTAAAACCCCATCTCTACTAAAAATACACAAATTAGCCAGGCATGGTGGTGCACACCTGTAGTCCCAGCTACTCAGGAGGCTGAAGTACAAGAGTCACTTGAACCTGGGAGGCAGAGGTTGCAGTGAGCTGAGATCATACCACTGCCCTCCAGTCTGGGCAACAGAGTGAGACTTGGTCTCAAAAAAAAAAAAAAAAAATTAACAAAAGGGCCAGGCATGGTGGCTCATGCCTGCACTGTGAAAGGCCAAGTTGGGCGGATCACTTGAGTCCAGGAGTTCAAGACCAGCCTAGCCAACATGGCTAAACCCCATCTCCTCAAAAATATAAAAAACTAGCCAGGCGTGGCAGCATGCACCTGTAGTCCTGGCTATTTGGGAGGCTGAGGGAGGAGGATCATCTGAGCCCAGGAAGGCTGAGGCTGCAGTGAGCCACGATCATACTACTACCTTACAGCCTGGGCAAGCCTTCCAACCACATTTCAAAAAAAAAAAAAAAAAAAGAAAGAAAGAAATGTAACAAAATAATAATTTATTATATTTAGATGTGTATCCAATTCACAGAGTAATTTCACAACTATTTTCTTACTGGATCCTCACAACAATCCTGTGAATCATTCAAGACTCACTGGTGTGTCTGGGCGCTGTGGCTCACACCTGTAATCCTAGCACTTTTGGGAGGCCGAGATGGGTGGGTCATGAGCTCAAGAGATCGAGACCATCCTGGCCAACATGGTGAAACCCTGACTCTACTAAAAGTACAAAAATTACCTGGGGTGGTGGCGCGTGCCTTTAGTTCCAGCTACTCGGGAGGCTGAGACAGGAGAATTGCTTGAACCCAGGAGGCAGAGGTTGCAGTGAGCCGAGATTGCAGCACTGCACTCCAGCCTGGCGACAGAGCGAGACTCCGTCTAAAAAAAAAAAGAGCCCCTGGTGCTATCACCCCTGTTATATAGAGAAGGCAGGGGAAGAATGCTAATTTTGCAAGGTCACCCAGCCCTTGGTGGCAGATTCAGAATCTGGTCCTGGTTTTCTGCCTCCCAGCATGGTTAGGTTCCAGAATTCAGGGAGCAAGAATTCAGGGGAACAGAAAAGTAGGCACAGGCTCCCATGAGAAGAGGGAAGGTGGCTGAGGGCATTAACGGTAGATCCAGGGTCACCCCAGGCTCTGCCATGGAGTGAGGCTGTCACCGTGGTGCTAGCTCAATGCGGGGTCCACTGCCCTCCCTGCAGTGTGAGTTCTGTGGCTCCACTCAGCCCAGAAGTGCCGTCTAATCAGTAACTGGGCTGCTTCCTTTATAGCCTTAGCTCTTGGCTCCATTTCCAGGTGTAACAGAGATAGTATTGCATAATCCCATTATTTTATTGATAAGAACACTGAGGCTGAAAGAGGGAGTGGCCTGTCCAAGGTCACAAAGTTAGTCAAGTCAGTGAAGCAGCAAAGCTCTTTTAACTCCTGAGCAGGGGGAGGAGAAAGGAAGAGGTGTCAGGGAGCTCCCATCCACTCCGGCTCAACTGTAGACATAACACCTCTCTACAGGGCCACAGAGCTGACAGGAGAGAACATATGCCTGTGCCTGCTTTCACTTCTCCCCGTCTCTGTTTCTTAAAAGTAAACACATTTGCAGGTGCACACATAAAACAGTGCTATAAAGCCAGGTGTGTGCTTACCAGAAACACAGATAGAGGCCATGTAGCTGTCACAGCCTCTTCTTGCTGGCCTGCTCTAACTACATCCTGGTCAGAGGGCCCAGAAACACAGCTCAGCTCTAGGCCATTCCGACAAGGGAGCGAGGAATGACTTATAGGAGGGTGGTTGGGAAAAAAGGGCTCAGGACACGCAGGGTACAGACTCCAGAGGGCCAGGATCTACCATCCCACCCAGCAGCCACCATCCCATCCAGCAGGGACCACCATCCATCCCACCCAGCAGGAAGGAGATCTGACCGTCGTCATCCCACCCCAACTTTCCACAGGGAGCGAGGGGTCAGATCCCGAAACCCAGGAAGGGAGAGTGGAGAAGCCCTATTTCATCTTATCTCATTGTTTTAAGCACGCTAGAGCAACAGATTCGTATCCTCCCCAAAGCCGAGCTCTCCAAAACCAAAAGAAAAAACACTATTTCTAGAGGGCCAAAAAAAGACCTATTTGACAATATAGGAAAGATTGCAGCCAGCCTACTCCCAATAAATCAGAAACTCACCAGGGCTGAAAGCTAAATGCTGAGCTAACAAAACTCTGTCTGAGTCAACCAGAGAATCCTCCCTCTGAGAGGAACACTCTCCTGGTTCCTTAAATATACACTCAGACCTGTCACTAGGTGCAAACCCTCCAGGGCCCACAACCCCACTGGCTCTGAGGATCAACAAGTCCAAAGCCAGAATTTGCCATGGGTAGCTCAGAGCATGGTTGTTCTTAGAGAAAAGCAAAGGGGAAGAGCCCCTACACTTATAAACAACAAAATAGTGCCAACCGCCCGCAAACCCACACGAGATTCCAGCCAAAGCAGACAGGGAAAAACGAAGCTGCATGCCAGATCTTTTCTAAAGCTCGTTCCTCCTGTGGCTGTGGTCGAGTGTGGTCGGCTAGGATGGAAGGGGCTGAACCTGGAAACCTGAAGAGGTCACTGGGAATCCCGGGAAGAGACCATGAAGGGCAATCACATGGCAACGGGTAACCTGCTTCTGAGGCCGAAGACCAAGGTCAAGGGGCAGGGGTGATGCCACCAGCTAGGGACCCAGCTGTGCCGCTCAGACCTGAGGCGAGGACAGGGGTGGCTGGATTTGCATATTGCTGCCAAATGCCACTGATTTGTGGCCAATGCTCTTGACTGACACACTCAGTGACTCAGTGTACCCACTCACCAGGTGAGACGGATTTCAATCCCATGACGTCATCACCACCACCAGGGTCATGAGAACCATAAACTACCTCTGTCATCGTTCAAGTGAGAAAGGAAAGTACTGCCCGAGCAACTGCAAGGGTTTTGCCGGGGAAGAAAGCATTCTGTGGCAGTCCGAAGATGTGTTCCTTTGCAAGGGAAAGACGGAGCCAGCACAACCTCATGGCCGCTCCCTGCTGGATTGGCCACAAGGTTGTGCTGGATCCCGGCCAGATTACCCAGAAACCCAGCACAGCTTGGGCCCACCTCAGATGACAGCAGGGAATGACTGCCAAGAATGAACACTGTGTTTGTCATCTGGGCAATACTGAACGGAGACAGACATCAGAGGGATGTTACAGGAAAGCCGCTTCATCAGGCTGCTGATTATAAAAGGGACCTGTCTCCAGCTAGGAGGGGCCCCACAGGGACAGACCCTCCCCAGTTAAATCAGCAGCCACTGGGAAGCTCCAGCAACTGTGCACAGAACCGGCGGTCAGCCTATCCGCAGGCTTCTGAGGGTGGGACTTCACCCCACCTGCCACTTACGGCAGTCCAGGACCCAGCACCGGGCCTCATAAGACAGGACACTTGAGTGCTTATATGGGGATGACCGAGGGGCAAATGAGAAAGGAAAAGAAAGCCCACACTGGAATCCTCCCACCTACTCCCCCAACCAGGGGCGATCGATCTCTCTAGGAGCCAATTCTCACGAAACCTGCAAGAGCCTAGGGTTCCCATTGATCGCAACCCCCAGCATTTCTCGGACTTGTCTGGTCATGAAAAATAACAATAAAAATCAACTTAAACAAACACAGTGTTTGTTCCACATCCAGATTCCCAAGCCCCTCTCCCTGGAGATTCTGATGTCATGAGTCAGGAGCAGGACCTGGGATTTGGAAGGTTTTATCAAGTGCCCCAGGTCATTCTTGGGAACCTGAAAGTTGGAGAAACTCCACCCACCATTTCCAGGAGGCTCACCCCTTCCCATCACCAGCAGGAGGAGCTGGCTTAGAGCCTCAGCTGGTCTATTTTGAGCAACCACGTGGGATGCAGGGGGAGCTGCTGTGCCAGGTCGAACTTTGCTTCCATGCCCTGGGGACCCTCCCACAATTGGTTATAAGCATCGTCCCAGAAGTCCTCAAAGCTATCACTTTTCCTAGAGACACACACTCCAGGTCCTCCCGGGAAAGCACAGGGTCAGTTGCAGGCCCAGCCAGCTGGTAGTGAACACCCCAAAACCCCGGCCTATCTACATTTCCCTCTGACCCGTCACTGCCCTCAGCTGCCCCACCAGAAGGAGCTGCTGGAAAACAGGTCTACAGGGCCCCAAGGAAGATCCAGAAATATCTGTAACTCCAGCCCATCAGGGGAACACAAAGCTGACCCACAGCCCAGAACTCCCACAGAAGGAAGTAAACCATAAGTCTCCACACCTGGTTGGAGCCTGAAGGAAAGTCCCCCCCGGGCCCTGACTCAGCCGGCTGTGAGGACTGCTGTGAGGACGTCATCAACACAGAAACCCAGTGGTTCTCTGCCAGGGAGCAGCCAGCTCCTGCAGGTTTCAAGTCAGGGTCCTGTCCCAACTCCCAGCACTTCCCAGGGCCCTACCCATGCAGCCAAGGGACCCGGAGCGTTGTACAGAGCACCCTTGACATAAGTAACGCCATCTTAGAAAAAGACTTCATCTTACATTTCACAGGGCACTTTGCCAACAGGGGCAAGACGTTTTGCTTGATAAATAAAGACTATATTCGGCCAGGCACGGTGGCTCACGCTTGTAATCCCAACACTTTGGGAGGCCAAGGTGGGTGAATCACGAGGTCAGGAGTTCGAGACCAGCCTGACCAACATGGTGAAACCCCGTCTCTACTAAAAACACAAAAATTAGCCAGTTGTGGTGGCATGTGCCTGTAATCCCAGCTACTCGGGAGGCTGAGGCAGGAGAATTGCCTGAACCTCGGAGGCAGAGGTTGCAATGAGCCAAGATCACATCACTGCACTTCAACCTGGGCAACAGAGCAAGACTCCATCTCCAAAAACAACAACAAGAACAAAATAAAGACTATATCCAACCAGACAAGAGCACACAAGCACGCTCCTTCACTGTCGGTCCTCACCAGAGGACTCTGTGGCCATAAAAAGAGCAGGACATCAGCAGCTCGAGATGCCATCTACACTGACAGCGTTCTGCTGTCACTCGTGATAACCACCCAGTATCTGCAGCGAAGGCTCTGCCAACATGAGAAACTTCCCTGCAAGACTGATGAACGAGGGCCGGGCATGGTGGCTCACGCCTGTAATCCAAGCACTTTGGAGGCCAAGGCGGGCAGATCACCTGAGGTCGGGAGTTCAAGACCAGCCTGACCAACATGGTGAAACCTCGTCTTTAAAAATAAAAAAATTAAAAAAAGACTGACGAACGGCCCAGCTCGGACCAGGAGATTCCTTTTGTCTTCGTGGCTCTTCCTGGACTGGTGTGTTAACCCTTTTTCCTAACCCCTTTCTCTTGATGTTAGATGTTACTTTGATGTGGAATGTTTAAGTTATACTTTTATACATTGGTTAAGTATATTATTATGTATAGTTTGCAGTGTTGACTGGAGTGGTTTGAGCCTGTGTGCCTGAAGCTCTGACTATGGAGTAAACAGGAAGTACTAAAGAGAACTGTCTCCTTGGGAACTCTGTGCGGCTCAGGTGTGACTGAAGTCGCATCAGTAACTCTGACTTTGTGGAAAGACGCAAAGGTGCACGGACCTGGTTGTCTGTGACCTCGCACCACTCGTGAGAATTGGCACAGTCAGCTTAGAAGGCATAGTTGGCACAGTGGTTTCTAAGGCCAAAGCCTCCACTAAAATTTAAATTAGAAATCAAGCCGTTTGAAAAAACAAACCGCCACCCTCTCGAAAAAGAAACATCATCTCACTTCACCTTGAAAGTCTGGCTCCCTGAGGAAAACCTCAGGTGATGGGGTTCTTTACCCACATCCTGTAGCTCTAAGAGCTGACACGGTCTCGCTGATGCCCGGCTAGGAAGCTGGTGGAGCCAGAAAGGCACATAGGAGCATGGTCTCAACTTAGGAGATGGGAATTGGCCAAACGAATTTTTAACTCGGCTGAAATAAGAGAAAGCCAGTTATTGCATAATCCCCACTTACACAGTTGGCCAAGGTAGGAAATCGAACCATTGTCCAAATAGAGTTGGAAGTCAGAAAGACTCCCTGTATGATCCCTGAGGGCTTAATATTTTTAGGGTCCTCAAATCTGACTGGCAGACTTTGAGGACCCTAAAAATATTAAGCCCCAAAAGAAAAAAAATCCCTGCACTTTTAATGCAAAGTATCTCACAGATTGCCAGACAGGAAAAGAGTCAGCTCAAAGAATTTTAAGGAAAAATAAATCCCTGTCAAAGGTAACTTTTAGAGAGGAGCACCTGCAGAGAACTTAGGAGACTACAATGACCACTGGGGTGGGTATATACAGAAAGACCTACAATAACTAGAGAAAGAGTTACTGATGATAACTATGAGAATCGCAGACCTCAGGACACCAGCGAGAATACACCACAGCAGAGTTACTAAAACTAAGAACGGATTTTTGCCAAAGACAGAGCACAATGAGGACTGGCCCCTCCATCTGTGGGAGAATGGTGCAGACACCGTGGCACTATCAGGCACAGAAACACATCGGATCCCTACACAAGCAGGAAACCCGTCATGAGCTATTATAAAACTACCAAATCATAAACCATTAGAACCATCAACAAATCAGCCAAGGCTGGGTGCGGTGGCTCACGCCCGTAATCCCAGCACTTTGGGAGGCTGAGACGGGTGGATCACCTGAGGTCAGAAGTTTGAGATCAGCCTGGCCAACATGGTGAAACCCCATATCTACTATAAATACAAAATTAACTGGGTGTGGTGGCACACACCTGTAGTCCCAGCTACTCAGAGGCTGAGAAAGGACAATCACTTGAACCTGGTAGGCAAAGGTTGCAGTGAGCCGAGATTGCGCCACTGCACTCCAGCCTGGGCAAGACAGAGACTCCGTCTCAAAAAAAAAAAGAAAGAAGGCCGGGCGCGGTGGCCCACTCCTATAATCCCAGCACTTTGGGAGGCCAAGGTGGGCGGATCACGAGGTCAAGAGATCAAAACCATCCTGGCCAACATGGTGAAATCCCCTCTCTACTAAAAAATACAAAAATTAGCTGGGCGTGGTGGCATGCACCTGTAGTCCCAGCTACTCAGGAGGCTGAGGCAGGAGAATTGCTGAACCCAGGAGGTGGAGGTTTCAGTGAGCCGAGATCGTGCCACTGCACTCTAGCATGGCGCCTGGTGACAGAGCAAGACTGTCTCAAAAAAAAAAAAAAAAGAAAGAAAGAAAGAAATAAAGAAAAGAAACCAATCAGCCAAGATGTGTTTTAGTCCTCTGGGACTGGATCACATCAGCCTAGAGATCTGTGCACCCATATTTAGGCCCAACAAAATCTGAAGATGGACTTGGAATGATCTAACACAGGGACAAAGGAATCCAAGATAATCAGCTATCTTAGGGACAGTAGGTGATAGACATAATGAATTTGCCACTCTGCTGGAAATTGCAGCCATAAATGAAATTCAGAGAACACTTCTGTTAGGAGCACCACCTAACCTGCAGTTCTCCTACATGAATGCTCTCTTGGCATGCAGAGCCATGCAAGATATACCAGACTTGTAATCATCAGGAACCATGAGGTAACATTTATGGCAAACCTGAAAAACATATCAAGAGAAAAGGGGATAGGAAAAGGGGTTAATGAACCAGTCCATGAGAGCCGTGAAGACTAAAAAAGTCTGGGGCTGGGCTGGGCTGGGCTAGGCTGGGCGGTTCATCAGTCTTTCAGGGAAGAGTCTGTGATGTGGGCAGAGCTTTTGGCAGTGGATGTTGGGTGCTTATCTCCAGTGACAACAGAGAGTGAACAGCCAAAGTCCCATTCTTTTTATGGCCACAGAGTCCTCTGGTGAGGACTGACAGTGGAGGAGTGTGCTTGTCTGGATTGATGCAGTCTTTAAATTTATCAAGCAAACACCTTGTCCTTGTCGGCAAAGTGCCCTATGAAATGTAAGATGAAGTCTTTTTCTAAGATGGAGTTACTTATATCAAGAGTGGCTCTATACAGGGAGTTGGTCATAACTGCCACCCCACCCCCACCCTGCACCCACACACCCCACCCCCCAGGAGAAGCAGCAAAGGGCCTGGTGCGGGTGGGGGGCAACACTAGCTTTGGAGTCAGATAGATTTGGGTTCAAAATTCAGCTCTGTCACACTTTTAGCTATCTGGGTTTTTGATAAAGCCTCTTAACCCTTTTTCCATCTGAAAATGAAACATAGTTGCTGTAAGAATTAGAGGTGATATTTATTGAAAATACCTACATGGCACAAAGATGTCAAAAATAATGAGTGTGTTTGCTGTGGCCGCCGCCTCCCTCACAATCCCTTGGGAGCCCTCAAAAGCGTCAGAGCAGCTCCTGGGGCTGCGATCTCCCTGCTCCTGCTGCCCTGGGTCTGTCTGTGGTTTTGAATCCCTAACTTGTCTTAAGGAATGATCCAGAGACCCTCTGTGTCCTGCTCCTGCTTCAAGCCAATTGTTTCATTATTTTGAGGCCCTGCAAAAAAATATATTTGAAACAAGGTTTTCATTGTTTTAAAAAATGCTTTTGAAAACTACCAGAAGCTTGATGTGTAAGCTGAGGCCCAGAGCATGCTGTGACCTGGCCAGCACTCTCTGGCCTTGTGGGGTAAATCACCCATGGACATGAGTGGGTAGGGGCACCGTGGTTGGCCTTCTTCTCTCTCCCGGAGGCCAGTCTCTGCATCCTCGGTGGACAGAGGGGCTGCAGGGAAGCGGGGACAGCAGCAGAGCCCCTCTGAGCATGGGTCGGGGCAGAGTGACAAAGGCAGGTGGATGCGGGCCTGCCAAGGATTGGCTCCTGGGCTTCTGGAAAGACCTGCCAGGCCACTCCCACTCTGGTCTTTGAGGCCCACACAGTAGACTTGTGCTGTTAAGGTCTTTCATTTTGGGTGGGGTTTTTTTTTTTTTTTGAGACTGAATATCACTCTGTTGCCCAGTCTGGAGTACAGTGGCACCAACTCAGCTCACCACAACCTCCACCTCTGGGTTCCAACAATTCTCCCGCCTCAACCTCCCGAGTAGCTGGGATTACAGGCACCCATCACCACACTCAGCTAATTTTTGTATTTTTAGAAGAGACGGGAAATACAAAAAATACATTTTTTGCCATGCTGGCCAGGCTGGTCTCAAACTCCTGATCTCAGGTGATCCACTCGCCTTGGCCTCCCAAAGTGCTGGGATTACAAGCATGAGCCACTGTGCCCAGCTTTCATTTTGTTTTGAAGTTTGAATCTGAAGTCCAGCTGGTCCACCCGACCAGAGGGAGGAATGGGGCTGCCTGGCTTTGGGCAGATGGGTGAACAGTGGGTGGAGAAATTAAAATCAAAGAGATACAGTAGGTAGTCCTCTGTCATTAGCAGGAATTAGCTAATTATGTTCTATTTGGAAGATCGTAAGGGGTTATTAACCCACTTTTAAGAGGGAAAAACTAAGGCACTGAGAAAAGTATTTATCCCAACGGCTCAGGCTCTCAGCCCTGACCACTCACCTGATTACACCACACCCTCCCCTGCACCGGCTCCCCAGAAAGGAAAGAAGAGATTTGTGTCAGGCAGTCCTGCCTGAAGCCAGTTCTTTGCCCTCCTACAGGGTCCCATTGCAGATGTGTGAGGCTTGCACAGAGCACTCTTGACATAAGTAACTCCATCTTAGAAAAAGACATCATCTTACGTTTCGCTTTGTCAGCAGGGACAAGATGTTCTGCAGATAAATAAACACAGCATCCAACCAGACAAGGATATACACAAGCATACTCCTCCACTGTCAGTCCTCAGTAGAGGACTCTGTGGCCATAAAAGAGGACAGCTGGGCACAGTGCCTCACACCTGGAATCCCAGCATTTTGGAAGGCTGAGGTGGGAGGATTGCTTGAGCCCAGGAGTTTGAGACAAGCCTGGGCAATGCAGTGAGACCCCATCTCTACAGAATTTTGTTTTTTAATTAGATCAGCATGGTGGCACAGCTACTCAGTGGGCTGCAGTGGGAGAATCACTTGAGCCTGGGATGTCGAGGCTGCAGTGAGCTGTGATCACGCCACTGCACTCCAGCTTAGGCAACAGAGCAAGACCTTGTCTCAGAAAAAAAAAAAAAAAAAAAAAAGCCAAACAAAAGAAAGGAAAAACAAAACAAGAGAAAAGAGCAGGACTTCAGCAGCCTGAAATGGCTTAATTGACACTATCTTGCTGTCATTTGTGATAAGCACCTAAAATCTGCCAGCTAAGGCTCTGCCGACATCAGAAACTCTTTCCCACGAAACCGACAGACTGCCCAGGCCAGAGCAGGAGGTTCTTTTTGTCTTCCCGGCTCTCCCTGGGCTAGTTCATTAACCCTTTTTCCTAACCCCTTTCTGTTGATGATAAATGTTACTCTGATGTGGAATGTTTAACCTATACATTTACATATTGATTAAGTATATTACTATGTATGGTTTGCAGTGTTGAGTGACTCGTGGGGCAGCGTCAGCCCGTGCGCCCAAGGCTCTGACTCCGAGTGAACAGGAAGTACTAAGGAGAATTGTCTCTTTGAGAGCTCCATGTGGTTCGTGGCTTTTATAATTGAAATTGCATCAATAAAAGTCTGACCTTGTGGAAAGACACAAACGTGCAGGCACCTCGTTATCTCTGACCTTGCACCACTCACGAGACCTCCCACCTCCCCCGCCAATATTGCAGGAAAGCCCACTGAAGCCCAGAGAGGTCATGCTCTGCTGATCCAGCAAGCCCACTTCCGGGTATTCATCCAAAGGAAGGAATTGAACCAGGACCCTGAAGGGAGAGCTGCATCCCATACTCACTGCAGCACTGTTCACAGAAGCCAGGATGTGGAAACAAACTTAGCGAATGAATGGATAAACAAAAGGTAGTCTGTACATTCAATAAGAGATCTTGTATTAAGTGTTCTTGCCACAAAATAATTATTATTATAGATAAATTGAATAATAGATAAAGAGGGCAGGAGGAAACTTTGGAAGGTGATGGATATTTTTACAGCCTAACTTATGGTGATGGTGTCCTTGGTGTCACCATACGTCCACTCATCAGGTTGTACACATTAAATGGTACGGTTTTTTGTATATCAATCATACCTCAATAAAGTAGTCTAAATCAATAAATACAGTGTTGATTTCAAAAGAAAAAAAAGGAATACTCTGCAAAACTCTATCTACTACAACAGTCACTTCTTGGGCCCAAGAGACAGACCCCTGCTGTCCCCATCCCTGTATATGGGTTGTCACCCCTTCAACATTGGTCTAAGGGCACTGGCTCCCCCAGCTCAGACCTCGGGTCTAGCCAGGAGGTCCCCCAAGCCTATTAGGAACCAAGAGGTTCCTAGACAGTCCCATCTGTCTGCTCAGAATGGCTGGGCTCCCCTACCGCCTACAGAACCTTGCCTGCCCTCTAGCACACAGGCCAAAGCTGAGCCTCACCAGGAATCCTACCTGGACCACACCAAGTCACACTACTTTCTCCCTGGCGCCTCACCTCCTCCCCCAACCTGCATCATGCTGGGTGGACCTGGGAGTCCTGGGTGGTCACCGTGCCCCAGTTTCCTCTTCCTACTGCCTTTCTCCCTCCCCCTCCACCCTCGGCCTTGCCCAGAGGTAGCACTTGATTGATTAATTGATGGATTGATGGAAGGTCTTCTCTCCCCATAACCAGACTTAGGCAGCCTCCCCAGGGCAGGCTGGAATAACCCACCAGGTGCCAAGTGCCTTCAACCAAGAAGGGGAGAAAATACTCGGTCCACACCTCAGGGCTCTGCTGGCAGTCCCCCAAGTTCTCTGGTCAGACCTGGCCTGGCTACCCACTGTCCTCAGACCCCATTTAAGATTGGACTCTGCCCAATCGCCTCCTTTCCTGGGCCTCAGTTCAGTGTGTTACCCCCAAAACACACACACCAGGACATAACCTCTTTTGCTAATTCTAGAAGAGAATTCCATCTCTGACTCTCTAATCCCACTAAGTTTACACCAGCCCTCTCCTTATGTGCCAAAGAACCACTTCCCGGCCCAGCCACCCCCACCTTCCTCCCGCCCCCAAGTCACCGGATCTGCCTGCAGCAGCACAACCAGGCAGATCCCCCAAAACCCAACAAGAGAAACAACAGGTGCAGCCAGTGCCTCGTAACATCTTTTCATTCATTTTCCTGGCTTTTTACTAAATCCACATTCTGATTTCACGAGCTAGTGTGCCTTTTATTACTGATATTTTTATTGAGATACTTGTAGGTTCCCATGAAGTTGTAGGAAATTACACTGAAATTGTTGAGACTGTTGTACGAACTTGTACAGCTGGCCCAGTTTCCCCCAATAGCCACACCTCATAAAACTACACCATGATACCACAACAGTGGTATCATCCGCAGATCTCATTCAGATTTCCCATTTCACTGCTATGCATTCGAGTATTAAGTTCTATGTGTGTCATCACTAGCAGAGGCTCCTCTCCAGCATCACAGTCAAATTTGAACAGCTCCTACAAGAGGATGCCCTGTGGCTTCTGTAACCACAGCCACCTCCCTCCTGTTCCCTACTCCTTCAGCGCCACAATCACCAATCTGGCCCTGCTGCTAACATGGTGTCCCTTCAAAAATTGTTATATAAATAAATAATACAGTATGTATGGAACTGTTGGCTTTATTTTAACTGCACAACATTCCCTGGAGGTTGTTGCATCCATCAGCTTCTTCCTTTTTATGGCTGAGTCGCATTCCATGGCATGGAGGTGCCACTGTCTGTTTCTGCCTTGGGGAACAGAGGGATCTGCAGAAGCTAGCAGGAAAGACCCAGGCCCGCCTGCAGCCTCTAGAACTGGCTAGGTTCTGAAACACCCTTCCACAGCTACAAATCTGAGCACCTGTTTTGGGAAAAGGACCAACTATGCAAACGGGCCTCCAGGGGAGGGCAGTGGGAGGTCTGTGTCCTCTATTCGAGCCAGACTCTCTCCCCGGATACAAGGAATAGGATACAAGTGAGGAGAGAACTGCTGGGTCTACCCTTGGAACTGGATTCTCAGAGCTGGGACAGATTCTAGAGGGCACGTCACCCACCTCTCATCCTGCCAGGACGATTCTTTTGGAGGAAATAGCGTTTTCCTTAGTACCAGTGTTAGGAAGCTCTTCCTTCCACCAAGTGTGATCAGCACCGCAATGACCGCTGCGCTAATTAGCACTGCAACAGAAGCAGCCCAGTTTCTCCAGTTCAGGAGACACTCCAGTGGAAGGTCGACGTTGGTGCTGGTGGCTCTCTCAGTCTGCACCTCCTCTGGCTAAACATCCTCAACTCCTCTGATTATTCAAACAAAATGTTTTCTAAACCTCTGGCCATCTGATTCAATCTCACCCTTAGCCATATTCCCTTGAAGACACTGCTTCCAGAATTTACCAGCATAACCCACAAGAGGTCTAACCAGCGTGGCCTCCACAGGGGCTGCTTGCTAATTACCTCCCCTCATTGTGTTTGCTCTTTTTCCATTAATTGTCCAATAATGCGTTCAAGTAACACACCCAAACAATAAAACAATTATAAGAAGAAGGAAAGAATGATATGTTCCCTTGGTGAAAGCCCATGAGGCAATCAAAAACGTTTTTTCAAAAAGTAGATAATAAGGTGGAAAAGCTATCTAAGATAGAACGATAAATGAAAAAAATAGGACCAGGCATGGTGGCTCACGCCTGTAATCCCATCTACTCAGGAGGCTGAGGCAGGAGAATCACTTGAACCTGGGAGGTGGAGGTTTGGGTGAGCCAAGATCGCGCCATTGCACCCCTGTCTGGGCAACAACAGACACGGAGGCCAAGGCAGGTGGATCACCTGAGGGCGGGAGTTTGAGACCAGCCTGACCAATATGGAGAAACTCTGTCTCCACCAAAACTACAAAAATTAGCCAGGCATGGTGGCACATGCCTATAATCCTGTCTGGGCAACAACAGTGAAACTCCATCTCAAAAAAAAAAAAAAAAAAAAGAAAAAAAAGAATCTGGGCGCAGTGACTCATGCCTGCAATCCCAGCACTTTGGGAGGCCAAGGCAGATAGATCACTTGAGGCCAGAAATTCAAGACCAGCCTGGCCAATATGGTGAAGCCCCGTCTCTACCAAAAATACAAAAATTAGCCACGTGCGGTGGCACACACCTGTAATTCCAGCTACTTGGGAGGCTGAGGCAGGAGAATTGCTTGAACACAGGGAGTGGAGGTTGCAGTGAGCCGAGATTGCGCCACTGCACTCCAACCTCGGCAACAGAGTGAGGCCCTGTCTCCAAAAGAAAAAAATAGTCACTTCTGCCCTTCAAAACTCAGCTGAGGCATTTCGTTGGAGTAACTCTGGGAGATCCCTCCCCAACACCTTCCCTTCCAGCCTCCTGTGACAGGGGAGGGAAGGAGGTTTGTCTTGCTCCACAATGCAATCATGAGGTATGATATCTAATGAATGTTTGATTAAGTTCATTAATCACAATCATGGCTTTACTGCAGAGTGGAATTAGTGACTACTCCATTTGGAGGAGAATAGATGTGCCCACAAACAGCAGAACACGTATGTAAGACTTGTGGGAGAATATAAACCGAACCATTTACAGAGGTTCTAAAATCTGGGAGAGGAAATTTTAGAGGAATTTCACATTTTACATTGTACATTTCTATACTGTGTGACAAAAAAAAACCTTCCTAAATGTTGTGATGAGAATTTTTTTTTTTTTAACAGCATATTACTCTGTCACCCAGGCTGGAGTGCAGTGGTGCGATCTCGGCTCACTGCAATCTCCACCTCCCGGCTTCAAAGATTCCCTTGCCTCAGCCTCCCAAGCAGCTAGGACTACAGGTGCACATCACCACAACTGGCTAACCTTTTGTATTTTAGTAGAGACGGACAGGGCTTCATCTTGTTGGCCAGGATGGTCTTGATCTTCCGACCTCATGATCCACCCGCCTGGGCTTCCCAAAGTGCTAAGATTACAGACGTAAGCCACCACGCCAGGCCCAAGTTTTCTTTAAATATGTACATATTAACCCTTTTGATGATAATTTTTAAAGGTATAACCAAATAAAAACAGGAGGGGGGAAGAAAACACACTTCAACTTTGGTCAGTCACACTTCCATGCCTGGTCTCTCCTGGGCTCGCTGTCAACTCAGAACTCTGGATCTCATGGTTTCTGTTCCATGGTTGAGGGAGGTGGTGCAATGAGCACAGGACTCACTCCTGACCCAGATGGATGCATTCTGCTCAGTGCAGCCTATCAGGCAGGCTGTCCAGATGCTCTGACTCATGATCAAGTCATACAAGGTATCGGCCTTTCCCCCTCCCAGCTGGTGTCATCTAAGGAGCTGATAGGCAAATGCCCCAGGTCCTCATCTGAGCTGTTACTAAATAACAAATGGCACAGAACCCAGGGAGGAGTGAGGAGCAGCCTGAGATCACCACCCAAAGTGATGTGGACTCAGGAATGGTCCCCCACTTAGGCACAGCCATTCAGTCAGACACAAGCCTACCAGACCTTCCATCCTCCAGCACCCAGGGCTTGGGTCCCAGCAGACAGGAGCCAATAAAACACCTTGTCCAGGATACAACGGATGTGCGCACAACGGCCGACTCGATACATTGAACCACAGACAGTAAGGAGGGGAAAGAGGCATGAAAAATGATTTGTTGGCATGCGTGGGTGAATTGTTTTTCATTTTAAAATTTCCACCATGATTTTTAATCATATGTATAATACATAAAGAGACATCATTGTAAAGCCTGTTGAAATTACACCTCCAGCTGTGCTCCTGGTCCACCAGCTAAGAAACCGCATCAAAAGGGAAAACCAGACAGTTTGTTTTCTATGATGTTTGTAGCGCACCAACACTGGCGCCAGGCGATCGCCACTTCCTTTTTATGTGCTCACAGCTCGCTGGTGAATAACATGTTCTAACCATTTTCTGGGGATACATAACCATCACCACCATCTCTGGAATACAGTTTTATAATGGCATCGTGATGAGCTCACGGGCTTTGAAGTCGTGCAGATCTAAGTTTGAGTTCTTGCTCTGCTTCTTACTGCCTTTACACAAACCCTTTGAGCCTCGGTATTCTCATCTGTGAACTGGGCGTTCTTTTTCCCACATAGCTGGTTTTGTTTTGTTTTGTTTTGTTTCTGAGATAGAGTCTTGCTCTGTCACCCAGGCTGGAGTGCAATGGCATCATCTCAGCTCACTGCAACTCTCCCTTCCCGGGTTCAAGCAATTCTCCTGACTCAGCCTCTTGAGTAGCTGGGATAACAGGCACCCACCACCACTCCTGGCTATTTTTTTGTGTTTTTAGTAGAGACAGGGTTTCACCATGTTGGCAAAGCTCATCTTGAACTCCTGACCTCATGATTCACCCACCTCGGCCTCCCAAAGTGCTGGGATTACAGGCGTGAGCCACCAGCCCGGCCTCCCCACATGGCTGTTGTGAGGATAAAGTGAGGTCATGAATTGAAATGTAGATATTTAGTGAAAGGTAGAAATAACTGTCCTCACATTCTTTTACCCTTTCACCATCACGACCGCCGTCATTACCCCACCACCACCTCTGCATCACCAACGTGGGCAAAAAAGAGTCAAAAGATCCAAGATTTTCATCAGTTAGCCGACTATCACAGGATTCAAGGAAAAAAAATCCCAAAATATTGCAAAGCCCAGGCTAAATAGGCAAATTCTGATGATAGGAGCATCTGAGACAGAATTTTTAGCAGGGAGCTACTTCTGGAAAGGTTCTTAACAAAACAAAAAGGGCAACTACTGCCCAAGAGCTCTGAACAAACGCCAAACACACTTCTCACCACTGCCGACCAGGCCAGGTTAAGACCCTGAGAATTCCAGAAGTTTCTATTCCCATCCTACCAAATGGTTTCTATAATTTAGTCCCAGGCATCTCAGAAACATCCTGAGAAGAGAAATCCAGTTTCTTACCCAAATCAGATGAATTCTCAACCTTTAGTGTGCCATCCCCTCCTGAGCCCTGTGGGCTGACAGCCCTGTCCCGCATGTCACAGTCCACATAGGATACAGCAGGACCAGACTACCTGGGCTCCAATCCGGATTCCAGCACTATTTTACTCTGTGACCTCAGGCAAGTTACTTAGCCTCTCTGTGCTCCATTGTCCTCACCTATAAAAAGGTAATAATAATAAGGCTGGGTGTGGTGGCTCACACCTGTAGTCCCAGCACTTTGGGAGGCTGAGGCAGGCAGATCACTTGAGCCCAGCAGTTCAAGCCCAGCTTGGGCAACATAGCAAGACCCTGCCTCTACAAAAAATACAAAAATTAGCCAGTCATGGTGGTGCCCACCTGCATTCCCAGCTACTCAGGAAGCTGAGGTGGGAGAACTGCTTGAGCCCAGGAGATTAAGGTGGCAGTAAGCCATGATTGCACCACTGCACTCCAGCCTGGGTGACAGTGGGAGACCCTGTCTAAAAAAAAAGGAATAATAATAGCACTTATCTCTGAGAGGGGTAATACTTGGTCTCAAGACCAGTTAGACGACATCTTACTTCCCTTCAGCCTTCCTTTCAGCCATGCCTGACCCAGGACTAGATACAGCGTTAGTTCAATGAAGATTGGCAGGAAAAAAGACAAAGAGCCAGCCATGCTCAATAAATGCTAATGATGATTAGTATCCTAGACACTCTAGAAATCATTGCACAGTATCAGAAGCAACATCATCTTCAGGACCTGGCTCCTGGGGGCTCTGTCACATTTCCCTTCCTCTTCCAAAGACAACTTCTCTCTTAGAGAGACATGAGCCACCAGTCTGGGCAGAACCACAGACCAGAGAAGGAACAGACATTGGGGAACTCCAGGACCGAAGTGTTTGAGGGACAGAAACCACTGGCCACAGCAGTAGGCAGGCTGGTTCCCAGGGAGCAGAGTGAGGGCCAGGTAGGGGGAGAGAGCTGTGACTGGTTGTCCTGCTGCAGTCTGTGACAACGTGGCATCGGGCCAACAAGCCGGCTCTGAGCAGATCCACCCTCTGACCATTTCCACTGAGAGCAGGTGAAGGCAGCCATCGAGCTAGGGGCATCCTTTCTTTCTCAGTTTTCCCAACTCCTAAACAAGGAATTTCCAGGTGTTCCCAGGGCCAAGGCAGAGGGAAGGGTCCAGAAAGCCCCCACAGAAGGCAGACTTCCTGTCTACTCCAGCAGCTGGGGCCCCACCTACAGGACGATCCTAGCTTCCTGCTGCTTTCTGCCTTCCTGGCCCTCTCCCCTCACCCCCTGCACACACCTGCCCAGCACATGCTCTAGAGAACAAAGAAGGCAGTTCTCTGAAGTTTTATGCAGGCACAGTGGCCACATCTGTAACGTCAACTATTTAGAAGGCTGAGACAAGGAGGATCGATCGCCTGAGTCCAAGAGTTTGAGTCCAGTGTGGGCAACATAGCGAGACCCTCATCTCTAAAAAATGAAACAAAATAGAGCTTTAATTTTCTAAGGTGGGGGGGCAGGTGATGAAAGGGAGAAAGGGATATACAGCTGGCACACATTTTCTTTTCATAGAAAGATCTTTCTCCTAGAAGCTATGTTAAGGGCAGGGTTGCCAGGAATGAAAACCAGGTCTTAGGAAGAGGTCTCTGTTGCTGGCAAGTGGTTCCTTGAATCCTTGGGGCATTTCCCTGTGTTTAGCAGGGCAGGAAGGCTCCTCTGTGAGGTCAGCGCCCCACTGACAACCTGGGTTCTCAGCCTCTCGACATGCGTCTCCTACTAATACCATATCACCTTCCTGCTTGTCTCAAGTCCCTTTCAACTCAAAAACTCAAGCTGCATCATTTGAACACCACACTGCAACTTACAAAGGACTTTCATGTAAAGTATCCTTCTTAATCCTTTCAACAAACATAGAACATAAATATCATCCCCATTTTACAGCCACCGAAACCAAGGCTTAGAGATATTGGGTAACATCTCTGAGATCACGTGACTAGACAAGGTGGCCCCGGGTCCCGGCTGCATGTTACTTCCTGCCCCCACATCACAGGTGCCTGCAGCCCCAGTGTGCCAATCTGGACCTTCCAGCCTGGGTTAGAGAGACGCCATGTGCTCACCCAGGGCTTATCAAGAAGCTGGTACTCATGAGTCAGAATTTAGTTCCCTGTATCCCACACTACCCTCAGTGGCCCCAAGGGCAGGGGCTGTGAGTCTAGGGTCTTCCTCACTGCTAGTTCCCAGCACCTGCCACAGGCTCAGTCAGTGGGTTACCTAGCAGATATTTGTTATGTGAATGAATGCCTGAATGGCTCACCAATTAACAAGCAGATGACTCTCTGAACAGGCAGAGTTGTACAGCCTAGCCCCCCAGACATGTGATTTTGACCACACAACATCCAATTTTCCAACCCTGGTCTCTGATGCCTAAGGGATGCTGAGTCTTACTGAGGCAATCGTGACCTGAGAAGGAACCAGTGGATATCAAGGCAGCTTCATAGTCACCATCAAATATTCAACAGGAATCAAGACCCTCAGGGAGGCAGGCTTCCTGGTTCTCTTTAATGGCCATAAGAAGTGGCATCTGTGCCCCCGCTTGCTCGCAGGCTGGGCTCACGCCATCCCCAGATGTAGTAATGTGCATCAGGGCTCTGGAGGCCATGCAGAACACTTGATGAGAAAAGTAGGGGTGGGGCAGGGATCACGCCATCAGCCTTGGGAAGGGGACAGACAGATACAAGTACCACCAAACAGGGGTGCAGGGATGGATGCAGCTGGGGACAAGGAACCCAGGAACAACAGCACCCTTGTGGGCCAGGCTCTGCTGACCCAGACAGCAAACCCAGGGGGCAGCAGCCACACCTCCGGGCCAGGGATGGAGATCCCAGCTGCAAACACACACTACAAGGTGATCCCAGGGACTGAGATTTCTGGTGAGGCCCGGGGTGGGAGGAATCTGTAAGACATGGAAATAAGCTATGGTCACTTTCCTCTGGATACTCCACCTCACAGCTAACTTTGGCACTCGTCTCTTAGCTACGCTTTCCAGACTGGATGTTCTTTAAAGGAAACAACCACATCTTACTAGTCTCCAAGAGCCTTCCCCTTCAGCCATGCCTGGCCAGAACTAGGTACCAAGTTAACTCGGTAAAGCTCGGTGGGGAGAAAAAGACATAGAGCAAGCCAGGAGAAGGAAAATCACAGAAGCAGAGCGGGAAGGCACAGCCCGAGGGCGCAGAGCAAATAAGCTTCACAGAGGAGGAGGAAATGAGGAGGGACCAGGGGGAAACGAAAGCCAGGGCTTGCAGGTGACAGAAGTCCGTTGAATGTTGGATCCTGGGGCAAAGTGAAAGGTGAACCCCAGCCTGGCCGCTGTCGGGAGGCGAGATGGCTCAGAGAAGAGGCTGGGATGCACGACCAGGAAGACCCTGCTTTCCCAGTGTGGGCAGGAGAGTCTCAGAAAGGGAAGTTAAGAAGAACAAACTTGGGGTGGGGACGTGGGACTGCCATGAAATTACAAATTCCAAACAGCAGGCTCTCTGTTGAGGAGGCAGGAGTCTAGAGCCCCAAATAGGCAATTAGCAAGGACTCACAAATACAGCAATTAGAGCAAGGACGAGAAGGTGAGTCTGCCTCACAGCCAGGGCAAGGGCCCAAGCTTCCAAATGCACTGGAAGCTTCCTTCTTTGTTGAGGGTGGAAAGTGGAGAAAACAACAGAGGCCAGCCCCAGGTCCTGTCTGTGGTGCAGGCAGCCTCCAAAGCCCTAGCGTCTGATTTTCTGCCAGCTCCCTGAGTTGGGATGCTTCTTGGAGAAAAGGAATTGATCTCAGATAGCACCAAAATCAGGCCTGATTTGGGAGCAAAGGCGGAGGTTATGGAACCCAGGGGCACCCGGGAGGAGGGGAGAAAGTGAGGGCTGGCAGGACAGGGAGGCCATCATTTGCAGAGGAGCGAAACTCTCTGCCAAAAAGCCCCTGCGTCTCAGCGCCGCCCTGACCTGGTATGCTCTGGCCTTGCAGGAAACCTGGGGGTCTGCGCTGGACAGAGAGGGTAGAGACCTGGCTGCTGGTCCCGCCCGGGCACTACCACCTAAGTGAGTCCTCAATGAAGTGACTAGCGACCCATCCCCCAACTCCATACAGGAATATGTAGTCTTTTTGAGAGCTTTCAATAGGTCTTTCATTGTTCTTTCTGCCAAGAAGAGCTTCCTGTTTCTGTACCTTGCAAAAGGCTCGAGACATGTATGTGTTCCCCACAACTCTTCCCAGACAGCCGCCTTCCCAAAGGGCTCATCCCCCTCTCTGCGAAGCCCAGGCAAGCTGGAGTTCTTAGCTCCAGCCCCTACGGCAGCCAAAGCCCTGGCCTCCCAGTTGTTCTCTGCAAGGTCCTAAGGTGCCTTTTGACCGGGAAGGAGAAAGACAAAAGAAACTTTCTGCAGAGGCCACGGATGACTGAGACTCCAAACCCCCCTGGAACTTCACTTCCGCCCAAATAACCCCACTCCGAGCCCGAGGTTTCTTCCAGATGTGCACTAACAGCGCGAGAGGAAGGACAGAGGACGCAGGCAGGCCCAGGGTCTTCCCCGCCTCCCCCGCTGGCGGGGCGCAGGCTGTCAGGTACCAAAGGTCCGGCCAGCCCCGCCCGCCCACGGCCCGGCACCCGCCGAACAGGAAATTCCACCTGTGCGCCCAGCGCCCGGCCACCGACGGGCACTCCACGGGAGCCGGCCGAGCCCGGCGCCGCGCTGCAGGGTCAGGCGCGCGGAGCTTCACCGAGCCCCGGGTCCCCCGCCCTCGCTCACCTCGTGCCGCGAGCTGTACTTGAGTCCGGCACCGAAGTCGTTCGGGCCCCCCTCCGCCCTTGTGGGCCCGATCGCTCCTCATGGTCCCCCGAGGCCGATCGCGGGTCTCAGAGGCTTGGTCCCTGCCGGCGGCCGGCTCCCATGGCCCGCGGAGCGCGGGGCGCGGGGGCGCGGGGCGCAGGCGGCGGGGTTACGGGCAGGCCCAGCGCGCTCGGCCGGCCGCGGTGCCCTGCCTCTGTCGCGCGCTCTCTCTTCCGCTCCCTCTCGCTCCTGCTGCGGCTCCGCTCTCACGCTCCTGCCCGGCCGGCACAGGTAGTTTCAGGGGTGTGGCCTCGGCCCGCCCCCTCCCCGCCGCACTCGCCTGCGCACCTGCCCGGCTCACCCGGCCGCCCCCGCCGGCCCTGGGGAGGCTCCTCCCCTCTGCTCAGGGCTTGAACGTGAGGGAGCCTCACTCGGGTTGTGGTCGCAAGGGCTGTCACCACCACTACGACAGCGTTCACCAACCCCTCTGGCCCTCCCAGGGCCCCTGCCCCCCGAGGGCAGCCCTTCATCCGCCGCCTGGATGCCAACCATCTTTCCCCTCCTCCCTCATGCTCCTCTGGTTCCTCCCCTTCACCTTGCTCGCCTTGCTACAGGACTAAATCGCATTTATGAATCCCCCAAACCCAAAGAGAAACCAGACCGCCCGGCCCACTTGCAGCATCTGATACTTCCTCACATGCCCCCTTTCCCTGGATTCAGGTCCTACTTTCTAGCCCTAAATGTCGTGATTCCCAAAGTTCTCCCTTCAGTTTCATCCCTTTCTGCTTTAAGCTTATTCTCTCGGCAGCACGTCTCATCTTATGGCTGCAGATAGGAAAACCTCCCTCCCAGCACAGACACCACCAAGGAGTGCCAGTTCTGCTTGGGGACGCCTCCATTTCTGTTCTGTATTCCATAGCCAATGAACACTACCAGCACATACTATGCGCTAACACGGTCCTGGGTACAGGGAAAGAGGAGTGAACAAAATAAAAATCCCTGCTTTGAAATCAACAAGCCCCAGCTTCCGTCCCTGACTTGCCCATCTTCCACTGTTTTCTCTCATTCTAATGCCATCATTCTCCCAGGCTCAAATTCTGGAATCACCTTTGATTCTTCACCCTGCTTACATCTCATATCCAGTTAGTTCCAAATCTGGTCAGGACTCAGCTGATAGGTATAGTCCTTTCTTTCCTTCGAATTCAGAAGACCCCTATTCAAGCCCTCAGGGCCCTTTGCCTGGTTTTGTGTAAGAAAAATCTCCTGCCTCTGGGCTGCCCCACTCTGATCTCTCCTACACAAAGCAGTCAGGTAAATCTGAAACCACAGCTCCTTTCTGACTTTCCGTAATCCAACTTCCTTACGCTGGCTTCACACTCTGCCCCGTCCTCCCTTAGCACCCTGCCTCCCAGTATTCCTGTTTGGAGCCCCCTCCCTCTGGCCAGCCTCTCTGACCTTGGCCCCTTTCCTAAAGCTTCTCATGTCCTGGAAGCCCTTCTCCTTCACACTCACCTCTGCATATTGGGTCGAAGTTGCTGATGGGTGTTTTGTTTTGTTTTGTTTTGTTTTGTTTTGTTTTGTTTTGTTTTAAAGAGACGGGGTTTCACCATATTGGTCAGGCTGGTCTCGAACTCTTGACCTCAGGTGATCCACCCGCCTCAGCCTCCCAAAGTGGTGGGATTACAGGAGTGAGCCACCGCGCCCAGCCTGCCGATGGGGTTTTTTGGTGTTGTTCATTGAGTGTTTCTAGCTGTCTGCCTCTGGGCACAGGCCAGGGTGTTACTCTCTCTTCTTTGAAGTTAGGTATGGTAGTATGGCTAGCGATAGCCAAAAAAATCTCCGATGAGGGGACACACCACTTGTACATAGCGGCATAAGGAGGCACTGCACAATTCCCTGCTGTCTTTTGAGATTAGACCTCTGTGACCTGTGACCCTCAGTGACTGCAGTGACACACACTGGATATGTAGCATGAATGAAGAGTCAGTCAGCTTTTGGGATGTTAAGCCACCTAGGGTTGCATTGTTATCGCTGCAAACCTCGAGCGTCCTGACTGATATGCTACCTCCTCCCCAGGAGTTTCCTTCTCTCTCAACCAGAACTCGCTCTGTGTCTCTCTCTCATGGAACGCACCACTGTTTCACTGCATTTTCTGTCTGTGTCTTATCTGCCTTTGCACCCTCAGAGCCTGGCACAATGACTAGCACAATACATTGGGTCAATTTAATTGAAAGAAGAATGAATCTGCCACCTTCCATCACATAAAGCATTCCAATGCTAAAGAGAAAATATTTTTTAAAAAGGCTGGGTACAGTGGCTCACGTCTGTAATCCCAGCACTTTGGGAGGCCAAGGTGCACAGATCATCTGAGGTCAGGAGTTCAAGACCAGCCTGGTCAACATATGGTGAAACCCCATCTCTACTAAAAAATACAAAACTTAGCTGGGCGTGGTGGTGCACACCTATAGTCCAGCTACTTGGGAAGCTGAGGCAGAAGAATCGCTTGAACCTGGGAAGCGGAGGTTACAGTGAGCCGAGATTGTGCCACTACACTCCAGCCTGGGAGACAGATCGAGACTCCATCTCTAAAGAAAAGAAGAAAAGAAAAGAAAAAATATATAAAAATAATTTTTCCTTTGGATTTCCAATGGCACAGCATTCTTCAACTAGTGTGAGTGATGGAAAGTAAGCCAGATCCAATGTGACATCAGTGAGACAGTACTCCTGACACACAAACCTGCTGTGCTGCCATAAACGCAGTGACTTACGTCATCTCCCCCACTTCCTAGGGCATCATCTGTTATCTCGTAGAGCTGGGCACTCAGCATGATTTGGATGACGTAGGAATGCGAAGCATTGACTGCAAATGCTGTTAAAGAGAAAGAGATGCAGGACAAGACCCTTCCCCTAGGATGACTGCACTGGGGTACTTTGCTGGATGCACCCTATGTGCACTTCTGGGACGGAGGAAGCAGTGTAACCGTATGTTATCACATTAATCCCATTTGCTTTAATCACCCAAAATTATGAAATGTCAGTGCTTTTGTTCCTAAATGGTAAATGAAGGAACCCAAGAGCAGACAGCCTCACGAATAGGACCAGATTCTTACACCCATGAAGAGCAAATCCAGCGCAAGTGCAGATTTCGGCCTGAGGCCAGTGTCATTTCTCTGCTATAGAAAGAGTGGTTCATGACCAAATTGCCCATCCTTCACCACCCACTGTGCCTTCCGAACCACCCCCTCACTGGCCCTTTCCGGGCCCCAGCACCACAAATCTGTCATCTCTCTTCTCTCCAGGAAGCCATCCTCTTCCTGGTTCCGGAACTGCCTGCTGGGAAAGTCACATCTGTGTCCCTGGGGCCCCTCAAGGGTATATCCAACAAGCCCCCATGTCCTTGGGGTCGGGGCCACTTAGAGGGTATGCAAATGTGGACCTGCCCACAGGCTAAAAGACATTGGCTGAAGCTGGTGACAACGTGGGAGCCAGTGGGGCCATGTCAGGTAGACCCAACCCAAGTGTAAAACAGGCAGTGCTCTGCTGCCACCCAAGACGGGGAGACCAGGGCCAAACCCAGCCCGAGCAGCTTATGCCAGGCCTGCAGACGACTCACACTGCTTCAATAAGGAAGAAAAGTGCAAACAGCAAAAGGTGTGGGAGAGGTTAAGAATGAACAGAGTAAAGCCACATGAACTGGTTATGGAGCTGGCATCCATGAATGTACTTAAACCCTCTGGAACAACAAGGTTTATGTGGATTCGACACCTGGGACCACTTCTGCTTTTGTGCTGGCACAGCCGTCATGCTTCCCTGTCAAATTCGCTTCGTGGGGGAAAATGCACTTTCTAAATGCCAGATGTTTCGTATCCTCGAGGCCATGCTGCCTTTTCCTGCACGGTCCTTCCCATCCCATCCCCCACTGACCTGCCCCCTTCCCCTTGGTGAGACCCAAATTCAGCTAAAATATCAAAGTTAATATAACTTTCCTCGGAAGTTACTAATTAATCTCTTCCATAAATTAGGGCTTATGGCATAGTGTATTTTGATTTTCCTGATACACATAAGAGTGCTGAAAATGCTATTTGGAGACAGAGTGAGCGAGGACAGTCCATGGAGCTGATCAGTGTCTGTCGAGTAAGCCCTTGCTCAGGCTCTCTGCTGCCGAGTCTCTTCACTGAATTCAGGAACAAAAGCATACCATAATTTCTTTCTTTCTCCCTTCCCTTCTTCCTTCCTTCCTTCCTTCCTTTCTTCCTTTCTTTCTTTCTCTTTCTTTTGTTTTCTTTCTCTTTTCTTTTTCTTTCTTTCTTTCTCTTTCTTTCTTTCTTTTGCTTTTGATGGAGTTTCCCCTCTTGCTGCCCAAGCTGGAGTATAATATTGCAATCTCCACCTCCCAGGTTCAAGTGATTCTCCTGCCTCAGCCTTTCGAGTAGGGATTACAGGTGCCCGCCACCACACCCAGCTAATTTTTGTATTTTTAGTAGAAATGGGGTTTCCCCATGTTGGCTAGGCCGGTCTTGAACTCCTAACCTCAGGTAATCCACCCGTCTTGGCCTTCCAAAGTGCTAAGATTACAGGCATGAGCCACCACACCAGGCCAGCATATCATAATTTAATGAGGATTAAACCAAATGGGTTTGATGTAATAGTTGATGGCTACACGTCCTCCTGGCTGCTGCACTTCAGTGAGCTGGTGTGGCACAGTAGTCCTAGGGGGAGGGTCTTGGCCTCTGCGTGGCTTCCTCTTCATCTGGATTTGCAGCTGATACATTGCATATGTATAGCATTCAAATGACAGCACTGAGCACTTCTGTGGGCAAGACGCCCATTCAGCTCTATCAGATAAAAGATTATCCTCTAGGAGGTCAGGCTTGGTGATGTGCACCTGTGGTCCCAGCTACTCAGGAGGTCAAGGCAGGAAGATCTGTGAGCCCTGGAGTTCTAGACTGCAGTGAGCTATGATCACACCTGTGAATAGCCACTGTATTCCAGCCTGGGCAACATAAGTGAGTTCCCATCTTTAAACAAAAGATGATGTTCTGGGGATGTGGGGGACAAGATGACCCCTCCTTTTACAGCAGCATAGCAGGTTTGAGTGCCAGGAACGCCTGTTTGTTTATGGTACTCTGGATCTAGCCATCTCAGCAAAGGGCTTCATCATCCATTTAGTCAACCAGTTCCAGAAGACATCACTGACTTCTTTTCTTTCCTTATCCCACCCACCCACAAACGACAAACACAAACAAATCAACAATCGGTCGGTTCTACCTTCAAAAATGTTTAGAATCTGTCTGATTCTCCTCTTCCTCCTGCTGTGTCCCTATTCCACAGCACCATCATCTTTTCCCTGGGCGACACACAGCCCTGCAAGCTCTCCTTCTTCTCTGCTCCACTCCAGGCATTGTGGTGGCAGGGAAAGGTCCCCCTCTCCAGGCACAAAGCTCCTGAAGGCAAGGACCAGAGTCAGTTAGCATCCCCAGCACGCATTCAATCAATCTTTGTTAAATTATTCAAAGACTACATGAATGAGGAAAAATGTAAGCAAATGTTTTCTGATTTTCTGTTGTCACAAATTTTTTATTGTTAAATGTGTTGCAAATATAGAAAACAGCATAAAACAAATATCCAGCTTACTGGATTATTATAAGGTAACTCCTTAGAAGACCAGATGTGAGAGGAGATAGAACGTTGCCAAGCCCTCCATGTGCCCGTCCCCAAAACCATCCCTCCTCCCCCTTGTAAGAGTGAGCACTCTACTGACATGGATGGTGGTTTACTTCCTTGGTTTTTCGTTTGGTTTGGTTTGGTTTGGATTTTGAAATGGTCTCCCTCTGTTGCCCAGGCTGGAGTACAGTGACACAGTCACGGGCTCACTGCAGCCTCAACCTCTCAGGCTCAAGCAGTGCCCTCACCTCAGTCTCCAGTTACTGAAACCACAGTCGTGAGCCACCATGCCAAGCTAATTTTTTGTTTGTTTGTTTATTTTTTGGCCATCTTGCATAGAAAGATTTTCCCCCCCAGTGGTAAAGGATCTCGTCCTATGGCCCAGGCTGGTCTTGAACTCCTGGGCTCAAGCAATTCTCCCACCTCAGTCACTCAAAGTGCTGAGATTACCCCTTGTTTTTCTTCTTTTTCTTTTCTTGTCTCTCTCTCTCTCTCTTTTTTTTTTTTTTTTTTTTTTTTTTGATGGAGTCTTACTCTGTTGCCCAGACTGGAGTGCTCACTGCAACCTCCGCCTCCCGGGTTCAAGTGATTCTCCTGCCTCAGCCTCCCAAGAAGCTGGGACTACAAATGCACGCCACCACACCTGGCTAATTTTTTGTATTTTTAGTAGAAACGTTTTTGCCATGTTAGCCAGGCTGGTCTCAAACTCCTGACCTCAAATGATCCACCCGCCTCAGCCTCCCACAGTGCTGGGATTACAGGATGAGCCACCACGCCCAGCTGATCACTTTAAATCTATAGGTTCCCACTTCATCTTTTTCACCCCCTCTGAACAGTTTATTTACTGAAAGAACTACATCATTTGTTCTGGAGACTTTCCTGCAGTTAGGATTTTGCTGATTGTGTTCTCATAGTGGAGTCTATGTCATGGGTTCCTTGTCCTTTGTATTCCCTGCAAACTGTCATATCTAGAGGCGCAAACAGGTAAAGATTTGCTTTTTTGAGAGGGAAGATAACTTCACAGTGGGTGATGTGTTCTTCAACATGTGACATGTCTGGTTGTCTCATATTGTGAGCTCTGTGCTTGAATTCTAAATTCATGAGGAAATGGGAACAGCAAGATTTCAATTTATCATCCCTTGCTTATTCACTTTCTGGAATACTTCTAGAAAGTGAAATTTCTCATCATCTGTTTGGTTACCCGGTGGTAAGGTTTGTATAGGAAAGGAAGGATAAATGCTTGAGCGTCTATATTTATTTATTTGTGTGTTTGTTCGTTTGTTTTCAGTCGCTCTGTCGCCCAGGCTGGAGTGCAATGGCACCATCTTGGCTCACTGCAACCTCTGCTTCCCAGGTTCAAGCGATTCTCCTGCCTCAGCCTCCCAAGTGGCTGAGACTATAGGCACCTGCCACCATGACTGGCTAATTGTTTTGTATTTTGTAGTAGAGACGGGATTTCATCATGTTGGCCAAGCTGGTCTCGAACTCCCGACCTCAGGTCATCTACCCGCCTCGCCCTCCTTCTCCCTTTATTTAGCCGGTGCAAAATAGTTAATTCTTTAACATCTTCCAAAGGCACCAGTTGGTGTTTGTTTGCTTGCTTTTGTATTATTATGAACTCTTGGATTAAAAGAGATTTGATATATCTGGGCTCATTGCTGTTTTTATTCTTATTGATGTTCCAAGTGTCCCCTCTTTGGCCACTGGGACCTTCTTTAAGTCAGCTGAGTCCTTTTGACACTATTCTTGTCATCTTTGATCTTTTTGTTTGCTTTCTGGTATGACGTTGCAGATTTACCTTGTGCGTTTCCTGCCCACACATGCAATCAGCCATTTCTTTAAGACATCCTGATATCTTTTTGTGAAAAATGATCTTCCAAGGGGATGCTCATTTCTACCTAGTCCTTGTTTCTGGGGCTTTTGGTAGTCAAAGCCAGGACTTTTGGAAAGAGATAAAACACCCATCCTGCTCATATTGATACTCTCAATTCTAATTTAGGATCACGGAGTACTGACTTATTCTAGCTGGGATCTGTATTTTCTTTTTCACACTGAGAATTCTTGTTCTCATATCACTTTTTTTAAAACCTGCCTCCTTTATCAAATGAAAGCAACAGGTACAACTTTTCCATTAGAGTTCAGTAAATTGGCACTTAATGGAATTTTTGTCAACTTGTATCTCACAAAAAACAGAATAGATAATTTGAGGGAGAAAAAAGGAAATTGTTTTAAAATTGTTAGGAGGTTCACAGAATATATGGGAGGAACAGAGCCAGAAACGAGGCCCCAGCCACACCACAAGGCTTCAGGGACGCCCCCACTGCTCCTGCCCAAGGAGGTGCAGCCAGAGCTCATCCCCTGAGTCCAGCCCCACTCACCAGCGCTGCTGCCGCTGCTGCCCCAAGAACAGGTCACTTCCACCTCCACCCCACCAGAAAGTGGGATCACCGCAGTGCCTGTGTCCTTTCTTTGTTCCCTCTTAAGTCTCTTGCAAGTGCATCTCCTTAAGTCCTCAGTTGCATGTCTGTGCCCTACCTGCAAGGAAGCTGAGAAGGAGAGTTCTGGTTTCTGCCTGAGGTAGGCAGGACTCAAAAGATGGAAAGTCTCCCAATCTAGGAGGGCTGTTCAAAAGACACTGGAGTATCCCTAAACTAGGTAAATGCAGGTGCACAGAAATGTGAGTCAAGTGTGGGAGCGTGTCCTCAGAGAGTTTCTGGAAACACATTTCACCAAGGGCCACTTGTCTGATGCTCTGTGTTTCTCTGACTTCCTCTGCCCTATCGACATCATCTGCACATCCAAATTCATCTCTCCTTCCATCTAATATGTGTAGTTTTGGCTCAGCCTGCTCCCTGACACAGGGTGTTGCGTGGGGTATACACAGTTTTCATTAGACGCAAAGTCCACTGACTCACTTGTTTACATTCTGAGCTCAGTCCTCAGCTGAAAACAATTACCATCTAAGAAGTCGTTCCCCAAAAAGTTTAAGTTATTAAGACCATGGATTTACGCTTACTATTAATAGTGATATTCTTGACTCTAAGTGTATTTTGGGTCTTGAGGTATTAACTAATATTATAAGGCCAATGTGATTAATGAGACTTAAAATTTAAATGTCCAGTACAGGCCGGGCGCGGTGGCTCACGCCTGTAATCTCAGCAGTTTGGGAGGCCGAGGCGGGTGGATCACGAGGTCAATAGATCGAGATCATCCTGGCCAACACGGTGAAACCTCGTCTCTACTAAAAATACCAAAAAATTATCTGGGCGTGGGTGCGCGCCTGTAGTCCCAGCTACTCGGGAGGCTGAGGCAGGAGAATTGCTTGAACCCAGGAGGCGGAGGTTGCAGTGAGCTGAGGTCGTGCCACTGCACTCCAGCCTGGTGCCTGGTGATGGAGTGAGACTCTGTCTCAAAAAAAAAAAAAAAAAAAGTGAAAGTCCAGTACATGTAGACAAGCCACTACAATCTCTTCAGTGCTTAAAGTCATGCAACTCGATTTAGTAATTTACAAAGTTTCATTAAGAAATTATAAATACACAGCTTGAGATTTCTTCATTAAATGCTAAAGGCAAAAAGCCATAAACCATGGTGGAATCACTTTTTCTTGCCACAGTAAAAATGGCTGAAATAATACACAGAAAAGGATATGGCAATACTATAATCCATTATTCTGTTAGTAAATACTGTTAGAAGATATAGCAAAAAACAATCTTTAGAGTATCGTAGGTTTGGATGAAAGCACAGATGTTTCTAGTGTAGCTCCTCTCATGGTATAATATATGTTCATTTTTCTGATCATGAAATACAAATATTATTTTTTCTGGCCACGTGCAGTATGCCTCATGCCTGTAGTCCCAAATGGGAGGCTGAGGCGAGTGGATCACTTGAGGTCAAGAGTTTGAGACCAGTCTGGCCAACAAGACAAAACCCTGTCTCTACCAAAAATACAAAAATTAGCTGGGTGTGGTGGTGGGTGCCTGTAGTCCCAGCTGCGCGGGAGGCTGAGGCAGGAGAATCCCTTGAACCTGGGAGGCGGAGGCTGCAGTGAGCCGACATTGCTTCACTGCACTCCAGCATGGGCGACAGCGTGAGACTCCATCACACACATACACACACACAAAACCCAAAAAACAAAAAGCAGCATGACTGAAATATAATTGACTGCACGTATTGAAAGTGTCCAGTCTGGTAAGTTTTGACACATATCTATACCTGTGAAATTATCACCATAATCAAGAACTCTTTCAGCTTTGATAGCCATTAAATATAGTATTGCAACAAACTGAACTTTGAACCAGATTTTCTAACTGCTTTAATTCAAAGTACTAAAACACGATTACAAAAATAAGATACGGGAGAGCATAACTCCCGTCCCTTAAGTGCGGGCTGCACATGGTGCAGTGACAGTACGGGGGAGGGAAGATTAACTTTAGACGACCTGACACCACCACCTCAGCCAGGTGTCAAGGTCTAAGTCATGTTGACAGTGCGTACCCTTGATAGATAGGAGGACACCTCACCTCTTTGGTCTTCCTCCTAATAACACATAACCCCATGCATTACCATGAGAAAAACATCAGACAAAGCCCCGTAGTGGGACATCCCCACAAAATACCTGACCAATAACTCCTCAAAACTGTCAGGATCATCAAAACAAGGAAAGTCTGAGAAATCTTTACTGTCCAGAGGAGCCTAAATACAATGTCATTTCCTGGGAGAAAAGAGAAGACATTAGGTAAACACTAAGAAAATCTGAATCAACAATACGGACTTCCATTAGGAGGGAAGAAGGAGGGAATGAAAGCAATCACTTTGCCTGCACTAAAACTAGAATATTTGACTGGACCCAAAAGGCTTTGTACTGTTATTAAATAAAATTTGGAAAAAGTATTGCATCTTTTTTATGCCTTCCAAGTTTCTATTTATGATAATACATGCAGATAATTTTAAAATAACAATATATTGTTTAAAATAACTGTGTATATGGTACACACTATAAATGTTTTATTGATGGAGGGCACTGCTCTAATCAGAAAGAGGCAGTGAAGTCAAGATATTAAGTTCAACCAGGATAGGCACGGTGGCTCACGCCTATAATCCCAGCACTTTGGAAAGCTGAGGTGGGTGAATCACTCGAGGTCAGCAGTTCGAGACCAGCCTGGCCAACATGGTGAAATCTCATCTCTACTAAAAGCTACAAAAATTAACCAGGCATGGCGATGTGTGCCTGTAATCCCAGCTACTCTGGAGGCTGAGGCATAAGAATCGCTTGAATCCAGGAGGTTGAGGTTGCAGTGGGCCGTCACTGCACTCCAACCTGGGTGACAGAGCGAGATTCCGTCTCAAAAAACAAAAACAAAAAAACCCCAACAAAACAAAACAAATGCCCAGGAACCCCCAGAGGAGGTAGCAGTTCAGCCCAGCTGAGGCCTGTCTGCAGAATCCACACCAACCAGCACTAAGTCCATGATCCTGGGGTACTGGGACATCCGTGGGCTGGCCCACGCCATCTGCCTGCTCCTGGAATACACAGACTTAAGAAGTACACAATGGGGGACAGTGGGGGAGACAGAAGAGAAGATTCGTGTGGACATTTTGGAGAACCAGGCTATGGACATCTCCAATCAGCTGGCCAGAGTCTGCTATAGCCCTGACTCTGAGAAACTGAAGCCAGAATACTTGGAGGGACTTCCTACAATGATGCAGCAATTCTCACAGTTCCTGGGGGAAGGGCCATGGTTTGTTGGAGACAAGATCACCTTTGTAGATTTCCTTGCCTATCACGTCCTTGGCCTCCACTGTATATTTGAGCACAAGTGCTTGGAAGCCCTCCCAAACCCAAAGGACTTCATCTCCCAATTTGATTTGAGGGCTTGGAGAAGATGTCTCCCTACATGAAGTCCAGCCACTTCCTCCCAAGACCTCTGTACACAAGGTTGGTTGTCTAGGACAAAAAGTAGTGCCTTGAAAGCCAAGAGGTGGGAGTGAGGAGCCCATACTCAGCCCAGGCTGTGGAGAGCAGGCAGACTCTGCACCCTGGCACATGCCTCCTTGTTCCTTCTACTGTTTATTCCCTTCTTTACCCCCAAGACTTTATTGGCCCTCTTCACTTCCCCTAAACCCCTGTCCCATGTAGACCATTTAAAGCCTCAGCTACCCACTTTCCTTCATGAGCGTCCCCCTCCCAGTATTACCCTTCCCTGCACTAAAGCCAGCCTCACCTTCCTTCCTGTTAGTGGTTGTGTCTGCTTTGAGACAGGCCCCTCGCCCGCGGAGCTCAGCCCCGAGCTGTCCCAGCGCTGCATGAAAGAGCAGCATTGACCGGTTTACAGGCCCTGCTCCTGCAGCATGGCTCCTGCCTGAGGCCTACCTGATCAGGTAAAGCCTCAACCGTTACACACCAAAAAAAAAAAAAAATCAATGAGATCTGGGTTATCTTGTATCTTGGCCACAGATCTCTGGCAGATTCCTCAAGAATGCCATGCCCTATCCATTTCAAGAATTCTAAGGAAAAAAACAATTCCTGTCTCCTGTCCCAGTCTTTGGGTATCTGGGCTGCTCCACAGTGGAAATGCACTAACAAAGTCCACAGTCCTTACTGCCTGTCAAAAGTAAGTACCCACAGAGGGCAGAACAGACGCGACTTCCCCTTACCTCACAGGCGGTAACAGGCAAGATACCAGCTGACACCGTCTCCTTGTCGTATAAGGACTACTTTACCCTTTGTCCCAGAAGAGAGTCCTTTGTACATAACCACGGCCTTTGCATCTGCCCCTAACAGCGTGTGACCTTGTGGCCATGTTTCAGCTGTGAAATAATCAAGGTGCCTTCCAGTTCCCTCTATCCATTCTATGTCTGTGACTTCAAAAGTACTGCAAGACAGAATGTTCCTTTTTAAAATATTTTTTTGGCTGCTCCTATAAGAGTGGACCCTTGGGCCTCTCCAGAACGTAGGAACTCATCACATCCTCATCTGTGCCTCCTAAAGTAAGAGCTTTATCAGTTGTCACAACTGAAACCAGAAGATCAGGGCATCCGATGTCCTGGCTCAGACTTCAGCTGCTGGGCTCTGATTTGCAATTGAAAGCAGACAGGCAGGTAGGAGGACCTTCGCACCTGTTGCACCTGTCGGCTGTCTGCACCTGAGGCTGGCGGCAAGGTGGGCAGGGCCACATTCCCCAGAGGTCAAGGCTGAATCATCAAGGCAGAAACCAGGAGATGAGCTTCTCTCACTTCCCGGGAGGTGGCTGAGCCACCAGGGAGCAGAGTGGAGCCAGCCTAGGGTGAGGCCGCCTGGCAGCCCTGCCTCTCGTACATTTCCACGTCATCTCTCAGGCCTCCCTGGTTCTCAGCTAACCCCGACTGTCTCTGCAATGACCTCATTTGGGTAATGAATGTGTAAATAAAAACTACTGCACTTTCACCAGCCCAAAACTCCTAACTCATCAACAGGAATGTGAGTGATGGGTAAAAGACATGAGACCTGAGCAGCTGGACGGGTACTGGCTGCCAGGCTGCCCCCACCCCCGACCCCCGCCTGTCTTCCATGTACACTGATGTACACTGAATAAAGGAAGAACTCCCCACCAAGCTGGGTTTGCATCTCTGCTCCACCCTTTAATCATCCATGGAAGACCTCAGCATTCTTTCTGGAAGAGGGGAATGCCTCAAAAGGTTAAGACTAAATGCAGCTGGGCCCAGTGGCTCACATCTGTAATCCCAGCACTTTGGGAGGCCGAGATGAGTGGATCATGAGGTCAGGAGTTCGAGACCAGCCTGGCCAACATAGTGAAACTCTGTCATGGTGGCACACGCCTGTAGTCCCAGCTAGTGGGAGGCCGAGACAGAATTGCTTGAACCTGGGAGGCAGAGTTCGTAGTCAGCCGAGATCACGCCCCTGCACTCCAGCCTGGGCAAGAGTGAGACTCTGTCACTCTGACAAAATGTGGCACTGCCTTGGAGGAAGCTAGTACATGGCAGGCACTAAGTATCAATGAAGCTGGTCTGTTAGCTTTGAAATTAGAATGACCCTGAGATCAGTTTCCAGCTGATACCGCAGAGGGTCGGGTGACAATGCTCTTCAGAGCGCTCTGGCAGAAACGGGTTTTGAAAAACAAAAAAGTTCCCCTCTTCTTCAGGGCTTTCCTGGCAGCAACTTCAGTGGCCAATGCAGGCAGGAGGGGAGAGGCTGATAGGGAAGTGGCGATCGTTATAAAGAACCAGACTTGTTCACCTGGCTCACAAGATGCTTCCTCGTGCATAAAACACTCCAGTCCCTAGAGAAGATTCGTCGCATAGGTACACACATGTACATCTACACACACATGCATCTACACACACGTATACACATTACTCCATATATTTAAACTGGCATTAAACTAGGGTAGGGACTGAGATTTACCCCTAAATTGACCCTCTTCCCCGCAGCTGGGCATTAAAAATATCGACTCAGTGGACAAAACTGTCCCCAGGCAGAAAGCCCTCTAAGCAGTTGTCAAGGCAACAAACCAAACACCCCCATCAATGAGAGGACGGGCCCCCCAGTGGCAAGTTATTTAATGGAAGCTGCAAGCATTTCTCTGAAAATTCAGCCACAAGCCCTACTCAGTTTCCATTAGCATTAAGAAGTCTCATACTAGGCCGGGTATAGTGGCTCACACCTGTAATCCCAGCACTTTGGGAGGCCAAGGCGAGCAGATCACGAGGTCAAAAGATCCAGACCATCCTGGCCAATATGGTGAAACCCCACCTCTACTAAAAATACAAAAATTAGCTGGGCATAGTGGCACATGCCTGCAGTCCCAGCTACTCGGGAGGTCAAGGCAGGAGAACGCTTGAACCCGGGAGGCAGAGATGGCAGTCAGCCAAGATTGTGCCACTGCACTCCAGCCTGGGCAACAGAGTGAGACTCAATCTAAAAAAAAGAGTCTCATATTAATAAATATCAGTAGCCTAAATTTTGCCAGACAAATGTTCTACACAGACATTCCCTCGTTTTCTAAATGCCAAATGGCATTGGAGGCCTAGAGTCAAGCCCTGAGTAGATGTATTTCTGCCTCTGAGGCGCAGCTGGGGTCTTTTGTGGAAGGAAGGAATCACACTCCTGGAGGCAGGGGCAGAACCATCACACAGATCAATCTCACGGTCAATGAAACAAGCAGTCTCGGTGGAAGTTAAAGTATTTATTGATGTGTTTAAACTCTGTACATTCTCCACAGATCATATTAAGGAGTTTGTAGGTGAAGTTTAATCTGTGCATAGTGGGTAGAGACATGAATAGGGTCAAAGGGGAGAAAAAGGAAAAAAAAAAAAAAAAACGGTCACAGGAAAATAAAAAAAAAGATACACCACAGGTTACCAGAACCTTCATATTTAAAATAACAAGAAAGAAAAGCAGAAGCTGTGAGCATCAACATCAACTGTACAAGCATTACAAAGACATGTGAAGAAAACACAATTGTTCAAAGCTTTCCGCAGTGTCCATAGACCCAGTTTCAGGGACAGCCTGGACTATTCACCTTTCACACAAACCTCCCCGTGTTCTCTCCTGGGCCATCAGCCGCCTCCCTGGTGTGGTCTTGAGTGAAAGTCACAAGGCTGGTGACAGGAGGGGGTGGAGGTGAGGGGACAAAGCGGAGGCCAAGGGTAAGTGCCTTTGGAGAGGAGAGGTTCAGAGAGGAGGAGCCTGCACATCTGGACATAGTTGGAAGGGTAAGTGAATAGTAAAAAGCTATGGCAGGTAAACAGCAGACGGTGAAGAATGTCAAATACAAACTACAGGCTGATCTCTGAGGAAGCACTGGATTCGGAAGGAAAGCAGCAGCAGACACCCTCATCTGTATACACTAAGCTCTCTAGAAGACACTGGAATGACATGCCTTTAACGTCCTTGGTGACGGGACTTGTATGGGGACACAAAGGTATCCAGCCGTGGGAACACTGGACTTTAAGAAACTGATCCTTCAGCCTCATTTTGTGAGGGTATTGTCACGTGCTTCCGTGCTCACTGTAGTTCCCTATTCCACCTCATTTCTCAGCAACTTCCTGAAAGCTCACTTAAAAAAGGGAATACTGCCTTTTTTCTTTAAATAAAAGCCAGGACAAGGAATGAGCCTACAGCGCTGACTTACACAACATAACTGGAATAACAGCCTGCATATAAGTCTATTATTGAAAATCAACATTTCCCATTTATTATACATTGAGAGCATGTGTCAGACGATACAATGGAAGTGAGATTTCTGATTAATTTAAAAAAGAAAACTACATCAAATATCTGCAATAGATCATTTTTTCATTTAAGGTTTATATATCATATTTGTTATATTAACATTTTTCACCCATTTAAAAGAATGGAAATTGCAGCTCTACAGTAGTACTTTATATAGTCCTACAGTCCAGGAGGTCAGGATGTCAGATGCAGCCCCTGGCAGCAGCTGCTTGGTCGGCTGCTGTTCGGAATCGTGGGATCTCCGGCCTGCCTGCACCCCTCCGCCAGGATTGCCGCGCTCCCTGCCACCTAAATCTGCATCTGCTCCAGGTATTTGTAGGTGGGGTTCTCATAGCCATGGTTCTGCATCTTGTTCAGGTGACGCTCTTCTGGGGTGAGCATTGGATCAACCTGGAAGAACAAAACCTGAGGGTCACTGTGGTGTCTGGGAAGAGACCTGCACAGGGTGCTGGGAGACCCGAGCCATTTGCTGCACAATTCCCTGAGGACCAAATGCAGCCAGCAGCCCGTTCCCATCAGACAGACCAAATGAGAACCAGTGGTGAAACACAGGAGGAGAAAGAAAATAAGGGGATCAAAGACACCATGCTTTCGAAACTAGAGCCCTGAAAGCTTAGCCCACATGGAATATGACAGTCAACTGGATTTCCTAGCACCATGGTGACAAGCAAGGAGACAGTGGGACCAGGGGATCTCTGCCTTTTCCAGCTCTGAAATTCTACCACTAGGCCAGTCTCCAGCTGGAGATAAAACCAAGTAACTGGCCAGGTGCAGTGGCTCACACCTGTAATCCCAGCACTTTGGGAGGCTGAGGACGGGTGGATCACTTGAGGTCAGGAGTTTGAGACCAGCCTGGCCAATATGGGAAAATCCCACCTCTACTAAAAATACAAAAACTAGCTGGGTGTGGTGGCACATGCCTGTAGTCCCTGCTAGTTGGAAGGCTGAGGCACAAGAATCGCTTAAACCCAGGAGGCAGAGGTTGCAGTGCACTGAGATCACGCCACTGCATTCCAGCCTGGGTGAGAGAGCAAGACTGTCTCAAAAAACCACACAAAAAACTAAGACCAGCATGTGCACTAATCTCCTAGGGCTCACTGAAGTCCTTATTTATTTTTGGGGATCAGGAATGAGTGGCAAAAGTTCAGTTACCAGAAGAAGACACAACAAACAGTCTCCTTCAGTTCATTTCTACATTTCCTGTTGCTGCTTCCCCCCATTAAAAAAGAACATACCTGAAAAAAGGAACACTAAGGAAATAATCTGAGAAAGAGTAGCACCCTCTGTAGCATAAAGTCTTCACATGACTTTCCAACACTCATAGCGAAAGCCCAAACTAATGTTGAAAGTTGGCAACAGCCCCTCGTGGCAGGAGCCGATTTCCAAAAACATAACCTAGGAGTCCAGTGAGTGACTGAACTGATGACAGCGGCATGTCCAGTAAGTACCTGAGGAGTGAAGATGCCTGAATTCCACAGGTTCCCACCCCGACGCGGCCCACAGTGCAGAGCAGGCCCTCAGCAGCCCAGCTCACCTCCACAATCCCGTGGCTGATGGTGCCATACTGCCTCTTCCTCAGCATCACCAGGCTGATGACGATGACCGTGGCAATGGCCACTGCAATGACCAGCAGGCCAATGAGGGCACTGCTGCTCAGACTGAAGTCCTCCCGTAGTGGGCCCACGGATTCCTACGTAACAAAGCAGATGTGGAACAAAGTCCCAGTGACCATCTGGCAGCCGTGAGATAAGTAACTCACTGAGGGCCACGCTCCTTGCAGGTCGAGCCCCTAAAACCCAAAGTAGCACCAAGATTCTGCTTTGCAGAGAACCACCTATATGTGGAAAACACCCACTCCTCCCCAATCTCCATGGAGATTTTAATTTTAGCTTTCTTATCCAAAAGTATGGGAAGCTGGGGATGAGGGACCCTTATTAACACACCAGGTATGTCTCCCGCTTTCTACTTGAACTGAGAAGGTCCAAAGAAGAAATATGTAAGACTGACATAAAACCTTAGGTTCTGGAGTTCTGGAGCTAAACACGTACCCGCTCTTCCTCAAGGCCTCCAACTCTCTCGGCATTGAAAATCATTTCCTTAACGTCCAGCGTCTCATCAATGACCTGAAACATGGGTAGACGGGGAGTTTGGTATCACTGCCTCCTTCCCCTGCTACTTGCTGCTTTGATGGAAGGTACCTGTGGGGATCTCCCACTAACCAACCAGTTCAGTCACAGCCTTCCCTAAACCCCTAATGAAGGGGCAGGTATGGAGGGAAGACTATATTATGGCAGCTGGTCCTACGAGGGTTTTCACCTGCATGCATTTCCTTCAAGTAACCATTGTAGAGACATATTTCAGAACAGATTACCAAAAAGCCACATTTAAATATCAAACTCAGTTGAGGATAATCCAGAACTACAAAGTGACAGAAAATACTAGATTAATAAAGGGGGTATAAACCTAAGGCAGTATAAGAACCAAACTCAACTTTTCCATTTTCAAGTTATTAACTCTCTACTCACTTGAAAATGGCCTCTAACAGGTTATTCATATCGTTAGTTGTAAATATACTTTCTTACTCTATAGCAAGACATGAGCTACTGCTGAAAAGGGCTCTTTAATCCTTTTCGTACCTAGATGCTAACACCACGGCCAGTCTGTGGGAGCCGTTGGAGCCCCCCAACCTTCTACTGTGTGGAAAACGAACACAGAGACATGCTCTGGAAGCATCTGACACCAGGTCACTCACTCTAATGAGTCTCAAAAGTAAAACGTGTTGGGCACAAGAAAGAACAGGCTCACCATGTTTTCATCCACTTTTTTCTTACTGTTAATCACTTTCTCTTCGGCACCAATCAGTCCCCCGTCCTGCTCTCCCACTCCAGATCCTGTATGGAAAGAGATCACGGCTGAGTTCCCAAAGACGGCCCATCTTTTCAAACCCAGTGCACAGAAGCAGCAAAGTCTCTCCTGAGGGCCAGTGAACCCCTCACCACGCACCTCCCCCCTGCGACTCATCTGCCACTGCGTTCACATGTCTGAGGGTGCCCTGTGCTCTCTAAAGATGAATGAGACAGGCATTTGCAGAGGACCAATGGGTAAAATGGAGGAGGGAGTGCTTACTTGTCTCCAACTTGGAAAAATGAAATGCAAGCCTTCAGAGAGAATGTTTATTGTAAGATACATAGAAGCAGAGCCCAGGGGCATCCTAGCATGGGAAACACACAACACCATTATAGGAGCACCTACTACCCCACAGCCTGCTCCCACAGCACCCATCCTCACAACTGCCTTGGACACAGGTCAGCCCACAGGGAATTCATTCTGCCTCAAATACCCTCCCCCCAACCTAAACTCTTATTTCCTTCAAGTTTCAGTTGGTCCTGGGGGAGATTCCCAGGTGACAGCATTTACAACCACAGTTTGTAATTACGGATTTCTTCCTGCACCTTCCACTACGCTGAATCCCTCAGTGCCGAGATCCTAAATGTTCATATCCTAAGTGGCTATTAGAAGATAAACAGGAAGGAGCATTCCACCGACAGGCAGAATTCTATCAGCGTGGAAAGCACCTTTCTCTAAACGGAGCAGCAAGAATAGCAACTCTCCTCTTGCCAAGGTCAGACATCGCCTGAGCAACGTCACTCGTGTGTGGCACTCCGAATGACAGTATCCAAACATGCAGCACGACGATGCAGCACAGACCCAGAGAGGGAACATGAGAAGCAGTCCTCTATTTTTAGTTCGAAAGCATGTGATTTCTAGCTATTATAAGAATTCCTTATTAATAATAACAAATATAGTTCAATATAAATGTCTGTGATTTGAGCCTTTTATAACTAGATCAACCTGATAGCACACATGGCATTCTAAGGTAACTACCTGCAAGTGAGATTTCAACATGAGGACATGCAAAGCACTGCTTGCTGTCCCTGGGCTGGTCAAAGGCAGGCAATGGCACAAGGCACAGCCACAGCAGAGCTTTCTGCCTCACAACTAGACTTGTTCTTAACACACAGCCATTAGTAACAGCTTCCACAGCTGCTGAAGTCGCAGGCTAGCTAATGCAATGCAGTCAAAACTGATGCAATTTTTCCAAAGCTCCAACTTTAAAGATTTGCACGATTTGATTCTAGTCAAAGCTAGCTTCTGTCTCAAAATGCCCATGAAATAGCAATACTGCACTCCAACTATTTGAGGAGGAGAGATCTGAAAGGGTGCTGCCTCAGCAAGGATGTTTATGACCAAGCCCAATCAATTCTAATTCTGAGCTCCTTCCATATCTTTCTCTCAGAATTTTAAAGGTCACACAGGCAGAGACCTTATTCAAAAATTAACGTGGCACTGAGCCAACCAAAGGCCTACTATCGCCAGACGCGGTGGCCCATGCCTGTACTTCCAGCATTTTGGGAGGCCAAGGCAGGAGGATCACTTGAGGCCAGGAGTTCAAGACTAGCCTGGGCAACATGGCGAAACTTCGTCTCTACTAAAAACAGACACACACACACACACACACACACACACACACACACACACACACACACACACAATCTACCCTGAGCATGGTGGCATGCACCTGTGGTCCCACCTACTTGGGAGGCTAAGGTAGGAAGACTGCTTGAGCCCCAGAGGCGGAGGTTGGAGTGAGCCAAGATCGCACCACTGCACTCCAGTATGGGTGACAGCAAGACCCTGTCTCCCCCCGCCACAAAAAAAGACCTACTGCTGGTTCAGACTGTTATAACACTTTCTAGGTGGTATAGCCCCCATGTTTCTTAAAAAACAAAACAAAACACAACAAGTGACTTCAGGACACCGAAGTTAATGTTTAAATTGTCCCCAACTCTTAACAGTTAAGTATGAAGGCAAAAGCCAGTTAAACTTCTGGAAAATTCATCTTTCTCAATAAACATTTTCAGTTGTGCTGTTGAAAAGGAATGTCGGCACAGTCATCCCCCAAGCATAGACATATCCAAGTAGAACAAAACACAACGTCTACACGTAAGTGATTTTCATTCAAATCACACTTTGTGTTCTGAGAACAACCTGAACACCAACTTCTTAGCCAGGCATCACCATTTGGCCCACCCATAAGAAGTCTCCCAAAGCCAAGGGCGGGCTCATATAACACAGGATGAATGGGAAATGTTGAAATGATTCACAATGACTGGGCTGCCCACTCACTTGGGGGGACTCCTCGACACTAACTTAGGTAATAAAATCACATGGCTCTGGAGGACAGAGAACTGGGTGCAAACGCTGGTTCCTCCACTTCTTAGAGCACGTCATGTCATCACAGAAACCAGAGCTACAAACCCTACTCACCCTAAAGGGACGTTCAGTGGACCAAGATCAAGTATGCAAAGCATTCCACATAGTGCTTTACAGAACGCTAACTGTTTTTGAAACTGGAGACTCAGTACAGTGAGTTGGGTTGTCTCTACTCGTTTCAGCCACCGGTGTCTGATTTCTGAGGAATGCTACGACTCAGGGACATGAGACAACTGGCACAGACAAGCGCAAGGAGAGCCAAAAAGAAAAGATGTAAATGGGAATTGCAGAGAAAAGAGGGAGAAGACAAAGACTCTCCACCTGACTGCAAATTAGGCGTATTTATATAGATACAGCAGTTCACAACCATCCTAAGTTGGATATACTTGTAAAAATCTACCCAGATTAAAAGGGTCATGAAATCTATTTTGGTTGCTGTGCACTCTCTGGACATCCCAGAGGGAAAGCTTAGCATGACCACACAGTAACCAACGCCACGGAAACTGGCCGCGGAGTGCTGGAGTCAGGACAGCTTGTTAGCAACATGGAGGTGGGGCTGCTCTGACTCCACTCACAGCTGTGTAGGAAGAAATGAGGTGGGGGAAAGCCAGGTGACGGCATGAAACAGAACATGAAGCTTTGGACACACTGGGGAGTGGAGAGGAATGAAGGTCTTAAAGGGAACATCTTGGACAAACCAACCTTTCTTCATTGGGTGGTACAACTCCGGCTGAGTGTCTAGCAGAAAGGAAAACAATAAAAAACAAAATAAAATAGCACAAAAGGAGATTAAAAAAGAAAATGGCTTCTTTTAAAATTTCTATCTTAGAGTTTCTCTATAATGTGAACAAAAAGTATTCCTCCTTAAAAACACCATGCCTGAAATATCCCATAAACAAACCAGCCACAGGGTCACGAGCCACAGCAAATCACTGGAGAGTATCCTTGATAAGACAGAAAAAGTAGTAGGTCTGTCTTGAGCCTTTTTAGGGAAACTCTAGGAGATGCCTGCACTATTTAGCTTAGCTCACATAATTATTTTTCTTAGAAAAAAGCAAAAATTGAAGTTAGTGTTGGTTGTGGTTTGTTGACAGGGAGCTAAGGTCCTGGTTCAGGTATATCCAAGCTGCCCTGACTCCCAAAAAGCACATAAGAAGTTGTCTAAGCAGGGCCACCCAACAGACCCATGGAGATTTGGGAATGGCATGATGCCACTTCCTCAGATCCTGTTTTATTTCCGGAGAGTCAACTGCTCTGAGATAATCAGTTTGGAAGGCATTTCTGCTAAGGTCTGAAGGCTAAGCTGGATGCACCCCACCCTCCACCCCCCAGTTTGATGCCTTTCTGAGACCTCTGTTCCAGTGTTGTATCCAGTCAGGTCTGTGACTGTACCACAGTGACTGTAGGACCAGACTGGCTTGGGTTTGACTCCTGATTCTCCACTTACAAGCTACGTGACCCTGGGCAAGTTACTTAACCTCTTTAAAACTCATAATCCCCCACAAGGGGAACACTCTTACCCACCTGTGAGGGTCACTGCGAGGACAGAGAGTACCCACTGAGATGCTTAGCTAAAGCTGGCATGTAACATGGGACTCCATAGCTGTGGGCCATTCTTATCATTACCCCATCATCAGCAACAGCAACCAACAGAACTGATGACACAGGCTGCTCTCTGAGCGCTGGTCTCAGCAACTTGTTTATTTCTGGAGCAGACTCACAGCTTTTAGAGATCCTCTTAGACACTGAGAACCAGCAGAGCAATAGAGGAAAGAAGGCCTGCCTAGGAGCCAGGGATCAGTTTCTTATCCCCACCTCATGTCAGAGATGTGACCGTGCGCCAGCCCCGTAACCTCCTCAGCCTCTCCGGCATCTACCTCCCAAGACAGCTGGGCAAAGGTAACAGCATAACAGGAAGGTGCTGTTTCAACTGCCAAGTGCCTCCCATGTGTGAGGAAGTGCCCAAGTTGGAAGAAGGGGGGTTTGAAGTCACCCATCTTGCAACGGGAGAAATAGTCCTAACTTAATGGTGATATTGACGCCAATGATTTGAAGGCATCTAGCAGGATCCTTGCACACACGAGGTGCTCAATGAATCCACTCTCCCTTCCCCTGACTCTCACAGGTACACAATCTCCCAACTCAATCTGGTTTTAGGAAAAACTGACTTCAGATCTCTCATTTTGTCCTCCCCCTGCTGCCCAGAAGTGGCATCATCGCCCATACACACCTTCATTCTCAGGTAAGGCTGGGAAGGGGTGGAAGGGGTGGAACGGCATCTCCTCACTCTCCTCAGAGCTCACCCGGACGTCCACAGGGGTCTCCGAGATGGAGGCAGTGAACTGGTCCATGTCTGCACGCTGCTCCTGAAGGAGCTCATCTGATGAAGACAGGGCAGGGGACAGATAGCAGGCTTCAGAAGGGCCTGGTGTCCAGGCACGGGATACTTCAGAGCTCAGCGACCCCACTGTGACTCCCGGCTCCTGCCTGAAACATCTTCCCTGATGCTGTGGCACCATAGAGCCCCAGCACCGGGGACCCCAGGGCGCTGTCCCAGGCACCCCTGCCTCCACCTCCACAATCCAGTTAAGTGGTCTCCAATGCCACAGATTGTGGGGGTTTTAAAAATTGCACATATTTAAGGTATACAATGTAATGATTAATATACGTGTACACCGTGAAATGATTACCACCGTCAAGCAAACATACACATCACCTTTCAGAGTTACTTTTTTAAAAATGAGAATACCTCAAATCTACTCTCTCAGCAGACTCTTAGTATATAGTCCAATATTACTAACTAGTCTTCATGCTGTCCATCCCATCTCTAGACGTATGCACCCCACATAACTATAACTACAACTACTACTTCGTACCCTCTCACCTACTTCTCCCCAACGCCAGTTTTAAATACTGACTATATACCACGACGCCCAGGCCCGAATCCTGGAGCTACTGCCTGATCTCTGCCTCAGCTACATCCTACTTGGATCTCCACATAACGTCCAACAGAAATTTCTATCTTAACATGTATCAAGAGAGTTCCCAATTTCCTTCTGCACCTCGGTTGGCAAAGGTACCACTATCCCCCAACCTGCTCACTGTAGAACCCTAAGTGCAATTCTTAATGCCGCTTCCCCAACCCCACATGAAGCCCTGAGCACAGCCCTGCACACTCCCAGCAGAACACATCCTAGAGACCATCCCCAGCTGTCCCCAGCGCGCTCCTTCTCCTACCCCATCATCTCTTCAGTGCATACTCCCAACAGCCCTCTCCTGGATTTCTATAATCGCTTCCTGGCCTGGTTTCTAATTTTAATCAACTCCACACACAGCAGCCAAGTGAGCTTTTAAAAATTCATAATCCAGATCTAGTCTTTCCCTAGCTGAAAATCCTCTAACGGCTTCCCATTATCCTAGAATAAAACCCAAACTCCTTGATTTTGCTTGAGTCTCTTCCTGATCTGGTCCTGCGTACTCTGGCTGCATCGCCTTTGCTATGTTGCAGCCACACGGATCTACTCAAATGTGATGCCTGACTTCGCCCTGGGGCCTTTGTAGCTGCTGCTCCCCTCTGCCACGGACACGCTCTCCCGCTGCGATCTTACCATTCGGATCTCAGGCCACTGTCCCAGAGCCAGGTGCCCCGACCGGCCGCTCTCTACCACTCCACCCGAGTTTTAACTCTGCACAGCACTTATCACCACCTGACACTTGTCTTCTTGTTTTACTGTTTTTCTCCTATCGTAACATGAACTCCAGCAGGTACTGTCTGCTGGTGGACCATTTTACTCTGTGACACACAGCAGACACAATAAAACTTGTGGAATAAATAAAGAAGATAGACCTCCTAAGAGGAGGAGGAGGAGGTGAGAATTTATATAAAATCAGGTGCTTGAATTAGTCAGAATTAAGGAGGAAAATGGTAACAGGAAAATCTAGTCTCTTGCAATTTCACACCCTAGATTTTCTTCCGCTAACAGAGTGAAGGTCAGTGAAACCCAAGGCTCTGTGGCCCACAGCCAGTGCGTCTGTCCTTGGTTCCTCCTTCACCTTGCCATGTAAGCTCCAGCGGATTCCAGACTTCTGAAGCCAGGGTGTGCTAATGTCCCACTGCCTGGGCCTTGCTCGTCTCTCTCTACTCTTGCCCAGCTTTCACTCCTGAGCCTCTGCAAGAAGTCCCACATGACCTTAACACAAACAGCCAGTACCCACCAAGTTCCTCTTGAATTTCTTGGGCTACATAAGGTACTTTGTAGAGCAGAGAGAGGCTTTGGTTCCTTCTTCTTCAATCACGTGGAGATGTGTCATCACCTGGAAGCAGAGTTATGGGGGAGGGGTGTTGTGACTGAAAACAATGAGGCCAGGAGGGAACCTGCAGCTGGAACATCGACACAACTTCTGGAAAAACCACTTTACGAAGTATATTCTCTAGAGTCCAGCAAAGCAACTGCTCAGGGGAGATGTATTAATGCTCACACCGTATTTACTGACTGCTAAAGTACAAGAATGTGTTCCGCCTGGGCGTGGTGGCTCACGCCTGTAATGCCAGCACTTTGGGAGGCTGAGACAGGAGAATCACCTGAGCCAAAGGGTTTGAGACCAGCCTGGCCAACATGACAAAATCCTGTCTCTACCAAAAATAAAAATATTAACCAGGTGTAGCTACTTGGGAGGCTGAGGCTGGAGGATCACTTGAGCCCAGGAGGTTTAGGCTACAGTGAGCTATGATTGTGCTACTGCATTCCAGCCTAGGCAACAGAGCAAGATCCTGTCTCAAAAAGAAAAAAAAAAAAGAATGTGTTCAAACTGTATAATTCCCTCAGGTAACATGAGAACTTATCCAAAGAGAGTGCTCCACGTTAAGAGACAATTTATTTAAAAATGCTCACTAGCTAGTTATTGATTGGATTTTCATGAGGAATTTACCACTAATTATACTGAATTCAAAAAGAGCTCTAATTTGTACAATGCTGAACATTCAGTAAGGTTTTGCTGAGTGAAAGAAGGAAAGAGTCAGTCAATTTCTACCACTGGTCAGATTAGATGGGATTAAAAAAGACTTAAATTACTGGCTGAAAAGTAGACATGGCGACAGAGGGAACCATTACAGATTTTGCTTAGTGAAGTAATTGCTTAAATTATTATTGCTATTTTTTGAAAAATTCACGCTGAGGTATAAACCTGATTTTAAGGGAGTGATAAAGGAAAACTCATCTACCATAGCTCACTGCCTTTTCTGAAGGCAAACGATCTAAGGTTATTAATTTAAAAAAAAAAAGCCATTAGAAGTGGTCACTATTTTTACAGCTTTTCAGGATGGAATTGAAAGGTGACTTGGGCTAGCATCCACCCCCAGTGACACGGCGACATGTGATGCTGTAGCTCCACAAGCTTTTCAAGCAAAGTCATCCCTCCCTGATTAGACCTGCAATTACCAAGCTTTCCTAAAGACAGTGCTGGAAACCAATGGGTTAATTTTGTGGGCTTGAAGCCATCAACATGAAGGGTCAAAATGAAAACAAAAGTTAAATGGAAAGATGCTTTTATTGTAGACTGATGTCTCTCTGACCTTTAAAAGCAAGGATGAAACCAATTTAATTTTATATCTGCCATTCTGTCAATCAAGGAAAACACAAGAGTGCCTTGAAGGAAAAATCCAAATGGAGCCGACATGCAACACCCAGGGGTTCAGCAAGTGTTGTCCTGCTACACCTCCCCAGAGGAACAGGCAGCCTCATGAGAGAGGATGCTTGATACGCTCACAGAGGACAAGACCGCAGGGTGGGAGACTGGAAATTAGTGTCTCCACAGCAAACCCTTGGCTGTAGTAGGGGGGTATCTCACCCCTCTCCAGACAGGCAGATATGGCACAAGTTACAACAGACTGAATATCTGCAGCTTTTTCTAGTGTTTAGATAACACAATAGGGAACAGGCAGAAGGTTAATATAATCCAGCAACTAAGCTTTGCTAGAATTACAGCTAAGAGCAGACAGTAAGTAATAGCAGACAGGAGAGCTGGGTTTTCCTCCCCCAAAGGTAAACACCTTTGGAAGCTTGATCTCACTTGCAGGAATTCCCTATTAATTTAATATACTGATCAAAATCTCTCCTTCGACTCTCACCACACAAAACTGGCTAAAATACAACACAATTAATTTAATTTTTCAACAGAACGTTTGGAAAATGATTAAGTCTTTAAAAAAAAAAAATCAAGTAGACCCAAAAACCCTAAGCCCTCTCAAGATGCATGCATTTTCCATTCAGGCCTCTTGAACTTTCTCCTCTTCCGCTACATCCAGGGTAAAGCAAAGCCTTGAGCTCCAGGCCCACACCAGATGCCTCTTAGAGTCTCTAACCCAGCCCCTTTCCACGTTCTTCCCACTCTTTAGAAGCCTGAGGTCTTTTATTCCCCAAAACAACCAGCTTCTGAAGTGAATTCTGTACAACTAAGAACACCTGCTCTAGGCCAGGCACGGTAGCTCATGTCTGTAATCCCAGCACTTTGGGAGGCCAAGGTGGGCGATTACCTGAGGCCAGGAGTTCAAGACCAGCCTGGACAACATGGCGAAACCCCGTCTCTACTAAAACTATAAAAATTAGCTGGGTGTGATGGTGGGTGCCTGTAATCCCAGCTATTCAGGAGGCTGAGGCAGGAAAATCGCTTGAACCTGGGAGGCAAAGGTTGCAGTGGGCAGAGATTGTGCCATTGCACTCTAGCCTGGGTGACAGAGCAGGACTCCATCTCAAAAAAAAAATTAAAAAAGAAAACCTGCTCTTCATCTTTACAGCTAGCATGTGAGCTACTCAAGGGCACTTAAAGGAGTCAACCTGGCAGCAGCCGGTGCAGAGTCTGGCACACAGACAGTGACACAGAGACCCCGGCCCCACAGATGAGTGCTCAGCTCCAATACTTCAAAGGCCTTTAGGCACATTACCTTGCCATCTTCACACACAAAGCAGCCGTGGGGAAGGAGGGTTTCTGGGCTGACGGGCCAGCACCCATCAGTAAGTGAGCCCATGTACCCTGGCACTCACACTCAGCACAGCGCTGTATTTACAATATGAGAGGAAATCAAATAAGATCAGCGCCGTTACTATGAGGAGGCCCTCTAGGAAAACTAACAGGCTGAGCTACAAGACTTCCTGGTTTAAATAAAAGCTAGCAGTCTTGTAGGCAAGTTCATTTGTATGAATACAAGAAAGTAAAACTCAAGTTAATATATGAACAACACCAATATTAGAAAGAGGAACCAGAAGCAAACCTCTGTAGATTAAAGTGAAGCTGGACGAAGCCTAGGAATGTGAAAGTCTAAACAAAAACTCTACTGCACAAAACAAGAGACCAATTTTTAAGATCTGCTTGATAAATATACCTAGAAAAGGATCTCAAATACTGGTTCCAGCAATACCCTAAATCAGAAAGAAATAATATAAAAGAATTTAGAAACTAAGTACAAAGTGGTTAATATAAAAAAAATATTAAAAAGATGTTTCAAAAATAGTACCCTTGCAAAAACCAGCTCACGTACCAAATGTCCTCGGAAATCAAAAATCATTTTTTAAGGACTAGTAACAAGCACGACCAGCAATGATGTTCAACCATTAGTCCAGGCAATATGTCCCCCACTGGCAATGCTTTCAAGGCAACAATTTCTACTGCATCTACTGTACCTGGGATTTCATCTGGGCCGCCTTTTCTGGGTCAACAGCCAACACATGCTGGTAATGACGGATGGTATGCAGGCGATCTTTGTTCTCAGCACGGACATAACGCCGTAAGGCCTGGAGAATGCGATGAGGCTGCAAGAGAGAACAGTTGTTTTAATATCCAGAGACTAGAGAATTGAAAACAGGCAGGAAAACAAAAGCTTAAAAAGTTCACTTAAGAATGGTAAAGCTCAGTTAGGCACAAGAATGAAAGCTGCAACTTTGAAAGCTTTTTTAGCTTACCAAGTAACAAAAAAACTGTCTAGGTAAAATAGTAAAACCAAGTTCCAAAGTTATATTGGATCCTTAACATTCAGTATTTTTCAGAATCTCCAGCCCACTGTTCTCTTTTTTTTTTAAGATGGGGTTTCACCGTGATGGCCAGGCTGGTCTTGAACTCCTGACCTCAGGTGATCCACCCACCTCGGCCTCCCAAAGTGCTAGGATTACAGGCGTGAGCCACCACGCCCGGCTGTTCTCTTCTTATCTGTCCTTTTTCCTTGCTCCGCCTCTGACTCCTGAATTATAAGCTACGTAGTCTCCTGTGTTGCCCAAAGAGAAAACTTTAATGGGCTTAAGGATACAAATATCCTCCTTTCTAATACTTTCCATCCTCCAAAGCAAGACAGGTTAGTGTTAAGGGACAAAATAGTTTGAGACCATTCACACAAGAGTTTCAGAAGAAATTACTGTACCCCTTTCTTCATCATCTTATTTACAATGTAACTTGTTCCAAAGTCTTCATGAAAAGCACGTTTTCATTCTTTGAAAGGAAGTTCAACAACTGGTGATTACCAATTTCCCGAGGTCATACTTTTCTAGTATAAAACACTTTCACATCACAGATGGTATACGCAGGCATAAAGTGATATAATGCTATGCTTAGATACACAGGTATCACAATGTAATACCTTTTCCTCCCTCATCATCTTTCCTTAGCTTCAGCTTTGCCAGAACTTGTCATACAAATGTCATTTTTACTGATCTGAGTGTCAGGCATTGGTCCCTACATATACCACATGTCAGGGCAGGCAGCACTAAGGGTAGGACTCATCAATGATTCGGCTCTGTCTGTGACTCACCCGTGGCGGGTCGGACTGCAAGGCAGCCAGGTAGTTCTCCAGAGCCATCCGGCGGCGGTCGTTCAGCATAGCTTCCACTCGGGCCAGGTGGGTCTCCACCAGCTGCTGCTTCTCACTGGCTGCTTCCTTCTCTAAAGCTTTAACCATGGCTTGGAAGTGCTAAACCAAGACAGCAGGAACCACATATAATTTGTGGCACCAGAGGAAGCCTAAGCAAGCAACCTTAGACCCCAGTGCCTCTCCTTGCCAGTACCCACACAAGATGGTAACAGGTCTGGAGAGTGGAGCAAGGGTAGGATCAAAGTCTACTTCATTCTACCTTCATTCAATTTCTAACAGGAGAATTATTTCCTTCTCTAAAGAGAGCAAGTTAGCACAGTGACCCACACCTGTAATCCCTGCACTTTGGGAGGCTGAGGTGGGTGGATCTGGGTGGCAGGCTGGGTGGGAGGCTGAGGTGGGCAACCTAAGGTCAGGAGTTCGAGACCAGCCTGGCCACCTCTACTAAAAATACAAAAAATTAGCCGGGCGTGGTGGTGCGTGCCTGTAATCCCAGCTACTTGGTAGGCTGAGGCAGAGAACTGCTTGAACCCGGGAGGTGGAGGCTGCAGTGAGCCAAGACTACCCCACTGCACTCCAGCCTGGGTGACAGAGTGAGACTCTGTCTCAAAAAAAAAAAAAAGAGAGAGCAAGTTAAATCTGAGTGTCAGAGGGACTCCTCAGTATCTGCGTAACTGAAAGTGCCAGTGCCTGCAAGCCCAAGGCCTGGTTTTTATAAAAAAAGGAAAACTGTCCTTCCCACATTGCAGCAAGGCACAAACTTTCAAACCTTAAGACCACTGACCAATGGGAGATACGTGGTAAGTTCTGTTGAAGCCTTCCTGTCATTAGGTTTATGCAGAAGTAATTGCGGTTTTTGCCATTACTATCAATAAAATAAAAAAGAGCAAGTTATCTGTGAGGTATCTGGCCAGGTTTATAGGTACAGTTTAAGCCTGCTGAACTTAATCTCCCTGAACAAGATGCACTGACTTACACAGGAATTAAAACTGTCAGATTTTCTAAGTGATCAATAAAAAAGCAAGGGTTTTTAAAATTGCCTTTTACTAAAGTGTTAACATTAGGAGGAAAGAGATTTCAGCTAAACATAAAATGATATAAAATTTACAGAATCAGTTCTGTAAAAAGCAAATCAGTCCTGGAAACTGCTATCCCTATTCCTATCAACACTCTTCTAGTGAAGGGAAATGTAGTTTGCTGCTATGATTTTAGCTACAGTCTATAAAGTTACAGATGAATTGTACCAGAGATTTTTATTTTCTATCCTTTGACTTTCAATTAGTCCTAAAAAAGAAATTCAGTACTGATGAAAAACAAGTCAGTCTAGACTGAAAACGGCAGAGGACTTTTGCCAGGAAAGCAGAATTAACAAATGGCAGCTGAGCTAAGGTTACCTTCTGGCATGAATTAGGTGTGCTCTGGTGGGGGCTTGGTTTCCTCTACCATAGGTGAGCAATACACTTAAGGTGAAAAAGAAAACTATGCCAGTTACAACTTCCTTGTTATGTAAGCCCTCACCTAAAAGGAGGTGGTTGTCCAATTCTAAATTTTGTTGGGAGTGTGGCTCTGACCATATTTTCCAATGGTCAGGCTGAAAGCTATATCCCTGGAGAAGGCATCTTACCTGAATCAGAGTCTGCCTCTCTGCTTTGGGGAGGTTCTTAGCTTGAAGTTCTGCCTCCTCCCATTCCTTCTTTACCTAGAACAAAGGTCAAAAACACTGTCAGCCGTGATTAATACCCTGAAACAACTCCTCCATTTTCTATAATTACTGCCAGATGCTAAGTCTAATAGGAAACTGCAAAAGGAAACCAATCATATGATCCCTTATGAGCTCAGCACTGTTTGCCTCAGAAGGTTCTAGGCCTCAACTGTCCCCAAATGGAGTCTCAATTCCATGACCTCTTTGTTACATAACCTTGGATAAGTTATTTAAAAGTCTCCTCACCAAAAAAATTGAGGTTAATACCTACTTTTCAGAGCTGATGTGGATAAAACAATGAGCATTTTGCAAACTATAAGCCCAACATGGGACTGTGTGGGATTTGGGGTGGAGCTTAGGCCTAGCAAGGCATTCCCTTTTCAATTTTCTTTCAATCCTGAGTAAATCCAGAAGAAAAGCTGCACTTTGGTGCTCCTGCTGCTCTGTAATAACCCTTTTAAAGGAAAAGAAACATCCCTAAGACTCAGAACCTTCCACAGACAGCAGTATCTAGCTAGCATGTATTAGTACATGTTTGCTTTCATCTAATGTATCTGTATGGTCGGTCACCTTGTTCTCATGGCAAATGGTACTAGCTTTCTATTAATAACAGTGATAAAAAGTTTCCTCTTTAAAATAAATTTTAAAGCAAGTTAATTGCAAAAAATAAATAAATAATTTTAAAAAAGCAGATAATAGGTATAGGAGGAAGTGCTCAGCGGAGTGTCTGGGACATGCTAAGTACTCAGAGGGTAATTATATTATTAGCTAGATGCAGGCGGGGAAGAAGGACTAGTCCACCCACAAGGCAGCTCCACTGATTCACACACACTTGCCTTACCAGTCCTTACACACCAGCATGACAATCTAAGGAGAAGGTATCACTTTTCTTCAGCTCTGAGAACCATGCTACCCAAAGCCAAGCGCCATGAAGATGAAGGAACTGTCAAGGTTTACCCTGTCCATTCGGTTGCGGTGCCGAATCTCCAGCTGCTCCTTAGCCTTCTGGAAGCGAGCATGCTCATTATCATCTGCAGAGGTCTCGAAATACACATCAACATCATTGGTTGGCAGAGGAGTTGGGGGAACTGAAACAAAATTACAGAGGAAGTTCTCTTTGGGACCAGGTGCACTGGTGCCCTAGGAAGAAAACCCAGCTCAGGACCTGCAGGATGGACTCAATTTGTCTTGTGGCATTCTCTTAAGTGCAGGGTGCCGCTATCTGCCAAGACTTCACTTGGCTAGATTACAGTGGGCAATCTTCCTTACATAGTATTCATCAACCATGTCAGCCCACGCTAATACAGCAATTTATTGGCAGCTTCAGCACCAATAGAGGCATCTATTTAGGACCTCAGGGCTGAAAAAGAGGTGGTTTCTTCTATACCTTCCCTTCAGTGCTTGAACCCTGGAAACCTAAACAATAGCAACCTTTGTTCATGTACTTGCAGGACCTCTGCCTGTACATGAGGTCTCCGCAAGTACATGAACACACTGCTCCTCTGAGGCAAACCTCATCCAACTGATAGCACCTGAACAGAGACAAAGGCAGAAATCAGATCCTGTAGAGGCACTTCTATGCGATTCCCTATTTTTAAAGAAATTTATTACTCAGGTACCCCGGGGCTCTTCTGGCTATCCTTGGGTCGTAATTTACAATGGAGAACAGGCTCAACTAAATGTTCTTTGCATATAGGCTGGGTAGGGAAAGTCCAAAACACTCCAGTTATAATTTTGAGTTTTCAGTATCACTGAAGGACTCTTAGGCCTACCATCAGTGACAGAATCAACAAGGATAAAACTAAGTTGCTCTATTTGACAAGGACACCTTTTACCGATACAAAGATAGGGCTTTTTGATCCATGACACTGACCAATCAGCCTTCCCAAGCGTTCCCCAGAGCACAGGCCCATTGGAGCACCCCCACTGCTGGATGGGCATAATCTCTTACGGGGCCCAGGCAAGTGAGTCTCTGCACAACGGAACTTAGCCTGATAAGGGAAAGGACTGAGATGACAAGTTTACTCAGTCAGCCTCTCACGACATACCTAAGGTAACACTTATTAGCCTAATTTCATGCAAGATTTCCCAAGCTGGTGTGAACTTTCTTGATAGATTATGACACAATTTTACAGCAAGTAGACTGTGAATGCGAAGGTCCAACTGACTTTTAATTTAGAAGTAAATCTAGAATTGCATCATTTTAATACATTAAAGCAACTGTGTAATTGATTGAGTATAGCTACAAATTAGCCAGCCAATTCAATTTTTTCTGTTGGAAGCATCTTTTATTTGCCCCTTTATTTAAAAGACTTAAAAACTACAACTAAAGTCATGAAGAATATGAGTCCTACATAAGTTTAAAAAGGATCTCAACATCCCGCTTTCAGATAAATTAAGTTAGAATCTGTAACTTAGTAAACAGCATTCCCCAAGATACTCAGAAGTTCAGTGAAGGAGAATTTCAAGCACTGCAGTCCATCATGTGGATCAGCGACACATGCCTGTGCTGTAAAGGCCTAAGCGCTGCAGACGGAGCGTTTGGTTCACATAGCTGGGCTGGATAAAGAAAACAGCAAACACAGGCTGCCCTCACCGTCCCTGGGACCAGAGTGGAGAGGACAGCCAGCCAGAGGGCTTTGTTCTGAAGACACCCTCTGTCCTTGTGAATTACTCACTCACGAAGCCAGCACATTCACCAGCCTCAGCCCCTTCAAAGAAGAACAAAAACGTTACCACTGGAAGGCAACCTGATGCTTCTAGACCCGCAAAGCTCTCCAGGCAGAGGTCCCACAAGTACATGAACACAGTGCTCCTCTGAGGCAAACCTCATCCAAGCCACAGCAAATGGGAATTTTACAGACCCGCCACTCCATCATGTCTCACACCACTACCTAGCTGACCCTTCAGGCAGAGACCACCACCTCCATACTCCGTGAGATTCCTCAGGCTTCAATGCAGATTTTACAAAGTAGTAAGTATCACAATAATTTCTATCTCTAAATCTTTCCTGAATATGCAAAGTTTATTCACCAAGGTTCCCTAAGGACCCCTTTTATTTCACCTTTCAACTGTTATCAAATAAAAACAGCTTTCCTGGACTTGGAAGGGAAGCACTCAAAGCATTACCGTATCACATTAAGATTTGAAAGATCTTTTGGTAGAAGGAAGGAAGAGAGAACATGAAGGCAACTGAATGAAAAACCATCAGAAGCTATAGCCAAATCCTTTATAGCAAATTATTATTCCAACAAATTCCAGAGTAGGAACCAAGGAAAACTGCCTGGCCTGAGGATTTTCCTAATGAGAAGGTTAGTGCTGCAAGGTGAGAGAATAAAGGTCTTAATGAGAAAAAGGAGTAGCCATGGAGAAAGGGAAACTCTACCTACCAACATCCAGCATAAACCCAATTCAACCAAACCATGGAACTTCCTGTCAGACCAAAGCACACACCAAATGAAATCTTCTCACTTCCTACAGCTCTGTGTGACCCGGTGTTGCAAAATACTGGAGAAACAGAGTGAGTCACTACCACTTGGCTGCCAGCTCTCTCTAGAGTGCATTATGCAAGATACTTCAATATTCTAAACTGCCCAAAGTACTCCACTGTCACTCCTTTCGAGAGCAGGCATCCTCTGAACTGGCATGCAGCACAGGGGTTAGCGACAGGGCAGTTCAAAGACAGGAACATTCGGTGTCTCTGAGCTACAGCCAGCCCGGGGCACGGCTGCCTTCCCCCACTGACACTACAGTGCCCCAGGAGCCTGCAGACTCCAAGGCCAGATGAGAAAGGACAAGCCCCTGGTCGTGCCGTGCGCTATACCAAGACGGGTACGCACCACCACCAAGCAGCACCAGACACATGGTGAGCACGGGACATGAGAACTGAGCTTACCACTGCCGGCAGGAGAGCAAAGCCTAGATCTAAGAAAGCACAAAGATGAGGGGGAGGACGACCGACAGCAAACACCCGAGTGGGCAGGGACACCACACAGATGCGGCCACGAGGACGGCGGGGAGACGGACGCCGGACAGGACGGTGCTGCCGCACAGGGCCAGTGTGAGGCGGGACTTACTCATCGCTTTACACACAGCCATACAATAATCCTCAGACTCAAAATTGTTCCTGTTGCCGCCGCAGCCGCCATATATAAAGCGCACGCACTTTCCCTTGGAGAGGTCGAAGTACCAACGAGGCATCACGGCCCGGCAGGGCCCCGTCATCGCCTCCTGGGAGCAGACAGCTGTGTGAAAATGGTCAGAGTGTCAGCAGGACAGAGGCAGTGACGTCAAATGCTTCAAAATGCTACAGGCCAGCAAGCCAGGGGATGGGTTGTGGGAGGCCTAAGATGGGACGGAGCCCGGAGGCCCTGGCTGGCTCAACGCTCCAGCTCAGGCCGGCCTTGCTGAGGATAAGTTGCTTCCCCATGAAGTAGAGACTTTTAGGAACTGGGATATTTTTTTGGCACCCTCTGGAGTCTAGATCCAATTTTAGACTGACATAGAGAAATTCCTTCTCTCATAGCTGTGTGAGCCTTGCATTTCTGATCTGCTCACTGGAGATATTTGCCTAGTTTGTCTATTCTGGTAGTTTCAAGGACCAAAGGGGACAATGTGAGTGGAAAGGCTGTTTTAAGTGGTGATACCCATAGTAAAGAATAAAGCATCTAGAACGGACAAGTGTTTCCCATTTTTATGTTCTCTAAGGCAAACTGTAAACTTCTCAACTAAGTAATTTCCTCCCACTTGGGTCCCAAATAATTCTTCAGATCTTAATTTGTTTCAAATATACAATCCGCAGGAGGCTGCATGTAAATGGCTCTGGAACTACTGCAACCTTTTCTTGTTTTAATTGGCAAGATAAAAAAAACTGCAGGTCCCAATCTGTTACCAGCGGGTCAATAAATTTCACCCTCCCAACTACAAACATCTGGACAAATAGGGGCAGCGTACAGATTAGAACACACGCGGGAAAAGAAAAACTGAGAAAGTCATTTCTATTCTAGGAGACCAGGACTTGAGAAGTATCAAAGAGGGGGAGCTCCCCTTGGGGAGGGAACATTTTAGGCTGAACGTGGAAGAATCCTGCTGAAGGGAGGGCTATGTTGTCTCTGTTATTCTCCAGTCCCTATTCTCTAATTCAATCCTACACCTCTCCCGGCATGTGCCTGCCTCCCTACTTTGTTAAGACGGCACCATCACTGCACTCGAGAGCTGAACTCATCTTGAGTGCAGAGACACCACACCTTTCCTTCTGTGACTGACTTACCTGTAACAGATGCAATGCAAAAGTCTAAGTGAATAATTACCACGTGGATTTCAAAGCCACAGCTCTACATGGGGTTACCTTTGACGTCGTGAGTAATTTCCTGGTCTGACATGGTGCCATCGCTGCTGGGTTCAGTAGGGTTCTCCTCATTGTAGTCATCCCCTTTAAAGGTGTCATAGTAGTAATCTCGGTCTTCCACCACTTCCTCCCCTTCTTCCTCATCCTCATCATCCTCATCCACAGCTGCTTCTGTGAAGTCTTCCAGATCTGCTTCAGTAGGAAATTCACTGAAGGCCAAAAATAGAAAAAAGGAAGGTTAATAACTCCTAGGCACAAAGCACAACAATGGGTCCCTTCCCTATTCTGAAACACAAAAACAGAGGCAGGAAATAAGCTCAACGCACATTTCACTGTACCACTAAGGCCCTGAGCCCAGCTACATCAGCAAAAGGGAAGTATTTGTGAACATTTGAATCTGATCACGATAAAACAATAAGACAAATCCAAATTCAGGGATATTATGTTAAACAAATGGTATGGACACTTAGAAAAAAAAATCATAGTAACCTGCAGAAAATAACGTAGCCCAGAATGACATAAACACAAAAGTCACAGGTACTCCTGTGATGGGCAGTGGCTAGAATGAAATGCAAGCTTAATCAACTGTAGCAGAAAAAGGGAATGCCCAGCTTATCCAGAAGTGAGGGACTAGTAGCCAGCAGCCATCTTTACAGAGGGGCTAACAAAAAGGCAAAGCGACCTCATGCTCAAAGTAGAAGAGTTACCTTTTATAAACATCATAGTCTTCCTCTTCCTCTTCCTCCTCATCTTCCTCCTCCTCCTCTTTGACACAGATCCAATAATCTTTGTCTGAGGGCAGCACACATATTCAGTACCATGGAACTGGTCTACCCCACATGGGAGCAGCATGCCGTAGCTATATAAAGTCATTCCCTGAGTCAGACATGCCTAAAAGAAACCCACAGACCACATCAGAACATACTCCAAAGTAAATGTGGACAAATACACCCCGATCTCTAGCCTCATCCAAAAGAAACCCTATCAAATCACTTAGCAATGCTTTCTCTTATGAACACATACATTTTCTGTCAAAAAAAATTATAATTTTATTCTAAGATTTATAAATTTTAATTTACAATGGTGAAACAAGATCTGGTCCAAAAATACTGAAATCCCAAACATGGAAAAAAGTAAGGAAAAGAGAATTTTTTCTAATAATGACCAACGCCAGTTGAAGGTGGTCAGTGTTAATTTATTTTCATTACTGGTGTGAGCACTACTTCAGTATTTGACCAAAGGAAGATTACTGACCAAAGAGCCAACCTAATTACAGAAGACAAGAAGGGCGTTTCTCCACCACCAGAAAAGTGAGATGGCATGCGACCCTGCCTGTGCACAGATCCAGACCCATATTTTCTATATTTGGCGATTTCCATGCAGGCCTTAGGGTGGGGATGGTTTCCTGGGAGCCTCACCAGCAGCATACAGTATTCTCGCTCAGCCACCTCCTTAATATCCTCAACTTCAGGAGCTGGTCTGTCAACGTTCAACTCTCCTATACAAATACCTACTCCTTTCCCAAATATTTCTAACTTACAAGATAGAATTGTAAATCTTGAGGAGATAAGGGGAAACAAAATTAACTTAAAAGCATGGTGCGATTGGAGAAAAGTGCTACTTATCTCCTAACAGATACAACAGCAGCTGAGCTCTCCCCCCCTGAGTTCTCTTACCTCTTTGACTACCGTGTGCCAGTGCTGGTGATTCTCGCACACCTCCATCCGCTCTTTGTGGGAAAACTGGCACTTTTCTGGAACTAGCAGAACATCACTTACAAATTCACCCACTGGAAAAGAGAATCTTTGTCAGAGTGGATTTGACCATGATTCCAAATGAAAACACCCCTCACTCAAGTTTATGATGACAGTTTACACAGCCAGGAGCAGTCTAACATATACGAGCAGATGCACATCTTGTACCTTCAAAGGCTGACTGCACAGTACAGCTCTAGCCAAGCAGCCACGAGAAGTCACCAATCTGTCAGAGCCATGATGCCACGGAACTTTTAAAAGCCCCCCGACTGCAGTCTCTTGCAGTCCCACTGCAGGGCTACAACAACCACGTGATGACCCTGCAGTAGGATCACCTCCACCCCCACCTCAAACACATGCAGCTACTCTCCCCCTATAGCTCTGACTTCCTTATTTCTGCCCACATCTCTTCCAATCAAATGCCCAAGAAACTAAAACCGGGTGTTCTACTGAAGTACAGATGAATCTTACTTTAGACAAACCATGATGTAATAACTGAATCCAGCAGGAATAATCAGTGAATGATTAATTACAAAGGGGCAAAGGTGCCTTTATAGTGGGAAGCTTTGGCAAAACTACCTTAGCCAGATAACCAACTTAACATCACTGATAATGAACGAACTGGTATGTGTGATGTCCTAAACGGAACATATCACCTACAGAGTATTTCTGCAAAAATATGTATCATTTGAATCTAATCATGATAAAACAATAACACAAATCCAAATTCAGGGATATCACGCTAAACAAATGGCACGGACTCTTAAAAGTATCATTGTCATGAAAGTTTTTTGTTTTTAAAGAAAGACTAGGGAACTATTCTAGATGAAATGTAGTATGTGATCCTTTTAAAAAAGAAGCTATAAAGAACACTATTTGGACACTTAGGAAACTTTCCAAAACCTGACGACTGTATTGTCATTATACAGGAGAATATCCCTAGCTCTTAGAGAAACCAGCTGAAATACTTAGAAATGAACTGTCATGATGTCCCAACTTACTTTCAAATGGTTTAGCAACACAAAAATATATGTGAGAGAGAAAAACAGGAAAAATTGGAGAATTCAGGTAAAGGGTATACAGGTATTCACTATTACATTTTCTGAAACTTGTCCCAAAAAGTTGGGAGAAAGATATACATAGCTGTTTATTTACAGGAAGGGAAAAAAAAAGGTATCTGATTTGTTTCCAAATAATCAGGGGTGTCAGGGAGTGGGCCCACAGAAGGAGGAAGAATGGCTCATGAACTGATGATGGTTATACAGCTGGGCAATCAGTACTTGAGGGTGAATGGTATCATTGTCTCTGTTTGGCCATGTTTGTAACTTGCTACAATAAAAAGTAAGAAACATACAACATACACATCACTGGATAATCACCCTGAGACTCTGATTCAGTAGTGTAAGGTAAGGCTCAGTAATCTGCCCTGCACATCCGTCTGCCATGTGATCCACACAGTGGAGAGGGAGGGAAAGAGAGGGAGAGAAGTGTGCTTATCCCAGGGAAGATGCAGGAAGCAGTGGCACGGAGAAGCAGCAGGTAGGTTAACCTCTGAGGTTAAGAGGGTGAAACCCTGAAAATATCGTGAGAAAGTAATGTGGTCTAAGAAATAGCTTAGGACTCAGCTAGTGGGAAGTCTACAAAGAACCACCCCAGCCTCGCCATCACGGTTGGGTCTCTCAGGATCCTCTTACCTTGGGCCTCAGGCAAAAGCAATGAAGTTGGTCTTTCTATTGCCCCAGTGGTAAGAGAAAGGGAGTGGTTGATCTGGTAAGTAGGGGAAGATGGGCTCCTGACACAACAAGCTACAGCAGTGTAACAGTCCCCCCCCACATGAAAACAGCGTTACAAATGGCAGTCAGGTTTCTCAGCACTGCTAGCACAGGGACTCTGGGTTCAATCTCAGCACTGTCACTAGTAGAGGGATCTTAGCCAAGTGACTTAACCTCTCAGTCCCTCGGTTTCTTTATCTTGTGGGGGACTAAATGACATCATCTATTCAACATAAGAAAAGCTTAGAACAGAAACTATTGTTCCACATTTGGGTTCGTTGTTTAAAAAAAATCAAACTGACACACGTAAGGCATTACTAATGTTAATGTTACTGTGAAGTCTTGAGTAACTCGTTTTATACAAACTATACAGTCATACTCGTAAAAGCAATCCATATTTAAGCAACAGTTAATGCACTTTAATTTGTAAAACCTCACTTTTAAATGTACAATTTGTAACATCAAAAAAATTTAAAGCAGCAATTTCACTACTGATCTGTATTCTATAGAAACACTACAACTTTTTTTTTTTTTAATAAGGAGTCTCGCTCTGTTGCCCAGGCTGGAGTGCAGTGGTGCAATCTTGGCTCGCTGCAACCTCTGCCTCCTGGGTTCAAGCGATTCTCCTGCCTCAGCCTCCCCAGTAGCTGGGACTACAGGCGCACGCCACCACGCCCAGCTAATTTTTTGTATTTTCAGTAGAGACAGGTTTCACCGTGTTAGCCAGGATGGTCTCGATCTCCCTGCCTGCTCAGCCTCCCAAAGTGCTGGGATTACAGGCGTGAGCCACTGTGCCTGGTCAGAAACACTACAACTTTTGACTAAATCTATATAACACCTTGGATAAACTCCAAAACGATGCAAAGTAAAAGTAAGTTGTAAAAGGTCAGGTAGAATATGATGCCATTAATGTAAATTTTAAAACACAAAAATATTGTTTATAGAGGCATGTGAATGTTGCAAAAGAACTGAGTTCGAGACCAGCCTGGCCAGCATAGTGAAACTCCGTCTCTACTAAAAATACAAAAATTAGCCGGGCATGGTGGTGCATGTCTGTAATCCAAGCTACTCCGGAGGCTGAGGCAGGAGAATAGCCTGAATCCGGAGGCAGAGGTTAACAGTGACCCAAGATTGTGCCACTGTACTCTAGCCTGTGTGAAAGAATGAGACTCCGTCTCAAAAAAAAAACAGATGGCTATGAAGCAAACATGACAAAACATCGAAGAACTTAAATCTGGATGGTGAGTATACGAGCAGCCATCACATTATGTTTTATCTTTTCAGGATGCTTGATATAATACTTCAGAACTAAAAGTTTAACATCAAAACCTTTCTGGAAATGCCAGAAATTTAATAAAAAAATTAATTCCATGTTAAACTATAAAATTAAATGCCACCAATCTTCAGCTATTCCATGACTGAGTCAATTTATCTGACCTCTAAAAATCAAAAAAGAACACAATGAATTTGAAAACAAACTGAATTCTAAAATTTAAATTTTTTTTTTTTTTTTTTTGAGACAGTCTTGTTCTATCACCGGGCTGGAGTGCAGTGGCGCGATCCTGGCTCACTGCAACTTCTTGTTTTCCAGTTTCAAGCAATTCTCCTGCCTCAGCCTCCCGAGTAGCTGGGACTACAGGCAGGCACCACCACATCCAGCTAATTTTGTGTACTTTTAGTAGAGACGGGGTTTCACCATGTTGGCCAGGATGGTCTCGATCTCTTGACCTCGTGACCCGCCCACCTGGGCTTCCCAAAGTGCTGGGATTACAGGCGTGAGCCACGGCGCCTGGCTTTTTTTTTTATTTGAGAGGGAGTCTCAGTCTACTGCCCAGGCTGGAGTATGGTGGCGCAATCTCGGCTCACTGTATCCTCTGCCTCCTGGGTTCAAGCAATTTTCCTGCTTCAGCCTCCTGAGTAGCTGAGATTACAGGCATATTGCTACCACACCTGGCTAATTTTTGCTATTTTTAGTAGAGATGAGATTTCACCATGTTGGTCAGGCTGGTCTTGAACTCCCGACCTCAAATGATCCTCCCGTCCTGGCCTCCCAAAGTGCTGGGATTACAGGCGTGAGCAACTGTGTCCAGCCCATATATATATATATATATATATATATATTTTATTTATTTATTTATTTAACAGTACTCTTTGATTCAACAATTCCAGTTCTAAAAATATATCCTAAGGATGCCTGGACACAGTGGCTCATGCCTGTAATCCCAGTACTTTCGGAGACTGAGGCAGATGGATCACTTGAGATTAGGAGTCTGAGACCAGCCTGGCCAACATGGTGAAACCCCATCTCTACTAAAAATAGTAAAAATTAGCCGAGCGTGGTGGCGAACGCCTGCAATCTCAGCTGTGGGGGGGCAAGGCTGCAGTGAGCCAAGATCATGCCACTCCACTCCAGCCTGGGCGACAGAGACCCTGTCTCAAAAAAAGAAAAAGAAAAATATATACATAAACCCTAAGGAAATAACTAGACGACAAATGAATTAAAATGTTCATTAGTGTTATCAATATCAAAAAACTAGAACAAACCTAATGTCCATCAAGAGGGAATTAATTAAATGATGATACATTATACAACATGATACTATGGGGTTACAAGAAATATGGCTTATGTGTATATATAAACATGGACAAATTTCCATGGTGGTTTAGCAATTTTTAAAATCGCTGAACAAACAAACAAAAGCAAACACACTGAATATCTCTAACCCCTTCTTCAGGCTAGTTACTTAAGGCCAACTTTATCTCTTTTTTTTTTTCCTTTTCTTTTACCATCACTGTCCATCTTTGGAAAAACAAGTATCTTTTTTTTTTTCCCAAGTTTGTCTTTTATTCAAAGATGTATGTATCCCTAAAAGTAGCACATAATAATAAAACCTCAATAAATGTCAAATAAAAATAAAGAGAACTAAAAAATAAACAGGGAGCATACATAGTATAATCACATTTATGGAAAAATCATTTAAAAGCATACACATTTCCAAATGTATCCAAAGGAAAAAACTGTCATCTATACACCAAAATGTTAATCACAGTTAATTTGGTAAAGAAACTGGAAATAAAATTGTTTTTGTCCCTTTCCCCCCACTGCAAACCTCTTTTATTGAAAAATAAACCCCTTTTAAAAAAGTAAACCGAAAGCGGAAACACATTTAAATCCCAACATCCGCTCTCTATCATTTCATTGCTACTCTTTGCCTTTGCTACAACATTTTATTAAAAGTTCTTAGAGAAAAAAAATTTACCTAGACAGATCAGTGTTACTGTTTTATAGAACATTGAAAATGGTTTGCTCTCACTTTAATAGTTTATATCCAAGTTCATAACATCCTCAATTTAATCAGTGGAGTATAATATAATTGTCACAATTTCCTAAGTCACTGGACAAACATAAAGCTCTATTGTTTTTGCTGATCGATGAATATGGCAATATAGCAAAACCTAACCCCATACAATATTCATTTAAGCTGCAGTCAGAATTTATCTCCAATTTCTAATCATTCCCTGTGATTCAGCTTTTCTTTCCTACTACTTCTCTCCAGCAGTGCTGTGGCAGTCATCCAGGTTTTAGAGCTTTTTCAGAGTTGCTGAAATTCCTTTCAGAATAAATAACAAAGGCTGTTTACCTACTTGAGGAAGCCACCAACACCAACACCCATGCCTGTAAGTAAAGCTACTACATACTCTGATGTGACTATTAAGCACTGTATGCCTGTATCAAAATATCTTGCGTACCCCATAGATATCTACTATGTACCCACAAAAATTAAAAATTAAAAATTAAAAATATAAAATAAATTTACTACAAAAACACTCTCCAGGTGCAAACAGGAAAACCATGTAATTTAGGGAACTGGTGGAAGCTGTACCCAGGTGGGACAAACCAGCCTTACTTAACGAGGCCTGGTGGTTGCCTGAGGTATGTTTCAGGGAAAACAGGGTTCAGAGAAGTCAAGGATCCAGACTACCTCTCATGAGTGCAACATTCACTTGCACAGGGGTCCACACCAGGAATAGGGTGAACTGTCAATGGGCTGTCATGAACTCAAAGGCTAGAAAGACTTGCAAAGAGACATCTGCAATAGATAAGTGAGCTACGCCAACAGACCAAGGTACGAATGCAAAAGAAAGCATCTCAAAGCTGCCAAGACCAGTTTTGATTTCTAAGTAGTTATTAAATCAGAACTTGTTTAGTAGTTTTCATATCACAGTAACACTACCTGTCCAAAAATAACCAAAAAAAAAAAAAGCAAATCACCTAAGGCCCAGATCGCGGTTTCTAAATAGCATTCCCCACTAAAAGAAACCGTGGTGTCTTACAGAAAACACACTCCAGGGGTGGAGTAGGAAAAATACAGAATGGGCCTGGAACATCTTTTGTAACAGAAAGTAAAGTTCTCAAAGAATGGTAAGGATATGTTAAAAGGACACAGGAACCAGCATAAAAGGGCCCCCCCACTGGCCAAATGCAGACAGTGTGTACATAATAAAACAAATGAATGCAGACACCATCTTAGCCAGATGATGAGACAAACTGACAATGCACAACTCCTACTATGATGCAGTGAGAACACTTCTGTGATACTCCCCCTCAAAAATGAATAAATCAAAAGAATCACAGACAAACACAAACTGCCAAGCATTCTAAGGAACTGAGCTTTGTGCAGTGGCAGTATCGTAGCCAATGAGGTTTATCTGAGACATGATTATTGCCAATTGAAAACTTTTATATAAAGGAACTGGCCTGTAGTTTTTTTTTAAAAAAATCAATGTCATAAAGGGCAAGGAAATATGCAACATGTGATCTTAGATTAGAACCTGGATGGTATTAGAACAACAGGTGAAACCTGAGTAGGGTCTGCAGATTAGATATTGGATCAACCAGATATTGTCTACAAAATCCTGATTTCTGATGATTATACTATGGTTACATAGGAGAATTTCCTTTTTTAAAAAATACACACTGTAGTATTAAGGCATAAGGATATACCATGTTTGCCTTTTTGCCAAATGATTCAAAAAACAAACAAAAACTTGAATATGCATGTGAGGGGTGGTGGGAAGGGAGAATAAGATTTTTTACCACATTAATCAAAGGTTACCAGTTGGAAAATCTGAAATCTGGGTGAAGGTATACAGAGGAACTCTGTGCCATTTCTGTAACTATTCTGTAAATTTGAAATTATTTTTAAACTATTATTTTTTAATTTAAAAAAGCAATAGCAACTCTAAAAGACTATCACCAAGGCTTTCTAAGGAGTCTATGGGGAAAATGGTGATAGTCACTATTAACTAATGATGTCCGTTTTGCCCAGCTGCTCGAAGGGGAGATGACAGCAGAAGGGGCAGGGAGGCATCAAAATCTAACTGATGATAAGGAAGAACTGCAGTATGCCTTTCCTCACTCCCTCCCTTAAACTCCAGTCATGTCATCCCGTATTAGTTTAGGCTTAGGCAACTGTGCTTACATAAAAATACCAATGGACAGCTCTACTGACTGGTTCAGAAGTTGTTCAAATGGATGCTGAGGTAAACGTGAATAACTAACTAACTGAAGTAATATCAAAGATTGTATAATGCTTTATTCAGTGACCACAATGCACAGAAGGTACCAAATGGATTATGGTTAAACGGTCTTTATGCATTTCATTAATGACAATATTATTGTTTGATTCTGTAACATGCCAAAAAAATTAAACTGTATCATTTGGGAAATAAAGCAATAAAATAACATTTCTGTTGTGTACCAACTATGGTAGCATTCTTTTTTTATAATTAGTGTAAACAGTATATCCTACATTCTAGGCACTACCATGGTGCTGAGGGGACAAGAAAGACTAAAACAGGGTCGCTGCTTGCAAGGTGTTCACAGCATAGCTGGAGAAAAGTCTATGAACAATCATGGGACAGTGCGCTAAGTGCAATGGCAACAGCAAAAAGTATTACAGAAACCTGGATGAATGGACAGAAAATAAGACCAGGAAAGGCTCCCTTTAAAGGAGGCAACCCCTGAGGTAAGCCTTGCAAGAAGAACTTCCCAAGCAAAGTCTGCAAAGGAAAGCCATTCCAAATACTGAGAGCTGGATGGTGCGTGGCCCAGCACCCTGGGGCGGTCAGTGCTGATGAAGCGTAAAGCATGGGGCAGAGTCATAGAGAACAGAGAAGAGTTGAGCAAGGGCCAGATCATGTAGTTTTGAAGCCATGCTAAGGAGTTTCAACATTCTTTAAGATTTTGGGCATGAGAGACATGATTCGGTCTTCATTTTCAATCAGTAGGCAACAGACTGAACAACAGGACTGAGAAACAGCATGGAGGCTGCTCTTGGCCCCGGTAAGAAGTGACCACAGGCTGAACTAGGGCAGTGGGAATCTGATGCAGGAAGAGGACACAAGCCAGTGATGACCACACTTTTGACTCATAGCTCCACGAGTATCTTAGGAATTTTTTCACAGTACTCCTAGGCGAAAAAAAAATACCTAAAAGTAGTTAAACCCAACATCTTAATAAGTACTTATGTACTATCACCTTAGTGCCCACTGGGCCCTGCACACCTCCCCCACCTGCAATCAGACCAACCACCATCACCCTCATTTCTTTTCCAGAGATTTTCAAAAGGTGTTTGCTTTTCATCACAGGAACAACTAAAAACACAGCTTCACAGAGATATTAAGTTATCAGAAGTTTCTGTGACCATATCTGTTCCTGAATCACCCAGAGCACAGACATGTGAGTATAATTTCAATGTGTCAGGCACAAATGGTTAAAATGAATATATTCCCTGAGCATTTGAAGCAACAACTCTGTTTCTGCATAACAAACTGTTACCGTTTTACTCAAACTGGCTCTGAATGTTGACACCAGCAACACAGTCATGAACACCCTTACCAGCCCCAAACCCTTCAGAATGGCAGGTCCTATGAGTCCTGACCCTGGTACCCTTGACTGTCCACAGGCTGCTATAAGTCACTTTTCTTTCTCCCCGAAAACTGTAAGAAGTTTGGTCTAACAGTGCAAATGTGTGTGGGATGAAGTACGGGAAACAGAAGACTCTTCTCCTTGGGCTGCTTTTCTTTAACACCACTCACCACTATCACCGTAAACCACTGATATGAAACAATGTGAGGGCGTAAGTGCGATTGCTCTGTGGATAGCACCTTTACTCAGTCCCATGGAAGGATGTCTACAATGGGAAGGCAGAGTTATTCATCACAGGGAGGAGGTCAACCACTGACACTCCAGGCCAGTAAACACCACTAAGAGAAATTCTCCTCAATAAATTATGCAGCACCCCAGCTTAACAGATGTAAATATTTCATTGTGAGCCAAGAGAAAATTAAATTTTAAAATGGGAGGGGGCTGGCACTTCCTGAAAAGTAACCAAGAACACTCACCAAGACACTTGAAAGGTGTAACAATGTGACTCTTGCACTGCTTTTTGTCCCTCCGGCACCAATTGTCAATACTGACCGGCTGGTTTGCCTCCATCACATTTGTGATCTGTAGCTCTGGATACATCTGTTAAGAAACAAAAACACACACAATAAATCAATCTGCAGACAGACATACACAGTTGCAAGTAAGGATGGTGCGTCTAAGTACACTCAGCCTCCACGCTCATCCTATATACATCTAAAGTTACACTCCACTACCTCTGGCTCCAACTGAAGTCATCAAGTAAAAAGATAACTGTATTAGTTTTCTTTTGACAGGTTTGATTTCTGAACACTTCCATGCATTCTCTTTTCAAAAGGAATTTGTATTTAAGGACAAACAAAAGTAGGAAGCTTTTAGCCCAAAACAAATTCATGAAGTGTCAAGTTTGCTTGCAGGGTAGCTGTTCACTTGATGAGTTCTATGAGGCAAGTCTATGGAAACCTCTGCCAATGAAATTACAGAACAACGTCACCCTGGCCCTGTATGCTCATCTTGGTAAGAAGTGGTGGTTCTCCAGGCGTGGTGGCTCACGCCTGTAATCCCAGCACTTTGGGATGCTGAGGTGGGTTGATCACGAGGTCAAGAGATCGAGACCATCCTGGCCAACTTGGTGAAACCCTGTCTCTACTAAAAATACAAAAATTAGCCAGGTGTGGTCACACACGCCTATGGTCCCAGCTACGCGGGAGGCTGAGGCAGAAGAATAGCTTGAACCCAGGAGGCGGAGGTTGCAGTGAGCCAAGATTGCGCCACTGCACTCCAGCCTGGCGACAGAGCAAGACTCCGTCTTGAAAAAAAAAAAAAAAAAGAAGAAGAAGAAGTGGTGGCTCATGCCTATAATCCCAGTAGTTTGGGAGGCCGAGGCAGGAGGACTGCTTGAGGCCAGGAGCTTGAGAGTACCCTGGCCAATGTAGCAAAACTCTGCCTCTATCAGAAAAAATAAATCAGTAAGTTAAAACGTCTCATATCATCTTCTCTTAAACCCAAAGCTGAATCAGACCTGAGATGATCATTTGTAATACTGGTAGCTTTCTATCAGTAAGTGGAAAACACAAGCTTACACCTGACATGCTTTGTTTTCCATCTTCCAATACAAGTGGGTGGATGAGAACCAGGCGGCGCTTCCATGGTATTTGCCAAGCTTCTGCGATATCCTTTCCTTAAAGAACTGAAAGCTCACAGAATACGCAGGCAAAGCCAAGGAGAGTTCTCAGTCATACCACACATTTAGAAACAAAAGGCCTGGGGCTTTAGTCATTAGCATCTTGGTCTTAGGTCAAAAGGGAAGAATGACAGAGTATCTATTTCTAAGGTAGATATCTATTTCTTTTTTTTTTTTTTTTAATTTTTTATTGCATTTTAGGTTTTGGGGTACATGTGAAGAACATGCAAAATTGTTGCATAGGTACACACATGGCAGTATGATTTGCCGCCTTCCTCCTCATCACCTATATCTGGCATTTCTCCCCATGTTATCCCTTCCCAACTCCCCACCCCATGCTGTCCCTCCCCTACTCCCCACCACAGACCCCAGTGTGTGATGTGCCCCTCCCGGTGTCTATGTGTTCTCATTGTTCAACACCCGCCTAAGAGTAAGAACATGCGGTGTTTCATTTTCTGTTCTGGTGTCAGTTTGCTAAGAATGATGGTTTCCAGGTTCATCCATGTCCCTACAAAGGACACGAACTCATCGTTTTTGATGGCTGCATAATATTCCATGGTGTGTATGTGCCACATTTCCCTGTCCAGTCTATCATTGATGGGCATTTGGGTTGGTTCCAGGTCTTTGCTATTGTAAACTGTGCTGCAATGAACATTCGTGTGCATGTGTCCTTATAGTAGAACAATTTATAATCCTTTGGGTATATACCCAGTAATGTGATTGCTGGGTCAAATGGAATTTCTATTTCTAGGTCCTTGAGGAATCGCCACACTGTCTTCCACAATGGTTGAACTAATTTACACTCCCACCAACAGTGTAAAAGCGTTCCTATTTCTCCACATCCTCTCCAGCATCTGTTGTATCCAGATTTTTTAATGATCGCCATTCTAACTGACGTGAGATGGTATCTCAATGTAGTTTTGATTTGCATTTCTCTAATGACCAGCGATGATGAGCATTTTTTCATATGTTTGTTGGCCTCATGTATGTCTTCTTTTGCAAAGTGTTTGTTCATATCCTTCACCCACTTTTGAATGGGCTTGTTTTTTTTCTTGTAAATCTGTTTTAGTTCTTTGCAGATTCTGGGTATCAGCCCTTTGTCAGATGGTAGATATCTATTTCTAAGGTAAATAGATTCAACCCTGCCCCAGAAAAAGAGTAGTTTTAACTTACTGGCAACACTCTTACCTCCTGACAGTACTGAAGAACTTCTTCTTTTGCTTCAAAGCAGCTCTTGGTGCCTGTTGGGTCAGGTTCCCATTTCCCAGTCTGAATGTTCACATGCATATTTAACTTCCCACAAAACATTGCGATTTGAGGCTCAGCAACAGCAAATCCTGTTCCAGCATTGGTTGCAAGAGCCTACCAAAGGGGAAAAAAAAAATGCAGGTTTAGTCCAAAAAGGCTAACACAGGGGCAACATTCATTCAGTTCCATGTGACAGAATTCATCTTTTAAAAACCTTCAATATTCGGGTGCGGTGGCTCACACTTGTAATCCCAGCACTCTGGGAGGCCAAGGCGAGTGGATCACCTGAGGTCAGGAGTTCAAGACCAGCCTGGGCAACATGGAGAAACCCCACCTTTACTAAAAATACAAAATTAGCCAGACGTGGTGGCGCATGCCTGTAATCCCAGCTACTAGGGAGGCTGAGGCAGGAGAATCACTTGAACCCAGGAGGCAGAGGTTGCGGTGAGCCAAGATCGTACCATTGCACTCCAGCCCTGGGCAACAAGAGCAAAACTAAAAATAATAAAAAAAAAAAAAAACCGTCTCAAAAAAAAAAAAAAAGGAGGGGGAATCTAACCTAAGCTTGGGTAGGAAGCTGATCAAGGAAGCTTCCTAAAGAAAGTGACACTTGAGTAGCACTTTAAGCATCCCATGTTGAGGCAATGTTGATTGCGAGGCAGAGAGATGGTGGGAGAGGTATGCAGGGACAACAGTCTGTAGACCAGAATATGACTTCAGTCCTTATCACTGAAGTGTTGAGAGGTTTTAAGCATAAAGTTACTATTTTCATAACAAAGCTCTGATGCTTTCTCTGGTTGCACGGTGACGAACAGACTGAAAGGAAATGAGTATATGCAGGGGAAATCATTCAGGAAGCTGGAGCTGCACATTCCAAGAGAGGAATAATGGTAGCTTGGGCTACAGTGGAGTGGTGAAGAGAGAGATTCAAAAGACCACAGAGCCTAAAACAGGCCAAGGTTTGATAACAGATATGAGGACGGGGAAGAGGAAGATGTCTAGTTTGGCTCTCATGACTCAGTATGTGATGGCATCATTCGTGGACACAGAACACTAAAAGGGATTTCATGAACAATTTTAACTCATGTTGGGTAAAAATAATCAATTATTTCATAAGGTCTGTCTTTGGCTCATATCCTTTTCTGTGCAGTCTAACCATTAACAGTTCAGAAACTATAGGTGAGAAGTAACATTACGACAGCACGGCTCCTGCAGAGTACCATACATGAGAAAAGCACAAGCATCTCTCAAGAAACACGCCACTACACATGCTTATAGCCAGAAGAGTTTTGTAGTTACCCCTGATGCAAAACTTCCTTCAAAAAAAAAAAACCGTTCTTCAAACTTGTGGAGGAGCAGGGTTAGACTATATCGTCTAGCATGTTGTTCTTTTTAAAAAACAGCATAAACATAACATGGTTTTCCTATTAATAAGAAAGGGTAGCTTTGACGCCCCCACTTTTTTTTTTTTTTGGAGACAGGGTCTTATTCTGTCACCCGGGTAGAGTGCAGTGGAGCAATCTCGGCTCACTGCAGTCTTGACCTCCTGGGCTCAAGCCATCCCCCACCCTTAACCTCCTGAGTAGCTGGGACCACTGGCATGCACCATCACACCCAGTATAAACATATTTTTTTTGGCAGAGATGGGGTGTCATTATCTTGACCAGGCTGGTCTCAAACTCTTGGGCTCAAGTGATCCTTCAGCCTTAGCCTCCCAAAGGACGGGGATCATAAGCATGAGATACCATGCCTGGCTGACTTTTAAAGTATATGGAAAATGTATGCTTTTCTAGGAAACTTTCATTTATTTATGCTGATGAACTATACAGACATGAAAAATCCTTCTAATCAAGAACTTAAATTTGATTCTGAAATATATTATGGTCTTTTTCCAGGACCAATTTACCATCTGACATACGTTTTGCTTCGAAGTTTATTAAAACGAACCTGCTTTCTACTATAAGAGAAGGAAGCACCAACCTTTGTTGGATAGCTGGGAGAAAGCTAATTTGGAATTAAATGTTGCCAATATCTATCAGGGCTGAAAAACACCTCAATTAAACCCAACAAACAATTAGCACCTTTATAGAATTGACTATACCCTGCTGGGATGAATACTCATTTATTAAAGTAGAAGGCCCTATGCCTTCAGTATGAATGCACGTGAAGCAACAGACCAATGTTGAGTTCCTGCTTCCTCCAACGAAGGAAAAAACATCTAGATACCTGTAGAAAGGAACACATACTTATTCATAGGTAAGACTCTAGTGGTGCTTAATTCAAACAAATCATTAAAAGGTATAAAAAATATAGAAGACAGATGTGGCTAATTTTCACACTTAGTTCAAGATGGGTACCAAACCAGGCATGGTGGCTCACCCCTGCAATCCCAGCATTTTGGGAGGTTGAGGCAGGTGGATACCTGATGTCAGGAGCTCGAGACCAGCCTGGACAACATGGTGAAACCCTGTCTCTACTAAAAATATAAAAACTAGCCTGGCGTGGTGGCACACACCTATGGTCCCAGCTACTTGGGAGGCTGAGGTACCAGAATTGCTTGAACCCAAGAGGCAGTGGTTGCAGTGAGCCGAGATTGCACCACTGCACTCCAGGCTGGGCAACAGAGAATCTGTCTCAAAAAAAAGATGTGTACAAAATGGCTGTTTTTTGGTAATCAAAGGATTATGGCTAGAAACTTGGATTGTATCTAGAGAAATATGGAGACATCCAAAGAAAAAGGTAAGGAAACCCCAGGGATATTTTTGTGTACTGAAACCAGTGCTCTCTCCCCAAATTCTGTTTCTCACTTCAAAAGGTCAAACAGAATTAAATGAAGAAAATCCAAGAAGACATGATAAATATGTATATGAAAAACACTCTACAGGTCAGAAGAAATGTGTTTCCTAAACCTGCTATGAATGAACTCCTTTAGTTAAATCCGAAAGCTTCTGAACAGTGTTTCCTAGATTCTCTCTATAGCTTTTTATATTTTAACATTAAAGGCAGCTACTAAACAAATCAGATTTCAGGTGGTATCTAATCTTTCAGCAGTTCAGCCTGTAGAAGGAGAAACCATTTACCCCTTAAATTCTTAAAGTGAATACAGCTAAGAAACAGTTATTAGTTACATGAGGTCACCCAAGCCACAGCGTGGAATGGTCCATTTCATTGCCATTTATCAGCACCAAAGATTATGTTCCACATGTTACTCATTATGGTTGTTAGCTAAAAGACCACAAGAGTTCCAACTGTATAAATGTTCAGTTTATGGGTCAACCACTAAGGTCAACACATCAGCGGTAAGTGCATTTGAGCTCTGTGCTGAGATGGTCAGTACTATCTTCCCTAAAGAGAATCGAAAATACTGGAGGTTAAAGCAACAGGAAGAGGCAGCTAAGCACCAACAGATCCTCACATCAGTTACCACCAAGAAAAAGCAGAGAAACTGGAATCAATCCAGACAGCTAATATGCTGTAGTGATTCACTTTTGAGTTCAGAAAGATTAATCCTTGTGGTCATAAGAGACTCTCGAGAAGGTATCATCTGAAATATAAAAAGCCTCTGTGGACCATGGCTATGGAGTCAACTAATCAAACATGCCCCAACCCAACCTGCAGTATAAGAGGCTAATTTTTTCTGTAATGTTTGTACTTCTACCTTGAAAATGCCTTTATCTAATGTGTTCTCCATTTCCTTATGCACAGACTGTGTCTTGATCCATTACATCAACATATAAATCAATCGTTTCCTAATTAAACATGTTACAAATGGGATTTTGCTGCCAAGTCAGCACTTCTGATATCCTATAAACCTGGAATCCTCTACAAAAAAAATGAATGCTCCATGCGTTGGCACTTAAGCCAGTCCTTGTGATCTATGCACATCGCAGCACTTTTAAGGCTTCAAAAACAAATTGCATCAACTGCTTCCCTAGCCCAGCACTTCCATTTTACTTAACAATTCCTTCTTAATAAGAAATTCCATTTCATTAATTTGGCTTGGGGAACAGTTTAGCTATCCAAGGACAGAAATTCAACTTGGTAAAAAGTGCTTCTGGTAACTTGGTCGAAAATCTGAAATGGCTTAAAGAAATAAGTAAGTAAATCTCAATAAACTTAAATCTCAACCTACTTTAAATCAGGGCCTTTAATCACCTCAAGTGATGCAGCTCCTGGGCCTGTCTAAGCCTACCTCGCTTCACAAAGCCCTTAGGACCAGGCAGTCCTCCCACCACTCCATAGCAAATGTGCACAGCCAGTTATCTCTGTCCTCCTTAAAGCTACTATCCCAAGATCAAATCTGGCTCCAGGGCTTGTAAAGGTGCCTAACATAGAGCGAGTATCTTCCCAAGAGCAGTGTGATCCTACTACTGGGGGAATCAGGTCTCTTTGAACGGGAAGGCTTTATAAGACACACAGTATTAAAGTTTCACCCTACAAAGACAAGGTAACACAGTTCTAGTTCTAACAAATGCGGAATGAAGCAGGCCTTTGAGGTATCTAGTTACCACTCACAAGCTACTGACAGTGAAAGGTAAGACATGCTTACTCAAAAACCTTTTTAAGAAAAAGTTGGTAAAAGGACCATCTATTAAAAGATAGGAAGATCCTATATATTCTTTTCATTCGTATTTGTTCAAGTGCTGAGGTACTACTTCAAGATTCACAAATTAAAACAACTTAATGCCCAGTCCCTGTGTTTTTTTTCTGGTTGCCCATTATAAATCTTCACCAAACTGAAGATTTACTAAACTGAACAAAGTGGAAAAAAAAAAATCCTGTTCTTAGTATCCTTTCAAGGTTATCTCCCCCAAGATATTAGCTACAAAAGGGAAGACAATTACTTTAGAGCAGAGACACCCATCAGACACCCACATTAACCTCGCCCACAATGAGACATTTGAGGGTGCTGATCAGGAAAGGCTGGGGACTGCAACAGATCTGAGAAGACTAAGCAGAAATGACAAGTAAATGCAATGCGGGAGACTGAACAGGATCCCAGAACAGGAAAAGGACATCAGTGGAAAACTGCAGCAATTATTTGAATAAGGTCTGTAAGTCAGCTAATAGTGCTGTGCCAGTGCAAACCTCCTGGTTTTGATCATTGCATTACGAGTTACGTAAGATGTCAACATTAAGGGAAGCAGGGTTACTGTATGGGGGAACTCTTGTATTTCTGCAACTATTTTTTAAGTCTAAAATTTGCTCAAAATACAGTGTTTTTGTTTTAAATTCTGTTCATTACATGCCTAGTTTTCAATCTGGAATGCACTGTTTCAATATTAAGAGTCTAATCTGTCAAGAGAAGATACAATTTGAGGCAGAGCAGCCAGTAAGTAAAATCAGAACAGGCTTGATACCTGAAGTGTATTCATTACTCTAAACACATGGGCACACATCCTGATGCAGTAAAGCCCCATGTGTACACATATTAAATTCTATTTCTCTGCAATTGAAAGACTATTACGATTCTGACCCAGAGCCTAATGTGTAAGGAATGCCACATTTTTTACTGTCTTAACAGTGACCAGAGTTTGGACAGTTTGAAACCTTAAGAGTATCTTTTTGAGCAGCAGAGAAGTGAAGCTTCAAACCACTATCTAATAAAATAGCAGGATCCCTGTTAAGCATTTTCTGGTTTTATAGCAGTAAAATGAGAAAATCTATTCTTGAAAGAGTTTGCATTACATGAACAGAAAATTCTTGTTCTTTTTATTTTTTAACATTTAAACTTAATTATAATTAGAAACTGGTGAACTGGGTATAGGGGAAAACTCTAAGCATAAAAGGTCATTATTCTTATAGTGACATATACCAGCTGTTAGGTATTATTTTCATAGGCAGTAATTTATACAAATAACCCCCCTTTATTAGAGCTTTAAATATTAAAGTATAAATGAGGTATCATTTCCAAGACTGAAAATGGTTTAGGCTGTCTCCAAGGCTTTTTATGGAAACATGGTAATTTGTCCATCTGGATTACAGTGGTAAGGAGCCAAGCACCATGATTTAATAGAGGTCTGTCTTTCAGCATGTGTCGCTGAGATGAGAGCTGAGAGTCTTTTATAGGGGAAGTTACTGAAAATATACAAATACATAAAATACTTCCATGTTAAAAAAAAATGCAGAACAGTGTTTACACAACTGAAATTCTCAAATGAATAGGTTCTTCATCAGTCCCTGTGTTTTTTTTTCTGATTGCCCATTATAAAATAGGAAGTCTCAGAAACTTATTCGCAGGGGTATGGAGACCCTCAGCCAACCACTACTCTTCTACTTACTGCACTACTGACCTGGGAGAAAGACTAAGAGTGTAGCTTTAAGACGCAGACACACAGTGACTGAGTTCCACCTCCATCACTGACTGGCTATGCCAACTCTGGCAGGTCACCTAGCCTCCCTGGGCCTCAGTTTCATCATTTATAAGGTAATGAGCAATAATAGTTAACTACACATCAGTGCTGCTTTGACGTTTAAAGGAGTTAATACATGTTAAGTGTTTGAAAAGTGCTTGTCACATAGAAGTGCTCTTCAAGCATTGGTAGCTATTATTATTACCAGGTTTTAATTTTTAATCTACAAACCAGGGTTACTAACTTATCAACTGCTCAGGCCTGCTGTGGGGATTAGATTAAGGTAACACGCAGGCACTGAGCACAATGCCTGTCACAGAGTAAGCACTCAGCCGTTAGCATCACTATCATCAGGCTGGCTCTTTCCACTCTGCAGCTGTAATTACACAGAACTGGGGCTTGAACCCAAGGCATACAAGGGAAGAGGCCACAAAGTCCCTACATGACTGGCAATCCTTCCCAAATCCAGGATGGCATGAAATGGGTTTAATAGAGTGCACATTCCTTCTTTATCCTTGAACTATGGATATGAGGAAAGCAGGCTGCATTAATGCTTCATATTTTGTGGGAATTCAGTCATCACACGTTTAGATGAATGATTTAATACAGTCCTACCATTTAAAGAAAATCGCCAAGAGCTGCTGACTTCCTGGCTCTGGGCCCAGCCTCTGGGACTTGGAAGTGAGGTCAAGATGAATCTGCAGTTACTACCAAGACACTTCTGTGATCAAAAGAGTACTACGTAAATTATTTCTCTACACTGGTTTTCTTGATGGACATTCTCTCTGCTTCCTAGCTATGTAACCTCATGGAAGTTATTTAATCTCTCTCAAACTTAGTATTCACTTTTGTGCAACATAAATAGGGTACAACTCAAAGTTTAGTTATTACAATGAGACACCTACAATATTAACTTTGTTTCACACTACAACAGAAAGAACTCTATTTTCCTAAAACTGAGCATGCACGAGAAACATGGGCTTCCTCACTAAGTCGGAATTCATTGTGACTCCAAAGCAAAGCAGACATTTGTCATACTTTGCAAGGCATGCTAACTGCAGAGGTCAGGAAGGCAGGAGGCTTCAGAATTAATATAAGATGATCTAAATGGTATGAACTTGGGCTTAACATTTGAACTCATTGGCCAGTATTACTTAGGCAGTTATTTATTAAGAGCGTGCTAACCAGCACGTGCAGCGCTTGGGGGAGTGCAGAGGGATATGTTTCCTAAATCTTAAAAGGGTGAAACGATTTCAAGAAACAAACACTCAGAAGTACTACTGATTAAATATTAATAATGAAATGTTTATTCTAAATCATTCTTATTGATTCAGATGTCAGAAATAATATAAATGATGAAGGGTTTTCTGCAGAAATATCCCAGCACAAACCTGGCAATACTCTCAGAAATTATAAGTTTCCTCTGGCTGACCTGGTACTCTATGATATACACTTTGTTTTTATATACATTGTCAGTCATTAAAAATCAGGTAATTTTAAGCATAGTTTGAGTATTTCATATACTTGTAAAAAACTACACTTCTTTTTAAAATATTCCATTTTTCTGACCAACAATTTCACTAAACACTCGAATCAGTGATTTTACCAAGGCTAAGTTGAGAAACTATCCAACATGCCAGCTTTGGCTGAAATACTGTCACTGACTCCAAGAGGTTAAAACCACAAACACGAATAACCAATGTCAGAGATCTTAAATTGACTTCACAAGATCTCTTTTCCTTTAAGGTATCTTGGAAAAAAATAAGAAAACAAATCCATGCAACTCAAACATCCATGTTTTAATATACATGATTTCTGCCAGTGTTTTAAAGCAGGGGGTGGCCTCCAACATCCACTAGGGGCTAACAGCGTCTGCAAAAGGTTTTCAGTGGCCCCCTGAAAAATGAGAAACCTAAGCTAGGTCTAGTGTGTATGTGTTGTGCACACATCGATGTGTAAGGGTACAGAACTGCTAACTGTCCTTGCTTAAGAATAGCTATTCTGGCCAGGAGTGGTGGCTCACGCCTGTAATCCCAGCACTTTGGGAGGCTGAGGAGGGCAGATCACAAGGTCAGGAGTTCGAGACTAGCCTGACCAACACAGTGAAACTCTGTCTCTACTAAAAATATAAAAATTAGCCCAGCGTAGTGGCACACACCTATAGTCCCAGCTACTCAGGAGGCTGAGGCAGAACTGCTTGAACCCGGGAGGCGGAGGTTGCAGTGGGCCAAGACTGTGCTATAGCACTCCAGCCTGGGAGACAGGGTGAGACTCAGTCTCAAAAAAAAAAGAAAAAAAAGAAAAAAAGAATAACTGTCCTGAATTCTTATATCATCTTCTACCTTTTGTTATTAAAACAGTTTCATAAAATGATGGCAACAATAAACAAGTAGCTGCTTTGAAAAAATTATTCTTCTGTAATATTAATCAAGAACAACCTCATCTATTTCAAACATTTTTCTTAGTTCTGTTATTCCATAAAAACCAAATATTGGAAATCACAGGCTTACGTGTTTCTTGCGGGTTTTTTTTTTTTTTTGGTTGTTGTTATTTTTTTCAGACAGTGTTTCAACTATGTCCCCCAGGCTCACTGCAGTCTCAACCTCCCAGGCTCAAGTAATCCACCCACCTCAGGCTCCCAAGTAGTAGCCACTATAGTCACACACCACCACACCCAGCTAATTAAACAAAAATTTTTTTGTAGAAATGGGGTCCCACTATATTGCCCAGGCTGGTCTTGTACTCCCAGCCTCAAACAATCCACCTCCTTGGCGTCCCAAAGTGTTAGGATTACAGGCGTGAGTCACCACACCTGGCCCTTTAATTTCTAAGGTTCTGTTATGTTGAAAGGCATGAAATTCTTGGGTGAATAATCCATATATCTGCTTGTAACAAAAAAAAATGGCAATTTGCCCAAATGATTTTCATAGGGCAGGGAGAAACTTTACATTTTAAATACAAATTTCTACACAGTCATTCTGCTAAACATTTTATTAGGTGCAAGCAACAGTCAGATATCAATCTGGATATAACAAATCAATTTAACTTCTAATGCCCATTAAAACTGTGAAAAAAACAAAAATATGAAAGTGCTCTACCCTTTCCAAATTCAAAGCAAGTTAAGACATCTTTCCTGTGACTTATGCGGCATTTAAATTTAAAAGTAAATCAGACTGTATTACCAGCTTACAGCAGATCTGCTTGCAGACAACAATTCTTCCTGTCTTGGATCCATGCCCATGTGCATTATTATAATTATTAACAATTTAAAAAAATAAGGTAATAAAGCAAGTATGAACCACTAGTCAGTATGTTCACCGCTTGCTGCACTGGCCATTAATTAACCTTCTGGGGATCAAACCTCCTAACTACTAAACAAATGCATAAAGGACAGCAAGAAAAGCCAATTTCAAGAAAAAAGAATGAATAAAAGGGATGTAAACGTGTGTGTAAGCACACATGAACACACACCCATATGGTGTAAAGTCCAACAGCACCTTTTTTTGGTACTTTTTAGAGACAGGGTCTTGCTCTGTCACTCAAGTTGGAATGCAGTGGGGCAATCACAGCTGACTATAACCTTGAATTTCTGGGCTCAAGTGATCCCCCTGCCTGAGCCTCCCGAGGAGCTAGGACTACGGGTGTGCACCAACACATATGGCTGATTTTTAAATGTTTTGTAGAGATGAGGTCTTGCTATGTTGCCCAGGCTGGTCTCAAACTCCAAGCCTCATGCAATTCTCCAGCCTCGGTCTCCCAAGGTGTTGGGATTTCAGGGATGAGCCACAGCGCCCAGCCCCAACAGCACTTTTGTACTACCACCACAATCCAGTCACCATCCGGCACTCTGAAATACCTCAAGGCAGAAGACAGTGCTCTTCTGTTTTGGAGAATTCAAAGTGACTAGCGTGGCCTGCAAGGTCCACCACGGTGCAGCCCCTGCCACACTCCAGCATCCCTCCAGGCCAACACCACCCTTGATGTCACAAGCCAGGGTCTGTCTCACCTCAAGGCCAACTCTCCTCTCTTGTTGAGAATGACTGTCCTGGATTGTAATGAACTCCCAGAACTCCCTTCCCCTGCTGTTTCCTAAGCAAGTGTGATGGTCTCACCCTCAGGACTCTGCTCAAAGGGGCATTCCATGGAAGGCCTTCTCCTCCAACCATCTCTCTCTCTCAAGCAATCCAAATGACCTTGTGCTCACTGATCTGCAGTGACCATCTCCCATCACTAGAACTTAAGTACTTCTTTATTTCCACTGTCATTATTATTTTTAGAGAAAGGGTCTCCTCTGTTGCCCAAACTGCAGTGCAGTGGTGAGATCATAGCTCGCTGCAGTCTCAAACTCCTGTGCTCAAGCAATACTCCAGCCTCAGCCGCCTCAGTAGTTGGAATTACAGACATGCACCACCACACCCAGCTAATTTTCCCTTCTTTGTTGTAGAGACAGAATCTCACTTGTCTCAGGCAATCCTTCCACCTCAGCCTCCCAAAGCTCTGGGTCTACAGGTGTGAGCCACCACACCCAGTCTATTTCCATTATTATAACATAAAAGCATACCGTGATTACAATTCTTTTCTTAGGCATTCTATTTCCCCATTAGAGTAAGCAACTGCATCTTCTTTTACTTGTTTGGTTTCACAAGCATTGACCACTAATTCTCCCGGAAATTGTCAGAAAAGATCAGTAAATCTCCCCTTCAGTGAAGTCAGACCCACTGACCCACTGGTTTCACTTGCTTCTTTCTAGAACGCATCCCTCTTCAGGCCCTCCATTTCTCTGCTTTATCTGGACCAATTATTCTCTCTGCCTCAGCACAGCTCTCATGAGTCCTGAAAATTCCTTCCCCCTTTCTTTGGTTTCACTCAGTACTTTCCTCTTTCTCAACTTCCTGTTTTAGTGGCTTACAGTGCTCCATAGCTTCCTGAGAAAGGGTGTGTGAATGGAAAATTTCAAAACATGACAGATCCCAAAAAGGTTTTTATTTTATGTGCACGTCTTGTCAATAATTTGGATGAGCACTAAATTACAGGCTGGAAATAATTTCCCTCAGATTTTAAGGTCTTCTAGCTTTCAGCACTGCTATTGATAAATCTAAAGCCAATCTTCCTAATCCTTTGAGCAGGTCTGGGTTTTTTTAATACACATAAGTAAATTCTGGCAGGGTGTGGTGGCTCACGCCTATAATCCCAGCACTTTGGAAGATGGAGGCAAGATCATTTGAGGTCAGGAGTTCAAGACCAGCCTGGCCAGAATGGTGAAACTCCATCTCTACTAAAAATACAAAAATTAGGCTGGGTACGGTGGCTCATATCTGTAATCCCAGCACTTTGGGAGGCCAAGTCGAGTGGATCACTTGAGGTCGGGAGTTCGAGACCAGCCTGACCAACATGGAGAAAATCCATCTCTACTAAAAATACAAAATTAGCTGGGTGTGGTGGCGCATGCCTGTAATAGCAGCTACCTGGGAGGCTCAGGAGAACTGCTTGAACCCCGGAGGCGGAGGTTGCGGTGAGCGGAGATGGCGCCTCTGCACTCTAGCCTAGGCAACAGTGAGACTGTCTCAAAAAAAAAAAAAAAAAAAAAAAAGTTCCAAGATTTTCCCAATCTCTGGTATTCTGAAATTTCAACCTAACATGCCTTGGTGTGATCTTTTCATCATTCACCAGCCTGAGCTCTCAGTGGCCCTGTTGGCCTGGACACACAGGGTCCTGTGTTTCTGCTATTCTCTTTCTGAATTTCTCATTAGTTATATCTTAGATCTCCGAGATTGACCCTCTACTTATCTTTTCTAGTTTCTTTTTGTTTTCTCCTTTTGTTCTACTGGGGTCTTAAAGATCTGCTTCCACATTTCTAATTTCCAAGAACCCTTTGTTATCTGAACGTCTTTAAAATTTCAAACAATTATTTCATAGATGTAATGCCCCTCTTCTCTCCTTTGAGGTAAGAACTTATCTATTCCCTGCATTGTCTTCACGTTGCTTTTTCTTCCCGTTTTGTTCTTGTCCATGTTCAAGGTGTTCCTGAAGTCTTAGTCTCATCTATGTCCCCTAGGGCCTCAGCATGTCTTCAGAAGCCCTGATGCTTTCCATCTCTTATCTGAGTTCGCTCAGCAAATCAGGTTGCTCTTGGCTGGCTCTTCCCGGCTGAGATTAGGTCTCTCAGCCTTTTCTGATTTGCTGGCTCAGTCTGTTTTCCATCTTCAAGATTTCATAGGCATCTCTCCCTTCCTGTTCTTTGTTAGTTTATTCATACTTTAACTGTACTGAAAACTAAGTGGCATTCTACCATCAAGACAGAGCTAGAACAACTAGAATACTCCACCAGCATCTTTGGAGGCACAACAATTCAAAAGCTACTACAAATATACTGGGTAAACAAGACTCCACATGTGTATTTAGGGAGCATATGTACTCTGAGAGACAGGATCCAGATGTAGAGAAACAGGATTACAGTGTAAGGTGCACACTGTGAATGCAGGTGAGGACGAGGAGACAGTGAGCATGCTGCAACTGAGAAGAGCTGTAACAGAGGCATGCACGAACTTGGAACAGGAGAGCGACAGCTATGGGTGAAGAGGGGCTTAGCCTTCAGATCTCTTCCCCAAGGAAATGTGCTTGGGCTCCCTTCCAGCGTGCGCATGACCCTGCTACGCATACTTTAGAGGGTAGAAGGCTGTGATCAGGAAAGATTAAGTATAGACAGGAGGCCAGTTAGGAAGCCACTGCATTCATCCAGGTGAAAGACGATGAACAAAGGCAGGAGCAGTGTGAATAGGAAAGGGACAGATGAGAAATATTTGGACAGGGGACATGAAGGAAGGGTCGGAATGATTCCAGCTTTCTAATTCTGACCAATGAGAAAATGCCGAGGCTAACAGCCAAAGAAATTGAAGAGGGGTGGTAGGGAGGGAACTGGGGATTGGAGACAGATAAACTTCAGTTTTGAGTGCATCACACTAGAAGGATTCACAGCTTACCAAGTGCTGCATTTTGTCCACCAGACAAAAATAGAGGATGGGTGTTCCAGAGGGTAATCCGAGCTGGAATTATGGATTTTCTATTCATTACCAGGCTGGAAGAATTTTAAGCCCAGAGATTAGGCAGGACCACCTGGGAAGACTGTGCAGTGTGGGAAAAAAGAAGGCAGTCCCTATTTTCTACAGGTATATTATTAATATCAGTTGGAAGTCTATTTCTGAACAAACATGAAAGGAAAAAAAAGGACACAAATGTTGTTAAAAACTTAAGTATCTCGGTTATAAAAGTCTTTCTGGAGTGTTTTCTTCATGGTCCAGACTGCCTGAGGTCTCAAAATTTAACGTCGGTGAAGTAGAGAGAGATATTTGCTTTTCCTGGGAAACTTCTCTGGAACAAGCATGAATATTTGGTGCTGCTCTAAGAACCTTATTATTTCCTTCCAGTATATATGCCTACATGACTCTCATTGCTAATTCATTGTCCATGAAGGCCTCAATCATGTCAAGGATGAAGTCAGAGATGTTCCCAAAGATACAATCTTCAGAGGTCTCTTACTCCCAATTTCAGCTAACTTCTTATAAAACTCCATGTTTCCTTACCAGTGCTTAGTCTCCTCCCCCCTGCCACCCAACAATCAAACCATCCTTTCCTTGTCCTAAAACTTCCTTCCTTTGATGACTTACAGATATCGCCCAGACCAAGTTTAACAATTATGCTGAGAGACTGGGGTAATTTTGGGGCCATCTGAATTCAAGTTACAATAATATGCCTCATGCATCCACATTCTGTGACAAGTTCACCTTCTTCACTCACTACACATACACAGAGAAACTACACATAAAAACTGCTTGGCTGGGAGCTTATCAGGCTTGAGTCTGTGCTCTGTATTTAATCTTTTAAAAGCAATACTCAAAATATTCTAATCTGATTTTAATCTGTTCTAAATATTATTCCTATTGTTCAAAAACAACACTAACCAACATTCACTGACTTGTATCAATTCGCAAGATTAATCTTTCAAAACAGCAGGATACTTTGTTAATGTAGATCCTGAGGAAGCTAATCAAGCCGCAAAGAATCATTCTTCTAATAGCTGCTGTGGGGGGTGGGGAGAAGTGGCTAGACAGAAAAACATTCTATAGTCTTATGCAGAAATCCTCTTCAGAAGAAGGCAAGGGGCCGGGTCATAGGATTCTGCTATAAAATGTGGTTTTTGGTTCACTTGAAATCTGCCATGGTGTCAAATATTTACTACAAAAGATCATTTCAAACCAATGTTCTCTTTTCCTCCTTTTCAACAAAGACTGAAAACTCAACTGCCTCTACATCCCAGACAGGGAACGAAGGGTAGAGGGTAAGACAAAAATGGAGACCCACACTCTGCCCCCTCAGGGAGACCACAGGCTCTCTTCACCAACTGAAGTGGGGCTGCTGCTTTCTTTAAAACCAGAGTGGAATTTTTATATTAAAACCCATGATATTTGGAAATGTATATATTTACTTTGAATTTAAGAAACAAGGAGGGTCAACACGGGAAGGACCAAATAAAACACAAGGACAGGCCACATTCTGCCTGCAGGCTGCAGGTCTTCAACCTCCACTTTAATTTATGTAGCAGGTATCACAGTGAGGAGGCTGACGAGTTACTCTAAAAGAATAAAATTCACCAAACACACGCAAAAGCCATAGTGTCAACTAAAATTAATTGTATTCTGTTAGTTACAAACTTATAATTAACTTTAAAGATCTATGGCACATGAGGGTTAGAAGACTTAATATTGTTAAGATGACAAGACTACCTAAAACAATCTACAGATTCAATGCAATACTCAATAGTCCCACAGCTTTTTTCTGTTTTTTTTCCAGAAACAGAAAAATCCATCTTAAAGTTCATATGAAATCTCACAAACTTGACAAAGAACAAAGACTCATACTTCCTGATTTCAAGACTTACTACAAAGCCGCAATAATCAAACAGTGTGATACTGGCATTAAGACAAACATTTGGAATAGAGAGTCCAGAAATAAACCCTCACATGTATGGTCAATTGATCTGCCAGGACAATTCAATGGGGAAAGGACAGTCTCTACAACCAGTGTTGCAGGGAAACTGGATAGCAAGCTGCAGAAGAGTGAAGCTGGACCCTTACCTTAAACCATATACAAAACCAAACTCAAAATGGATCAAAAACCTAAGCTTAAGAGCTAAAACTATAAAACTCTTAGAAGACGACTTAGGAGAAAAGCTTCATAACATTACATTTCACAATGATTTCTTAAAAATGACACCAAAACTACGGCAACAGAAGAAAAACTAGATAAACCAGAATTCATCAAAGTTAAAATTTTGTGCATCAAAGGACACTATCAAGAGAGTGAAATCACAAACAGCACAATGAGAGAAAATATCTGCAAATCACATATCTAATTAACATCCAGAATATATAAAGAACTCCTAAAACTCAATAGCAACAAAACAGTCCAATTCAAAAAGGGACAAAAGACTTGAACATTTTTCCAATGATATACAAATGGTCAACATGAAAAGATACTCAATATCACTAAGTTATAAGAGAAATGCACATCAAAACAATAAGATACTGCTCCATGCCGATTAGGATGGCTATTATTTGAAAAAAGTAAGTAACCGTTGGCAAGGATGTAGAGAAATTGGAACCCTTGTCCACTGCCAGTGAGACTACAGAACAGTACAGTCACTGTGGAAAAACAGTTTGGCAATTACTCAAAAATTTAAACACAGAATACTGTATGATCTAGCAATTTCACTTCTTAGTAAATATCCAAAAGAACTAAAAGCAGGGACTCACACAGATACATGTATACCAATTTTCATAGCAGCACTGTTTACAGGAGCCAAATGGTAGAAACATCCCAAGTGTCCATCAACAGATGAATGAACAAAATGTGGTATATATGCACAATGGAATATTAGTCTCAAAAAGAAATGAAATTCTGATGCACAAGCCTTGAAAATATTATGCTATATAACATACACCAAACTCAAAAGGACATATTTTATGATTTCACTTACTTGAGTCCTAGAATAGGCAAATTCATAGAGAGGTTACCAGGGGCTGGGGGATCAAGGGGAATAGAAAGTTAGTGTCTAACGGGTACAGGGTTTCTGTTTGGCTGAAAAAATAGTAGAATGGACAGTGAGGATGGTGAACAACACTGTGGATGTCCTTAATGCCACCGAACTGTACACTTTAAAGTAGTTAAAATGAAAGTGTTTCTTCTTCAATAGTTTGGAAGACGATGAGAAGAACTCGTGTCAATTCTTCTTTAACGTTTAGTACAATTGTCCAATGAAGCCATCTGGTCCTGAGCTTTCTTAGTTGGAAGTTTTGTTTTTTTTTTCTTTTGAGATGGAGTCTCGTTCTGTTGCCCAGACTGGAGTTCAGTGGCACCATCTTAGCTCACTGTAACCTCTGCCTCCCAGGTTCAAGCGATTCTTCTGCCTCAGCTTCCCAGGTTCAAGCGATTCTTCTGCCTCAGCCTCCCGAGTAGCTGGGATTACACACACATGCCACCATACCTGGCTAATTTTTTTGTATTTTTAGAAGAGACAGGGTTTTGCCATGTTCGCCAGGATGGTCTCAAACTCCTGACCTCAGGTGATCCACCCACCTCAGCATCCCAAAGCGCTGGGATTATAGGCATAAGCCACTGCATTAAGCCTGTTGGGAGGTTTTTGATTACTGACTCAATCTTCTTTGTTATTGGTCTGCTCAAATTTTCTACTTCTTCATGATTCAGTCTTGGTAGTTTGTATGTTTCTAGAAATTTACCAATTTCTTCTAGGTTATCCAATTTGTTAGCATACAACTGTTCATAATGGTCTCATCACACTTTTTATGTTCATAGTATCAGTTGTAATGTCTCCGTCTTTCATATCTGATTTTGAGTCTTCTATTTTTCTTAGTCTAGACAAGAGTTTGTCAATTTTGCTTATCTTTCCAAAAAACCAACTCTTACTTTGATTTTTTTCTATTGCTTTTCTACTGTTTTTGTTCATTCTGTTGCAAATTATTTTCTTCCTCTGCTCACTTTGGGATTGGCTTATTCTTCTTTTTATAGTTTGAGGTGTATAGATAGGCTGTTTATTTTAGATTTTTTAATGTAGTCATTTATTGCAATAAACTTCCCTCAGTGCTGCTTTTGCTGCATCCCAGAGATTTTGGTATGTTGTGTTTTCATTTGTTCAAAGCATTGTCTAATTTCCCATTTGATTTCTTCGGCACTTTGGGAGGCCAAAGCGGAAGGATCACAAGGTCAAGAGATGGAGACCATCCTGGCCAACATGGTGAAACCCCGTCTCTACTAAAAATACAAAAATTAGCTGGGCTTGGTGGTATGCACCTGCAGTCCGACCCAGTTACTCGAGAGGCTGAGGCAGGAGAATCACTTGAACCAGGGAGGTGGAGGTTGCAGTGAGCTGAGATCACGCCATTGCACTCCAGCCTGGGTGATGCAGCAAGACTCCATCTCAAAAAAAAAAAAAAAAAAACCCAAACCAAAACAATAGCAACAAAAAACACTTCAATGCTGTTTATAATAAAATTCTCGACAAATGGCAAGGCACGGTAGCTCACATCTGTACTCCCAGCATTTTGGGAGGCTGAGGCATGGGTATCGCTTGAGCCCAAGAGTTCAAGACCAGCTTGGGCAACATGGTAAAACCCAGTGTCTACACAAACACCTCCCCCGCCACCCCCAAAAAAAATTAGCCAGACATGGTGACACACACCTGTGGTCCCAGCTACTCTGGAGGCTGAGGTGCTTGAGCCTGGGAGGTCGAGGCTGCAACGAGCCACGACTGTGCCACTGCACTCCAGCCTAGGTGACAGAGTAAGACTCCATCTCAAAAATAAATAAAATAAAATAAAATAAAAATAATAAAATTTTAATAAGAAAAAAAGCAGAATTAGACGGATGGCACTACATCAAACTAAAAAGCTTCTACTAAGTTTTGGCAAAAGAAACAAGAAAGTAAAAAGGCAACCTACAGAATGGGAGAAAGTATTTGCAAACACTGTATCTGATAAGGAATTAATATGCAAAATGTATAAGGAACTCAGAAAACTCAATGGCAAAAACAAAACAAAAACACCAAAAGCCTGATCTAGAAAATAAGCAAACGGCTTGAATAAACATTTCTCCAAAAAGACATATAAATGACCAACAGGTAATACTTATAAAGATAAGCATTCGCAAGGATGTGGAGAAACTCTTGTATGCTGTTGGTGAAAAAAAATGATGCAGCTGCTATGGAAAACAGTATGAAGCTTCTTAAAGAATTAAAAGTAGAATCACCATTTGATCCATCAATCTCACATCTGGGTATATATCCAGAAGAATTAAAATCATTATCCCAGACAAATACATGCATTTCCATGTTCACTGCAGAATCACTGACAATAGCCAAGACATGGAAACAACCTAAATGTCCAATGGGAGATGAGTAAGAAAAATGTGATATATACATAAAATGAAATATTGTTAAACCTAAAAAAAAATGTAAATCCTGCCATATTCAACATGAATGAACCTGGAGGACATTATGCTAAGTGAAATAAACCAGTCACAAAAGGGTAAGTACTGCAAGATTCCACTTATACGGGATATCTAAAATAATCAAATTATAGAACTGTCATTGACATAGGCTGAAGGGAGGAAAAAACAGTTGCTGTTCAACAGGTATAGTTTTCGTTTTGCAAGATGCATAAGTTTCTGGATATTTGCCGTATAACATTTTATCTACAATGAACAACACTGTTTTGCGCACTTAAAAATTAAAGAGTAGATCTCATGTTAAGTGTTCTTACCACAAAAAATTGTTTTAAGGCAGGGCTTGGCGGCTCACGCCTGTATCACAGCACTTGGGGAGGCCGAGGCAGGAGTGCTTGAGGCCAGGAGTTCAAGACCAGCTGGGGCAACAGAGCAAGTCCTCACCTCCACCAAAAAAATATTTAATTCGCCAGGCATGATGGCTCACGCACCTGTGGTCCCAGCTACTTGGGAGGCGGGAGGGTCATCTGAGCCCAGGAAGTCAAACCTCTAGTGAGCTATAACTGTGCCACTGCACTCCAGTCTGGACAACAGAGTGATAACCATGTCTCAAAAAAAAAAAAAAAGTTATAATGGTTAATAAAGTTTATGTTATGTATATTTTACCATACACACAAAAAGATCTGGGGATTTTAGGCTATTCCATTTAGGAAATGCTTATGTCTTGTGGCCGATGTGTAAAACATCTGGAAGGAAACACTATAAATCAATAAGAAAACAGATAAGCTAGATTTTTAAAATCTGTATATGAAAAGCTTTTCTTCCCCCTCTTCTGGGGATGCTGTTCTATAGGCAATGAGTCTGACATACTGTCACAGGCTTTCCTACGATACAGCCTCCAACAAAACTAGGCTGTCCCAAATGCACCAACACCTGCAGTGGCATGTGCCCAGGCAGACTTAGAGGGCTTCAAGCTGGGAGACCAGAAGTTCTTAGGAGGTTGTCCAGAACAAAATACATGGCATCAGGGCCTATGTGGTTCCATTTGTTCTGTATGTGTTTGTGACCAGATCAAGCGTGCTTTTGTTACTGAGAAGCAGAAAATCATTGTGGAAGTATTAAAAGCACAAGCACAGAGTCAAAAAGTTAAATTAAAAAATGAGGTGGGGTAAGGTGGCTCATGCCTGTAATCCCAGCACTTTGGGAGTCCAAGGCAGGTGCATCATCTGAGGTCAGCAGTCTGAGACCAGCCTGGCCAACACGGTGAAACCCCATCTCTACTTAAAATATAAAAATTAGCTGGGAGTGGCGGCAGGTGCCTCTAATCCCAGCTACTCGGCAGGCTGAGGCAGGAGAATCACTTGAACCTGGGAGGCAGAAGTTGTAGTGAGCCAAGATTGAGCCACTGCATTCTAGCCTGGGCAACAAGAGCGAAACTCTCAAAACAAAACAAAAAAATGAAGCTTTTTTGAGTAATAAAAATTAAAATGCTAAATTAATAAAATCTATGAGAAGACTGGAAAAGTGCTGACCAGCATTTCTCCAAAAGAAAAAGTTTATTCTATTTATTGTATCATCTTAGGAACCATATAGTGCCTTCAGCTATGGTATTTGTTCTGTCACAGTGCCCTGTATATAGCAATTTAATAAATGTTTGCTAATAATGATGACTATGAAGAGCCTCAAATGAACCAATTACCACAAAGTCTTCTACTTTCGATTAAGTCCTTTCTAGAGGTTCTTTTAAATGCCAATTTGGGATATAGCCACAATGATTTTTTTAAAAAATCTATCCACAGTATTCTGTTTACATTAAAGAAAAATGAGAAACATGCATGTTCAGTTACAAAGGAATCAAATAAATTATAGAATAGGCAGTCCTCTACTTTCACATAAGGTGTATGTGTGTAAACATGAACCAGTTACAAATCTATGCATGTTATTTGGGGATTCTGCTACTAGCAAGTAATAATTTATCAGATCCCAATTACTTCTACTGTTTTGGGGGCAACACGCCCTTGAAAATTTATTTCCAGCATTTTATCGGCATTCCTTAATTTTTTCCACATAATTGAGCCCACTAAGTATTTGCCTAAGTTCAAAGAAACTCTACCTAGAAAAACACCAAAAAAGCACCAATTATCACCATGTGCTTCATATCAATGAAATAAACATTTTCTCTCCTTTTTCACTCTTACAAAATCAGGGCAAAACGCAGTAAAATATTCAAATAATAGTTCAATACTACCGCAAATATCCAATCACTGGCTAGCAGGCAACATCCCTATGCAATAACTCAAAACGTTTATACAAAAGTTTAGGTACTCAAATCCAAATTCACAGTATGAGTGGCTATTTAAAGGGGTGAACGTTGTACATTTAAAATTGCAAAGTGTTCAAAAGCCCCAAACCATGAAGGGTGATCCCAAAAAAGCTATACACACGTTATAAAATATGTAATGGCCAGGAAATTATTCAATATGCTAAATGAAGAAAAAAATGAGTTATACACGCTTAAGGGGGAATCTACTCTGAGAAGTTAAGATGCAGGGAAAACAAAACCAGAAAAACAAAATTGTTTTTTACCTGAAAGGTAAACTGCAGTTTTGGTTTTTGGGGGTTTGTTTTTGTTTTGGTCAAAACCATATTTTCTAAATTTTTCATAACTTGGAGAACTTAAAGGTTTGGAGTTTGTAACTCAAAGCATATGAATCTAGAAAGATAAATTGGAAACTGACAGGATTCCAGAGTTCAGCTTCAGTCATCACAGTCCAGGAGTAAGATCCTGGATTGCTAGTGTCCTCTGGCTCCAAGTAGAATGAAAACTTGTGTCTGGAACACACATTAGCCTAGACCTCAAATTAATCAATCTGTAAGCACCTGTATAAATGAAATGTCTGGCTGGGCATAGTGGCTCGTGCCTGTAATCTTAGCACTTTGGGAGGCTAAGGCGGGTGGATCACTTGAGGTCAGGAGTTTGAGATCAGCCTAGCCAACATGGTGAAACCCCATCTCAGCTAAAACTACAAAAATTAGCCAGGCATGGTGGTTGGCGCCTGTAATCTCAGCTACTCAGGAGGCTGAGGCAGGAGGCACCTGAACCCAGGAGGCAAAGGTTGCAGTGAGCAGAGACCATGCCACTGCACTCTAGCGTGGGCAACAGGGTGAGATTCCATCTCAAATAATAGTAATAATAAAGGCAATGCTCCTCCCCCAAAACTTATGAGGCCAGTAACTTTGAAATCAGAACTTGACAAGTATATAATAAAAAGAGAAAAATTACAGGTCAAACTCACTTATGAGCAAAGAGGAAAAACTCCTGAACAAATTTTTTGCAAACCAAATCCAGAAAATAAACAAACCAAGTTTGGTTCATTTCAGGAATGCAAAGTTTCTTACATACCGCACCATCAAAATGAAAATCATATGATCATCTTATACTTGCCAAAAAAGATGTCTGAAAAAACCTAACATTCATTCATGAGAAGAATCTTTGGCAAACTTAGAATACAAGCTCTTCCTTATCTGATAAAGGGTTTGATATCTACCAAAAAACTACAAGTATCATATAAATTGCAAAAACAGTGTCCCTCTGAGAGAAGTCAGACTAAGATACCAGCTATTATCTCTCCTATCTGAACATTTTAGCCAGTGCAGCAAAGCAAGAAAAAGAAATAAAAGTTACAAGGATTGGTTGGAAAGAAATAGAGCTGTCACAATTCACAGAATAACTCAGATAAATTCAAAGTTACAGATAAATTATAATTAGTATGCAAGTTTAGCCAGATTACTAAATACAAGGTCAATCTGAAAATATCAATTATATTTCCACAACCACACAGACAAAATATTTACAATAGCATAAAAAAGATCAAATACCTGTGAATAAATCTAACAAAAGATATACAAGATCTGTATGCAGAAAGCGACCTAACACTGAAGGGAGAATTATAGAGGGCCTAAATAAAATACATGTCATGTTCCTGGATTGGAAAACTCAGTATTTGAAAAATGTCAATTTTCCCCCAATAAACAATAGACAAAATGCAAAATCAAAATTCTAACAGGTAGTTGTTTTGGTGAAATGTGGCGAATTTATGTGAAAAGAAAAGGGTTAAAGGAAGAGCTAAGACACTATTCAAGACAAGCAAGGTAGAAAGGCTTGATCTAGTAGATATAAAATCTTATTTTACAATAATTAAAACAATGTGGAGTAGGTACAAGGATCAACAAAGAGATGAATGGAATAGAAGAGAGAGCCCAGGAACAGATTCACTTGAGATACTTGATTTACAACAAGGGTGACCGAGCTGAGCAAAAGGGAAAGGATGACTTTGACAATAAATAGTGCAGACCAGATATCCACATGGAAAAAACAGAAATGAAATGGTCCCTAACTTCACATCTGCACAAAAATCCAGTTAAATTATAGCTCCAAATGCGAGAGGCAAAACAATAAAGCTCCTCACAGACAATATAGGAGACTATCATCATATTCTCAGGGTAGGAAAGACTTCTCAAACAGGATACCAAAAGCACCTACCATAATAAAAAAAAAAAAAAAAACCCTAAAAAATTAGACATTAAAGTTAAGAACTTACTCAAAAAACATCATGAAGAGAGTGAAAAGGCAAACCACAGAGAACAGCATTATCTTAATAACCTCAAACTGGAAACAATTCAAACATCCATCAACAGCAGAAGGAATTCAGGTTTATTCATATAATGGAATACTATGCAGCAACAGAAACCAGTGAGCCACAGCTACACTTAATATACGTGGTGCTCAAAAATGTGTCTAGTGAGAGACCAAATGTATAAAAATACATACTGAATGATTCCACTTATATGAAGCTAAAAAAACAAAAAACAAAAAAAAAAAACAACAAACTACAGTGTTTAGGGACAAATGCACTGCAAGTAATACTATAAGGAAATACAAAAAGTGATCACCATAAAGTCAGAGGAGCAGTTACTCCTGAGCGAAGAAGAGAGGAAGATACTGGCAATATTCTATTTCTTGACCTCAGTGGTAGTTACACAAGTGTTTGATTTACAAAAATACACTGAGCTTTTTTTTTTCTTTTATGTACTTAAAAGCTCAAAAATACTCAAGGGCTTTCAATGCTGGGTAGGAGCAGCAAGGGTGGCTGGCACTTTCCTAAGTAAGGGGCTATCTTTACTTTCAGTTTGAGCAGCTTGACATTCTTACCTTCTGAAATCATCAGAGTATGCACAAATAATTAACACTATGTGTTGATAAATACGTGTTACAACTCTAATAACAGCCTAAGGAAATTTAATGAAAACATGAATGGAAATGTAAACTCCTAACTCAAGTTACTTCTGGAAAGTTTAAATGAGGCTTTTATTTGTAATGTTTTTATTTCTGTATCCAGTGGGGTTTTTTTTTTTTAAAGGCTAAGATATACATGAGAAATGTTAAGATTCAATAAAACTGGGGGCTGGACATAGGGTCTTTTTTACATGTTTAACTATCCTATGTGGGAAATGCTCATAATTAAAGGGAGTAAAATAAGAGAGAGCTCTAACAGCTCGCCTCTCCAAGTAAAAACCCTGCTTCAGCCTAAGCAAGTCACATGTTTAGCCTTCCAGAGACAAAGCATAAAATATGTGAAAATATTAATGATCTGTACTACCACCACTAAATCTCACATTTTCTTCTCTGGGCTAAACGTCCCCTTACAGTCCATTCACATTTCATGTCAAATGTTTCACATTCTTCACCATTCCAATCATTCTGTTCTGGATAGCATTATCCCTTTAAAATGAAGTGCCACGATCTAACAAATGCACTGTGATGTCTCAGAGGCCTAAATTTTGCCAGGTAACTTTTAACTCACAGAAGAAATTACTTCTTTCTCTTCCAGCCATCCCAGCTACATAACCTCCCAACTAGGGAATGCCCCTGTAGCAGACACTGGATTCTCACCAACATCCACAGCTTTCTCTTCCAATAAAGCCCAACTTTTTTTTTTTAGTAAGAGGTATCACCATCTGATAAGTCCAACCTGATTGGAGGCTGCATCCTCCTCCTCCTCCTGGCCACATGCTTCAGAAAGCAGGCCCCGAGAAGTCTAAGGCTGTGGAGGCAGTACCACTCCCCTTGCCAAGGCTTCCTTTGGCTAGAAGCATCTGATACACTTCTGTCCAGTGACACTAGAGAGGTCTTACGCTGGTGGGCTTTGAGAAAGGTTTCTTCACTCTTGAAAGGAGATATACAGGAAGAGACCATCTCCTCCTCCTCTGGACATTATCATATCAGAGCCTGTCCCCTGGAACTGCAGTAGCCATTTCACAACCACCAGGGGAGTAAGCCCCAAGGAAGGCAGGCTAACTCTTTTCTGGACCACAGTCTTATCCCCATCACACTGGTCACTGGCCACTGACTGTGTATCTTGTGCTGGCAGCCTTCTCTCCCCCAAATAATCCCATACCTTGATTTTGATAAAACTCCCTATAGGGAGCCGTAATTTCTTTTCTTAAAATTTTTGGTCAGAATACAAAAATGACACAGCTTACTACTAAAAAAAAGAGAACTTGCACATAATATAAAAAGACACAAAAGGGCTGGGCCTGCGGTGGCTCACCCCTGTAATCCCAGCACTATGGGAGGCCGAGCCAGGTGGATCACTTGAGGTCAGGAATTCGAGACCAGCCTGGCCAACATGGTGAAACCCTGTACTAAAAACAAAAATTAGCCGGGCATGGTGGCGCATACCTGTAATCCCAGCTACTCAGGAGGCTGAGGCACAAGAATCGCTTGAATCCAGGAGGCGGAGGTTGCACTGAGCCAAGATGGCACCACTGCACTCCAGCCTGGATGACAGAGTGAGATTCCGTCTCAAAAGAAAAAAAAGGGGGTGGGGGGCAAAAAGTTTTTAAAAATCAGTGAATATCATTTGAATGACGCAAAAGAAAAAAAATGGAAAATGTAAAACAGCAAAGTCCCTCATAATTACATACTTTAAAGGGTTACTGTTAATCATTTGGTATATACTGGGTCATAATATATTGGAACTTATATGAAATTAGTTCCTTTTAAGGGGAACACTCATACCAGGTTTTGGTATTGGGAAAGACAAGTAGGAGTAAAAAGAAATCCGTGCCCAAAAGGGAACCATGAACCATGCTGACAGCAAAGAGCAGTGGGCTTACATAGGATGGGTAGACTCCTTCCCCTGGTAAAGCTGTGTGATGTTCAACCCTAGGCCTCTACTGACTCCCCCACCTTTTTTGAGATGTAGTCTCACTCTGTCACCAGGCTGGAGTGCAGTGGCATGATCTCAGCTCACTGCAACCTCCACCTCCTGGGTTCAAGCGATTCTCCTGCCTCAGCCTCCCAAGTAGCTGGGACTACAGGCATGTGCCACCACACCCGGCTAATTTTTGTATTTTTAGTAGAGACAGGGTTTCACCATGTTGGCCAGAATGGTCTCGATCTCTTGACCTCATGATCCATCCGCCTCGGCCTCCCAAAGTGCTGGGATTACAGGCGTGAGCCACTGCACCCAGCCTACTGACTCCCTTTTTAGGTGGGGGATAAGAATCTCAACTTCGCCAGACTGTTAGGGACATACGTAGATAACTTACCCAAAGAGTTTGTTTTGTTTTTCACTCCTTGTACATTAGAATCATCTGGGGAGCTTTTGAAACTAGCATCCCAGAGGTACTCAATGAGACTCTCTGGGGTTAGGGCCTAGAAATCATACACAAACGCATTTCGAACAGTAAAAAGCACTATCCACATTTGTTTTTACTACTGTACTGTTTAGCACCTAGCACAGAACCATGGAACAGGGGTTTAATAAATACTAGTAGGATGAATTACAAATGAAAAATCAACTAGTTTTCTCATCTTCACCTTTAAAAAAAATAGTTACAGTTATGTTTTAAAAGACCTCATTTTGAAAAAAAGATCTTAGCAGAGCATGGTGGTATGCACTGTACTCCTAGCTACTTGGGAGGCTGAGGCAGGAGGATCACTGGAGCCCAGGAGTTTGAGGCTGCAGTGAGCCATGACTGTGCCACTGCAATCCAGCCTCAGTAAGAATGAGACACTGTCTCAAAAAATAAAAATAAAAACTTCATGACGCATATATAAGAAAAATTCCCTCAGCAAAAGCAATTATTAGTTGTACTTGACACAAATGACGGGAACTCATTTCTACTTGAATGTGCCTACATGGTCCACTTTCCATCTTAGGCCATAAATCAAGGTACAATACACGAAATTTAATTAAGCTTCAAGGTAATCTAGTTTATCTCACTAAAAACCAACCCATGAAAATTGAATTATAGGCAATTTAGAATTCTCTGTCAACTGGCCCTTCAATGAAAACTACAATTACTGTACAAAGATTTAGCCCTACTTTTTGTCACACAGAAAACATTACTTTCATTGAATAGTTCATTTTAGCACAATCCAAAGTAATAATTGTTAGGTGATGGCTTTAATATGCAATGTGTGCTATTTTTATAAAATTTATGTACACGATGTATCTATTAATAGGATATACAACATTACAGTAAGGTTTCCCTGGATAATACAATTTTAGGTTATTTTTCATTTCTTATTGATTATCTGTATTTTTAAATTTCTTACAATGATTATGTACTATGTATATAATTTTTCTTCTGTTATTTTAGAAAGAAAACCCAAAAAGCCTGAGAATTTAGTAATGGTAAATAGAATTAAACAATCTTCAAAGGGGCCAGGCGTCGTGGCTCACGCCTGTAATCCCAGCACTTTGGGAGGCTGAGGTGGGTGAATCACCTGAGGTCAGGAGTTCAAGACCAGCCTGGCCAACATGGTGAAAGCCCGTCTCTACCAAAAATACAAAAACTAGCCAGGCATGGTGGCGCACGCCTGTAATCCCAGCTACTCGGGAAGCTAAGGAGAATTGCTTGAACCCAGGAGGCGGAGGTTGCAGTGAGCCGAGATCCCACCACTCACTACTCCACCCTGAGCGACAGAGCAAGACTCCATCTTAAAAAAAAAAAACAAAAAACCACATTTCCAAATGCTATAAAGAACATGACTGGGTCAACAAACTAGAAAACAGGCAGCAGGTATGATCCAAGTATTGTACCAAAGTTAAATTTCACTAGGTTGATAACTGTACTAAGGCTACGTAAGACAATGTCTTTAGCTCTTAAAAAATATATACTGAAGTTCTCAGGGGATAAGGAATGCAACTTACTTTCAAGTAATTTGGCAAAAAATAAAAAATAATAGAACGAATGATAAAGCAAATGTTGAATAAAAGAAATGTTAACAATTGGTGAATCTGAGTAAAGGGTATGAGAATTGTACAATTTTTGCATTTTTTATATGATCAAAGTTTTTTTTTTTTTTGAGACAGACTCTTGTTGCTCTGACTCCCAGGCTGGAGTGCAATGTGTGTCACCAAGCCCGGCTAATTTTTGTATTTGTAGTAGAGACAGGGCTTCACCATGTTGGTCAGGCTGGTCTTGAACTCCTGATCTAGAGATCTGCCCGCCTTAGCCTCCCAAAGTGCTGGGATTACAGATATAAGCCACTGTGCCTGGCAATTAAAGTTTTTTCTAAGTAAAACATTTTTAATTGAAAAAGTTTAAAAATCAATACATGCAAAATTGCTCTAACCGTAATACTTAAGATCATGTTGGGCCAACTTCAAGCAGGGGAACATATTCAAAAATTGTGCTAATAAAAACATACACAGTACAAACTTTAAACAAAATTTTAAATCAGCACCGTCTGGCAGAAATATAATGTCAGCAACATACGTAGTATTAAATACCCTAGGAGCCATATTAGAGTTAAAAGAAACAGGTGAAATTAATTTAAATTTTTTTTTTTTTTTTTTTTTTTAATAAAGATGGGGTTTCACCATGATGGCCAAGCTGGTCTTGAACTCCTGACCTCAGGTGATCCACTCACCTCAGCCTCCCAAAGTGCTAGGATTACAGGCGTGAGCCACCGTGCCCGGCTAATTTTAATGTTTTATTTTGGCCCATGTCTATAGTATTTTTGTTTCAATTTAGTCAATACAAAAACTGAGGGTTTTTTAATACTAAATCTTCAAAATCTGGTGTGTATTTTATACTTCCAGTACATCTCAATTCAGAAGCTAAATTTTCATAGGAAATACTTGATCTACATTTAGGTTTCATAAAATGTACAGTTTAAAAAGTAGATTCACATAACCAAATTGTTTAAGTTAAAAGTTTTCCAACCACTGAATCAGTTTTACATGTAAACTTAGATTAACTAAAATTGAGTAAAATGAAAAATTCACTCCTCAGTCACACTAGTCACCCTACAGCCTCAATAACCACATGTGGCTTGTGGCTACACTCCGGGAAGGCCTGGCTTTAGATGGTAAAACAAATTCCCTCTACAAAAAGGGGAACTAATTGATAAAGCTTAAGCTTATCGTATTTATCAAAGATTTTTAAAACATAGTTATAAAAATAATGGGCCAGGCACTATGGCTCACACCTGTAATCCCAGCACTTTCAGAGGCCAAAGTGGGTGGATCACCTGAGGTCAGGTGTTCGAGACAGCCTGGCCAACATGGTGAAACCCCAACTCTACTAAACATATAAAAATTAGCCCGGCATGGTGGCAGGCGCCTGTAATCCCAGCTACTCGGGAGGCTGAAGCAGGAGAATCACTTGAACCCGGAGGCTGCAGTGAGCCAAGATCCCACCATTGCACTCCAGCCTGGGCAACAGAGCGAGACTCCATCTCAAAACAAACAGACAAACAAAAACCAAACAAACAAAACGGATATTCCTATCAGAAGCACACCAAAGTTTCTCTCCAAGGTACAATTAGACATTTCCCATACCACTCGTTAGAAACACCAACACAAAGCCTTTTCTACTCTGCCTCAGTTGTCATCCTTTAATCTGGGTTTGAGTTTCCTGAAAATTGGCAACCAAATGGCCTTCTCTCAAATGTGGCAGAACAAACTCAAGTTCTGGTTCTCAGGAGCCTAGTCATCTACTGCATAGCATGCAGGGTTCCAGCACAGTACTGGTCTCAGTCCCAAATGGGAGCATGCATACAGAACTTGTCTCGGATTTAAGAGAGGAAGTGACCCTGAGTCCAGAGGTGAGCTTTTTCTTTTTAAACAGGTGTAAGAGATTAATTCAGTCAACACCAAGCAACACTAAAGATTTGCCAATCAATAATTCTGTGCCAAGCAACTTGATGAGGGATTTGGCCAGATCCCTCTGGCTAATCTCAATCAGGGCCTTCCCAAAGACATCCTGATTTAGGCCATTCTCATCTAAATTAAGCTTCCGCAGTCCCTTGCCTGACAGCAAATAAGCAAAATCAAATGATATTCATATGAATAAAATTCTGCTAGCTTGACAAAAGGCCCCTTGAAAGATCATTTAGTCAGTATGAGCAAAAATACAGCTCCAAAAAACAGGAGTTACCATAAAACCATTTGCCAGAAAAGTTTAATTCCTACTTTGTTCAGCCATACTTTTCAACTGAGCAACGTTGTGGCTAACAATCAAATTTAATCCACAACAATGAATTCTGATTTTTTTTAATCGCTGCACAAGTATTAACGCATTACTTAAAACTGCTGAGTCCTTTACTGTGAATTCACTAATGCTTGAAATTACTCATACCAGTGGCAAGTGGGATGCGAATGTGAACGATGGGTTCTGACACTTGATCCACTAATGAAGTCCCATTTTCCATATAAAATTCCTTTTTTCTTCCTCCCCCACTCCCCCCAGTCTCACCCACCTAGCTGTTTTCATGCGACATCATATCAGGGATCACAGATACAACTCTGACCATTGTGTGGAGACTCAAACAATCGTAATCTAAAATCCTCTGTAGATAAACATTTACTATTTCTCAAAGCTGAACTCCTTTCTTACCCTCACAGTCACAAAGCTTTAAGCAGGATGAATACAAAGGTTTTAAGCCGTTCTATCAGAGAGGTTTTTTATTAAATTTATTTTACCCGTGGAAATACTTGAACATTCTGTAGAAGTAAACATATTCTAAACCTGAGGTCTTTAAAAGAAAGTTCTCAGTTAATGCCTATTTAATCAAATCCAGTCTTCAGGTCTCTCTGAAATTAGCTAAGTACGCAGAAACCAACTGTAATTTTTAAAAGAGCGAAGACAGAGAAGAAATAAACGACATCAGAACTACACATTCCACTCCAGCAGTTCAAGCATTATTTCGAGAAGAGAAGTAAAGATCTAGCCCGCTGTCTCCCTTGGCCACAGCAGGGCTCCTCCAAGGCGGCCCACTCCGGCCCGCGCCGAAGACCCCGCCGCCCCCGACCCCGACCCCGACATCTCCCGCGGCCGCCCCCGCCGCTTCGCCTCCTCGCAGCGTGGATGCTCAGGAGGCGACTCCGAGGCACAACCACTGCTAGAATTCTGACACCGAAGAGGACGATTTTTCCAGGAGTTTACATGCATTCGCTGGCACCTTCACTACTCACTCAAACCCTCACGAAAGCGGTCAACGCATCCAGAGCGGGTTTCCTCCGTCTACAGACGCAGGCAAACAGCGCCACTAAAAATGCGCGTCCGCGCCCCGGCCCCGGGCGGCAGAGGGAGCAGCAGGCGGCCCCGCGCGGGAGCTCCTCCGGGGCTTGCAGCATCCCCGCAGCGCACGGAGGCCGGGGCCGCATCCACCTGACAACAAAGGCGAAGTCCGCCGCTTGCAGGTGGGAGGCCCGGAGCCGAAGCCCCGGAGCCGCGCCAGGGAGGGTACGGGTCGCGAGGGGCCGCCCCTGGAGAGAGCCGAACCGCGGACTCCATCGGGAGGGGAGCGCCCAGGCAAAGGCTCGCATTGTCCCGGGGGAAGGCGGGGCGAGCACCCGGGCGGCGCAGGGGCCCCGGAGAAGGTGGCGGCGCCGCGGGCGGGTTGGGGCTGGGGTGGCCGAGGCGGCCCGCCGCCCCCCGCAGCCTCGACGTCTTTCATTTGGCCTCTGCGGCGGCGGAGGCAGCCCGACCTCCAGCGCTAAGCACTGCGCCAAGCAGGGGCGGGCGGGGGGAGGGCGCGCCAGACCCGCCGCAGCGCCGGACCCCCCGCGCCGCGCCCCGCCCGCCCCGCCTCGGTTCCCCGCAGCCCGCCCGCAGGCCGCGCTCCCCCGGCGAGTGAAGGAGATGACGCTCCTGCGTTCACTCCGGTCCCCACCTCGATATAGCCGGCCAGCGCCGAGGCGGGCGCCGTGAGCCCCACCAACAGCAGAAGCAGGAGCCTGCCCGTGGCTGCGGCGGCCGTGGTCCCGGTGGCCGCCATCCCTCGCCGGGTCGCTCTAGCGCGCGGCTCTGAAGCTCACACACACACCGGCTCCGCGCTCAGCGCACCGCGACCCAGAAGCATCTGAAGCCCGTTCGCCGCCGCCGGGGGGGTTTTACACCAACCGGAACTGACTTCACAAAACCAGGCCCTCCTTCTGCGGCTTCCAATGCCAGCCCGCAGAAGCCCTCAAGACCCCGCCTTCCATGCAGTCCAGACCCAATCAGGGAATGGAAGCGCCTGCTCCTCCCGCCCGGTCCAGCCGCGCGCTCCCGCCCGGCCCCGCCCCCAGCCGCGGAAGGCCCCGCCCCCGCTGTGGACCCAGTGGCCGCCAGGCGCCGGGGCGTGCGCGCGGTGGGTCCGGGACCGCAGCTCTGCGGGCGCGAGGCTGGCTCCGGCCTCCGCCACCCGGCGCGGTTGTGTGTCCCACCCGCGCTCGTCCGTCAGCCTGCAGCCTCCCGATACGGGCACGCCCCGCTTCCCCCGCCCCTACGGGGCATTCTTCAGATTCCTTGGGGTACCGCCCTCTTTTGGTTCTGGAGATGGTTTTATTAAAAACAGAATGAATTAGGAGTCCGGGACAGTCTGCCAAGGGCCGTCCCCCGAGGCAAGGGGAGGACGACCGAAGGCAGCTGCCCTCCTCCCGCTAGCCCGGCGCAGGGCGCGCCTCTCCCGTGCTGCTCCGCCCAGCCTACTCGGCCGGGTTCTAGCCACTGAGCCGGCCGCGCTCCGCACGCTCGGCCTCCGGTCCTTAGGCCTCTTCCCGACCCTTCCTTCCCAGCGGCCGCCCGGGTCAGGGATGGAGACCAGGGGGTGCAAGGACCACGCCGGCCTCACAGCCCAGGCCCCCTTCCTCGTGTGTTTTAGGAAGAGGTCACGCTGCTCCTTCTGTTGAGGCGCACTAGCAGGAGACCTGCTTCTCTGCCTTCTTGCTCCGCGGCATTTCCACTTCACTGGAGAAAAACGTCCTGCTGCCCCATTTAGCAATTGGCACAGCCTCGCCACCGCCAGGGCTGCGCTGGCCTTGTTTCCTTTCAGTAGCCTGTGAGTTAGGTACCGCCTTCTGAGAGACCTGGACTCGTCCCTTCAGGTTCCACTAAATACATAGAGAACACAGTCACTGCTTCCAGGACGTTGTACAATAGAAAGGAGGAGATGTCCGCGGAGTAGACGGAGTGCGGCTGTAAGAAGATCCCGGGATTTCCCAGCCTTAATCTGCACCACTCCTACGTGCCCAGTTCCCTGTGGGTAAACTGGCTCTGCCCCATTCCTCCAAGACGACACCTTTCCATTTCACAGCCCTTCCTGACACTGCTCCTGCGCCTGCAATGCCCTCTCCCCCAACATCTACCTGTTGGAAGCATTTTCACTCCTCGCTCAGTTGGCTGTAGCATCATCGCTTCAGAAGGCTCGAGGGCTGTCTCCCACTGTGGCACTTGCTCCCTAGTTATTTTCATACCTCTCTCAGGCCGCTGACAAGACTCGGGTGTGTCATGCTGCAGTGCCCCTCACAGTGCAGGCCTCCATAAATGTTTGCTCGGTGTTATTGAACCCTGTTGTCTTGGGCTCTGATGCTAGTTGTGGAACCGGATGAAGTTGGCTCTTGCTATGGTCGGAATTTCGTCCCCCACTCCTAACGTGTGTGCCGAAGCGCTGAACCCCAGTGCGATGGTATTTGTAAACGGGGCCTTTGGGAGCTAATCAGGTTTGGATGAGGTCATGGGGGGTAGACGGTCATGACGGGATTAGTGCCTTTATAAGAAGAGACACCGGAGAGCTTGCTTTTCTCTCACACTCTCTGCCCACTACTCCCAACCTCAGGGACTCTCTTCTCTGTCAAATGTGAATATTAAAACCTGTCTCACTTCACCACTTTGTGTGATTCAACTTACAATGAATGTACAATAGTGAAAAGCATGAAGTGACTTCAGTGTAAGGGGCAGGAGTAGATAAAGCGATGTATTACCAAGTGCAGGTTCATCTGCAAGTATGTGGGAACAGTATCAAGTGACTACCTCAGTCTCCATTCTGTTGTGGAGCCTGGGGTGGGACATGTAGGCCCTCAGGGGCCGATTTCCTCACCTACAAAATCAGGGCCTTAAACTCAGGGATCTCTCAAATTCTGTGAATCTAAATACTCAGAGAAAAGCAAGTGAGACATCTGAGTTTAGAGCAGTGGCATGGATATTCATGCTTTGGAGACTATACAAGACTGAGCTCTAATACCATGGGGATGGTACAAGGAAATACAGGAACATGATTTAGAGGGTCTTCAATCTAAAATTAGGTCTTGAAAGAAGTTTATTTGTATTTTCAAGTTTTGGAAGGATCATTACTAAGAGCTGATGGTCCCATTCATCAACATTCTGGACTTTAAAATGTTACTTTTTATTGAATGACACTGACAGGAGCATACCTGGTCTTGCAATTCTCAAACAATAATTTTTCATCCCAAATATGTTCATGTCAGTTACCAAGGCTTATGAGTAGTATGTTTTCATTTTATTATCTTTTGTGCATAAAAGCAAAAGGCCCCAAAATAACCTCCTGGTTGAGCACGTTGGCTCACGCCTGTAATCCCAGCACTTTAGGAGGCCGAGGTGGGTGGATCACCTGAGGTCAGGAGTTCCAGACTACCCTGGCCAACATAGTGAAACCTCGTCTCTATTAAAAATACAATTTAAAAAAAATAGCTGGATGTGGTGGTGGGCACCTGTAGTCCCAGCTACTGGGAGGCTGAGGCAGGAGAGTCACTTGCGCCTGGGAGGTGGAGATTGCAGTGAGCTGAGGTCACGCCACTGCACTCCAATCTGGGTGACAAGAGTGAAACTGTGTCTCCAAAACATAAAAATAAAGTAAAATAAAATAACCTCCTGTTTCTTCTAACTTCTTAAGAATCAGACTTTCGCCGCGTGCGGTGGCTTATGCCTGTAATCCCAGCACTTTGGGAGGCCGAGGCGGGAGGATCACGAGGTCAAGAGATCGAGACCATCCTGGCCAACATAGTGAAACCCTGTCTCTCCTAAAATACAAAAATTAGCTGGGCGTGGTGGTGCGCGCCTGTAGTCACAGCTACTCGGGAGGCTGAGGCAGGAGAATTGCTTGAACCCAGGAGGTGGAGGTTGCAGTGAGCCGAGATTGCGCCACTGCACTCCAGCCTGGCGCCTGGTGACAAAGCGAGACTCTGTCTCAAAAAAAAAAGAATCAGACTTTCTCCAAAATCAGCTCTCTTCTATGCACACTTAAGATGTGTACATTTCCTTGTTGGAAAAAAAGCAAAGTTAATTTTCCTAAATGTATAATTAACATTAGCAGAACCCTCACATTAATTTGATATTTATTTATCCGATACCTATTCAGGCTACGTACACTTGGCTAGGATAATTGCTCCCAAATCAGGATGCTTTTCAATATCAACTAAGAAGTTTATTTTTATTTTATTTTTGAGACAGTCTCTGTCGCCCAAGCTGGAGTGCAGTGGCATAATTATGGCTCACTGAAGCTTTGACCTCCTGGTATCAAGCAATTCTCCCGCCACATGCACAACTACACCCAGCTAATTCTTTTTTTTTTAGTTTTTTTTTTTTCCACTATGTTGCCCATGCTGATCTCAAACTTCTGACCTCAAGTGATACTTTTGCCTTGACCACCCAAACGTGTTTGGATTAGAGGCATGAGCCACTGTGCCCAGCCAGGAGTTTAATTTTAAAAGGCACATTTTGGCCGGGCGCAGTGGCTCACTCCTGTAATCCCAGCACTTTGGGAGGCCGAGGTGGGCGGATCACAAGGTCAGGAGATCAAGAGCATACTAACTAACATGGTGAAACCCCGTCTCTTCTAAAAACACAAAAAATTAGCCCGGCATGGTGGCCTGTACCTGTAGTCCCAGCTGCTCAGGAGGCTGAGGCAGGAGAATCCCTTGAACCTCAGCCAAGATCATGCCACTGCACTCCAGCCTGGGCAACACAGCAAGACTCTGTCTCAAAAAAAAAAAAAAAAAAAGACACATTTTAAAAATCCAATGTCAGAAATTTTAAACCTCTAATGCTAGGGTGACCTAAAGAAATTGGTATACATTTTTCAGCGGGGCACAGTAGCTCATGTCTGTAACCCCAGCACTTTGGGAGGCCAAGGCGGGTGGATCGCCTGAGGTTAGGAGTTCAAGACCAGACTGGCCAACATGGCGAAACCCCGTCCCTGCTAAAAATACAAAAATTAGCTAGGCGTGGTGGTGGGCACCCGTAATCCCAGCTACTCAGGAGGCTGAGGCAGGAGAATTGCTTGAACCCAGGTTGCTGTGACCAAGATCACACAACTGCACTCCAGCCTGGGCAACAAGAATGAAGCCCTCTCAAAACAAAACAAAACAAAACAAAAAGATAAAAAAGAAATTGGCGGCTGGGCGTGGTGGCTCATGCCTATAATCCAAGCACTTTGGAGTCCAAGGCGGGCAGATCACCTGAGGTCGGGAGTTCAAGACCAGCCTGACCAACATCGTGAAACCGCGTCTTAAAAAAAAAAAATTGGCCTACATTTTTAAAGCTCTCTAAATAACTCTAACCCACCAATATTCTTGAGAACTGATGCTCTAACATAGTGGTTACTTAATTCTTGAATATCATGACCGGAAAAAACACTTTTTAAGTGGAATAATTATTTTAAGTTACCAGTTGTTTTTTGTTTTGTTTTCTAAATAAATGCATTAAATTAAAATATAACTGTATTAGCACCACCATTTCACTAAAGAAAGAACATTTAACAACAACAAAGGCGGGATAGCCATCTTTTGAAATTTAAAAATTGGATAACGTAACTCTCTGGCAACTTAATATATAGCCTTTTTTTTTTCTTTTTTTTTTTTTTGAGATGGAATCTCACTCTGTCACCTGGGCTGGAGTGCAGTGGCCTGATCTTGGCTCACTGCAGCCTCCACCTCCCAGGTTCAAGCAATTCTCCTGCCTCAGCCTCCCAAGTAGCTGGGACTACAGGCGCATACCACCACACCCGGCTAATTTTTACATTTTTAGTAGAGACGGGGGTTTCACTATATTGGCCAGGCTAGCCTTGAACTCCTAGCCTTGTGATCCGCCTGTCTCGGCCTCCCAAAGTGCTGGGATTATAGGTGTGAGCCACCGCGCCCGCCATTGCCATTTCTTTTTCATTGCAAATCAGAATATTGAATACTTTATAATGGAATGTCCGTGGTTTAGTACATGTGTTAGAACCCTTGTGGTATGGGAAATAAGTATGAATCAATTATATGCCTTGGCCTATAGCTGATAGCCTTTAAATGTCTCCTTTCTTCTACCCAGATTGCCTTTCCCCTCATCCACAGCTGACTCAGTATTTAAGACTTGGTTCAATGTCACCTACTCATGGAGGTTTTCTGCTCCTCCCTTACTTCTTCTAAGCCGAGTTTGGTGCACCTCCTTTTTGCTCCGCTAACATTCTGTATGTACACAACTCTGTCATACTATGTGTAAACTAAGCATTGTTTATTTTCTTTTCAGTTTCCTTAATTATATCCCAAGCCCCTGGAGGGGGAAGAACCATGTCTTGTTCATGTCTGTACCTCCGAAATCTAGCATAGTGATTGTACTTAACAGGTGTTCAAAAAATATTTCCTGAATGAACACAGAACTAAGTGAAATTTACAATCTGTCAGAGAAGCTAAAACCTGGGTGTGCGTAAGCATAGCAGTACGTGGAAAGTCATAAATGACTTAAGAGAAGTCAAGTTTTTTAGGAAGAGCAGAGGAAGTTGGTTACATCTGTGTGAGGACACCAGGTGAGGATCATAGAGGAGAGGATATCTGAGGTTTCCTGGGAATATATACAGGATGTGCTCATGCAGCGTCAAGGAGAGGACAAGAAACATGGAAGGAACAATGCAAGCAAAGGCATAGCACTGGAAAAACATGACAGAAGAGAACACGCCAGTCATGTTTCACTCAATTGAAGCCCAGGGTTTGTAATTCATAATTAAGGCAGGATGGTTGGTGGGTTTACAGAAAAGATACTGAGGAGCCATAGAAACGTTTGGACAAGAACATAATTAGAGTTGGCTTTTAGGCAAAAAATAATAAATGAGTGTGAGAGCTACAGGAGGGATGCCGTAGAGCCTGGAGTCCAGGAGGCAGCTAGGAGCCCACTGTGATTTTGGGGAAAGAGAAAATGTGGGCAGAACTCAGGGAGATGGAGTGGAATTAGAAAGGAGATGGTTGGAAAAGGTAAAGTGTATTGTCTTGGCCAGTCACTGGACACGGGATTCAGCGGAGTAGAATGTAGGAGAAGGAAGGAGGGATAAAGAGAACTTTAACTTCAGAACATAGGCCTGGGAGAATATGGCGATGATGATGATGCCATTGGCAGACATAGGAAAAACAAGAAGATTATGGGGATGAGAGGAAGGTGGAGATGTGAAATGCCAGCAAAATCTTCAGCATGAGATGCAGTAGAGTAAGAGGTTGGGATCAGAATTAGAATTTTAGGAGTTACCTTCCAAACGGTTATTAGTTAACTGTATGAGACAGCCAACAGGAAATGCAGAAGAGAGGTAGAAAGCAACCAGAAGGATATGTCACTGTTCTGTTCAACCAGTATTTATCACACAGCCTAGAGTCAAAAACTAGAAAAGGCCAAATAGGATGAAGACTAAGAAAGAACCACTGAACTTGGAGATCATTGAACTTGGTCATTGGTCGTTTCTTTGAGAGAGTAAAAGCTATTTGCAGGATGTAAAGGTTTAAGTGGCTTGGAGGAAGGAGAGCTAACAAGTACAGTCGTCTCTTCCCAGATATTCCCTGCTAAAAGAGCAAAAACCAAGAGAGGAGCTCTTGTGGGGTGTGGGTGGAGAACTTTGTTGTTGCTCCTGTTTGTCACTGATAAGGAAGCGCTGGTGAAAGGGAAAAAATTGAAAATGAAAGAGACACAGTTGAGATTTGTAAAATGTGTATTCACCCCATTTTACAGATGAGGAAACTGAGGCTCAAAGAGGTTAAATAACTTGTCAAAACCAGTACTAGCAGAGAAGGAAACTGAATCCTGGTTTTACTGACTTAGAAATATATGATCTCCTGATCACATCATGCTAACCAACTCCCCACCAAATATTGGAAAATGTTAGTCTGATACAGCCTTCAGTGGTTACATGAAAATATATCAGTGGCTTGCCATTCTTTTTGCTTGCATTTTAAGATTTTGTGATATTCTGTAAAATCGCATGCTTAACAATAAACAGAGTAGTCTCTATGAAAATGTGACTCAAGAGGAGTCAAAGAGTTATTTAGCCATCCCATCTTTCTCTCCTACTTAGAACACTTTTTTAAAAATCAGCCTCAGGTTGAATTTTCTTTCTGTTCTATTTTTTCTTCCCTGTTTTGTTGTTGTTGTTTTGTTTCGTTTTGAGATAGAGTCTCACTCTGTCACCCAGGCTGGAGTGCAGGGGCACAATCATGGCTCACTGAGGCCTCTATTTTCCCAGGCTGAGGTGATCCTCCCACCTCAGCCTCCCGGGTAACTGGGACTGCAGGCATGTGCCACCACACCCTGCTAATTTTTGTATTTTTTATAGAGAAGGGATTTTGCCATGTTGCCCAGGCTGGTCTCAAACTCCCGGGCTCGAGGATCCACTGGCCTCGGCCTCCCAAAGTGCTGAGGTTACAGATGTGAGACACCATGCCCAGGCTTTTTTTTTTTTTTTGACTTATTAGATATGGGGTCTCACTATGTTGCCCAGGCTGGAGTGCTGTGGATATTCATTCACAGGCATAATCATGACGAAGTACAGCCTCGAACTCCTTGGACTTCAGGAATCCTCTTACTTCAGTCTCCTGAGTGGCTGGGATTACAGGCGCATACCATCACACCCAGCTCTTTAGGGTGCTTCTGTGTTCTGCTTGCCACCCATGCTGAGCAGGTGGAATCACTTCTCAGAAGGACGCAATGCAGTTGCTTGAAGCAGAACAGGTTTAACCTTATGTAATACACACGTTTACCACATTAACAGGTAATTAAGATTTACATAGTTTATAATGCCTTTCTTCTACCTCCTACTGATCTAGACTAAAACGAGAATCTGATATTATCAAATAAGTTAAATAGACAAAAATCTCAAGTACTTAAAATCAATACAGGGTCCCCAAATTCGACGCCAAAGCAGGGATATGGAAAAGAATCTGACCCAAGAGTACCTTTTGGTTTCAAAGATAATATTAATTTAACTGATTACAATCCGGGTATGTGGACATGTCTAAAATTAAATGCCAGAAAAAACCTTTAAACATCTTGTGCATATACTGTTTTGATTTGCTCATAAACTGGTTTACAAGTTTGAAAACAGGTTTTGCAAGTCCTAAAACTTACACAAGTCAGGTGCCTTCTTAAAGACAAACGATGTGAGATTGCAAGGGTCCCTACCACAGCCTTGGAAGAAACTGGGGCAAAGAGTGGCCTGGAAGCTTACTCTGCGTTAGCTCTGCAGAAAAACCGCCTCTGGCTGCAAATCCCTCCTAGAGAAACTGCCCTTGTATATAGCCCTGCCCAGTTAGCTTCCTTCATTTATTGTTGTTCCTAAGTCTTTTTTTTTTTTTTTTTTTTTGAGACAGAGTTCTGCTTTGTTACCCAGGCTGGAGTGCAGTGGTGCAATCTTGGCTTACTGCAACCTCTGCCTCCCGGATTCAAGCAATTCTCCTGCTTCTGCCTCTTGCATAGCTGGGGTTACAGGCGCCCGCCATCAAGCCCGGTTGATTTTTTGTATTTTAGTAGAAATGGGGTTTCATCAGGTTGCCCAGGCTGGTCTCAAACTCCTGAGCTCAGGCAATCCACCCATCTCGGCCTCCCAAAGTGCTGGAATTACAGGCGTGAACCACTGCACATGCCCGGTCCTTAAGTCTTATTTGAAAGAAACCATCTAATTCCCTGTACTTTAGTTGGTTTGTTCTGCCTCTATGTTGTGGCTATTTTCTCAGCTACCTGTAGTAATGCTACATTGTTTGGTATTCTTGTTTGGTCCTTCTTTGAATGATTTTTTCGCCTTCAGTGCAGAAAATACAAAATAATGGTGGGAAAAAAAAAAACCTCAGCGCTGGGAGCTGCCTATGCAGAAAGTTACTGTTGGTGATTTTTACATAGCACTTGCTTTTCAGAAAAGTTGATGTAAAATTGCTTGCTTGAGATGCCTCACATGAAAGAGTGTGAAGGTATTTGGGTCATCTTTGTGCCCGGTGTGAAAGTCTTTTACTACAATGGAAAGATAGAGAAGTTCACAACTCCATTGGCTAGACATTTTGTCTTTTTATTGAACTAATCTTCATCACATAATTAAAGATGACTGTTATACCCCGTTCTGCAGTCCCCACACTATCACCTGCAAAGTCCTTTCTTTTCTTTTTCTTTCCTTTCCTACAGAGTCTTGCTCTATTGCCCAGTCTTGAGTGCAGTGGTGCAATCTCAGCTCACTGCAACCTCTGCCTCCTGGGTTCAAGTGATTCTTGTGCCTCAGCCTCCCAAGTAGCTGAGATTATAGGCACACACCACCATGCCAGGTAATTTTTGTATTTTTAGCAGAGATGGGGTTTGGCCATGTTGGCCAGGTTGGTCTTAAACTCCTAATCTCAAGTGATCCACTCGCCTCAGCCTTCCAAAGTGCTGAGATTACAGGTGTGAGCCACCACACCTGGCCATTAAAGAGTGTTTTCTTTAATGTAAACAGATTCACTTCTTTAACCATTTTACTTATAATACTGTTTCCATTCTTACCATCCTTATATCTCTGTATACATTCCAGTTTACCAATCAGCCTCTACAAGTGTAGAATCCAAAACTGAACACAATATTTCACATACTAAACACACACTACCCAGAAAATGTGTTCTTTTTCTGGACAATGTGTATTTTATTAATAATGTAACCAACATTTCCTGATGAGATATTTACACCAAGATCATGTAATATTAATTCATCTAAGAGCCCGATGTGGTAGCACTCCTGTAGCCTCAGCTACTCAGGAAGCTGAAGTGAAAGGATCTTGCGAGCATAGGAATTCGAGGATTTGAGGCCAGCCTGGGCAACACAGCAGAGCCTGTCTCTTAAAAAAAAAAAAAAAAAAAAATTAATTCAATATTTATTTGGCACCTACAATGTTCAATACACTTTGCTTGTGCTTCCTAATCTCAACTTGTTTAATAAAGGCTCTTAGTTTAGTGTTTAAAAGTGTTGTGGGCCGGGCGCGGTGGCTCACGCCTGTAATCCAAGCACTTTGGAGGCCAGGGCGGGCGGATCACCTGAGGTCGGGAGTTCAAGACCAGCCTGACCAACATGGTGAAACCCTGTCTTAAAAAAAAAAAAAAAGTGTTGTGATAACAGGAAAAACTTCTCAAAGGAAAAAATGCTTTAGCTGAGTTTGGAAAAGTGGGAGCCACCTGGACAAAGAAGGTGGTTATGGTTAACAGGTGCTCAGCCGGGCAGAGGCATCTGTGTGGGCATTAACATGGAAGTAGCATGATGCCATATAAGAATGACGAGAGAGAAGAGGATTCCTAAGGGACATTGATTTTGTCCTTGACAGCTATGGGATAATACCAGCTTTTTAGCAGGCATCTTAGAAAGACTAAGTGGAATAAATAAACACATAAATAAAGTGCTTACATGTTTAGTCCAGTACACAGCATATAATAAGGGCTTGGTACAGGACAGTTGGTAGTTCTGGTTGGTTATTTATGGTTGTGGTGCAAGTTTAGGGAAAGAGAAGCTCATGTTCGTATAATGCTTTTGAATTTTCAAATTTCTTCTGTATTCATCACTTCATTTTGTGTTTAAAAGAATCATGCAAGACTCACTAATTTCATTTCTAGGACTCTATCCTAGGAAAATAATCCAAATGAGAATAAATTACAGAAAAATGTTTATAAGATATGATAAAAATTTGTAAGTCATAGTAGACATTGCATATGTAGAACAATTTCTGTTATGCATTTAAAGTCGACTGAAAGAAAATGAACCAACATAGTTTTGGGGGGATAATGGGATTATAAGTGATTGTTTTATTCTTTGAAAAATATTTCTATAATGGATATGTGGTACGTTTATAATGGAGGGAATAATGTTTCACTTTTGTTTTGTTTTTCTTGATCTTACCAACAATAACTTAGCCTGGGCAACAAAGCAAGACCCCATCTGTACTAAAAACAAAAATAATAGCCAGGCACAGTGGTGCATGCTTGTAGTCACAGGTATTTGGGAGGCTGATTGGGAGAATCCCTTGAGCCTAGGAGTTCAAGGCTGCAGTAGTGCTATAATACCTGGGTGACAGACAAGACTCGGTCACATACGTACATACATACATACATACAACCTTGTTAAATAGACAGGGAAGTCATTATTGTCTTCATTTTGTAACACTAACATTTGTATCGATAACAATAACTAACTCTTATTAGCACTCACTACATGCCAGGCATCGTCCTAAGCATCTTAGCAGTTAACTCATTTACAATGAATTAATGAGAATTATAGATAGCATTTGTCTCATCAGGATGTTTTTGGCTGTAAATAATAGAAATGTCTACTCAACCTGATCTAAAGAAAAACAGTGTTTATTGGCCCACATAACTGGAAAAGCCTAAAGGGGCAGGGATCAGGCATGGTTTCTGTTAGGACCTCAGCTCACGGCTCTGTGAAGCTCTTGCTCCTCCTGGGAAAGCTTCACCTAGAGGCTGATGGCAGATCATTCACAATAGTTGCAGGCCCCATCCTACATCTGCACAGGAAATTATCCAGAAGAAAAGACACCTTCTTGCCCAGCCTTGCCAACAAGAGTCCTGACATTCTCTGGTTGAACAAGGTCACATACTCACCCCTGAGTCAGTAACTAGGGAGTGGTGGTGGGAGAGGGGGGTGCAAACTGAGTGCGTTCAGTCAACTGGGACCTCCCAAGGAATTGAGGGTGGGAGCAGCGTGGGAAGGGTGGATAACAAAATCAAATAGGAAGGGGGAATTGGGGAAAGGGTGTCAAGTAGGCAGTGGGCAATGTTAATTACTGTATTTCCCAACACTAGTTTAGTTTAGATCTTACTGCCAGGCTAGCCACCAGTTACTCTTTCCCCCTCTTTCCTAAATGTCCTTCATAGCATCTTTACTTTTTGCTTCTCTATGGGTTATTCTATGCATTATTGAATATTTGTTTATTAAGTAGAGTTTATGAAACCCCTCAGATTTAAATTACTTTGAAATTTGAAATTAAATTTGAAAATCTTTGAGTTGAAGGTAAGATGCGGATCAAACTAACACATACTATTTTTTTGTCTTTATTGATAGTTTTTGTTTAATTAAGGAATATAAGAAGGGCCAAGTGTGATGGCTCACACCTGTAATCCCAGCATTTGGGAGGCCAAGGCTGGAGGATCACTGGAGTTAGAGACTAGCCTGGGTAACAATGAGACCCTGTTTCTGTTTTAGAAAAAAAGTTTTTTTTAATCAGCCAGGCATAGTCGTGTGCACCTGTGGTTCCAACTACTCGAGAGACCGAGTTTTGATCCCAGGAAGTGGAGGCTGCAGTGAGCCCAGATCACACCACTGCACTCCAGCCTTGGTGACAGAGTGAGGCCCCATCTTTAAAAAAAAGGAAAAGAAATGGCAGAAAGTGAGCCCAGCTTACTTCTCAGGCAGAGATTCATAAGGTAAATGGGGTTTGGGGAGACCCCAGGGTCCATTCCTGGTTTGTTGTTTGTTTTGTTTTTCATATAACAGCTTTATTGACATATACTATACTTTTTTTTTTTTGAGATGGAGTTTCACTCTTATTGCCCAGGCTTGAGCATAGTGGCGCAATCTCATCTCATTGCAACCTCTGCCTCCCAGGTTCAAGTGATTCTCCTGCCTCCGCCTCCTGAATAGCTGGGATTACAGGAGCCTGCCACCACACCCAGCTAATTGTTGTACTTTTAGTAGAGACGAGGTTTTGCCATGTTGGCCAGGCTGGTCTCAAACTCCTGACCTCAGGTGATCCACTCGCCTTGACATATACCATACTTTGTTTACATATTCATACCATATGATTCACTCATTTAAGGTGTGCGATTTAGTGGTTTTTAGTGTATGCAGAGTTATGCAACCATCGCCACAATCAATTTGAGAACATTTTCTTCACACCAAAAAGAAGAACTGTACCCATTAGGAACCACTCCCCATTTCCCTCCAACCCTCCCTCCTCCAGCCTTAGTCAACCATGGATCTCAACTCTCTGTATCTACAGATTTGCTTTTCTAGACATTTCATAAAAACGGAATTTCATTTAAAAAAAAATGAAGTATGTGGCCTTTGTGACTGGCTTCTTTCACTAAGCATAATGTTTTCAAGGTTTAACGATGTTGCACAATGTATCACTATTTTATTCCTTTTTATCACCAAATATTAATAGTATTCCTTTTTTAAATATATGGCTAGACCACATTTCTCTCTTTTTCTAAGATGGGGTCTTGCTCTGTCACCTAGGCTGGAGTGCAGTGGCGCCATCATAGTTCACTGCAACCTCTAACTCTTGGGCTTAAACGATCCTCCAGCCTCCGCCTACCGAGCAGCTAGGACTGCAGGCATGCGCCACTAAACCCAGCTATGCTGCCCTGGCTGGTCTCAAACTCTTGGCACATGAGCCACTGTGCCCAGCCTAGACCACATTTAATTTATCTGTTCAGATAAACATTTGAGTTGTTTCCACTCTTTAGGCTATTAAGAATAATGCTTGGTGGCTCACACCTGTAACCCCAGCACCTTGGGAGGCTGAGGCAGGCGGATCACGAGGTCAGGAGCTTGAGACCAGCCTGGCCAGTATGGTGAAACCCCCGACTCTACTACAAATATAAAAAAAAAAAAAAAAAAAAAAAATTAGCCAGGCATGGTGGCAGGCGCCTGTAATTCCAGATACTTGGGAGGGTGAGGCAGGAGAATCGTTTGAACCTGGGAGGCGGAAGTTGCAGTGAGTCGAGATTACACCACTGCACTCCAGCTTGGACCACAGAGTGAGACTCTGTCTCAAAAAAAAAAAAAAAAAAAAAAAGAAGAATGAGTCTGGCTGGATGTGGTGGCTGGTGCTCATAATCCCAGCACTTTGGGAGACCAAGGCAGAAGGACTGCTTGAGCCCAGGAGTTCAAGACCAGCCTGCACAACATAGTGAGACCTTGTCTCTAAAAATAAATAAATATAATAATAATAATGCTTCTATGGACATTTGTGCACATGGGGTTTTTTTGAGACAATGTCAAATCTGTCACCCAGGCTGGAGTGCAGTAGCACAATCTCGGTTTACTGCAACCTCCACCTCCTAGGCTCAAACAATTCTGCCTCAGCCTCCTGCTGAGGTTACAGGCAGGTGCCACCACACCCGGCTAATTTTTATATATGTATATTTTTAATAGAGATGGGGTTTCACCAGGCCAAGTGTGGTGGCTCATGCTTGTAATCCCAGTATTTTAGGAGGCCAAGGTGGGTGGATCACTTGAGGTCAGGAGTTTGAGACCAGCCTGGCCAACATGGTGAAACCCATTTCTACTAAAAATACAGTAATTAGCCGGGCTGGTGGCAGGAGCCTATATTCCCAGCTAATTGGGAGGCTGAGGCAGGAGAACCAGGGTGGCAGAGGCTGCTGTGAGCCAAGATCGTGCCACTGCACTCTAGCCTGGGCCAGAAAGCAAGAGTTTGTCTCAAAAAAAAAAAAAAAAAAAAATAGAGATGAGGGTTCACCATGTTGGCCAGGCTGGTCTCAAACTTCTGGCCTTAAGTATCTGCCTGCCTCAGCCTTTGTACACATGTTTTTGTGCAGACGTATGTTTTTATTTATCTTGAGTATATACCTAAAAGTGGAAATTCTGAGCCATATGGTAGTCTTCTGTTTCGAAAGTCAGAAATCTGATCTCATGGGATCCCTTGAAGTACTACGTCAAGATAGTCAAAATCAAAGAGATTGCCCTGTAGAACTAAAAGACATACATCAATTAACAATGCAGTTACACATTGTAAGAGACCAGAATACTCAGGCTAGCTATTTGGCAAACATCCTTTCCAATATCAAGGTATCTGAAAAACTGAAAAATTAAATCACTTTACTTAATTAAATTTTTCATAGAGATGAGGTCTCGCTATATTGCCCAGGCTTGTCTCAAACTCCTAGGCTTAAGCAATTCTCTCACTTTGGCCACCCAAAATACAGAGATTACAGGCATGAGCCCTGCACCAAGCCCTTAATTTAACTTTAATTTCATACTCACAATGACTTCCCAAGGTTTATTAAGACTAAATAATTCGTTTCACATTATGTAGCAAGTAGGTAGAAATAACAGCATTTGAACCCAGGTCTTCCTCTTTTCAGAACTGGCCCTCTAAGTACTAGACTAGACACATACTGCTTAAACATCACCACATATTTTACTGTTTATTTGTTGGAAATGACTGTTTCCCCCAATTTTTACTACTTCTGCAGATGATTACTTGAAAAAAGTATATGGTAAGCCAGACATGGTGGCTCATGTCTACAATCCCAGCACTTTGGGAGGCTGAGGCTAGAGGATTGCTTGAGCCCAGGAGTTTGAGACCAACCTGGGAAACATCTCTACAAAAAATTTAAAAAGAATTAGCCAGGTGTGATGGTGCACACCTGTGGTCCCAGCTACGTGGGAGGCTGAGGTGGCAGGATTGCTTGAGCCCGGGAGGTCAAGGCTATAGTGAGCCATGATTACACCACTGCACTCCAGCCCGGGCAACAGAGCAAGACCCGGTCTCAAAAAAATTAAAATTAAATTAAAATTTTACAGAGTATATGCTAATTCTCAGTAGCCTTACTCTCAAAGAGTGACTTGGTATCCAGACTTTGGAGGCCCTTTCATGTGGCTCTCTCTATCCTGACTTCTTATGAGAAGTTGTTCATGATCCCATTTCTGGCACACCTCCTTAAAAAGCACAGTCAGCAGCATCCAAAGTGGCTCCTGGATGCCTGCCCTACAGGGACTTTTGATGATGTCTGTACTATTTTGAGATAAAAAAGAGTTCCGTATCCAGCAGTCCAGAAATATTCATCCCAACATCGGCTTTTAAATTCCTTGGTACATTTACATGACGGAGGCTGCCGAAGACTTGAGATGTTTCCAGATCTACTGTAGCAAGCAGTGTTTCACTCCTTTTTGAGATGAGTTGCAGCTGGGGAAGGCGCTGATCACTACGTGGTGACTAACACCACCATCACGCCTTCAGATACTGCTAATTTTGGAATGACCAGATTTGCTTCACATCTTTTCAGAAAACCAGAGTTGTTCACCTGTGCTTGCTGGTATTCTCACACTAAATTGCGTGGTCAAGGTAAAATATTATGGAATTTACATCATTGTTAGATGTAATTATGTGATAAAATATTCTTCTTTTTCCCTTTGAGATGCATACTAAAAAGATTTGGGATGAAACTGAAGAGTAAGAAGTTGCCCCTAAAAGAAGAGCCTATGAGAGGCAGATACAATTGAATATTTAATACAAGCAATTAAAAAATGCATACCCATTACTTGAATCACTGAGATTTGTGCAACCTTTCAGATCTGACGGAAATTATTTACACTGAAGTGCACAGAGAACAGCAAAGATAAACTATACAGCACATGTGTCAAGAAGTGACATATTAGGTGAGGATAAGTGATACTTGAATATCACAAGATCAAGTTAACATCACCAAATAAAAAGATTGTAACAGTTTCAAGCCATAAAGACTGATGTATGGAGCAATAACCCATCCTTGCAAGGAGAAGTTATTCTTGCAGTGGTTGTTTCTAATCTTTGCTCTTGGCTGCTGCCCTAGATAAATTAAGGTTGAAGCTTTCAGGATGTATGAGGTTGAATTTACAGTGACAAAAGGTACAGGGCGTGCAGACCTAAGGATTGCTGCCTTAAAGAATAGGTAAAGGATGGGTAGCCATCTGATTCTTTATCTATATAACAATTTGCTTAATTCTTTATAAATTTTGGTCAGGGGGGGTCAATCGTGAGTTCTGCTGTTTTCTATACTCAGCTACGTTATGTGTCAATTCTAATTTAAGTTCAATGTCTTACGAAAACCAAAAAAAAAAAAAAAAAAAAATCAGCTCTCAACCATTCATCTACTTTATGTGTTATCCAAGACCTCTGCCTTGGTTTCTCAAACTGCTAACCATCTTTTTTGCCATTCCCTTGAGGAAATACAAGGGTATATATTTTTTTAAGTCCCTTTTACCCCCTGCTTGAGCGATTCCAGTAATAGGACATTTGGAAGTAAAGAAAGAAAAGAAAAGACAGCTAAGACCTAGAGAAAATCATGGTGACACAATTTCAGTAGTTTAAATGAACTTCGGAAGCTGTTTGTGGCTTTTTATTATTTATGCTTCACCTCTTATCAAAAACAAACCCAGTGTAATTGGCTTGTGTATGTTCAGTAAATACCTCAAAATCCTAGTTAGTAGTAATTTCTTTCTGCCACTAAGTCACTTTGACTCACTGAGCACTAATCAATAAAGAAAACTGGGAATTCTCAAGCAATTGAGAATATCTGACCTTCAAATGCTGATAGGCTACAGTTATGAAATTCCAGGGCCAAAAATATTCTGTATTTGTATGGTGAATGTATTTTCTAAAGTTAAAAGTGAGACATATTATCTGATAATGAGATGAAATATTTTAACTCGGCCGGGCATGGTGGTGCATGCCTGTAATCCAGGCACTTTGGAGGCCAAGGCGGGCGGATCACCTGAGGTCGTGAGTTCAAGACCAACCTGACCAACATGGTGAAACCCCGTCTTTATAGAAAAAAAAAAAAAGAAATATTTTAACTCACATTTTGCCACCATACACACTTGACAGTTAAAAAAATATTTTGGCCAGACTTGGTGGCTCATGCCTCGAATCCCAGCACTTTGGGAGGCTGAGGCAGGCAGATCACTTGAGGCCAGGAGTTACAGACCAGCCTGGCCAACATAGTGAAACCCTGTTTCTATTTTTTTTTTTTTTTTTGAGTCAGAGTCTCACTCTGTTGCCCAGGCTGGAGTGCAGTGGTGCCATCTCGGCTCACTGCAACCTCCACCTTCCAGGTTCAAGCAATTCTCCTGCCTCAGCCTCCTGGTAGCTGGAATTACAGGCACACACCACCATGCCCAGCTAATTTTTGTATTTTCAGTAGAGACGGGATTTCTTCATGTTGGTCAGCCTGGTCTTGAACTCCTGACCTCATGATCCGTCCACCTTGGCCTCCCAAAGTGCTGAGATTACAGGCGTGAGCCACCACGCCGGGCCAAAAAACCTGTTTCTAGCAAAAATATGAAAAAATTAGTTGGGTGTGGTGGTGCACACCTGTAATCCCAGCTACTCAGGAGGCTGAGGCATGAGAATCACTTGAACCCAGGAGGCAGAAGCTGCAATCAAACCGCTGCACTCCAGCCTGGTCTACACTCTGTCTCGGGAAAAAAAATTTATCTATTTTGCCATTCTACTCCCTTTTCATAATTGCTTTCATTGTTGTATATTGGGCAGCCTTGGTCTTAAACCCTTTTGATATGGTTTGAATGTTTCCTCCAAAACTCATTACCAGTATACCAGTATTGGAAGGTAGAGCCTTTAAGACGTGGTTTAGCCCGGGCCTTAGAAATGGATTAATGCTGTTTTGGGGGAGTAGGTTAGTATCTCGGGAGTTGTTTCCTGACAAAGGATAAGTTCAGCCCGCTGTTTCTCTGTGTCTCACAAGCCTACTTGCTCTCCTGCCTTCTGTCATGGAATGCCCCTCGCCCAATGCTGGTGCCATGCTCTAGGACTTCCCAGCCTTCAGAATCAGAAGCCAAATAAGCTTATTTTTTACAAAATAAAATACACAGTCTGTAGTATTCTATTGTAACTATAGAAAATGGACTAAGATGCATTGCATTCATTAAGATGGGAACCAAAACAAAGAACACACGTATTAAAGAGAAAAAAGTCTAAAATGAAATAGCGGTAAAGTAACTGGAAATCCTGGTACTCAGATGTTTAATATTCAGCAATGTTAGATCATTATTTTTAATAAACTTATTTTGGGGAACAGTCATTAGGACATTTTTTAAAAGGGCTTACAATTTTGGCAGATCTGATTTGTAAGAACAAAAAGGGAGAAAATCAATCCTGCTGTAGTTAGCACTGGGTGGATTATTCTTAGAGTATTGTGTACAAATTTGGTTTCTCTAATTAAAGAAAGGTGTGCACAACTTGGGAGCTGTACCAAAAATTCAACCAAAACATTCAGAGGCTAGAAAATAATCCATATGGAATTTATCATACAGATATACTCACACAAATGGAAAATAATGAATGTTCATGTTTACTCACTACACTATTTGTAATAGCAAAATATTGGACTCCATCTAGAAGTTCATTAATATGAGATTGGTTAAATGCATAATGGCACATCTATAAAGTGAAATTTACTATAGCTGTAAAAGAGATTGAGAAAACTATGTTTTGTTGTGGAAAGATTTCTAAGATTCATTGTTAAGTGAAACAAGCAAGGTACACAACTATGTATGTAATACATGCTACTATCATGTTAAAGTGAAAAGAGGAATGAGATATATATATTTTTTTTCTTTTTTGAGATGGAGTCTCACTCTGTCACCCATGCTGGAGTGCTGGCAATCTTGGCTCATTGCAACCTCTGCCTCCTGGGTTCAAGCAATTCTTCTGCCTCAGCCTCCCAAGTAGCTGGGATTTTAGGTGTGCGCCACCACACCTGGCTAATTTTTTGTATTTTTTTAGTAGAGATGGGGTTTCACTGTGTTAGCCAGGATGGTCTCAATCTCCTGACCTCGTGATTCACCTGGCTTGGCCTCCCAAAGTACTGGGATTACAGGTATGAGCCACCATGCCTGGCCTAGTGATATGTATTTATATCTGCTGTGTATAAATAAAAATGATCTCTGGAAGTACACACATGAAATCAATAACAGTGATTGCCTATAAAGGGTAGGCAGGAACTAGATGAACAGGCGATGGAAGGATAGAGAGACTTTATTGTATAGCTTTGTATACTTTTGATTTTTGACTCTTTCAAATGTATCACTTATTTAAGAACCCAAATAGATAATTTTAAATGACAACAAAAAGGAAAAGAAATAATTATGAAGAATTGTTAGAGGGACGAGGACTTAAATTGTGTCTGCACTTCTGAAGAACCTAAGTAACACATCTTAGCTGAGTATCTCCACAATCAGTATTAATTACCCCACGGTTAACTCAATTGCAAAGACAAAGAATAAATAAATTGATTGTACCACAATATAGTTCACTCATAATTCAAAGGCCTGGCTGTATTCACAAAAGAGAAGACCAAATTAGTAGCAGATTTTTCCAAAATGACAAAGAACTAGTCAATGAAAGAGTAACACAATTCAGTACTCTCTAGACTTAATAATGGTTGAAATGCATTTAGAGTTTGCAAACTGCTTTCACATATATTATCTCATTTGCTCTCTTTTCTTTTTTTAAGAGACAGAGTCTCCCTCTGTCACCCAGGCTGGAGTGCAGTGGCACAATCACAGCTTACTGCAGTCTTGAACTCCTGGGCTCAAGTGATCCTCCCACCTCAGCCTCCTGAATAGCTAGGACTGCAGATGCACACCACCCTACCTGACTAATAAAAAAAAATGTTTTTTGTGGGAATGGGGGTCTCACTATGTTACCCAGGCTAGTCTTGAACTCCTGGTCTCAAGCAATCCTCCCATCTCAGCCTCCCCCAAGGGCTGGTGTGAAAAATGTGAGCCACCATGCCTGGCCTGATCCATTTTTATAAAAACATTATGTGATATATAGGCCAGAAACTTCTATTTTCATTTACAAATGAGAAATGGAAATAAAGAGAAGATGAATACTTGCTGATGGTCTCGACCACTAGAACATGTTATGTGAAATTGGGACTAGCTTGAAAAATGGGAGGCGTATAATCACCAAGGGCTTGCCCAGTCATTGGACTCCTTAGAAGTACTTATAGTGTTTAAATTCATCTACTTCTGCTTTTTGCCCTGACTTTATCTCTCAATTGTTAATTTTTCTCTAATCTGGCCCAAGGGTTTAGCTGAATTTCTGACGTATCTTATTTTTCATAGCAAAAGGCACAGAAATAAGTTTTTTTTTTTTTTTTTAGACAGGGTCTTGTTATGTTGCCCAGGCTGGAGAGCAGCGGCTATTCACGGCAGGTGTGATCCCACTACTGATCAGCACGGGAGTTTTTGACCTGCTCCGTTTCCGACCTGGGCCAGTTCACTCCTCTTTAGGCAACCTGGTGATCCCCTGCTCCCGGGAGGTCACCGTATTGATGCCGAACTTAGTGTGGACACCCGATTGGCATAGCGCACTATAGCCCAGAACTCCTGGACTCAAGCAATCCTCCCACCTCAGCCTCCCAAGTAGCTGGGACTACAGGCACGTGCCACCGTGCCCGGCAGAAATTCTTTTTTATCTTCCATCCATTCTATCTTAAATATTAATGCACATAAGAATCACAAGGAAAACTTATTAAAATGCAGATTCCTGTCACCTCTTTCCAAAGATCCTAGATCCTGACTCACTGATCATCAGTGGAGCCCAGGAATATGCTTTTCCATAAACGTGACTATTATACCAGCAGTCTGACCCTAAATAATATGTTCAACAAGTGAGATTATTGTAACTAGCAACTCTGCATGGCTAATTTAAATCAAAGAGGCTTCTCAGATCCCCTTGCAAGCTCATTATTGCTACTACAAAGAGGCAAAGATGAGGAGCTGGGAATGATGATTAGCCCCTAGTGAGTTAAATGAAGCCCATAAGGACAGCACACCATGCTAATATTTGCCTGGCATTCAGGAGAAGGCATAAAATTAAATAAAAATGAAACAGATTCTTATCCTTTACCTCTGAAACTCTGAAAGTATAAGATTAAAGTTGTCTTAGGGGGCCTGCATAAGCTGCCTCTTTGCTTCTAAGGAGAATTTCAAGTATTGACTATGTCTACCAAAGACTTAAGTAGCTTGAGATTTGGTTACCCTAGTGACTGCCTTCTCCCTCTGCAGTGCTGCAGATATTTGAGATCTGGCTGGGGACATCTTACAGTTCCTCAATTCCACTGATGGAAGAGGGACAGAAACAGCAGAGGCCTCTTCATGGCAACGCCTATTTACATAACTTTCTCCTCACTCCAACCCTGGGGAAGCCCCTAGTGTGCCTTCTTTGAGAATTTTGGCCAACATTTATCATTCTTCAGCTGCCCTCTCCATAAGAGATTATTTGGTGAAAGCTGCTTTAAAATTATTTTAAATGGCTTAATGCCTAAAGCACACATTTGTCATCTGCTAAAGGCTTTTACAGTTTTACATAACTTAGTGTTTTTCACTTTGTACTTATGCCCCAAGGTAATTATTCCAAAGGACATACTTTTATTAATTGAAATAATAAAATACTTTATAGGTGTTCTAATGAAATGTGGTGATTTGAAGTTTAAACGGTGTATGGAGTCATTCTAGAATACCCACAAAGCCCACCTTGGTAAAAGCCAAATGGAAAAGTCTGGAGGGAGAATGAAACTAAGGAAGAATTTGATAATGGTGAGATCACAGAAACAATGAGGAGAATTGTAAGAGAAGTCCCATGGGCTTTAGAAAGACATATTCACCAGAAATTTCATTTGTTAATTGCTTTTCCTTGATTCAAAGATTAGCAGGTGTCAGTATAGCTCCTTGCCCTGTCTTTCATTAGAATATGTCCTCTTCAAAAGTAGGAGTCGTTCTGAGCTGGACCACTCACTGGCCTTAGGCAGTCACTTAATGCCTATTAGCTAATTTCCCGCTCTCTGTACTCCTCAGTTATTACTTGACCATTAGTCTTCTTTCCAAGAAGAAAACACATAGATCCAGTAACTAGAAGTTTAAGGATGAAACTGCATTCTCTATGACATTCGCCTCAAACCTCTGAACTTTCACTAATAAACATAACAAGGAGGCTTAGATGAGTGGATCTACTTCTGTCTCTTGGTAACATCTTTATCTGAAGATTTTATAACATTCTTATTTGGGTGGATCATGGAAAAATAAGTAACAGATTTTATAACAGCTCAAAGGTGTAGGCCAGGACAGAGCCTGAGTGACTGACCAGAAAGAACAGTCTCCAGGGAAAAGCAGAGAGGCATCTGAAAAGTTCTGTCTTTATCATTCTTGTGTTACCCAGTTTCCTCATCCAGAATTGCACCACTAAGAGTTCTTTCGTTTCTCCCTCTCTGTCTTCCTTCCTTTCTCCCTCTCTGTCTCTCTTTCTTTCTTTCTCTTTCTCTCTCTTTCTTTTGTTCTTTCTTTTTTCCTTTCTTTCTTTCTCTCTTTCCTTCTTTCCTTCTTTCTGGAGTTTTGCTCTTATGGCCCAGGCTGGAGTGCAGCGGCATGATCCCAGCTCACTGCAACCTCTGCCTCCTGGGTTCAAGTGATTCTCCTGCCTCAGCCTCCCGAGTAGCTGGGATTACAAGCATGCGCCACCATGCTCAGCTAATTTTGTATTTTTAGTAGAGATGGGGTTTCACCATGTTAGCCAGGCAGGTCTCAGACTCCTGACCTCAGGTGATCCGCCCACCTCAGCCTCCCAAAGTGCTGGGATTACAGGCATGAGCCATTGTGCCACGCCTGTAGTTTTTTTCTTTTCTTTCTTTCTTTTTTTTTTTTTTTTATAGGACGGGGTTTCACCATGTTGGTCAGGCTGGTCTTGAACTCCCGACCTCAGGTGATCCACCCGCCTTGGCCTCCAAAGTGCTTGGATTACAGGCGTGAGCCACCACGCCTGGCCGCCTGTAGTTTTTTCAAAACTAGGAGATAGGTGGGACATTTGGGAAGCTATGACTGTAGCTGCTGCCACCTAAATACAGACCAGAACTACCAATCGTGATTACCAAGACAGAGACATATTTTATATCTGTGCACCAAAACAGTAGCCACTAGCCACATGGGACTATTGAGCGCTTGCTTGTGCCTTGTGTGACTAAGGATGTAAATTTTCTTTTCTTTTTTTTTCTTTTTTAATTATTATAGGGGCGGGGTCTCAACATATTGCCCAGGCTGGGCTCAAACTCCTGAGCTCACTTTGGCCTCACGAACTGCTGGGATTATTGGCGTGAGCCACCGTGCCTGGTCAAGGAAGTGAATTTTAAATTTTATTTAGTTGTAATGAATTTGAACTTAAATAGCTACATGCAACTAGCGGATACTGTATTGGACAGTGCAGTTCTAGACTTTCAGGTGACTTTTCTAGATATTAGACGCCAAGTCCAGATTTCTAGACTGGTTGAGGCTTCACCTTAACCAACTCCTGAGCTTGGACCCAAAGTAAAAGAAATAGGTGGTTGAAAAGTGAAAGGGTGGAGAGAAAAAAATTACCCTAATCTATTGTTAAGGTGAAAGAATGACACGTATACAATTCTAAACCAAGTAGATAAAAAAGGAAAACATAGTTGATCATCCCAACATTTAGTATCTATACGAGACCTACAAACTATCTTGCTTTTTTTTCTCCCTTAACTGAATGGAGAGAATTGACAGATGAATTTGACATTCTGTAGTACAGTGAAATATAAATGAAAAACAAACACCAGGCAGGCCTAAGTGGATGTGGATTGAATTAAATATTTACACGCCGCACAGCAGATCTTTTGTAAAGAGCAAGTTTATAAACCAGAAGTTTCAATAATAAAAGGGGGTGTGAATGGTTTTATTTATATCAACCTGCTGCTTGACACCTAGGCCACTGGCAATCTATCCCAGCCAGCAGGTGACCTAAGTATCACAAAACAGAGTTATTCAATTGCCTTTTTTTTTTTTTTTTTGGGGGGGATGGAGTCTCACTCTGTCACCCCAGGCTGGAGTGCAGTGGTGTGACCTTGGCTCACTGCAACTGCTGCCTCCAGGGTTCAAGTGCTTTTTTTGCCTCAGCCTCCCGAGTAGCTGGGACTACAGGTATGTGCCACAAAACCTGACTGATTTTTTTGTATTTTTAGTAGAGACGGGATTTCACCATGTTCGTCAGCTCCCTCCTGACCTCAAATGATTTACCAGCCTGGGCCTCCCAAAGTGCTGGGATTACAGGTATGAGCCACCTCGCCCAGCCTTCAGTTGTTTTAAAACTGCACTGTTATGTATAAATAAACACAAAAGATGAGAGGTATGTACACCAAAAAATGTTCATAGTGGTTATTTATATTATTGTAGTTAGGTTATTGTTATTATCGCCTTTATACTTTTCTGTTTTCTCCATATTTTTAGTATTGAGCTGTAACAGGTTTTTGTTGTTGTTTTGTTTTTTATTTATTTATTTTTTTAATTGAGACGAGGTTTCACCATGTTGGTCAGACTGGTCTCGAACTCCTGACCTCAGGGAGTCCACCCGCCTCGGCCTCCCAAAGTGCTAGGATTACAGGTGTGAACCACCACACCCGGCCTTTTTTTTTTTTTTTTTTTTTTTAAGACAGAGTCTTGCTCTGTTACCCAAGCTGGAGTGCAGTGGCTTGATTACGGCTCCCTGTAATGTTGAACTCCTGGACTCAAGTGATACTCCTGCCTCAGCTTCCTGAACAACTAGGATATCTGGCTAAAAAAAAATTTTCTTTGTTTGTTTGTAGAGACAAGGGTCTCACTATGTTACCCAGGCTAGACTTGAACTCCTGACCTCAAGTGATCCCTCAGCCTTGCCCTCTCAAAGCTTTGGGATTATGGGCCACCGCAAATGCCCTAAAACATTTCTTCAGAACACATTTTTTCAACAGAGGAAAGCACAGAAAATAGTAAAGTAAACGCTCACGTGCCTACCATCAAGACTGAACAGTTAGTTGTTCATAGTTTGTTATATTTGTTTTGCACTTTTTTTGAAGAAAGAAACAAAACACTATAGCTATAGCTGGACCCTTTTGTATACATTTCCCCAGTGCCATTGCACTTTCTCCCCAAGAGCAACCTTTGACATGAATTTAGAAGGTTTTCCTGTCCCTTTTCCTATCCATTGCAGGCAGGAGATTTTGTACCCCGGTGCACTGTCTCTCGCAGTGCCTTAGGTAGCCCTGGTCTTAGGTTTTCATTCTGCCCCAAGAGCTGCCATTCTAAGTACTTTTCCTACACGCGTGTGTGTGTGTGTGTGTGTGTGTGTGTGTGTATATTATATATATATGCATTTATTGTGCATTTTAAAACACACAAAGCATGTATATATGTAATATATAAGCATGTATGTTACAAAAGCATGTATATAAGTATTATAGATAAGAAGCAGCATATGCTTTGTGTGTTTATTTTATTTTGGAAATGGAGTTTCATTCTTGTCGCCCAGTCTGGGATGCAATGGCGCGATCTCGGCTCACTGCAACGTAAAAACTGAATGAAAAGAGTAATTTGCAGAAACACACGCAATATAATTTATTGTGCATTTTTAAACACACAAAACAGGACTACATGACGGTCGTATGTGTGTGTGTGTGTGTACATATATACATATGTACATTATACATATATGAACTCAGGCCAGGCGCTGTTCACACCTGTGAGGCTGTGAGCATTTTGGGGGTCCAATGTGGGTGGCTCACCTGAGGTCAGGAGTTCGAGACCAGCCTGGCCAACATGACGAAACTCCCCTTGATACTAAACATAAAAAAAAAATAGCTGGTGTGGTGGTGGGCACCTGCCTGTAATCCCAGTTACTCCGGAGGCTGAGGCTGGAGAATTGCTCGACCCTGAGACTCTTTTCATTCAATTTTATGTTTCTGAAAGATGTTAAAACATAAACACATACCTTAATTAGAAAAATTATTTTTCGGCTGGGTGCAGTGCCTGTAATCCCAGCACTTTGGGCGGCCGAGGCGGGTGAATCACCTGAGGTCAGGAGTTCAAGACCAGCTTGGCCAACACGGTGAAACCCTGCCTCTACCAAAAATACAAAAATTAGCCAGGCCTGGTGGCAGGTGCCTGTAATCCCAGCTACTCGGGAGGCAGAGGCAGGAGAATCACTTGAGCCCAGGACACAGAGGTTGCAGTGAGCCAAGATCTCACCATTGTACTCCAGCCTGAGTGACAGAGTGAGACTCTGGAAAGAAAGTCTCACTTTTTTTCCAGAAAAAAAAAAAAGAAAGGAAAAAGAAAAATTATTTTTGAAAAGGTGTTCCCTCAAAAACCAGCAGCATGGCCAGGTGCAGTGGCTTACACCTATAATCCTAGCACTTTTGGAGGCCAAGGCAGGAGGATTGCCTGAGCTCAGGAGGTTGAGACCAGCCTGAGCAGCATAGTGAAACCCCATCTCTACTAAAATACAAAAAATTAGCCAACATGATTGCTCTCATCTACAGTCTCAGCTCCTGGGAGGCTGAGGCAGGAGAATTGCTTGCCTGGAGACAGAGGTTGCAGTGAGCCAACATCTCACCACCGCACTCCAGCCTGGGTGACACAGCAGGACTCCATCTCCGATAAAACAAAACAAAACACAATAATAAAAGGAAAACTTTTTTTTCTAGAATTCTGTGGTGTGTATTTTCACATCACCTCATTTGGGATTCCTAACAAGTCTAGGAAGCAGGAATTATTATTAATCCCACCTAACAGATCAGGAAACATCATTCAGGAAGTTGAGACTTGCCCAGGGCTAAATAGGTAACAAGAGGCTGAACCTGCAATCACACCTGGCTTTCACCCCCTGGCTTTGCAGGCGGGAGATGGTGGACCCCGATGCACTGCCTCTTACGGTGCCTTGGGGAGGTCCAGCCTGGGGTTTTCATTTTGCCCTAAGAACTGTCAATGGAGAGTAAAAACTGTTGGGCAAACTTCTCCCTTGCTGACCAAAGAAAGGCAAGAGTCAAGAAATCAGGAAGAGGGAAGAGAAACAGAGCAAATGAGGAAAACAGAAAGAGAAAATAACAAGCTGGAACGTTGGTGGCTCTGTGGTAAAAAGAGAGGAGAAAATAAATAGAGAGACAATGGTCATTTTGGTCGGGTGTATGGGGTGACTAAATTTTGCCCTGGATGTTCACAGCTTGGAAAAGACAGACCAAGGTTGATGAAGATGGATAGGAGAAACAGGTTCGACGCCATTCTGCCCCACATCTTTCAGTGCCTCTGCTGGCAACCCCAGGGCTGGAGGGTGGGGCTGAGAGCAACTCATCACTTCCCCTAGAGCAGAGTTTCCCAAAATATAGCAGACACCAAAGATAACGTTAGATATTACAGTAACAGGCATTAGTTGAATGGCGGAGCACAAAAATGAGATCTTTTGCAATCATTTTAATCCCTCTCTCCCCAATTGGCTGAACAGTCTGAATCAAGTGGAGTAGCAAAAGAAATATTTTGTTTTCTTTAATTACCACCTTTCACCACACTCAATCTCTCTCTCATTGCAGGGAAGAAAGTTTACTCCCTCTTTCCCGATATTTTCCATGTTCTCGGTAAGCCATTAACTTGAAGAAAGGTAAGTTTTCCTTAACTACCTCTTGGGCAGAGCCCATAAGTGTCTGATCAGTTTTAGTTACCAGAAAAAGCCAGTGTAGTTTAAATGTTTAATTTCGTATCCAAATTAGTGTTGGCCTGGTGCCCTCCTGCATCCCTCTAGGTTCCTTTCTCCTCCGAGGAAGGGGACACATGCCTTCCTTCCACAAGAGATGCCCTGTGGTCCTCTTGGCTGCATGGCTTCTCCCTGGCTACTGACTCTCACAGCAGTGTGAGAGTGAGTCATTTGGTGAGCTGTGCAGTTCCCTGACATGGGAGGGTCGCCGGGCTTGACCACTTCCACTGGCCCTCAGCTCCCATTCCTAGGGGTCACAATTAGGGTGGCACACATCCAAACTCCACGGGGTGTACACTGGGCTTCCCAGATCTGCTCGCACTCCACCAGCTTCGAATTGCACCCTTTCGACTACCCCAGTCTCAGCCATTCTCCCAGGCCTCTCACTGCCTCAGGGGAGGGAGGCTCCTGAACCTCCAAGTTATGCTGCCTCCCCACCCAACCCCAGCCCCTCTCCCCCCGCATCTCCAGCTCCACTTCCATGGACTGTGAGTGGATGATGATGAAGCCGCAGGAGCGCGGTGATAAGCTCTGAGGAGGTGTCTGGTCTCAGTCTTTCAGCTCTGCAGAATAGCGGAGAGTGCAAAAGCCCTGTGTTCTCACCCATGGACCCCAGTCTCCAGTGTGATTACATCTAGTATGGCTAAGCCGCCTCTCTCACGCTTAGCCTCCTTTCTGTCCCTACTCAGAGAGAGAAAGTCCTCTTTAGGCAACAGCATCTATCCACAAACTAAGACCATTTGGCATTCTTTGTGCTTATTTGCACTGTACAGTCATGCATTGCTGAACAACAGGATACGTCTGGGAAATGCAACATTAGGTGATTTCATCATTGTTCAAACATCCTAGAGTGCACTTACACAAACCCGGATGACACAGCCTTCTACACATCCAGGCTGTATGATATAGCCTGTGGTTCCTGGGCTACAAACCTGGACGGTGTGTATACTGCACAGTGCTGAATACTGCAGGCAATTGTAACACAATGGGAAGTATTTGCGTATCTAAACATAGAAAAGGTACAGTAAAAATACACTATGAAAGATATTTTTTTAAAGGAACGCCTGTCTAGGCACTTTCAATGAATGGAGCTTACAGGACTGGAATTTGGGTGAGTCATGAGTGAGCAGTGAGGCAATGTGAAGGCCTGGAACATTCTGTGCACTACACTTGGGCTACACTAAACTTATTTTAAAATTTTTTCTTTCTTCAATAATATATTAGCTTTTTAAATTTTTTTAAATTTTTATTTTTTATTTGAGACAGAGTCTCTCTCTGTTGTCCAGATTGGAGTGCAGTGGCACGATCTTGGCTCACTGCAACCTCTGCCTCCCGGGTTCAAGTGATTCTCATGCCTCAGCCTCCCAAGCAACCGGTATTACAGGTGCCCACCACCATGCCCCGCTAATTTTTATGTTTTTAGTAGAGACGGGGTTTCACCATGTTGGCCAGGCTGGTCTCAAACTCCTGACCTCAAGTGATCCACCCGCCTCAGCCTCCCAAAGAGCTGGGATTACAGGTGTGAGTCACCGCGCCCGGCCTTTTTTTTTTTTTTTTTAACAGAAAGTTGGATTTGTTAATGGGCATTAGGAGGGGACAGCACAGTGGAAGCCCTCATGAGCGCAGAGTTCGCTACTTGTCTAGAAGGACGCGAGTATGCAAGGGGATGTATCGTACCCCACAGCCATCTGGGATAAGCTGCTTCTCAGCCACGTGTCTTCAAATTTATCCGAATCCAGGGTGGTAAAGCCCAGTCTCTGACATCTGGGTCTTCAGGCGCCGGGAACCTGTCCTTGGCCCTGCGTAGTCACATGCTCCGTGTTCTGCGGGTTGGTGCTCACGCACTTGACTACCCGGCCGCCCCTGTGAACCCGGCCCCTGCAGCTGGGGCTTTCCATAAGGCACCCGCAGGCCTGTCTGGAGCCTGCAGCCCCAGCGCAGGACTAGACCTGTACAGCCGCTGACGCTGACGGGGTGGGGCCGCGCTGGGAGTTGAAAGAGTCCCTGCCACCACTTCTACCGTGCGCTCCGCATAATTTGTGCGCAGCCTCCCGGGATGCAGTGGGGGAGCGGCTCGTGTTCATTAGACACCAGGTGGCCGCAGAGGGGGGGTCTCACCACGTGGCTAGAGAGGGGGAAGGCTTTTGCCTTCTTCCGTCACAGGTAAAAGATACACATGTTGGCAAGGGGGACACTCCCAGCCCTCAGCAGAAGCGAGGCTTGGGGTGCAAGCGCGTTCTTGCAATTCCAGCAACACCGGAGGCGCGGCCCTTGGCAACGCCGTGGTCTTCCAGGGTGCAGAAGAAAAGATCCCTCTGTAATCTTATGCGACCACCATCGCATACACGGCCTGTAGTTGACTGAAACGTTATCTGGCGCCTGACTGTAGTAACTTTCTCTTTACCATAGAGATCTGATTTTTATTTGTAAGGTTTTTTGTTTGTTGCTTTTCTGAGACAGGGCCTCACTCTGTCACCCAGGCTGGAGTGCAGTAGTGTGATCTTGGCTCACTGCAACCTCGATCTTTCCGGCTCAAGCAGTCCTCTCACCTCAACCTCCCAAGTAGCTGGGACCACAGGTATGCGTGCACCACAATCCGAGGCAAATTTTTGCATTTTTTGTAGAGATGGGGGGTTTCGCCATATTGCCAAGGCTGGTGTTGAACTCCTGAGCTCAAGTGATCTACCTGCCTCGGCCTCCCAAAGTTCTAGGATTACAAGTGTGAGCCACCAGCACTTGGCCTCATTTACAAGTTTTTTAAAATCCAAGTTGGTTTTAATAAAAATATTAGGTTAATAATTAACTGTACAGGTGGTAAGAAGCCATTCTGGAAAAATAGTGAAAGTGGCATTTGAAAGACTGAAGTTTCTGAAACACTGCTTAAGAAATGAGTTAAATCCAGCAAAGGGATGTGGTGTAAAGTAGTGCTTGCTTACTAATAAGCATGTACTAAATGTCAGCTATTTGCTACAGTACTGAAAGCCTCCTATGTGCTGGTGGGTTTTTAAAAGCAGTTTTATTGCGATATAATTTCTTTCTTTCTTTCTTTTTTGAGACTGAGTCTCACTCTTTCGCCTAGGTTGGAGTGCAGTGGTACCATCTTGGCTCACTGCAACCTCTGCCTCGGTGGCTCAAGCGATTCTAATGCCTCAGCCTCCCAAGTAGCTGGAATGACAGGCTTATGCCACCATGCCCAGCTAATTTTTGTATTTTTAGTACATGGTTTCACCATGTTAGTCAGGCTGGTCTCGAACTCTTGACCTCAGGTGAGCCACCTGCCTTGGCCTCCCAAAGTGCTGGGATTACAGGTGTGAGCCACCGTGCCCGGCCGAGATATAATTTCTACACCATAAAATGTCACTATTTTAAGTGTACTATTCGATAACTTTTAGTCCATCTACGGTTGTGCACCCCTCACCACAATCCAATTTTAGAACACTTTCATCACCCCAAAAAGATCTCTCATGCCCATTTGCTCTCCCTGTCCTGTTCCCCAGCCCCAGGCAAACCTAAGGTACTTTAAGTCTCTGTAGCTTTGCCTTTCCTCATGTAAATAGACTCATTCAATATGTCATCTTTTTTGTCTGGCTTCTTTCACTTAGCATAATGTTTTTGCAGTTCAGTTATGAATAATACTGCTATGAACATTCACACACAAGTCTTTGTGTGGACATATGTTTTCATTGCTCTTGGGTAGATGCCCAGGCATAGAATTGCTGGGTTATATGGTAAATTTATGTTTAACGTTTTAAGAAACTGCCAAACTGTTTTTCGAAAGTGGCTGCACCATTTTACATTTCTACCAGTGAAGCATGAGAGTGCCAGGTGCTGTACATCTATTATTTTGAATGCATGTGTGTGGGCATTTCATAACCACTGTTTTAGAGATGAGAAACCTGTGGTTGCAAGAGGTTAACTAACTTGCAGAAGGTCATTCAGCCTGACAAAGCCAGTATTCAACCCCATCTTGTTCCAAATCCCATCCTTTTCTCCTGGGGACTGCCTCTGTGCTGGGTGTTTGTGCTGGCTGACAGGGTTGGGGGGAGGGCACTGCAGTCACTTCTAGCTCACTCTGTGGAGCCACCCAACTGATCAGGTGAACCATGGAGCCTGTGGCCAGGGAAAAGGAAGTAGGGCTAGTCTTTTTGGACCAGATACCAAGCCCCAACAATGATTTACGTGACTCATTTATCTCTTTTACGTTTAGAATGAAACTTCAGTTCAGATTAACCAGTGACACAACAAAGAAACAAGCTGAGCGCTATAAAGAGTCCCCATCACGGTGGACTTTGACAGCCTCGTTATCACTTGGCTGGCCACAGAACAGGGAGAGGAGATTTTTGCTTTCCTCTGTCTCTGAGTCAGCAAGTAGTTAGTTACTGAAATCACATCCGCTAACAAGTCCAGGCAACTGCTGACTGCATTGTTCCCGTTGCCTTGTTTTGTACGGTTAGCCAAAACACAACAGCAGGGTGCATAAATTGATTATATAAAGACATGGGAAATGGCATAGTCAAATTGAAAACATCAAGCAAAAATTATTGCTTTCTATAATCTTTATCTTCAGCAGGATTTTAATATAAGCCTATCTTCTCTTATCCATATCTTTCTATTTCACTGGCTCCAGAGGGACGATGTTAGGGTAAACAAGCATGGAGTTGGCATTTTCATTCAACCATCCTTGACAGTAGGGGTGTGTCTGGTTCAGCTTCGTATTCCCCACAGTGCGCAGCATGACGTCATTTAACACTGACCTTCCTATCTTGCCTGGACTATTGTCGTCTGTCTCCCACTAGCCATCCTCCATCCATAGCTCCTCTATCCAGGCCACTTTCTACACTTCTTTTTGAATTATCTTTCTAATATGCATTTTTTATTCAAGAAGAAATGATGACATTGCATTGTTTTTATTTTTAGAGACAGAGTCTTGCTGTGTTGCCCAGGCTGGAGAGCAGTGGCGTGATCATAGTGCACTGCAGCCTAGACCTCTGGTGCAAGAGCGATCTCCCACCTCGCCCCCACTCCCACCTCCTAATAGCTGGGACTATAGGTGTGCTCCACCACACCCAGCTAATTTTAAATTTTAAATTTTAATTAATTAATTTATTTTTTTTGCAGAGACAGGGTCTCACTATGTTGCCCAGGCTAGTCTTAAAGTCCTGGCTCAAGTGATCCTCCTGCCTCAGCCACCCAAAGCCCTGGGATTACAGGCATGAGCCACTGCACCTGGCTAATGACATTTTATTATTTGATTAGATTCATGGTGCTGTGAATACAACAAAGGTGATACCATACATGTCCATGTATTTTAAAGATGCCTATTGATCTATGGGATGGCCAAAATAAAAGAAAAAATATTTTAAGGCTGTCAATTGCTATGAAACAAAGTTCATATTCTTTAGCAGATCATGAAAGATCATTATATAACCTGGCTTACTGACCTACAGCTTTGTTTCTCATCATACAATTCCCCTTTCTGCTCTTTCTAGAAGGATCACTATTCATTCTGCCTGTATTTTTCAGCATCTGCCTCAGGCTTAGACATAGAACAAGTGTTCAATAAACATTTCTTGTTAGATTGAGAGTTGCTTTGACCTGCTAAGAGCTATATTAATTCCATAAGGCTTCCAAGGAGACTTCTAATTCCTAGGACATTCTTCACAGCAGAGGAGGTGTGAGAATGGTAAATAAATGACTACCTATTTTTACTCTTCTTCTCAGAGTACAATCACTGATTCATTCAACCTAAGTCTTGAATGCTTTTAAAGGTCAAATCTTTATTTGGAAATTGTACAAATGGGCCAGGCTCAGTGGCTCTTCCCTGTAATCTTAGCACTTTGAGAGGCCGAGGTGGGTGGATCACCTGAGGTCAGAAGTTTGAGACCAGCCTGACCAACATGGAGAAACCCCGTCTCTATTAAAAATACAAAATTAGCTGGGCCTGGTGGCGTGCCTGTATTCCCAGCTACTTGAGAGGGTGAGGCAGGAGAATTGCTTGAATCTGGGAGGCAGAGGTTGCAGTGAGCCGAGCTCACACCACTGCACTACAGCCTGGGCAACAAGAGTGAAATTCTGTCTCCAGAAAGAAAAAAAAAATAGTACAAATGACCGTTCCTCAAAGTAGAAGAAATTCATAAAGAAATAGCAACTGAGTGTTAATTTTCCTAACATTAGACAATTTAGTGAAATGTAATTTGAAAGGTTTTAATGGTCATTTAAACTTGAACTGCTAATTATTTCCTTAGGAGAACATAAAAATAAATGAAGGAAAGAAAACATAAATGAAAGATCTCCATAGGCTGTTAAAGGCTGCCTATTCTTTACAAATATCATGGAGGTCAACCTTTAGCAGTTCCATCAATGCTATTCTGGGAATTGGATGAGTCAAAACTATCTAGAGAATCGAAAAACGTAGCCAATTTCAAATTAACATGTCCATTTGTAAATTTAATGATATATTAATGATTTTACAATCATACTGTTCTATGCTATTATATGTATCCCAGCCATATAAGCAAGTTGACGTAACAGAATTACTTATCAGACCCTTTAATTATATACATATAGACATTATTTTAAAACTAAACCAGGTACCAAAAAACAAAAAAACAACTAGGAAAAGTATTTGTGGCTAATTTAACAAGAGTTAGTATAGCGTTACATAAAAAAGCTATTAAGATAAAACACTGTCCCCAACAGTCCTGATGGCAAAAGGCATGAAAAGACAAAGGGGTTAATATGATTAACAGATAACATGGAAAAGTTTTTCAATTTCAACTTCACCAGAAATCAGTATACCAGTTTTCGCTAAGCAAATTAGCCAAAGTTGAAGAAAGAACTAGTGATATCATCCATAGCTGCTAAGTATGTGATAAAACAAGGAACTGATATATGTTTATGTTTGGTGGCAATATAAAATTTGTACAGTCCTCCAGTGTGGCAGTAAGTATGTGCAAGGATCTTAAAAATGTTCATTTTTTTGGTAATTTAACACTAGGTAATTATCCTAAATGAGAAAAATATATATATTACACAGAAAGACATTTGTCAAAACATTATTTATGGCTGCAAACCACCTGAATATTGAACAGTAGGAGAACACAAGAGAAATTATTATATAATTATTTGAGGCTATATCTATATAAATACATATATGTTTATTAAATATTTATTTGAGCAAATATGAATCAACATGGGCAACTTCCATAATCATAACGTTGAGCAGGAAATAAAAGCAAGTTGTAGAATACTTTACACATTTCATGATACTAATTATATAAAGTTTGAAACATGCAAATAATATTACATGTTACTTAGCAATACATACATATGTGGTAAAAGCATAAAGAAATGTGTGAGCTGAATCACCAAATTTCAGAAAGTGGTTAGAGATGAGGGAGCTGCAAATGAGGATGATTACACAGAGGGTATCAATTGCATTGATAATTGTTTGTTTGTTTGTTTTTGAGATTTGTTTCTCTCTTGTTGCCCAGGCTGGAATGCAATGGAGCTATCTCGGCTCACTGCAACCTCTGCCTCCCGGGTTGAAGCAATTATCCTGCCTCAGCCTCTGAGTAGCTGGGATTATAGGCATGCACCACCAAGCCTGGCTAATTTTTTTGTATTTTTAGTAAAGACGGGGTTTCTCCATGTTGATCAGGCTCGTCTTGAACTCCTGACCTCAGGTGATACGCCCACCTCGGCCTCCCGAAGTGCTGGGATTACAAGTGAGTGAGCCACAGCGCCTGGCCTGATAATGTTTTATTTCTTAAGCTCTGTGGGATACATGGATGTTCATTCCATTATTCTTTTTATCTTCTTGTATGTCTTAAATCTTTCATGGTAAATTTACAATATTATGTAGCTATAAAATAGTTTCATAGAAAGCCAATATGATAACATGGAAACAAGGGCTTTGCCGGAGGAGGCGGGGCGACGCCGGGCGCGCCAGGCCGCGCGCGGGCTGCCGGGAAAGGGGCGGAGCGCGACTGCGCCGGCGCATCGACGGGAGAGGCTGCCGCTGCGATGGACGTGTTTCTCATGATCCGTCGCCACAAGACCACCATCTTCACTGACGCCAAGGAGTCCAGCACAGTGTTCGAGCTGAAGCGCATCGTGGAGGGAATCCTCAAGCGGCCACCCGACGAGCAGCGGCTGTACAAGGACGACCAACTCTTGGATGATGGCAAGACACTGGGCGAGTGTGGCTTCACCAGCCAAACAGCACGACCACAGGCCCCAGCCACGGTGGGGCTGGCCTTTCGGGTAGATGACACCTTTGAGGCCCTGCGCATCGAGCCGTTCTGCAGTCCGCCCGATCTTCTCGACATGATGAAGCCCCAGGACTCGGGAAGCAGTGCCAATGAACAAGCTGTGCAGTGAGGGCCCCCCAGAGGCCCATACCCCCCAATAAAAGAGGTTTGGGAGTCTGAAAAAAAAAATAACATGGAAAAAGTTTGTACTATGACATTAAGTTAAACAAATTGCATATTCAAAATTATTACAACTACCTGAAAGCCATCCAAAAATCTTGCAAAGAAATAACCCCCAAAGTTACTATTTTTCACATTGGATGGTGATGTTATTACCTCCTTATTCCTTTAAAACATTTCCTCGGCCGAGCGCGGTGGCTCACGCCTGTAATCCTAGCACTTTGGGAGGCCGAGGTGGGTGGATCAGGTCAGGCGTTCAAGACCAGCCTGGCCATCATGGTGAAACCCCATCTTTAAAAAAAAAAAAAGAAAAGAAAAACATTTCCTCTGTGTTCTCTTATGATTGACATTACAAATACAATTGAAAACCAATAAACCTACTTTAAAAATAAGCATGGCGTATTTATTAGTTACTAAGCCATTTGTACTATTATGTCACATTCGATTTGTAAATTAATGTTCTGCTTAGCTTTGAGTCTAGCATTGTGTGTAAGATGTGGAAGGATGGAGAAGACCAGAAAGAGAGGAGGTTGGCAGGGACCTGAGTTAGTTGACAAAGGGGTATGAAGGCAGGATGGGGCCGGGCACAGTGGCTCATCCCTGTTGTCTTAGCACTTTGGGAGGCTGAGGAGGGAGGATCACTTGAGCCCACGAGTTTGAGACCAGCTTGGGCTACAGTAATGGGAGCCTGTCTCTACAAAAAATAAAAAAAAAATTAGTTGGGCATGGTATGGTGTGCCTATAGGCCTGGCTACTCAGGAGGCTAAGGCGAGACAATTGCTTGGGTACAGGAGTTTGAGGCGGTGGTGAGCTATGATTGCACCACTGCACTCAAGCCTGGGTGACACAGTGAGACCCTGTCTTAAAAAAAGAAAAAGAAAAAGAAAGCAGGGTGGGCCAAGGGTTGCTGTTCCAAATTCCTGAAGTGTTTGAGGAAGATTATTCTGATTGTCATGGTAAGGTTGGCTTCCAAAATGAGACTTGAAGTGGCAGCAAGGTTCTTTATATGAAAGTAAGCAACATAAAATAAATTCACTCTGTTGAGAGAAAGAATAAATGAATGGAAGAATAAGTCAGAGCTAATATTAATTTGAGGCTCTTAATTCTTAGATACTGTTCATTAGATGCTTTTAATTCAATGATTTCCCATGGATCTTAGAATTTTAGAACTGGCATGGGTCTTTGAGAGCATTTAACTTCTTTATGTTGTAGTCAAACAAACTAATTCCAGAGAAGCTGAGTAACACCACCAAGTAAATAAAAGAGAGTATTTGGACTTTTCTTTCATCCTACTATTTCCTTTCTTTAAAAAAAGCAGGTGGGTCGGGCACAGTGGCTCATGCCTGTAATCTCAGCACTTTGGGAGGCCTAGGTGGGTGGAGTTTGTGACCAGCCTGGTCAACATGATGAAACCTGGTCTCTACTAAAAATATGAAAATCAGCCAGGCGTGGTGGCAGGTGCCTTTAGTTCCATCTACTCAGGAGGCTGACCTGTAGTCCCAGCTATGTGGGAGGCTGAGGCAGCAGAATCACGTGAGCCTGGGAGGCAGAGGTTGCTGTGAGCTGAGATTGCACCACTGCACTCCAGCCTGGGAGACAGAGCGAGACTCCACTTCAAAAAATAAATAAATAAATAAAAGGCAAGTGGGGGCCTAATCTTTTAACAAAAAAATGTACTACAAATTCCTTGGCCTGCCCTTTGCCACTTACAGAAAACCCCTGACAATCTGGCTCCACCCTATCCACCTCACCTCCCACTAATCCTCCAGAACAAGCATGGGATTTTTGGCATACTCACCTGTAAGACGCTCCACCCTTCTCTCTGCCTATCTAAAACAATTCATCTTTCAAGGCACAACTAGAATACTTTGTGGGTTGATTATAACCAAGAGTATAATCCAGAGGTAACATCACGAGTGCCTGAATTTGAAGTGTGTGGAAATGAAGTAGAATGGAAAAAACTTGTACGTAAGGAAGAACAAAGAAGCCAGGGAGAAGAATAATAACAGTACTATTAATAATGGCAGTGTTGACTACTAACATTAATGCATGCTTATGATATGCTAAGCCCTGTGTTAACCATTTTTATGTTTATTATCACACTTAATGTTCTCAATAACTCTGAAATGGTAATCAGGATTGTGTTACGTGTAACAGAAAATCCTATTGGGCCGGGCGCAGTGGCTCACGCCTGTAATCTCAGCACTCTGGGAGGCCGAGGCGGGCGGATCACCTGAGGTCAGGAGTTCAAGACCAGCCTGGCCAACATGGTGAAACCCTGTCTTTAAAAAAAAAAAAAAAGAAAGAAAATCCTATTATAAGAAATCAGGTTTTTATTTCCCTTCCATTCAATAAAGAGGCCAGTCCAGTTTTGTGTGACTTCATGAGAGGTCACCAATAACCCAGAGTCATTCTGTCTTCTTTCTCCACTATTCTTAGCATATGTCTTTCATTTTCAAGATCATGATATAACTTTTCAAGACATTACAACTGCCTTCCAGAGAGAAATGCAGCAGGTGTTTCTTTTGAAGGACTTCTGTCAACATCTCTTTGGTCAGAGCTATGTTACCGGGCCACCGCTAGTTGCGAGGGAGGCTGGGAGACCACCAAATGAAATTCTGTTAATAAAGAGGAAGGAGAGATGGATATTTAGGTAGGCAGCCTGCAATGTTATCTTTGTTTTATAGATGAGGAAAATGGGGCATAAGAATGCTAAGAGCTGGGCGTGTGGCTCACACCTATAATCCCAGCACTTTGGGTGACTGAGGCGGGTGGATCACCTGAGGTCCGGAGTTCCAGACCATCCTAAACAATATGGTGAAACCCTGTCTCTACTAAAAATACAAAAATAGCCAGGCGTGGTAGTGTGTGACTGTAGTCCCAGCTACTAAGGAGGCTTGAACCCAGGAGGCAGAGGTGGCAGTGAGCCAAGTTCGCACCACTGCACTCCAGCCTGGGTGACAGAGTGAGACTCCATCTCAATTAAAAAAAAAAAGCCAAGAAACAGGCCAGGTATGGTGGCTCACGCCTGTAATCCCCCAGCACTTCGGGAGAGCAAGGCAGGCGGATTACTTGAGGCCAAGAGTTCGAGACCAGCCTGGCCAAATGGCAAAACCCCATCTCTACTAAAAATAGAAAAATTAGCCGGGTGTGGTGCCGCATGCCTGTAATTCCAAATACTCTGGAGGCTGAGGCAGGAGAATCAATTGAACCTGGAAGGCGGAAGTTGCTGTGAGCCAATATCATGCCACTGCACTCCAGCCTGGGTGACAGAGTGAGATTGGGTCTCAAAAAAAAAAAACTGCTAAGAAACAGTGGGACAAGTAGATCTGACAGCATTGCCTATGTCCCTAGTCCCTAACAGTTTGCATTATATGGTGCAATTGTTTGTTTGTTTGTTTTTGAGATGGAACCTTGCTCTGTTGCCTAGGCTGGAGTGCAGTGGCACGATCTTGGCTCACTGCAACCTTCACCTGGGTTGAAGTGATTCTCCTGTATATGGCACAATTTTTAAAATGGTTTAGTCCTACTCTCTACTTAAGGTGTGGTATAAACAATATCAGAACACGTTTTATACTACTGTTTCCCCCTCTTTGATAGCTTCTCTTCCTCTTTCCTGCTGTCTTTTCCTTTCAGATCTCAGAGGGGAGGCTGCGGGTTTTAACTGGAGCTGGAAGGAAGGAAATTAGTGACATTCTTTTGTTTCCCATTTGAAATTGTGGCTAACTCTAGGAAACAATAGACAGGATGGTTTAATAAGACTTGGTAAATGATTAAGTGTGGAGCTTGACGTAGAGTCAAAATCTTAAGGTTTTGACCACAAGGTTTTCACGTGGACAATGGCAGATATGTATTAGTAAGAAAGGAGAATTGTTGGTTTACTTTGCTGCTTTAAGTTTCAGAGGTTGGCAAAAATTCCTGTTAGGTATCAATAAATCTTGTGTAAGTCAACCATAATGAGCAAGGGAGAATAAAAATAAGGTAAAATACTAAAAAAAAGACATGATGATCCTGTCCTTACTGGAGTGATAAAATGTATTTGTTTTACCTATTTTGATACCTGTTTATAACAAGGTGCTATATGCCTAAAGATGAAAGAAAAGTATTTCACGGTTTTAAAGATAAGGCAACAATGACATTTTTAAAAAATAACCAGAAGCATCATCAGTTTCTATTTATGTCTGCACTTGGAGGGCAGATGGCATTTTATTAAATTCCTACAAACCAGGTCTATAAATTGGGTAGATGGAATAAACACAAAAAAATTGGGAATTCAGAGCCTCCATGATGTATGACATTGGCAAAAATCAACTTCAGACTTCTCAATCGTGGTGAGTGCTATTACTTTTCATCTCATGGATACACTGTTAATTCTAAGTGTGGCAAAATCCAATGCCAGTTAATGTTTAGTCTTCTCTTTGCTGAATGTAAAGGTGTATTGACAAATTTGGTATTAGAATCTTCTTAATGGGTGAAATTTTCTAAACTCTGCACACCCTCTTTGGATGTGTTATATATTTTTTGCTATGACTTAAATTGTGGTCCATGGACCGGTAGCGACATCACCTTGGAATCTGTTAGAAATGAAGAGTCTCTGGCTGGTTGTGGTGGCTCACACCTGTAATCCCAGCACTTTGGGAGGCTAAAGTGGGTGGATCACATGAGGTCGAGAGTTCGAGACCAGCCTGACCAACATAGAGAAACTCCATCTCTAATGAAAGTACAAAATTAGCCTGGTGTGGTAGCGCATGCCTATAATCCTAGCTACTCGGGAGGCTGAGGCAGGAGAATCACTTGAACCCAGGAGACAGAGGTTGCGATGAGCTGAGATCGCACCATTGCATTCCAGCCTGGGCAACAAGATCAAAATTCCGTCTCAAAAAAAAAAAAAAAGAAATGATCTCTCCTGAGAAGAAATGCACATATAAATTTGAACACATTACTTTGCATACATTTTAGAGGAATTCAAGGTTAAAAACCAGGGTCTTATTTTCCTCTCTAACCTGGGGGAACACTCTTAAACAAATCACATGTGGTCATGAACAAGTAGGTCATGAACACAGCATGAATAGCTGAGATGTTCCTGTGCCTGTGTGACTTTTGTGTGAAGAAACAAACAAAATTTTAAAATATTTCTTCTAGAAACCTAGTCACCAGCAATGATTGCATTTTTAGGTATCAGTGATTAATGCTTCTTCCTGGTGAGGAAATGAAAAAATTAAACTTAAAAATTTGATCATGTCTTGACTACAATGAAAAGCAATTGGGTGCCATATTGGAATTTGAAGAGAAGACTTGGAAGACTCTTACTTAGTTCTCAAACTCTCTGTTGGTTTTTTTAATATGATAAGAAAGAGCAGTTAGGAGAATATTTACATTCCATGAACCACATGGGTAGAGTAAATAAAAAATACTGCTAAGGAGGAGAAAAGGTCTTACTTAAGAAGAAATCCATACAGAACCAGTCTGTCTCTTGCTGTTTGCTGAGAGGGAGCAACAAGCTCAAGCAACTTACAATCTAAACATGCAGTATCGGCCAGGCACGGTGGCTCACGCCTGTAATCTCAGCACTTTGGGAGGCCGAGGTGGGCAGATCACCTGAGGTCAGGAGTTCGAGACCAGCCTGGACAGCATGGCAAAACCCCGTATCTACTGAAAATACAAAAATTAGCCAGGCGTGGTGGCATGTGCCTGTAATCCCAGCTACTTGGGAGGCTGAGGCACAAGAATCGCTTGAACCCGGGAGGCGGAGGTTGCAGTGAGCTGAGATCAAGCCACTGCACTCCAGCCTGGGTGACAGAGTGAGACTGTGTCTCAAAAAAAAAAACAAAACCATGAAGTATCATGGTAGGTATCAGGGTACGATGGAGTTCTCCTCATTTCTTGCTGTCTCTTTTAATGAAGTGTGGTCTTTACTAACAGAGAAGGATTATTTCTCTAACCAATAGCACTCAGTTTCCTCTTAGTCTTTAAAACTTTGCATCCATGGCCCTCAAGAATGTCACTGTCAGCTGGGCACTGTGGCTCACACCTGTAATCCCAGCACTTTGGGAGTTGGAAGCAGGCGGATCACCTGAGGTCAGGAGTATGAGACCAGCCTGGCCAACATGGTGAAACCCTGTCTCTACTAAAAATACAAAAATTAGCTGGGTGTGGTGGTAGGTGCCTGTAGTCCCAGCTACTTGGGAGGCTGAGGCAGGAGAATCTCTTGAACCCGGGAGGCAGAGTTTGCAGTGAGCTGAGATCTAGACACTATACTCCAGCCTGGGTGACAGAGTGAGACTGTCTCAAAAAAAAAAAAAAAAAGAATGTCACTGTCTCTTTAGTCTTCTCATAGGCTCTATTGCCATATGTGCTGGAAAAATCCATCCAAATTTTTTTTCATCTGATTTGCATGAGCAATATCTATTTCTGAGGATTATTCATGGATTACCCATAAATATTCAGAACAATATTCCTGTAGATCTTAATCTTTGCTATATTTGGCTTAGGGTTTTGTTTTCTAAAAAATTTTCCATTTACTTTATCCCATTTCAGCATAAGATTCCCCCTAGTTTACCATTTGGTCAGCCACGATATTTGCAATCTCACTTGAATCAAATGGGACTATCTGTATGAAAGGCTCTGTGTGTTTTAGAACACTCTACAAAAAGAAGAGTTTTACTTAAGATAGAAATATTTTGTCCTATATTGAGTTTTTAAAATTAAGCTTTAAGTAAACAACAGAAAAAGATATCTGAATGTTTCATCAGTGAAAATTCTTAGAAAGTATTTTCTATAATGTTTTCTGGGAGCTGTCATTTAAAACACGAGTCATTCATCTATCTTCTGAGACTGCTCTACTACAGGTTTTGTGCTTGTTTTTGTTTTTCTCTTTCCATGTTGCTTCTCTGCTCTTGTTTGTAAGGAAAGTGAGCAAACCACTGGCTCAAAGTCTACAACTGTTTTTCTCTTCCATCCCTATTATGTTCTTTTGTCATTTCCCCTGTTATTCATCAGCTAGCCGTCAAGCCAAATCATACACAGAGAAGAAGAAGATGGCAAAAGGCCACAGTTTGTTTAAAACAGGCTGGAAAGCAACCTTCTCCAACAAACAGGTAGTAGTCCAACATAGGTGAATGCACACAGAGGAGCCACTGGGCTGCGACCCATGCACTCCCTTGGGGCCAACTGGTGTGATCAGAGGAAAGAGAATCACAGATTGCTCAGCTGTGTTTCCTTCTGTCAGTGAGTAGAGAATGAAAGCTAGACTTGGTGAGTGAACAGACCACAGGCAAAGTGGTGGAGCCAGTCAAGTGTGTCTGGGGCAGAAACCTTGACCCCGGGCATTCCAGAAATCATTTCTAATAATTGAGTCATATCACACATCTCTCTTTTTTTTTTTTTTTTGAGATGGAGTCTTGCTCTGTAGCCCAGGCTGAAGTGCAGTGGCACGATTTCAGCTCACTGCAACCTCCACCTCCCGGGTCCTGGTTCAAGCAATTCTCCTACCTCAGCCTCCCAAGTAGCTGGGATTATAGGCACAAGCCACCATGCCCAGCTAATTTTTGTATTTTTTAGTAGAGATGGGGTTTCACCATGTTGGCCAGTCTGGTCTTGAACTCCTGACCTCGTGATTCTCCTGCCTCAGCCTCCCAAAGTGCTGGGATTAGGGCGTGAGCTACCATGCACGTCTCAGTTTTTGAAGGATCAAGTTAAGTGCATAGTAGGCTCGCCATAAACTTGTATTTTTCTATGACGTTTCCTGTAATTATTGGTACTATTTAGGGAAAACTATTAAACTGTATTTATTTTGTGTCTGGTCACCAAACTCTCTTGTAGACTTAATTGTATACCAATGCGTCTCCTTTGGATTTCTGCATGTAACGATAATTTTGTTTTCTCTTTTCTAATAATTGTCTCTTTTTTTTGTTTTATATTTTATTGCATTGATTTGAACTTCCAAGGCGGTGCTGTTTGTTTGTTTGTTTGTAGAGACAGGGTTTCACTCTGCTGCCCAGGCTGAATGCAGTGGCGTAACCATACCTCACTGCAATCTCACACTCATGAACTCAAGTGATCATGGCCTCAGTCTCCAGAGTAGCTACTACTAGAAGCGTGTGCTACCACGCCTGGCTAATTTTTCAATGTTCTGTAGAGAGTGGGGTGTAGCTTGGTTGCCCAGGCTGGTCTCCAACCCTTGGGTCTCAATCAATACTCCTACCTTAGCCTCCCAAAGTGTTGGGATTACAAGCATGAGCCATGGTACTCAGCCTCAAGGCAGTGTTAAATAATTGCAATATATAGGGCATCGTTGTCACCTCCTTTAAAAAAAAATAGAGACAAGGTCTCACTATGTTGCCTAGGCTGGTCTCGAACACCTGCACTCAAGTGATCCTCCTGCCTCAGTTTACCACAGTGCTGAGATTACAGATGTGAGCCACCATGCTTGGCTCTATTTTTCTTTTTATCATCTCCTGTTTATAGGAATGCTTCAGTTGATTATCATAAGTAGGATATTGTAGGGGGTTGAATTTTATCCCCCTAAAAAGATATTCGAGGGCTAACACCCCTACTCATACCTGTGAATGCAACCTTCTTCAGGAATAGGGCCTTTGTAGCTGTAATAAGTTCAGATGAGGTTATACTTGATAATAGTAGACCTGAAGTACAATGATCGTTGTCCTTGTATGGAGAGGGAGATTTGGAAATGAATGCAGTTCAGGGAAGATGGGCAGGTGAAGACAGAAGCAGAAAGTGAACTGATGAAAACTGCAAGCCAAGGAATTCTAAGGATTGCTGGCGAACACAGGAATTTAGGAAGAGGCAAGAAAAAATTCCTTCCCAGAGACTTCTGAGGGAATACAGCCTTGCCAACAGCTTATTTCAGACTTCTAGATTTAGAGCTAGGAGAGAATGAATGTCTATTGTTTCAATATTCCAGTTTACGGTAGTTTGTTCCTAGGAAACTAATACATATATTGTTTATGTTTGCAAATTTTCTCTGTGACTGGGATATTTTGTAAAATTAATAGGGAATGAGCACTCTTTAATCAAATGAGTTGTTAGCATCTTGCTTGCTAAAATGTATGCATTTTTTTAAAAAATATGTATTTTAGTTTTAAAATTGTCTTTATATGTATAGGCACATAAATTTAATATTTTATATAAATCCATAAGTACAATCATGTCATATATCTTGGACTTTATGTTTTTCATTTTTCTTTTTTTGAGGTGGAGTTTCGCTCTTGTTGCCCAGCCTGGAGTGCAGTGGTGAAATCTCGGCTCACTGCCACCTCCGCCTCCCGGGTCCAAGCCATTCTCCTGCCTCAACCTCCAGAGTAGCTGGGACTACAGGCACACACCACCACGCCCAGCTAATTTTTGTATTTTTAGTAGAGACCGGGTTTCATGATGTTGACCACGATGGTCTCGATTTCTTGACCTCGTGATCTGCCCACCTCAGCCTCCCAAAGTGCTGGGATTACAGGCGTGAGCCACTGCGCCTGGACTGTTTTTCATTTTTTTGTGTTTTTCTTTTTCTTTTCTTTTCCTTCTTATTTTGCTTTGGACTTTCCTCTTCTCCTGCCTCTCTGCCTACTTCACCCTAAACCACATACCCAAGTAACTGTATATTCACAGATGTTCATATATTTGCATACACACACACACACACACACACACAGACACAGAGTCTTTTTTCATTATTTATTTTACAAAAACGATATATCACACATGTGATGGTCAATTCTATGTGTCAACTTGGTTATTCCATCGGTTACTAATCCAGGTGTCACTGTGATTAAAGTCCATTATAAATGACTTTTAGTAAAGGAGGATATCTTAGATAATCTGGGTAGGCTTCATCCAATCCGTTGAAAGGCCTTAAGAGCAGAACTGAGATTTCTGGGAAGAAATTCCACCTGTGGGTAGCAGCCTCAGCCTATGCCAGCGAGTGTCAGCTGCCCTTCCTTTCGGCCTGGTCTGTGCATTCACACTTGCCTAGCTAGACCTGACGATTAATCGATCAATTGTGTAATTGAATTTTCTTCAACAAATCCCTTATGAGGTCTCCTGCTGTTTCTGTTTTCCTACTTGAGCCCTGACTGATAGAATAGACTTTTTCTCATTTTGCCTTTTTCATTCAGCAATATATCTTGGAAATTATTCCTAGTCCACTGACATGGCTATTGTTCATCCACTTTAATTGCTGTATACTATTTTATGGTGCCGTTATTTTCTCACTGTCTCCAGTTTCATGCCATTATGGAAAACGCTGAATTAAATGCCTTATATTTGTTCTTTTATTTCCTCAAGATAGAATCCCAGAATGGAAACTTTTGAGTTAAACGATTATACAAATATCTCCTATAATATTTATATTTCATCCCTTGGTATCCTTGAGGATGGGTTCCAGGACACCCGTGGGTACCAAAACCCACAGATGCTCAAGTCCCTTATATAAAATGGCATAGTATTTGCATATAACCTGCACATATCCTGCCATATACATTAAATCATTCTAGATTACATATTACAATGCCACATAAAAGTGACGGTCAATTTTATGTGTCAACTGATTATTCCATTGACTACTAATCTAGGTGTTTCTGTGATTAAAATACATAATCAGTGACTTTTAGTAAAGGAGGATATCTTAGATAATCTCGGTGGGCCTTATCCAGTCAGTTGAAAGGCTCAAAGGGCAGAACTGAGATTTCTGGGAAGAAGTTCCAACTGTGGAGAGTAGCCTCAGCCCGTCAGCCTCAGCAGCCATACAATGTAAATGCTATGTAAATTGTTGTTATACTGTGTTGATTCTATTTTCTCTTTTTTTTTGAGACAGAGTCTCACTCTCATCCAGACTGAAGTGCAGTGGAACAATCTCGGCTTATTGCAACCTCCGCCTCCTGGGTTCAAGCGATTCTCTTGCCTCAACCTCCGGAGTAGCTGGGACTACAGGTATGCACCACCACACCCAGCTAATTTTTGTATTTTTAGTAGAGATGGGGTTTCACTATGTGGGCCGGGCTGGTCTCGATCTCCTGACCTCAAGTGATCTGCCAGCCTCACCCTCCCAAAGGGCTAGGATTACAGGCATGAGCCACCACGCCCGGCCTTGATTCTTAGTTGTATTATTATTATTTTTTTTTTGAGACGGAGTTTCGCTCTTGTTACCCAGGCTGGAGTGCAATGGCGCGATCTCGGCTCACCACAACCTCCGCCTCCTGGGTTCAAGCAATTCTCCTGCCTCAGCCTCCCGAGCAGCTGGACTACAGGTGCGTACCACTGTGCCCAGCTAATTTTTGTATTTTTAGTAGAGATGGGATTTCACCTTGTTGACCAGGATGGTCTCAATCTCTTGACCTCGTGATCCACCCACCTCGGCCTCCCGAAGTGCTGGGATTATAGGCTTGAGCCACCACGCCCGGCCTGTATTATTTTTTATTGTAGTATTATTATTTTTAATTGTTTTTTTCCAAATCTTTTCAAATCTATGCTTGGTTAAATCCATGGATGGGGAACCTACAGATGCAGAGGGTCTGCCATATACCTTTATACATGTTAATTTTAACTGATGTTACTACCTTCCTTCCTAAAGAGCTGGAACAATTCATAACACCACTAATATTATATGAAAATACAAAATCAGAGGTGCTACAGTTCTTTTAACTTTTTTTCTGTATGATAAATATAAACCGATATCTGTAATAATAATTAATTTCCATGTTCCTGATATGTAAAGTTTGAGCATTTTTAATACGGCATTTGGATTTGTTTTCCCTAAATTTTTCTTTATATTCTGTGTCTATTTTATCATTGGGTTGTTTGCCTCTTCTTTTTTTTTGAGATGGAGTGTCGCTCTGTCACCAGGCTGGAGTGCAGTGGCAGCATCTCAGCTCACTGCAACCTTCGTCTCCCGGGTTCAAGCGATTCTCCTGCCTCAGCCTCCCCAGTAGCTTGGACTACAGGCGCGCGCCACCATGTCCAGCTAATTTTTGTATTTTTAGTAGAGACAGGGTTTCACCGTGTTTCTCCTGACCTTGCGATCTGCCCGCCTCAGCCTCCCAAAGTGCTGGAACTACAGGCGTGAGCCACCATGCCCGGCCTGTTTGCCTCTTCTTATAAATTTGTAAGAAACTCCTCTTTTTTCTCTAGCCTTGCTCGGTGGCTCCCGCCTATAATCCCAGTATTTTGGGAGGCCAAGACTGGTGTATTGCTTGAGCCCAGGAGATAGAGACCAGCCTGGGCAACAGAGCAAAACCCTATCTCTACAAAAAATAGGCCTGGCTCAGTGGCTCACGCCTGCAATCTTAGCAATTGTTAGGCCATGGCAGGTGTATCACTTGAGCCCAGGAGTTCAAGACCAGCCTGGGCAGTACAGTAAAACCCTGCAAAATAAAAAATAATAAAATTAGCCAAGCATGGCAGCATGCACCTCTAGTCCCAGTTACTTGGGAGGCTGAGGTGGGAGGTTTGCTTGAGCCTGGGAGGTCAAGACTACAATGAGCTGTGATTGTGCTACTGCACTCTAGCCTGAATGGCAGAATGAGACCTTGTCTCAATTTTAAAAATAAATAAATAAAAAGAAATTACTTTGTTCTCTCTATAGCAAAAATTTTAATGTACTATTTATTGAATTTGTTTATGGTATGTATAGCTAACATACATCTGTTTAGATGTATGTAAATATGCTTATTGTCTTCATTATAGCTTTTTTTTTCAGTTACAGCTTTTTGGTTTCAAACCTTGGGTAAAGAAGGTCACCCATGTCCCTAGAAGAGATGGTACAGGTGGTATTTTAGATTGTCCTGCAAGATGTTTATTGCTTTCTTGTTGTATTTGTCTTTAATTTAGTCTTTTTGTTTATGATATAGTCACCTAAAAAAAACCTCAAGGGGCAATAATAAATCTTAGTCCTATTATAAACAAAGGGAGAAGTAAATTCTTCTTTTCAAATTCTTAGCCAATTTTAAAATGTTCTTGGCTTATTATAATTCTCAGAAATTCCAAAGCAATTTTAATAGCACATTGAGTTATAATTGACATATAATTTCAAAATGTTTCCTTTGGAACTTTCATAATCCCTCTCCAGCCAACGTCTCTTCACTCCCCAGGCAACCCCTGATCTGCTTCCTATCACTACAGATTAGTTTGCATTTTCTAGGATTTTTTACAAATGGAATCATGCAGTTAATACTCTTTTGGGGAGTCTGGTTTGTTTTACCTAGGATGATTATTTTCAGATTGTGTTGTTGCACATATAACGCGTTCATTTCTTTTTATTGCTGAATAGTACTAGATTTTATGGATATACCTCTTATATTGGTCCGTTTTCATGCTGCTGATAAAGACATACTCAAGACTGGGCAATTTACAAAAAAAAAAAAGGTTTAATTGGACTTAACAGTTCCACGCAGCTGGGGAAGCCTCCAATCATAGTGGAAGGCAAGGAGGAGCAAGTCTGGTCTTACATGGATGGCAGCAGGCGAAGAGAGAGAGAGCTTATGCAGGGAAACTCTCCCCTTAGAATACCATCAGATCTCGTGAGACCCACCCACCACTGCAACAACGCCATGGGAAAGACCTGCCCCCATGATCCAGTTACCTCCCCGCCGGGTCTCTCCTGCAACACGTGGGAATTCAAGATGAGATCTGGGCTGGGACACAGCCAAACCGTATCACCACTATACATTTACCCATTCAAATGCTAATGAATGTTCTAGTTTTTGGCTATTAGCAAATATAACCATTCATATACAAGGTGGTTTTTTATTTGTTTGTTTATTTTGAGATAGGTTCTTGTTCTGTCATCTAGGCTGGAGTGTAATGGCACAATCATGACTCACTGCAGCCTCAACGTCCTGGGCTCAAGCAGTCCTCCCAGCTCAGCCTCTGAGTAGCTGGGACTACAGATGCATACCACTATGCCCGGCCAATTCTGTGTTTCTTTGTAGAGATGGGGTTTTACCATGTTGCCTAGGCTGGTCTTGAACCCCTGGGCTCAAGGAATCCACCTCCCTCAGCCTCCCAAATTGTTGGGATAACAGGCATGAGCCACCACGCCTAGCCTCATATACAAATTTTTCTATGGACATACGCTTTCATTTTCTCTTTGGTAAATACCTAGGAGTAGAAAGACCAAGGCATATAAGTATATGTTTAATGTTTTAAGAAACTGCCAAGCTTTTCCCAAATTGCTCATACCATTTATATTCCCACTAACAGTTATAACAGTCCCAGTTACTCCACATTTGTGAATACTTGATGTAGTCTGTCTTTTTATTTTTGGACATTCTATTAATAATAGGTACACACCCATTAGGGGTATTGCATGTGGTTTTTTATTTGTTTGTTTATTTGTTTTGAGATGGAGTTTCGCTCTCTTGCCCAGGCTGGAGTGCAGTGCCACGATCTCAGCTCATTGCAACCTTCGCCTCCCAGGTACAAGCAATTCTCCTGCCTCAGCCCCTTCTGAGTAGCTGGATTACAGGCATCTGCCACCATGCCCGGCTAATTTTGTATTTTTAGTAGGGTCAGGGTTTCACCATGTTGGCCAGGCTGATCTTGAACTCCTAACTTCAGGTAATCCACCCTCCTCGGCCTCCCAAAGTGCTGGATTACAGGCGTAAGCCACTGTGCCCAGCCCCCATGTGGTTTAAATTTGCATTTCTCTAATGACTGATGATGTACAGCATCTTTTCATGTGATTATTCATCATGCATATATCTCCTTTGGTGAAAGGTCTGTTTATTTGTGTTGCTTCCAGTGAGAAGCCTGCTGTGGTTCTTACTTTGATCCTCCTATACATAGTTTGATCACTACTCTGCTGAAGATTTAAGGGGGCCTTCTGTACATCTCCAGAACTCTCTTTCTCTTTGTGTAGCTCTCTTCCGACACTGAGCCCTGCAAACTCCAGCTTCCCTGGAAGCCCAGATGTGTCTCCTCAATTCAGAGAAATTGCTGAACTCCTGCAGGGTTTTTCACCCTGCACTGCAGTCTGTCATTTTCCGCAGCAAGCTTACTAGAGTTTCTAGAGCTTACTGCAGAGAGGGAAGCATACTGCAGCTCTAGTTAGCTGGAGCAATTGTGGTGCACGTCTCCTCTTTTTGGTTTCTGTCCTTTGTTCCCTTATGTTCATTTTTTTAAACACTGTAATTTTAAATACTTTGTCTGATTTTTTTTCTTAGTTGTTTTAGGCGAGAGAATAAATACAGTTCCATTTTTCCATCTTGGCTAGAAGCAGAAGTTCTTTACCAAAATGTTTCTGCATTTATATAAAAATAGTGCAAAACAGTGTATATGTTTTCTCACGAATTAAAAACTTTTTTATCTTTCTGTAGTGGCTTGATTTATCTCCGGCAGTGCTTTCTGTCTTAAGATCAATTTTGTCTGACATTAATTCTGGTTTTCCTTCGGTTAGTGTTTGCCTGATGTCTTTTTCTGTATTTTGACTTTCAGCCCTTGCTGTATCTTTTTTTCTTTGTTTTTATTTTTTAAAGTTTTAGTTTTTGTTTGTTTTTTGTTTTTGCAACGGAGTCTCACTCTGTCACCCAGGCTGGAGTGCAATGGCATGGTCTCTGCCCACTGCAGCCTCCGCCTCCGGGGTTCAGGCGATTCTCCTGCCTTAGCCTCCCATAGTTGGGACTACAGGTGTGTGCCACCACACCCGGCTAATTTTTGTATTTTTAGTAGAGACGGGGTTTCACTCTGTTGGCCAGATTGGTCTTGAACTCCTGACCTCGTGATTCGCCCACCTCAGCCTCCCAAAGTGCTGGGATTACAGGCGTGAGCTACTGCACCTGGCGTTTTGAAAATTTTTTTCGCCATAACACATGCCCAGGAGGTCCTGAGAACATGTACACCTGTGTCTTTATTTTTTAGGTGTCTTTTTAAAAACAGCTTGTAGGCATGTGTGTATTTGTATATATATGATTTGTGACAATCTTTTTCTTTTTGTTGTATTGTTTAGTTGCTTTATATTTATTATGATCTGGATTTATTATTATTATTATTATTTTGAGTCAAAGTCTCACTCTAGTCGCCCAGGCTGGAGTGCAATGGTGCCATCTCGGCTCACTGCAAGCTCCGCCTCCTGGGTTCAAGTGATTCTCCTGCCTCAGCCTCCCAAGTAGCTGGGATTACAGGTGCGTGCCACCATGCCCAGCTATTTTGTATTTTTAGTAGAGATGGGGGTTTCACTATGTTGGCCAGGGTGATCTCAAACTCCTGACCTCAAGAGATCTGCCCACCTCAGCCTCCCAAAATGCTGGGATTATAGGTTTGAACCACCACACCCAGCCTCTATTATTATTATTATTAGACAGGGTTTCACTTCTATCACCCAGGCTAGAGTGCAGTGGTGAGATCTTGGCTCATTGTAGTCTCTGCCTCCTGGGCTCAGGTGATTCTTCCACCTCAGCCTCCTGAGTAGCTGATCCTACAGGCACGTGCCACCGCGTCCAGCTAATTTTTGTATTTTTTGCAGAGACGAGGTTTCAACATGTTGCCCAGGCTGGTCTTGGACTCCTGAGCTCAAGTGATCTGCCTGCCTTGGCCTCCCAAAGTGTTGGAATTCCAGGTTTGAACAACCATGCCTAGCCTGTAATATATTTTTTAATTTAATTTTTTTAATATAAAAAATTGTTTTAGAGACAGGATCTCACTGCGTTGCTCAGGCTGGCGTACAGTGCCTATTCACAGGCATACTCACAGTGCACTGTGGCCTTGAACTTCTGGGTTCAAGTGATCCTTCTGCCTCAGATTCCTGAGAAGCTGGGACTACAAGTGTGAGCCACCGCACCTGGGCAGTTCTACAATCACATGCTGACCCTTTGCTCTACGCTTTCTTCTCGTCCCTGTCTTGCCTTTTTTGGATTGATATTTTTAATTTTTCTCTTCAATTCTATTTTTACTGTGCTGTATTAGAAATTATGCCTCTGTTTATTTGCTTCCTAGTCTCTCAATTAAACATGTATTACTAATAAAATAGACAATGAAATATTCACCCTTCTCTCAAATACTTCAAGACTTTTAGGATACTTTACCTCTGATCATCCCCCCTCTGTAAGTGTGTGCTATTCTGTCTAGTACCTTAGTTCTATCTTGTCATTTTATTAATGCTACAGATAGACATTATTGTTTTATAAATTCAGTATTGGTTTAGAATTACCTGCATATTTTCCAATGTTCTACCTTACAATTCCTTTTATATATATATATATATATATATATATATTTTTTTTTTTTTTTTTTTTTTTAGATGGAGTCTCATTCTGTCACCCAGGCTGTAATGCAGTGGCGCCGTCTGTCTCACTGCAACCTCCACCTCCTGGGTTGAAGTGATTCTCATGCCACAACCTCCCAAGCTGCTGGGACTACAGGTGTGCACCACCACACCTGGCTAATTTTTTTGTATTTTTAGCAGAGATGAGGTTTCGCCATGTTGGCCCAGCTAGTCTTAAACTCCTGGCCTCAAGTGATCCTCCTGCCTCTGCGTCCCAAAGTATTGGGATTACTGGCATGAGCCACTACACTCAGCCTAAAATAATAATCTTTTAAAAAATGTAGGCCGGGCACAGTGGCTCACGCCTGTAATCCCAGCACATTAGGAGGCTGAGGTGGGTGGATCAACTGAAGTCAGGAGTTTGAGACCAGCTTGGCCAACATGCTGAAGCCCTGTCTCTACAAAAAATACAAAAATTAGCTGGGCGTGGTGGTATGTGCTTGTAATCCCAGCTACTTGGGAGGCTGTGGCAGGAGGATCACTTGAACCCAGGAGGCAGAGGTTGCAGTGAGCCAAGATCTCGCCACTCCAGGCTGAGAGACACAGTGAGACTCCATATCAAAAAGAAAATTGTGTCAATTTTGGTAAAACACATATAAAATTTACCATTTTAACCATTTTTGAAAGGTCTCACTCAGTGGCATTAGTATATTAACATTGTGTAGCCATCACCACCACCCGTCCTCAGAACTTGTCTTAAAAACCTGAAATCACAATTCCTCCTTGCATTCTGAATCTTCTACCTGTGACTGTATTTGTTCTGCCTCGTTTAGTACTAACTCTAGTGTGAAATATTTTGGTAGTCAATTCTTTTAACTCTCATTTGTCTGAAAATGTTTGTATTTTACTCTTGGTCGAGAGAATCAAGTTTCTCTGATGGATCTCTCTTTAGGGCCAGTTTACTTTTTATTCACCCATACGCTCATTACGTAATTCAACTTGATGAAAGTATCTTCTCTTAGGCTTTATATTTTGAGTGGGTCCAAGACTCTATCACCTGTCTCCTACCTATACCCTGTATAACCTTAAAATAGAAACTCAAGGTGCTAGTGTTCTGCAGAATCCCTTGATGAAAGCCAGCTTTGATGCAGGTTCATCTCCTAGGAGTTCCACTGTGACTTTAAATTTTTTTAATGATCATACCTTTATAATATTTGTTAGCGGATCGTATCCTCAGAAGCCTGCAAGTCTGTTTCTTCTTTCCTAATCCTTGTGCTCTTTTTCTTTGTCTAGTTGCATTGGTTAATCTCTCAGGACCATGTTAATTAGAAGTAGGGTAATAGCATCCACCACTTGTTCCTGACATTCAATTGGAATGCTTTTAAAAGTTCAGCATTAATTATATTTGCTGTGATGGCTTTTTGGACCCAGTTTCTTTTATTTTCTTTCTTTCTTTTTTTTTTTTTTTTTTTTTTGAGGCAGGGTCTCACTCTGTCGCCCAGGCTGGAGTGTAGTGGTGCTATCTCTGATCTCTGCAACCTCCATCTCCAAGGCTCAAGTGATTCTTGTGCCTCAACCTCCTGAGTAGCTGGTATTGCAGGTGTATGCCACCAGGCCTGGCTAATATTTGTATTTTAAGTAGAGATGGAGTTTCGCCATGTTGGCCAGGCTGGTTTTGAACTCTTGACCTGAAATGATCTTCCTGCCTTGGCCTCCCAAATTGCTGAGACTCCTGCCTTGGCCTCCCAAATTGCTGAGATTACAGACGTGATCCACCACGCCTGGCCTTTGGACCCAATTTCTATTATACTGATGAAACGTCTTCTTTTTAAGAATCTCTAATATCATAAAATTTGGGCTTCTGCGTAAGGCTTTCTCATATTAATTGAATTTTACTCTAAAATTAAGTATCTGATGTGCTATGAAATATGAATTCCTGCTAAGGCCTTTCCTAAATCCAAGGTTTTCATAAGGTTTTAATGAGTACGGATTCATTGGTATCAAATGTGGCATGACTTCTGTTTGAGAGTTTTCATTAGTTTTTTCACTGGTATTGATGCTCTTATGTAGAGCATTGTCTAAAAATGGAGAGAAGGCTGTATCACACATTTTACATTCATATTGTTTATTACCCGTATGGGTTCTTACATGTGCAATAAGCGGTATGATTACAGAGAAAGCTTTTCCACCCCTCAGTATATTCATAGGGTGTCTCCCCCTGTCATGAATGCTGTAATATTTAATAATGAATAGCTTCTGCCTGAACATTTTTGTACTTTCTTTTTTTCATTTGTTTGTTTTTTTTGATAATGGAGTCTTGCTCTGTTGCCCAGGCTGGAGTGCAGTGGAACAGTCTCCACTCACTGCAACCTCTGCCTCCCAGGCTCAAGCGATTCTCATGCCTCAGCCTCCCGAATAGCTGGGATTACAGGCACCCGCCACCATGCCTGGCTAATTTTTGTATTTTTATTAGAGACGGGGTTTCACCATATTGGCCAGGCTGGTCTCGAACTCCTGACCTCGGGTGATGCACCCACCTAGGCCTCCCAAAATGCTGGGATTACAGGCTTGAGCCACTGTGCCCCGCCACTTATTTATTTATTTATTTTGATTTTTTTGCTATATGGATGAGAGGTTTCTATGTTGCTCAGGCTGGCCTCGAACGCCTAGCCTCGCCTCCTTACGCCAGAACAACACTCCTGAGCCACCGCGGCTCCCTGCACTTCATTATCTTTATAGGGCACAACTCAGGATCTGAATTTTCTTTTCTTCCCCCTCCCCTTTTTTTTTGAGAGAGGATGTCACTCTGTCACCCAGTCTAGAGTGCAGCGGCATGATCATGGGCTCACTGCAGTCTTGGCCTCCCCAGGTTCAGGTGATCTTCTCACCTCAGTTTTTGTATTTTATTTTTAGTAGAGATGGGGTTTCACCACCTTGGCCAGGCTGGTCTTGAACTCCTGTGCTCAAATGATCCACCCACCTCGGCCTCTCAAAGTACAGGGATTACAGGCGTGAGCCACTGCGCCTGGCCTCAAATCTGAATTTTCTCGTGCCTAGTGGAATTTGATTTGCCACTGAATGCTTTCTCACCTTCCCCTCTTGCATAGCGTTTAGCTCCAGTATGACCTCTTTGGTATGAAGTTTGACTTCTGAATAAAAGCTTTTTCATATCTACTACATTCATAAGATTTCTGTTTTATATGGATTATCTGATGAATAATGAAGTTTTCCTTTGGCTGAAGATTTTCCACATTTCTTTTTTTTTTTTTTTTTTGAGATGGAGTCTCACTCTGTCAACCAGGCTGGAGTGCAGTAGCACCATCTCAGCTCACTGCAACCTCCACCCCCCAGGTTCAAGTAGCTGCGACTACAGGAGCCCACCACCACGCCCAGCTAATTTTGTATTTTTAGTAGAGATGGGGTTTCACTGTATTAGCCAGGCTGGTCTCGAACTCCTGACCTCTTGATTCACCCCTGCCTCAGTCTCCCAAAGTGCTGGGATTACAGGCGTGAGCCACCGTGCCCGGCCCATTTTTCCACATTTCTTACACTCATAGAGTTCTCATTCTTTATAGTAATATTTAATGAAGTATTTCTTCTAGCTAAGTGTCTTAGAATTTTTCTCATTCTCTGTGAGATTTGATTTGCGACTGAAGGCTTTCCCACCTCCCTTATGTGCACAGGAAGGACATTCTCCCCGGCATGTCTTCTTTGGTGTCTAATGAGACTTGACATTTTAATAGAAGCTTTTCTACGTTTTATCACTGTTACATATTTCCGCCTCGCCTCGCCCTGCCCCGCCTTACCCTGCCCCGCCTTACCCTGCCCCGCCTTACCCTGCCCCACTTGCCCTGCCCCCACTTGCCCTGCCCCCACTTGCCCTGCTCCGCCTCTCCCCGCCCACCTTGTCTGCCTGCCTGGCTGCCTGCCTTCCTGCCTGCCTTCCTTTCTTTTTCTTTCTTTCTCTTTCTTCTTCTCCTTCTCTTTCTTGTTCTCCCTCCTCCTTTTTTTTTTTTTTTTTTTTTGAAATAAGGTCTCACTCTGTTACCCAGGCTGGAGTGCAGTGGCACAATCATGGCTCACTGCAATCTCGACCTTCTGGGCTCAGGTGATCCTCCCACCTCAGCCTCCCGAGTACCTAGTAATACAGGTGTGCGCCACAATACCAGGCTCGCTCCTTCCTTCCTTCCTGCTCTTTCTTTCCTTTCTTTCTTCCCTCCCCTCCCCCAATCCTTCCCCCTCCCTCTCTCCCTCCCCTTCTCCCTCCCCCTCTCCCTCTCCCTCTCCCTCTCCCTCTCTCTCTCTTTCTTGATGGGGTTTTGCCACGTTGCCCAGGCTGGTCTCAAACTCCTGGGCTCAAGTGATACACCTCAGTCTCCCAAAGTGCTGGGATTAGCAGGTGTGAGTCACTGCATCACCTGGCCCCAGCTAGTTTTTCATTCAAATCTTGAAAACATCCCGAACTGTTGGTATCTTATAAATACTCATCATCCCAGCTATCTACATTCAGATAATTCCTCACTCTCTCCCCTTCAACCCCAAACAATCTTGTACCACATAATTTCTTAGTAATGTTAAATTAGTTTCCCATGGCTGTTGTAACCAAGTATCCCAAACAGGTAGCTTAAAACCTTACAGATGTATTCTCTCTTGGCTCTGAAGGCTAGAGGTCTGAAATCAAGGCGCCCGAACCTGTTCCCTCTGAAGCCTCTAGGGAAGAACGCTTCCCATCCACTTCTAGCTTCTGCAGGTTGCCAACAACCCTCAGCATTCCTTGGCTGGTGGAAGCATCACTTTCTGTCTCAGCCTTACTATACCCTCCCCTGTTGATCTATATCTTTGTTTTCTTGTCTTTTTTATTTTATTTTATTTTTTTAAGATGGGGTTTCACCATGATGTCCAGGCTGGTCTTGAACTCCTGACCTCAGGTGATCCACCCACCTCAGCCTCCCAAAGTGCTAGGATTACAGGCGTGAGCCACCGCGCCCGGCTTGTTTTCTTGTCTTAAAAGAACACCAGTTATAGGTTTTTGGGGCCTACTTTATCCAGTATGTCCTCATCTTAATTAGTTATATCTGCAAAGGCCCTATTTTCTTTTTCTTTGAGACGGAGAGGGAGTTGCCAAGGCTCAAGTGCAGTGGCACGAGCTCAGCTCACTGCAACCTCTGCTTCCCGGTTCAAGCGATTCTCCTGCCTTGTCCTCCCGAGTAGCTGGGATTACAGGTGTGCACCACCACGCCCGGCTAATTTTTTTTGTATTTTTAGTAGAGACAGGGCTTCACCACGTTGGCCAGGCTGGTCTCGAACTCCTGACCTCAGGTGATCCACCTACCTCGGCCTCCCAAAGTGCTGGGATTACTGGTGTAAGCCACTGCTCCTGGCCCCTATTTTCAAATAAGGTCACATTTATAGGTTCTAGATATGAATATTGGGGACACTATTCAACCCAGGACAAATGTCAAACACCAGTTACACTCTTGGTCAGCAACACCAGGACCCTTGTCTTAGTCTGTTTTGTGCTGCTATCACAGAATATCTGAGAATGGATAATTTATAATAAACAGAAATTTACTGGCTCATGGTTCTGGAGGTTGAGAAGTCCAAGATTGTGAGGCTGGCGTCTGGTGAGGGCCTTCCTGCCACATTATCCCATGGCAGAAGGTCAAAGAGAGCACGAGAGAGAGCAAGAGACTGAACTTGCAACCTCAAGCCCTCTCATAATTGCCATTAATCCATTCATCAGGGCGGACCCCTCCTTACCTAAACACCTCCCTTTAGGCCTGATCTCACAATGCAATTGCATTGGTGATTAAGTTTCCAGTGTATGTTTTCCGGGGGGACACATGCAAACCAGAGCAGCCCTCTTTGGCTTCTTGCTGAACCACCTGTACCTAGGCTTGAAGCTCGGAATAATTCTGACTGGGTCACAGACTCCTTGATTCTTTGCAGCCTATCCAGTTCCCATGTCAGACCTTCACTTCTGTCATCTCCCTTCTTCACGGTGCAGATCTGAAGACAAATGACTGACTCTTTTTGGTTTTGTTTTGACTACTATCTTGTTTTATTATTTTGAACTTACAGAAAAGTTGCAAAAAAATAGTACGAAAATTCCCATATACTATGACAGAGATTCCCCATATATTAACATTTTAACAATGTATTTTTTTTCTTTTGTTATCCTACAGATAGGCTTTTGTGAACTTGATAATGTTTGGTTTTTCATTTTCTCTCTTTGCATGTATGTGTGTATACATACTTCTTTCTTTTTCTGAATGGTTTGACTGTAAATTGCAGACTCTATATCCCCTTTACTCAGTGTGTTTTTCCTAAAAGCAAAGATATATTTCTATATATTCATATTACAATGACCATAATCAGGAAATTAACATTTATACATTATTCCAGCATCCTCAAACCCACAGACCTTATTCCAATGTGACCAGTTAGTTGATCTACTAACCTCCTTCATATCTACGAGAAATGCTTTTTCCTGATCTAGGATCCAATCCAGGGCATATCTTTCATTTAGGTGTTTTCTTTGTTTTGTTTTGTTTTTTTTGTTTTCTTGAGACAGGGTCTTGCTCTGTCACCCAGGCTGTAGTGAAGTGGTGCAAACATGGTTCACTGCAGCCTCCAACTCCCGGGTGCAAATGATCCTCCCACCTCAGCCTCCCAAGGAGCTAGGATTACAGGTACATGCCAGCACACCTGGCTAATTTTAAATTTTTGTGTACAGGCAGGGTCTCACCATGTTGCCCAGGCTGGTCTCCAACTCCTGGTCTCAAGCTATCCTCCTGCCTCAGCCTCCCAAAGCGCTGGGATTATAGGCGAGAGCCACCATGTCTGGCCTAGTTCTGCCTTTTTATTCTCCTTTAAGCTGGAACAGTTTTTCAGGCTTTCTTTGTATTTGTTTTCCTTTGGGGGCGGGGTCTCGCTCTGTCATCTGGGCTGCAGTGCAGTGGTGTGATCATAGCCGGCTGCAACATATTAGTCGTTTTTGTTGGCCTCTCTTATCTGCTATACTGTTGGCAACAGATGTGACTCTTCACCTCCCATGCTTTCTTCAGGCAACTCCCAGTAAGCTTCCTTGTTCTCCCTTGAAGCTACGTTTGTCAAAGTTACCAGGGATTTTCACCTCCATCTTTCCAGATCCACAGGTTAACTCGTCGTCATCAGCTCTCAGCAACATTTGCTGCAGCTGGCCACTACATCCTTCTTGAAACACTCTTCCCTTGCCTTCTCAGCCATCCTCTCCAGTTCTCCTCCTGCGTTATTTCATTCTCAGCCTTTTTGATGGCTGCCTTCCTGTTATCCACCTCTAAATTCAGTAACTCCCAAGAGCTTAGTCTTGCATACACTTGTCTTCTCTATATACACACTCTCTCTCATCTAATCCTAGTTAGAGGATCACATCTAATCCTATGTATTTAGATACAATGTATAATCTGATGAATTGTATTTCTACAATTATATTTCCAGCCCTGTTGTCTCTTTTGGATTCCAGCTGCCAACGTGTTGTGTCTAGTTGGATTTTCCAAAAGATATTTTAAATTTAACATGGCTACAATACAACTCTTGATTTTCTAGCCATTTATCTCCCAGTGTTCCTAATCTTAGTTAAGGCGTCAACATTTATTAGCCACTCAGTTTGCAACCTTATAAATCATTCTCGACGACTCCCTTGTCACGAGCAACTCCCACTCTGTCCCGTATCTTATCCGTTTGCAAGTTCTGTGGCTTCACCTCCAAAATATATCCGGTGTCCATACACTTCTCCCCATTTAAGCTACTTCTGTTTCAGTCAGGATGGGCCATCGTTTCTTGTTTAGAGCATATTGCCACAGACTCCTTGCCCCTTGCCCTCTCCCCTAACAAAATCAGCACGCTAGAGCAGCCAGAGTTCTTTTGAAAGAAAAAACTGTGTTACACCCTTACTTAAAGCCTCCAACAAGTTTAAGTTGCACTTTTTTCTTTTAATTCCCACACTTAGTCAATGATCCTATTAAACTGCACTTTAAATAATAATTTCAATACCATAGCCTTCAAAGACTTATGTGGTCTGTCCCATACCTAGTTCCCCAAGTGTTCTTGTATCATTGTATCCTTGTAGCACTACATGCTTTCTTGTATCACTCTGTCCTGTGTTCCAACACCTCTGGCCTTCTTGCTGTTTCTCAGTGTGTTAGACTGAAAGCTTAGTCAAGGCATGGATTTCTGTGTTGTGTCTGTCCTTTTGTCTATAGCGTTAATTGACGAATCCCAGAGCATCTAAGACAGTGCCTGGCATTTGGCACACATTCAATGAATATTTATTCAATAGAAGAATAAATATGTGCACGCCATACTAATATTTTTGTTTTTGACCTCACGGTCTTTACTTTTGCCATTCTCTTAGACTGGAATGTTCTCCAAGATCTTAACATGGCTGGCTACCCCCTCCTCCGCCCCATAACTCAAGGATCAGATCAAATGTTAGTATCTTAGAGAAAACTTCTTTGGCGCCATATTTGCATTTTCCTAGTTTACTTTCTTTACAGCACTTACCATTACCTGGAGTTATTAATTTTCTTCTTGTTACCTACACTAGAATGAAGCCGCATGAGAGCAGGGCCTTTTTTTGTTGCTGTTATTCCCTATTCTATCTTTCTTGTTTAGAACAGGGAGTGGCACACAGTATATATTCAACAAATAATTATTGTACACCCCAATGAGTGAATTTTACAGTGTAAACTTTAAAAATCATTTAAAAATCCACATAAAAAGCAAATTCCTGAGGTTCACTCCAGACCCTCTGAATAAAAACTCTGTAGGGTGGAATCTCCTTGCACATATTTATGTACTGGGAAGTTCTGGAACATTTCTGTAAAGCCATGAGGGTAACTCAGGCTTTCCAGTTTGAATAGTCCCATTCCTCATGGTGCGTTCTCTTTTGAGTTCTGTGGTGTTGTGTCTGGTCAGCAGACCAGTTGAGACTATCTCAGTTCATCAGCAAGGATGTAATAATGTTAAATCTAAAAGGGAGCAGTTCTCACTGAGGCCAAGGAATATGGGGAGTGCCAGCTTTTGCAAGGCGACAGAAAGACGTGCCAACCAGTGGCACTGTCCTTCCACTCACAACACTAAAAGAGAACGAACATTCAAGTGACTCTCTCAGCCAATATGACCTTTCCTAAGGCAGCTGACTTCCATGTCTGTATACCCAGAGAAGAGCTACTAGCATCTCTCATTAGCCATGTTAAGGTCGGCCTCATCTAAGTCCAGTGCTACCTGTAAAGGGGTTTCAGGAAGAACAAGACATGACCTAGACATGAAGTTGCTTACAAGGTAGTTAACTGTCTGAAGTTGTTGTTGCTTTGTTTTTTAAAGACTGGGGCTTGCTCTGTCTCCCAGGTTGTAGTGCAGTGGCACGATCACAGCTCACGGCAGCCTGACCTCCCGAGATCAAGCAACCCTCCTGCGCAGCGTGCCGGTAACTAGAACCACAGATGTGTACTGCCATGCCTGGCTAATTTTTTTTTTTTTTTTTTTTTAATGTACAGAGTTTCAGTGTTGCCCAGGCTGGTCTCAAACTCCTGTGCTCAAGCGACCCACCCGCCACTGTCTCCCAAAGTGTTGGGATTACAGGCGTGAGCCACACTCCCCTGCCACGAAGTTACAAAAAACCAAAAAAACAAAACAAAAAAAAGGCTCTCTTCTACATTGTTTCCAGCTTTTCTTATCTTTTTTTTCTTTTTTTTGTGATGGAGTCTCACTCTGTCACCCAGGATGGAGTGCAGTAGCATGATCTCGGCACACTGCAACCTCTGCCTCTCAGGTTCAAGCGATTCTCCTGCCTCAGTCTCCTGAGTAGCTGGGATTACAGGTGCGCACCACCAACCCCGGCTAATTTTTGTATTTTTAGTAGAGATGGGGTTTCACCATGTTGATCAGACTGGTCTCGAACTCCTGACCCGGTGATCTGCCCGCCTCGGTCTCCCAAAGTGCTGGGATTACAGGCATGAGCCACTGCGCCTGGCTGTTTCCAACTATTTAAATAACAAAATGGTAGACTAGGCACGGTGGCTCACACCTGTAAACTCAGCGCTTTGGAAGGCTGAGGCGGGAGGATCACTTGAGGTTAGAATTTGAGAGGACATGGTGGTGGGCGCCTGTAGTCCCAGCTACTCGGGAGGCTGAGGCAGGAGAATCGCTTGAACCCAAGAAGCGGAGATTGCAGTGAGCCCAGATCGCACCACTGCGCTCCAGCCTGGGCGACTGAGCAAGATTCCGTATCAAAAAATAAAAAGCAAAAACAAACCAGTGAAGAGAATACTATTGAGTTAATTTTACAGTTTTTCCCGCTGTGTTTTCTATTCCTGTCTTTTGCTTAGTTGTCTTGTCTCCCTCTTTTTCTCAGTTAGGCAATCGTTTAGGATTTTTGTGGGTTATATCGTCAGTACTTCTCATTTAAGTTCCAGACAGTGTGCTTAGCAAAGCACTTTACTCGGTGTAAGAGCTCATTTAATCTTCAAAATAACGTAGCAAGGTAGGTATCATGGAAGGGGAGAATCGCTCCCTGAAGGTCCGAAGGCCTCTCTGCCATCTAGCTGCCATGCGTGCTGCCTACCAGTGGGTATCTGGAACTGGGTGTCTCTCCAAAGATGGGCTCTTGGCTGCCCTTTGAGAAGGCAATTTTAAGGGACAGCAGGATGTGGAAGCCTACGGACAAGGAGTGAGCTGAGTCACTGGGTAACCAGTGTTGAATAATGCTTCTCAATGTCTGAAATGACAATCACTTCCTTTCCAGATTGGTAGAGGGGGAAAGGAGAGACGCAGTGAAAGCGCTCTCAAGGTGCGGTGGGTCAGGGTGATTGGCGGCGGTGGGCCGCTCCTTGGGGGTCCTGAGGGCGAGACCCCGGCAGTCGTAACCTGGCCGCGCCGAGCCCGGGTTGCGCGGGACGAGAGATCAGTTTTCGCAGGCGCTCCGCGGCCAGGCGGCTTCTGACGCAACCCGTGGCGGGGAGGACGGACGCGAGGGCCGCCTCATTCCCGCGCGCTTCCCAGGAACCCCAAGCCCTTGGGACCGGGAGGCGGGATCAGCCCCCCCGCAGGCAGCCCCTGGAGCCCGAGAGACCCAGGCAGGGCTGGACGCTCCCTGCCCGACCTCGTCCGGCAGCAGCGGGACCTTGACCCCAAGGCGAAGAGCCGGGCTTTCTGATTGGCTGAGAGTAGAAAGGCAGGCGAACGCCGCCTGAGACCCGCTCTGCGATTGGGTTTTACACGAACAGCAGAGCACGAAATAAAGAGGCCTTCAGTCATTGGGCCACTGTGTGAATCTCCTTTTGGCTTCTCTGCAGACTGAATAAGCGTCTCAGGATCTTCCTCATGACTCCTAAATCTGAGCCTGTCAGTTCGCCCCAGCGTTTCTCGTCTGTAGGCACGGCATGGGGCTTACAGAGTTTAACCAATCACATAACGTCGAGATCAGGTTGCCAGGCAGATTATGCTAATAAGACCCCGCCTTTTATGCTGCTCCCACTCTGCGGCGGGAAGAACCACCTGGAGGTGGCGGGGGGGGGGTTTGATTTCTATCACCCCTAGGGAGAGAGGATCGGGGACCCGCTGATCTTCCAGCTCCCCTCACCCAACGTCGTGTAAGTACCTAAAGGATTAAGGGAACCAGATAAGCCAGGGTCCAGAGTACCCCATAGACTGGGAGGGTGTTTCGTCTTTGCTTAGTCCCACCCAAAATGGCGCCCAGCTCTTTCCGCGTCTCAGAGCCCGGCCGGGGCCAACCGACCGCGGACCCGGGTGGGGGGGGGGGGAATTGATGGTGGTGGTGGGGGGGAGAAATCCCGGCGGCACCGCCCGATGGTACAGTCCAGCCGGGGCTGGGACGAGGCACCTCACTCGGGGTGGGGGGTCAAACCATCTGCACCTTCCTAGGGAAAGGGGCAAAGCCCCCACCAGCAGGCCCTTCTGGCGTCGCGTTCAGCGCCGGCCTCGGCGCCTCCTTGCCCCTGCCTCCGCCGCGCGCAGCCTCCCCCTGCGACCCCCGAGTGGCTCGCACGCTCCGCCGGTCGCGCGCACCTCTCCTCCCCTGCCCGCGTTGGTTGGGCCGGGACGGCGGTTGGGCGGCCTGCGCGCTCCGGCGGCGGCGGTTGCGCTGGCGCTCCCGGCGCGGCGGGCAGGTCTCCGCCGGCCGAGGGCCGAGCAACGGGGTCCGGGGGCTGGGTGCCGGGCTGAGGGTGGCGGCGCGAGCCGGGCTCCGGGGCCGGCCGGTTGCGGGCGCGTGGGGCGTAGGGTCTTGTCCTGTCTGCTGGGGTGCCTAGCTTTGTCTGCGGAGGCCGCGCCGCCCACCTGCCGTTGATGGCTAGGCCCCCGGCCTGCCTTCCCAAGCTGACGTCCGGGACGGGGGCGGGGGCCGGCCCGCAGAGGTGTCGCCCGTAGGGCTGTGGGGTGGCCCCTGCGGATCTGTACCGTAGCACCGCGTTGGGGTCGGCCGGGCGGAGGCTGGTGGCGGCCCTGCCCCTGTCCGTCTGCGCCCGGGGTGCAGCACAGAGGCCGGGCGAGGCCGATCGGCGCTCGGGAGAGGGCTGATGGTGTGCAGCTCTCCAGCCCCCTGCCAGCTTTTGTTAAGCAGGTTTAAGCCTGCAGCTAGGTGTTGGTACACTACTAAGTAAAATGGAATATTCACCGTCTGCCCTCCAGCCACGCGAACGCAGCGCTGTTGAATTTCATGTGTGAGCGCCTTTAGCCTTGCTTGGTGGATGAGTTGGATTTCAGTGCATTTTCCATCAATGTCCGTGTACACTTAAGCACAAGGAGGGGTGGCTTTGTGCTGTCATCGAGGATTAGAAGTGTAGTGAGACCCACCCAGCTGTGCTCTGTGCCCTAATTCTGCTCTTTTGCCTGTTGAAATCTTGCCTGGCTCGTCACCCCAAATTCTTTAAAGTCAGCAGTACTTAACCTTTATTAAAAACAGCAAAATCGCTCATGACTGTTTCGTGGCCTCTTTGTTTCTATCACTCTACCATTGCTGTAAGGAAAAAAGGTGTATTATTACATTGTATTTTTTTTTGTACCTTCCTACCCATTCCAGCACCGCAATAGCTTCCCCTTTGATGAGCAGTACTTATTTGTTGCTCTAGAATAGAGAAAACAGGAGTTTTCTTTAAAAAAATTAGGATCGGTTGGGGGGTAAAGCAGTATTTGAACAGTGTGTATTCAATATGGGGTATTTAGAAAGTAACTTTGCTAGGTTTATTTATTTAGGACACAGGGTCTCACTCTGGTTGCCCAGGCTGGAGTGCAGTGGCACGATCTTGGCTCACTGCAGCCTCTACCTCCTGGGCTCAAGCGATCCTCCTGCTTCAGCCTCCCTAGTAGCTGGGACTACAGGCGTGCACAACTACACCTGGCTAATTTTTCTACTTTTTGTAGAAACGGGGTTTCACCATGTTGCCCAGACTGGTTTCTAACTCCTGAACTCAAGCGATCCTACCGCTGTGGCGTCCCAAAGTGCTGGGATTGCAGGCGTGAGCCCCTCGCCCGGCCTTTAGGTTTACTTTTATAATAAATTGAAGTGAAATTGACACAGAATGAACTATTTAAAAAGTGAACAGTGGCATTTAGTGGAAGGCTTACGGTTTTTGTTTTGGATCAAGACAAATGTCTTGTGCCTTCTCTTATTCTGTGAGCTCCCACTCATTGCCGTCATTCGTTTTGCAAGGGTACAAAATTGTTCTGCTTGTTCAAAGAAGACATATTAATGTGTGCATCATATATTACTGTATATCTGAATGTAATCGAGTATGTATTTTAGAAAAGCCAAGATTCCTTTCTTCAAGGGCTCTAAATGGTTTTTACTTAGAGGTTATGGAGGTATAAAGGATAGCACAATTCAATATAATCCCAAATTGATTGGCACTACCTCAGTTTCTGCTTGCCTGCTTTGTTTTCCTTCTAGTTTTAAGAATAATGCGTGATCATTGCAGAAAACATAAAATTTAAGCCAGGCGAGTTGGCTCATGCCTGTAATGCCAACACTTTCAGAGGCCGAGGCGGGCAGATCATCTGAGGTCAGGAGTTTGAGACTAGCCTGGCCAACATGGTGAAACCACGTGTTTACTAAAAATGCAAAAATTGGACGGATGTGGTGGCAGTCGCCTGTAATCCCAACTGCTAGGAAGGCTGAAGCAAGAAAATCGCTTGAACCCAGGAGGCGGAGTTTGCAGTGAGCCAATATCACACCATTGCACTCCAGCCCAGGCGGCAAGACAAAACTCTGTCTCAAAAAAAAAAAAAAAAAGAAATTTAGAAGCAGAGTGAAAAAAACAAAACCTACAATTACCCAGAGATAATCCTTGCTGTATTTCAAATTGGTTTTGTGTGTGTGTGTGTGTGTGTGTGTGTTTAAAATATTTGTACTAATGACATAATATTGGTTTGGTATCTAGCTTTTAAAACGTAAATAGGTGTCTAAAGACTTCGCTGATGATTTGCCACTTTAATTACTTCCATTATTTGAAGTGGCCGTCATGAAGTCCGCTGAACTAAAAGAATTATAATATTTTGATTTAACTTTTTTAAAGCGTAATCTAATTGATAGGGATAGGTTTCTGGGTAACACATAATTCATCAAAGGGCTGAGAACTACTGAGCTATAATTTTGGTTTCCTCAATTTTTCATTTTAAGCACTGGTAAACACATCGTAACCGCGTAATTATATTTGGCGAAGGAAAGTGTTAAACATCCTGTTGTTGCAGTGTTTGAGTTGTTGAGTTTGTTTTAAACTTGAACGCTGATGTACTTTGACCTATTGCCACTAAAATACATAGTCTTCTCCCGTCACACCCCACTTCAGAGTGTAGCCACACCCAGTTCAGCAATTTGTTTTTTTCACAAGCAGAATTTATTGTCTAGTATTTTAACTTATCGTAGCTACTTTAATAGATTAACAAAGGAGAATTTGGTCTGGTGTCTAGAAAGAGCCAGCCAGTTTTAAAGGAAATATTTGCTACAATCAAATCTTTGGAGAATGATCCCACTCACATTCTCCTGGGGGATGGGGTAGAGGCAGGAGGGTGAGAGGGGGAGCTTTTCGTGACTTATTTTAGCCCGCTTTCCTCTTCCCTATTCTAGCATTAAACTGTTAGCATGTTTTAGTTGAATCACTGCTGAAGATTATCTGGCCTCTGTTCTTTTTTATTAATGTTATAACACAGCTGGGCGTGGTAGCTCACACCTGTAATCCCAGTACTCTGGGAGGCTAAGGCAGGTGGATTGCTTGAGTCCAGGAGTTCGAGAACAGCCTGGCCAACATAGCAAAACTCTGCTTCTACTAAAAACAAAAAAGTTAGCCAGGTGTGGTGGCCCACACCTGTAGCCCCAGCTACTCAGGAGGATGAGATGGGAGAATCACCTGAGCCCAGGAGGGTGCGGATGCAGTGAGCCGAGACTGCGCCACTGCACTCCAGCCTGGGCAACCAGAGTGAGACCCTGTCTCAAAAAAAAAAGTTATTTTACTATTTTAAGACTTGCGTGGAATTCTCTGGACATTTCTGTCCACCTTCCAAAATTTTTCTCTGCCTTTCCATTGACCCTCCCTGTGTAGATTTTAAATTTGTGTTGTAGAAAGCACCACCTGAAGGTAGGTTCTTTTTCCATAACTTGAAATAATTTAGGGAAGGGGAGCGGGTGAGGAAGTGGAGTGGAAAAGGGAGGGTATGGGTAACCCCCGAGTACAGTTACAGCTAGACTAGTTAAAATGTGGTGAAAACGATCATAAAATCAGTAGTGCACGATACTTTTAGAACCCTAAACATGTAGATTACTAAAAGTTTATTGTCTGCCAACATAGCCTGTTACTGTTTGCTATTCATTTAAACTCTTATTTATTGCAAACATGAGAATACTGGAGACAAATGCTCCTCCCCTTCCCTGTGACTCTGAGCATTTGAAATATGGTTAGTGCTGTGAAGTGTGAAATATGTACACTCAGATTTTGAGATTTAGTAGAAAAAAAAATTTCAATTTATAAAATATTGATTAAATGTTGAAATGACAATATGTTGGATAGACTGGGTAAAATAAAATGTATTATTACAATTAATTTTACTTGTTTCTACTTTTAAAAAAATGTAGCCGGGCATGGTCGCTCATGCCTATAATCCCAGCACTTTGGGAGACTGAGGTGGGTGGATCACCTGAGCTCAGGAGTTTGAAACCAGCCTGACCAACATGGAGAAACCCCGTCTCTACTAATAATACCAAATTAGCCGGGCGTGGTGGTGCATGCCTGTAATCCCAGCTACTTGGGAGACTGAGGCAGGAGAATCACTTGAACCTGGGAGGTGGAGGTTGGGGTGAGCTGAGATTGCACCATTGCACTGCTGCCTGGGCAACAAGAGTGAAACTCTTGTCTCAAAAAAAAAAATGTATATACTAGAACATTTTAAATTATGTATGTGGCTTACATATTTCTTTGAACAATGCAGCCTTAGTCTGCTAGGGATAGGGTGTTCCCAGGTGACATTAAGATGTATTGTTTTTTGGTTTCTATAATTTGAATGAATAGATAACTGCTAATATGTAGATGGCTGTTTTTTTGGTGCTTATGATAGCTCTCACAAAAGCATGATTATTATTTTGAAGAATATCTTAATCTCAAAACCACTTCCAGATAATTGTGTTAACTATTATTGAATTAATGTATTCAGTGGATCACTTAAACTTAAAATAATAAAATGACATCGATAAACACATAATCCATTAAAAAAAGTTGAACTAAGCATAATCAGCTAAATTTTCCCAAACTTGGTCTGTTACACACTGATTTTTATAATTTACCATTTTTCAAATGTTTAAGAGAAACCTGAAATTGAGAACACTGAACTTCCATTTTTTTCTCCTGTGATTTAGAAAAAGACCATAATACTTTGATTCTAAAGGTGGAGGAAACCCTTTAGACTAGCTCATGGAAGAACTGTCTTTTTTTTCTTTTCTTTTTTTTTTGAGACAGGCCCTCATTCTGTCACCCATGCTGGAGTGCAGTGGTGTCATTACAGCTCACTGCAGCCTTGACTTCCCGGGCTCAAATGATCCTCCCACCTCAGCCTCCAGAGGAGCTGGGAGTACAGGTGTGTACCACCATGCCTGGCTAATTTTTGTATTTTTTATAGAGATGGGGTTTGCCACATTGCCCAGGCTGGTCTGGAACTCCCGTGGCTCACGTGACCCACCAGTCTGTGCCTCTCAAAGTGCTGGGATTACAGGTGTGAGCCACTGCACCCAGTCGGAGAACTGTCCTTTTAAACACAGGTGGAGAAACATAACCTATATATAAAATCCTCATTTTTTTTTTTACTTTTATGTTTGTAAACATCGACAATTTGGCCCTAACCTGCCTTTGTTGATGCCTTTCCTTTTACTACCCTGTGTGGAGATTCGATATGGTGTAGTATAAACAGTGTGGCCTCAGGGGCAAAGAGGTTCACTGCTGTGTTCAAGCTTGCTGGCTGTGATCTTGGGTGAGTGACTTCTGTAAGCCTTGGTTTTCTTACCAAAACTAGTTTCTTAATTATTATTAGGGATAATGATAGTAATCAACCTCATAGATTCTGAGTGAGGATGCCTGTTAATCACTCACCACAATTGTATAAATGGCTCAATAACAAAGCACGCAGTGCTAAATGGTTCAAAAATTGTTGATCTCTTTTGGAACCCCTATTTCAGCCAAACTGGTCTTCCCACTGTTCCTTAAATATTTAGGATTTTCTCTCTGTGCTGTCACGCCTTCCTTTCCCAAGTGGAATGTTTGTTCCTCTCTGTCCCCTCCCCCTCCTCTCCTAGTTCGGCCTGCCAGAATCCTGTCCATCTTGCTAGAGCAGTGGCTGGAAAACTTTTTTTTAAAGGACCAGGTAGTAAATGTTTCTGGCTTTGTGGGCCATATGGCCTCTGTCGAAACGATTCCCCTTTGCCATGGAGTGTGAAAACATGGCTGTGTTCCTAGCAAACTATTTTGGACCTTGAAGTTTCAATTAATATAACTTTCCTGCGTCAGGAAATATTATTCTTCTTTTGAGTCTTTTCAAATATTTTAAAATGTAAAAACCATTCTTAGCTCACAAGCTGCACAAAAACAAGTGTTGGCCGTCTGCGGGCTGTGGCTTGCATCACCTGTGCCAGAGCACGCTGACCCCACCCCGCCCTGTTGGAGCCTCAGGACCATCTCATTTGAAAGAAAACCTTTTGTCTCTGAAGATCCTGCAGGATTTTTGTACGTCTCTATAGTAATGGTAACATGTATTGAGTGCTTACTTTGTATTGTACTGCAATTAGTTGTGCTTGTTCGTTGCTTCCTAAACAGATTTTAAATTTCTAGAAGCTACAGGTGATTTTTAGCCCTCTCATGTAGAATGCAGTATAAATGAGTGCCTTTTGCTTACTGGATTCTAAAATGTTTTGAGGGATAACTGAGTGAATTAAAATACTTGAAGTTGTTTGTAACATTTTCCTCCCTTTAAAAAAATTTTTTTTATTTTCACTTTTTTTTTTTTTTTGAAACAGAGTCTCACCCTCTCGCCCAGGCTGGAGTGCCGTGGTGCGATCTCGGCTCGGCTCGGCAACCTCTGCCTCCTGGGTTCAAGGAATTCTCCTGCCTCAGCCTCCTGAGTAGCTGGGATTACAGGAGCCACCACACCCAGCTAATTTTTGTATTTTTAGTAGAGACAGGGTTTCACCATGTTGGCCAGGCTGGTCTCAAATTCCTGACCTCAGGTGATCTGCTTGCCTTGGCCTCCCAAAGTGCTGGAATTACTGCTCCACCCTCTCCCCTCCCCCCCTTTTTTCTTTTTTTTCAAGATTCTTATTTTTGTATGCAAATTCTACCATTTTCTTAGAATTGCTTGAAGATTTTGAGGCCAGTTTATTAGGGGTTATTTTCACTCCTTCCACAAACCATAATTACAGGCGGTCTTAATAGAATGCCCTTCTAGTGGGGACTAGCTATTACTCTTTTAATGATTGCTCTTTGTTTGACTTTTTAATTGTCCTCTCCAAGACACTTGTTTACATTTAGTCCTTAACACAGAACATTGACAGGACCATGTCCAATTTTGCAAAAGAGAGAAAGTAGGTAGAGGGTTAGGGAATTACACAAGTATGAGAGAGGGCTCAGAGCGAATGGGAGAAAAGGCTCTGGATCCTCAGCCCCAGGCAGGGGGACGGATATTAATAAGGTGTCAGTGTCTTCCATCATTTCTTCTTTTATTCTTTTTCTCTTGAAGTTGATGAATTGAAAATTATTCCAAACTGTGTAAGTACTTCATCACTTGATAAATATAAGGACCCATGAATGGTTAATATTTAGGACACCATTTTATGTGACATGCAAGTTCTCTCAAGTGCTTTAGTCCTGTGGAAATGAGATATTACTACAAAGGGAGATAACTACAAAATAGTAATTCTAGAATTAAAATGAAATTATGTAGTAGTAATTGGACTTTGATGAACTTTGTTTCACTTAAACATTTTAAGAAAGTTTATGTTAACTTTTTTTTTTTTGAGATGGAGTTTCACTCTTGTTGCTCCATCTCCTGGGTTCAAGCGATTCTCCTGCCTCAGCCTCCTGAGCAGCTGGGATCACAGGCATGCGCCACCATGCCTGCCTAATTTTGTATTTTTGGTAGAGACGGGGTTTCTCCATGTTAATCAGGCTGGTCTTGAACTCCTGACCTCAGGTGATCTGCCCACCTCAGCCTTCCAAAGTGTTGGGATTACAGGAGTGAGCCACTGCACCTGGTCCTATGTTAACTTTTTAATATTTTAAATTTTTTTTAGAGACGGTGTCTCACTGTGTTGCTCAGGCTGGTCTCCAGCTCCTGGGCTCAAGCAGTCCTCCCATCTCAGCCTACCAAGTAGCTGGTGTTATGGGTGCAAACCACCACCACCAGTTTATTTTCTTTCTTTTCTTTGTTTTTCTTGAGATGGAGTCCCTCTCTGTCACCCAGGCTGGAGTGAAGTGGTGCAAACTTGGCTCACTGCAACCTCCGCCTCCCGGGTTCAAGCAGTTCTCTCTGCCTCAGCCTCCTGAGTAGCTGGGATTACAGGTACCCACCACCACGCTTGGCTAATTTTTGTATTTTTTTTAGTAGAGACAGGGTTTTGCCATGTTGGCTAGGCTGGTCTCAAATTCCTGACCTCAGGTCTTGAGACCAGGCTGGTCTCGAACTCCTGACCTCCCGCCTTGGCCTCCCAAAGTGCTGGGATGACAGGCGTGAGCCACCACGCCCAGCAGCTTATTTTCACACTTATATATACTTATCCCAAGTTCTAGGTATCTCACGAAAAATTATGCCATACGTTATTTTAAAAATATACTTTTTTCAGATTTATGATTTTAAATAAACTCTAGCAGATATAGAAAATTCTAAAACTTGATTGAGTGGCTTTAAATAAATACATAAATGGAGAGCACAGTGGCTCAAGGAGTGGAAGATTCAGTGTTGTAAATGTGTCAGTTCTCTGGAAACTGATTTTAGCTCTAATGTAATCCCACATTTAAAAAAATTAGACAAGTTGATTCTAAAACATTTGCCAAGGCCCCAGAAAAGGCAAAATACTCTCGAAAAAGAAAAGTTAGGAAACCTTCTCTACTAGAGATCAAGAAGAGGTATAATAATTAAGGTAGTGTAGCATTGGCACTGGACAGACTAATAATGATAGACCATTAGAACACCATATAGACTCCAGATATAGTATCATGCATAGCCAGACACTTGATTTATGACCTGGAGGTACAGCAGAAAGGCAGGCAAAACAATAACACTTTTAGAATTAATATATAGGAGAAGATACTCATGACCTCAGTGTACAGAAGCATTTCTTAAACAAGATGCTACAAGTACTAATAGAATAATGGGCAAAAGTCTTGAACAGGCACTTCAGAAAAGGAGAAATCCAAATGTCTGACAAACATGTGAAAAGGTGTTCAACCTTGTTAATAAGGAAATGCAAATGTCAGCCACAGTGCCAGAACACTGTACACCTAATTAAAGTTGGATGTTGAACAGTAGAGACTTTCATAGATGGCTAGTACCGATATAAATTCTCATGACTACTTTGGAAAACAGTATTATCAAGAAAGTCCAAAATATGCACACTCCAGTGCCCAGTGATTTCAATATCAGAAACGCATATGCCTGAGAGAACTAGAAAAAAATATTTGGAGTAATTTGTTTTCATGATGTTGATTCAAGTAATATTTCAGGACTGCTATGTCGTGGTCTGAACACACAGGGACCTTTGTTTCTGGAACAACAGTGAATAAATGTTATTTATATTTTCCTTCTCTGTTGAATAAATATTCCATCCAATGTCTTCCTCAATTTTTAAAACAATGCTGGAAACAGAACAGACATTTAATGAGTATTCTTGTGTTTTAAAAGCTATTTGAATTTTTACAATGCAAACCCTTCATCATGGCTTTGTAGTTACCTCAACTCTGGCTGTTGAGTAATTTGATCAATTAAATCTGCTTGTGGGTGTAGTGAATTACAACTGCCTTTGGTTCCCTTGAGATCAAGTCTAACCTGATGATTGCGTCATCTGGTGGGAGGCCGCGGCGACAGCAGTAGGGGGAAACCATGTTTGGGTCCTGGCCACTTTGCCTAGGTTGAAAGCTATTGTGACAAAGAAGTGAAAGAGCTTCAAGCTTTGTAGTAAAAGGAACCTGGGCTTAAATTCCACTTATCAGCCCTGTGACCTTGGAGAAGTAATCATTCTTGGTTGTCGTGAGGATTAATTGAGATCAGATCAGGTATTTAAAGGACATCTGACAGTGCCTGACACGGGATAGGTGCTCCGTAAATGGCTGTAGCTGTAATTATTACTGTTCCACTAGCTGTTTACTTAAGTAACATTGAATTTCCACAGAATGCATTTTGAATCAGGTGGAATATGATTATACTGATTTTGAAAATAAAGAGCTGCACTGTTAAAGGGTTCTATTTTTGTGGTCTTTAATTCCTTCAGGGAATTTGCAAATGAAGCTAACATGTTGTAGGTACACCTGAGTGAAAACGTTTACAAATAATTGTTATGGCAAAGATTTCAAAACAGAAATGCTTCTATTTTGTGTCTCCTGCGGAAAAAAATGCTAATCGCAGTTTTTATTTTTGCATTTTTTTTTTTTTTGAGACGGAGTCTCACTCTGTCACGCAGGCTGGAGTGCAATGGCACAATCTTGGCTCAGTGCAACCTCTGCCTCCTGGGTTCAAGCAGTTCTCCTGTTTCAGCCTCCGGAGTAGCTAAGATTACAAGCATGTGCCACCATGCCCAGCTAATTTTTGTATTTTTAGTAGAGACAGGGTTTCACCACGTTGATCAGGCTGGTCTTGAACTCCTAACCTCAGGGGATCCGCCTGCCTTGTTCTCCCAAAGTGCTGGGATTACAGGCGTGAGCCACCATGCCTGGCCTCAGTTTTCTTCTTAAATCTTGTGTCTGAGTCATGGTTCAGTCTATTTTTACTAAAAACTGTATGTTTCAGGAGTTGCAGAGTGAACAAGTAGTTATTACACTGTTTTATATTACATATTGTAGTGTTAAATTATGAACATTATTCTCTAGAATGATTTTCCTCTAAGTAATTTTAATAAGTTAAAAAGTTTTCCCTAGTTAAAACATTTTAAAGCACATGGGTTTACTGAGAAAACAGCTTACTACTTAAGATTGTGCCTTATACATTAACCAGGAGTTTATCCTAACAACTTGGGTTTGTGATTTGTTGAGTCATAGATACCACCCAGAACCATCTGTAAGGAAGGCTTTTCAGGCTGCATAAGAACCACCTGAAAGTCTCCTAATTACTGCACTGGCTGATTCAACAAAAGAGCTTGAGATAGGGGGGGCCAGATAGTGTTGGGTGCACGGGTGAAACAGGGTCTTACATTGTGTCTGTACCCCCCACCAACTGTCTTGTGACTGAATACCGCTGTTCAGAAGGGAGCTGGAGGATGTGTGCTTGGAGCTTTCTAAATTCGTTATTCATAGCTGAGAAACATGGATGCTTAATAATTCCCACTCTCCCCCCACAACCCAGAGACAGAATCTCGGGGTTGCCCAGGTGGAGTGCAGTGGCATGATCACGGCTCACTGCAATCTCCAACTCCTGGGCTTAAGCGATCCTCCCGCTTCAGCCTTCCAAAGTGCTGGAATTGCAGATGTGAGTCACCGTGCCAGCCTGGAATTTGTCTTTCACCTAGCTTTCTTTGTTACTCTGGTACAACCAGTTCATGAACTGTGGGAACTTTAGACCAATTAAATAAAGTTTAAATTCTTCCACTTCCTCTCTGGTCTTTTATGGCCCCATCCTTACTACCGTTTGAGGCTGGTCTCTCTCATAGTTACTAGTCCCTAAGCATGCCCTCAATTTCTCTTGCCTCTGGAACTTTCTAGAAAGTTTACATCGACTTAACCTCCATCTTTTTTTTTCTAAGAACAGCTTTATTGAAGTAAAATTTACATATCATACAATTCACTTATTTAAAGTGTACATGATTCAGCCAAGTGCGGTGGTTCACGCCTGTAATCCTAGCACTTTGGGATGCCGAGGCGGGTGCAACATGGTGAAACACGTCTCTACCCGTAATACAAAAATTAGCCAGTCTTATAACCTGGTCTCAAAATAAATAGATAGATTAAAAAAATTTAAAAAAAATTTAAAAATAAAGTGAACAATTCAATGGCTTTAATACATTCATGGAGTTGTGCAGCTGTCACTGTCACCATAGTCAATTTTATAACGTTTTTATAACCTCCAAAAGAAACCCTGAACCATTTAGCTGTCACCATTGATCCTTCTATTTCCTCCTAAGCCCTAGGCAACCACTAAGTTTATTTTTTGTGTCTATTAATTTGCTTATTCTGCAAATTAATATTTCATATAATATTTTACATAAATGGAATCATTCAATGTGTATTCCTTTGCAACTAGCTACTTTCACTTAGCATAATGTTCTCAGGATTCATCCACGTTGTAGCATGTACCAGTTCTTCATTCCTTTTTATGGTCAAATAATATCTTGTCATATGGATATATACCACATTTTATCGATTTATCAGTTGATGGATATTTGGATCATTTCCATTTCTTAGCTGTTATGAATAATGCCACTGTAAGCATTCATGTACAAGTTTTTTTAGGGACATATGCTTTTATTTCTCATGGGGTTATTACACCTTGGTGAGGAATCGCTGAGTCATTTGGTGCGTCTATGTTTAGCCTTCTGCGGAATTGCTGGGCTGTTTTCCCTATTGGCAGCAGTGTTTTACATTCTCACCAGTAGCGTGTGAGGGTGCCAGTTTCTCCTCATCCTTACCCACACTGGTTATTTATTATCTGTTGCCATATTAGAATTTTGAATGAAATTGAGAAGATGAAAATACACTACAAAAATAAGCGTAATAGAAACCAGAGTATCATTTATAAAGGCAGTTTTGTGTAGTTTGTTGACATGGCATGAAAGCTGTTGCCTCGCATTAGGTTTGGACCTCTCCAAACAATAAAGGATATGATTAATATTGTGCTGAAATTGAGGCCATAAAAGTATTATTCTGAAGCCATGATATGCTGTAACTTTTCTTAGCTGGACAGAGCTTTTCTATTAGTGGAGAGTTTATAATCTGTGTGATTTGAATTTCAGGTATATTTTACCTACACAATAGCAGACATGAACCTGAGGTGCTTATTTTCATTTAACTATTTTCATTCTTTTTTAACCCTGGGAATGAACATGAACTGTTAGGGTGAATTAATAAGGATATATTAATAAATACAAAAACCACAACAATGAGCATTTTTGAGTGTTCCTGTGGGCCAGGTGTGGTGTCAAGCACTTTCCATGGATTTTCATTTGCACAGTGTATTTATTTCGTAGTTCTTCTACCTTAGGGAATTGGAACTGTTGGTACTGCCGTAACCATGTTATAGATGAAGTCATGACGCCTTGAGAAGTAACTTCACTCACCTGGGTCATAAAGCTGTAGCTAGCAGCTGAGGAGTCTCAATCCAGGCCCCCGACCCTAGAGATCTGTCGCCCTCCACTCAAAGTGATGCAGCAGGTTTGGCGCGGTGGCTCACGCTTATAATCCCAGCACTTTGGGAGACCTAGGCAGGTGGATCACTTGAGGCCAGGAGTTCGAGACCAGCCCGGCCAACATGGCCAAACCCCATCTCTACTAAAAATACAAAAAAATTAAATGGGTATGGTGGCGCACACCTGTGGTCCCAGCTACTTGTGTGTCTGAGGTTCAGTTTGAACCTGGGAGGCAGAGGCTCCAAGTGAGCCAAGATCGTGCCACTGCACTCCAGCCTGGGTGACAGAGTGAGACCCTGTCTCAAAAAAAAAAAAGCAAACCAAATTCAGGCAACAGCGTTAGAGGTGGGGAGAAGTTTGGTCAGTAGCAGGCTGCTAGAAAGTCACGTTAAGACACCAGCTATGACATAAGGACTTGTCACAGCCCGCCACACAAGGGAGCACTATGTGTGATTTCCAACCATTCTCGTTGCCATCCTAAGCCTCTGCCCCCTCCATTAACTAATACAGTTTGGAGGCACAGGGTGAGGAGATCTACATTCTGGTCCCAGAACCACACACCCCAGACTCTGCCATGCCACCTTGAGCCTGCTGTTACCCACCACGAGCCCAACACCTCTGTGTATACTGGGAATGGAAGCACTGGGACTGACCTTGCAGCGTTGGTGTGGGAGGTCACAGCTCATGAATAGACAAATATTCAGACAGTGTATACCCACCTCAAGATCTATAGCTTGGGTTATAAGAATTGGACTTCTAAAATAATTTCTTTTATTACTCTATTTGATTGATTGATTGATTGATTGATTGAGTCAAGGTTTGGCTCTGTCACCCAGGCTGGAGTGCAGTGGTGCAATCTCAGCTCACTGGAAACTTCCTCCCAAGCTCAAGTGATCCTCTCACCTCAATCTCCAAAGTAACTGGGACAGATGCATGCCACCATGCCTGTTTAATTTTTTGTAGAGACAGGGTTTTGCCCTTTTGACCAGGATGGTCTCAAACTTTTGAGTTCAAGCAATCCTCCCGCTTCGACCTCCCAAGGTGTTAGGGTTACAGGCATGAGCCACCATGCCTGGCCCAATGCCGTATTTTACTTACAGTGTATTCTTTGCTTTCACAAAGACTGATTTTGATTTTGTGTGGCTTTGGAGCAGCTGGGTTCTCTGTACCTTGGCCGTTGTATTGTGCTAGATCATGTCATCTGTCAATTGCATATTCCCCCCGTAGTGTTTTTTCTTTTCAGCTCATTAAAATTCAGTTATAGGCCAGGTGCGGTGGCTCACACCTGTAATCCCAGCACTTTGGGAGTCCTAGGCGGATGGATCAGGAGGTCAAGAGATCGAGACCATCCTGGCCAAGATGGTGAACCATCATCTCTACTAAAAATATAAAAGTGGCCGGGCGTGGTGGCTCACGCCTGTAATCCAAGCACTTTGGAGGCCAAGGCGGGCGGATCACCTGAGGTCGGGAGTTCAAGACCAGCCTGACCAACATGGTGAAACCCTGTCTTTTTAAAAAAAAAAAAAAAAAAAAAAAGATAAAAATATAAAAGTATACAGAAGGAGAAGCATTGAAATTCTGAGAAAAAAAAATATATAAAAGTAAGCTGGGCGTGGTGGCATGCGCCTGTAGTCACAGCTACTTGGGAGGCTGAGGCAGGAGAATCACTTGAACCCAGGAGGTGGAGGTTGCAGTGAGCTGAGATCATGCCAGTGAGACTCGTGTCTCAAAAAAAAAAATTCAGTTATAAACATTTATATATATATATGTGTATATATATAGACACACACACACACACATATATGTTTTAACACACACACAGACACTTTCTTAGCTGTGGAAGCAGAGGAAGCAGTTAAATACCATTATATTTAATGGCAGTGCTTTTTTTTGTTTATAAGAGTTCATCCTAAGAGGGTTTTTGGGAAGTAATAAATTGCCTCCTAAGCAGAAGACTGCACTACATTCGTTCCAGAAGACCTCCTGGGCCAGTTATGGCTCCAGGTGCTGGAGACACTCCCTCATCAGCTCCAGTGAGGTGACGCTCCTGCAGCTGCCTTCCAGTGGGAGGACAGGTAGTACACACATTCTGAATTTGCCTAACTGATGATAAATGCTTTGCAGAGCATTACAGCAGAATCCCATGAGAAAGGATGATCAAAAAAGCCTACTGAGGGGGGTAGCATTGACCCTGAGATCTAGAGATTGAGAGGGAGGTAAGTGGTGGACAGTGGTGGAGAAAGCATCCCCCACAGAGGAGACAGCTGTTGCCACCCTAAAGGCTGGATGAGCGGAAGGAGAGTATGAAGCTAAAAACAAGAAGGAAGACCCAAGGGAGCCCAGCAGCGCAACCTGTGGAGGTCCAGCCACCAGAGGAGGTTGCAGAGGCGTTGCCAGGGAGATGGGAGAAAAATCAGGAAGGCATAGTATCAGGAACTGAAGGGAAGAGATTTGCAGAGGGTGTGAGTGCCATGTGCCGTCAGGGAGGGTGAGAGCTGTGGGGGAACCCTGGATTCTGCAGTTGACACCCTAGAACGTGCTGTCTCGGAGTGGTGAGGATAGAAGCCTGAGTGGGGTGGGCCGAGGCCGAGGCCGAGGCGGGGAGCGCGTGAGGCCATGGGGCTAGACTGCAGGCCGCACTGCAGAGTCTCAGTGCATGCGGGGGAAGAGCAGAAAAGTGCCGGGTAGGTGAGCGGGAACTCGGGCTCACGGGAAGGTTTTGTTTAATGTAAAGATTTTGTTGAAATATAAGTCTAGAAAATTGCACACTTTAATAAAGATAGAAGATTCTAGCACATGCTAGCTGGTGCGCAGAGAAGGCCTGGAGGGTCCCGGAAGTCCTGGCATCAGCCGCCCAGGCGGAAAGGCCACCTCCATTGTCCCAGAGGGGGCAGCGAGTGCAGTGAGGGCGGGGTGCTGGTGTGGGAGCTGAGAGAATACCTGCCTGAGCAGCTCTCTTTTCCCTGAGGCATCAGCTGGAGTCGGGATAGTGGAGGGGGAAGCCTAAGAGAAACGGGGAGGGAAAGGAGTAGTCCCTTTTGGAGACGAGAATCCGAAGTTAATTCCAAGGCAGAATAGGCATGGGAGCTAATGATCAGTGCTCCTTTGAGATCAGTGGTTCTGAATTTAAAGGGAGACCTGGCAGCACCCATGTAGGGTTCCCCCTGGTGTGGGTATGGCAAGAGTCAATGGGAGGAAAGTGGTCACAGGAGGGTCACATAATGACGGGCTTCAGAAGCTAATTCAGTAGCAATGTTTATGTTGCTCTACTCTAGGCTACCTTGCGGAGTATGTTCTCATAGTTTAGTCTAGTGCCATACTCAGGAAGTGGGAACGAAGGTCTCTTCAGTTTCACTCAGAGGAGTGAATTAGTCTATTCCATCTGAAACCTTCTCCTCCCCTATATACACTAAGCTAACTCTGGAAACATTAGCTCACTAGGAGTGAACAATTACAGTGTAATATTTTGTCAAAATAAAAATATTTTCAGACCAGGTGCAGTGCCTCACACTTGTAATCCCAGCCCTTTGGGAGGCAGAGGTGGGTGGATCACCTAAAGTCAGAAGTTTGAGACCAGTCTGGCCAACATGGTGAAACTTTGACTCTACTAAAAATACAAAAAATTAGCCAGGTGAGGTGGTGAGCACCTGTAATCCCAGCTACTCGGGAGACTGAGGCAGGAGAATCACTTGAACCTGGGGGGCAGAGGTTGCAGTGAGCTGAGATCGCACTACTGCACTCCATCCTGGGTGACAGAGTGAGACATTGTCTCAAAGAAAAAAAAAAATTTTTAAAGACTTTTATTTTGAGACAAGGTCTTGCTTGTTGCCCTGGCTGGAGTGCAGTAGTGTGATCTCAGCTCACTGAAACTCCGCCTCCGAGGCAAGTGATTCTCCCACCTCAGCCTCCTGAGTAGCTGGGACCGCCAGGTGTGCACCACCATGCTTAGCTAATTTTTTATTTCTTTAGAGATGGTGGTGGTGATCTTGCTGTGTTGCCCAGGCTGACCTCAAACTCCTGAGCTCAAGTGATCCTCCCACCTCAGCCTCCCAAAGTTCTGGGATTATAGGCGTGAGCCTCTTCCTGGCTAAAAATAGCTTTTTGATTATTAAAAAAGTACAGTTTGAATACTATTGAAAAGTATTCAGAAAACATCAAAAGTTATAAAGATGTAAAGTTACTCAAATTTAACTTTTCAGAGGTAACCATGGTTAACATTTTGGTGACTCTTCCCTAAGACATTTCTTTATGTGTGAATGTATAGGTATCATTCTACATCATAAATAATTAAATACATGTCTATATATATATATAAGTTGAATGCAGCCAGCCCACCAGGTTCTACATCTGGTGGAAATAAGAAAATACTGTATTTTTCATCTGTGATTGGTTGAATCTGTGGATTTGGAACTCACGGAAACAAGGGCTGACTGTAATTACATTTGCAAAAACTTCTATGAAGGAAAGGTGTAGGGTGATGTGTAAACAAGCAACAGGGAGACATCAATCAAAGTGCAGACGCAGTCAAGACTTCCTATATATATATATATATATATATATAACACACACACACACATGTTTTTGAGACAGGGTTTTTCTCTGTTGCTCAGGCTAAGTGCGCTGGCACCATCACAGCTCACTGCAACCTTGACCTCCCAGGCTCAAGCAATCCTCCCACCTCAGCCTCCAGAGTAGCTGGAATCACAGGCACATGCCACCACACCCAGCTAAACTTTTGTATTTTTTGTAGAGATGGGGTTTTGTTACCTTGCTCAATCTGGTTTTGAACTCCTAAACTCAAATGATTCACCGGCCTCGGCCTCCCAAAGTGTTGGAATTGTAGCTGTGAGCCACCGCGCCTGGCCATATTTTATAATTTTTTAAATGAGGATAAAAAATAAAATTTCTCTCAGGGGAATATTTATTTATTATATATTTTTGGAGACAGAGTTTTGCTCTTGTTGCCTAGGCTGGAGTGCAGTGGTGCAATCTTGGCTCACTGCAACCTCTGCCTCCCAGGTTCAAGCAATTCTCCTGTCTCAGCCTCCCAAATAGCTGGGATTACAGGTGCCCACCACCATGCCCAGCTAATTTTTGTATTTTTGGTAGAGACAGGGTTTTGCCATGTTGACCAGGCTGGTCTTGAACTCCTGACGTCCGGTGATTCACCCACCTCGGCCTCCCAAAGCGCTAGGATTGTAGGCGTGAGCCACCACGGCTGGCCCATCAAGGGAATATTTAAATAAATGATTGGCACAACTATCACGTTGAAAGCAATGAAGTTACTGCAGATGCTTTCAGTGTCTGAAAAGATGTCCACAGCTTATTGTTAAAGTATATTTCTACATATAAGATAATGGAAAAAAAGTATGGTTACATTTCTGCATGAGTACATGTGTGTATAAATACAGCTAGTTTATGTGTGTTACGTTTATATGATAGAACAGTGGAAAGACAGACACTGAAACATCAGCAATGGCAATATCTAGGGAATGGGTTGGGGTGGGAGAGAGTAACTTTTACTATTTATTTCAAATAATTCTGTAATGTCAGAATTTTTCCCCGATTCACTGGTTTTTAGCATACTTACAGGTATGTACACCAATCATCACAAACAATTCTGAAACATTTTCATCACCTCAAAAAGAAACATCACAGGCCGGGCACAGTGGCTCACACCTGTAATCCCACCACTTTGGGAGGCCCAGGCAGGTGAATCACCTGAGGTCAGTAGTTTGAGACCAGCCTGACCAACATGGTGAAACCCCATCTCCACTAAAAATACAAAACTAGATGGGCGTAGTGGTACATGTCTATAATCCCAGCTACTTGGGAGGCTGAGGCAGGAGAATCACTTGAACCCAGGAGGCGGAGGTTGCAGTGAGCCGAGATGGCACCATTGCACTTTAGCCTGGGCAACAAGAATGAAACTCCGTTTTGAAAAAAAGAAAGAAACATCATACCCTTTAGCTATCTCTCCATCTTCCCCTCCTCTCTTGACCCTAAGAAATCACTAATCTTCAAGTCTTTATAGAGTTTCCTCTTTTGGACTTTAAAAATATAACATGTGGTCTTTTATGACTGGCTTCTTTCATTTACCATAATGTTTCAAAGTTCTGTTATGTTGTAGTATAGATCAATACTTTGTCCCTTTATTGTGGTCAAATAATAAATATTCCATTGTATGGATATACCACATTTTGTTTATTAATGCAGCGGTCCCAACCAGGGACTTGTTTTGTGGGAGACAGTTTTTCCATGGACAAGGGGTTGGGGATGGCTTTGGAATGAAGCCGAGACTCTAATGCCTCACTCAGGTCATCAGGCATTAGTTAGATTCTCAAAAGGAGTGAGCACCTTGATCCCTCACACGCGCCGTTCGTAGCAGGGTTCCTGCTCCTGTGAGAATCTAATGCTGCCGTTGTCCTCACAGGCCACAGGACTGGTACCTGTGTGTGGTCCGGGAGTCGGACAGCCCTGCATTAATGCGCATTTGGGTTATTTCCGCGTTTTGGCTATGATGAATAACACTACTATAAACTTTGTGTTTAAGTGTTTGTGTGGATACATGTTTTCCTTGCTCTAGGGTCTGTATCTAGCAGTGGAATTGCTTGGTTATACGGTAACTCTATGATGTTTAATTGTTCCAGGAACTGCCAGGTCGTTTTCCAAAGTGGTTGCACCCTTTGGTTCCCACCAGCAGCCTATGAGGGCTCTGATCTCAGCACATCCTGGCCACACTTATCTGACTTATTGATTCAAGCCAGCCTAGTATGCGTAAAGTGGCATGTCATTGTGGCTTTAATTTACATTTCCCTGGGAACTAAATTCCGCTAGGAAGTAAAATCAACACAGTTTTAGTTATGGGACATGTGCCTAAGAAACTGAAGGTTGGAAGGGGCTGCTGAGAGGCAGAGAAGCCTGCAGAGTTCCAGGCAATCTCCTGGGGCAGAGGAGGTAAAGGATGGGGCGTGAAGGGCCAGGAAGGCAGTAGCACAGGATGGGTGGAGTCCGAGTTGGGGAAGGGATGGGGATGGGAGCCTCAAGTCCAGCACTGGTTTCTCCTCGAGGGCTTTGCTTATGAGGCTCTGCTGGTCATAAAAAGAAGTCAAAACACAGCAGGATAGAAGAACAGAGTTTTTGGTAGTTTCAAGTTGCTGGGGGAGACAGAAACTGGAGTAGAAGACCCACTAAGGAGGAGGAGCTCTAGGATGTCTTCCTTGCAACCCTGGACGATCACACCCTGGAGCCGACTAACAGAGTATTACAATCAGAAAGACTGCAAACCAGCCTCGGGTGAGCCCTGGACTGTGCTGCTTGCCCTCTGCAGCCCACCAGAGGCTAAGTGGATCATGGGGAGGATAGTGGGTACCCTGGGGAGAGGGCACGGGAGCTTCCTGGTGCCAGTGGAGTTCTGCTCCTCAAGCTAGAGGCATTTCCTCTGAAAGCTCCTCTCAGGTCAGACACTAGGACTTGTACCCTTTTTTGCAGGCATGTGATGCACGCTAGTGCTTTGAGGTTCCCACCTACTATCTCATGAGGGTATGACAGAGGACCCCTGGCAGATTTCTTTGTGAAATTATCTTCACATTTACCAGTCAACCAGCTGCTATTCTTTATAAAAAGAAAAAGGCAAACATCAAGGTTTATCATTCTTTAGAACTCACACTGAATGTTGGTTCCTTTTGAAAATTCTCACAAGGATTTTCATGTAGGATTGTCGGGCTAGGACCCCCAGCAAGTGTCTCAGCCTTGTGTTTCTTTTATCTGAGTGAATGGTAGGAGCCCCTTTGAAACACCTGCTGGTGCCCTGACTAACCAACTCTGAGATGGGATGGGAGGATCAGTCTTTGTTTTTTTTGGTACATGGAAAGTTCTGAATTGAATTAGGAAAAAGTCCACATTTCTTGGGTGGGAATGAAGAAAGATTTGCTTGCATGCCTCTTTGGGGCAGGAAGAAGATGTGCCACACCCTGATGGGAAACCTTGAGCTGATAGTCTCTGCAGCCCTTTGTCCACAACGAAAGTAGGAGGCATTATTGCCTGGTGTGAAGATTTCTGCATGGGAAGTGGTAGGGCAAAGGGACACCTCATCGAGAGGGAGAAGCAGGCGGAGGTCACCATCTCACACCTGCCCACGGGCTCCACTGCTGGGTTTGTTTCTGTCATCCTGTGTTTTCTCACCCGGTTGGTTTGTTTTGAAGCCTCGAAACCTTAGTTCAGTTCTCTTCTGGTCATACGGTATTTTCCTTGATGCCAGCCAGAGACAAGTCAGGAAAATTTCTTTAGGACATGCTACACACTAGGTTTTAGACTGTAACAGATAGCTCTGTCTCATAATATCAGAAGCACGACTTTCTCTGAAATGTACCTGCCATTGCTCGCCCAGTTTCTGAAGGCTTTTCTGGAGTTTTTCCTCAATGGCATAAACTCACATCATCTGGAGGAGTCCTCCTGCGCCTTGGAGCTTCCAGAGCTCCATCGAGTGCCTCACGGTCCACACTTGGAACAGCTGGTCAATGTCAGTGGCCCCTAGACACGCCTGGAGTGTCCCGGCATCATCACAGCCTCGTTGATCTTTCATCTTTACCTTCAGACTTCTCTGTTTATGTAGAAATATCCCACATCCATAATGGCTTAACTGAAAAGTGAAATAATTTTATTTGGAACCTAATCAAAGGCTTATTGGGTTTTCTTTTTTAAAAAATTGTTGAAATCCTTTATGAAAGCCTGGTTTCGCTGCTTTCTTTTTTTCTTTCTTTCTTTTTTTTTTTTTTTTTTGAAATGGAGTTTCGCTCTTGTTGCCCAGGCTAGAGTGCAATGGCACAATCACGGCTCACTGCAACCTCTGCCTCCTGGGTTCAAGCGATTCTCCTGCCTCAGCCTCCTAAGTAGCTGGGACTACAGGCATGCACCACAACGCCTGGCTAATTTTTTGTATTTTTAGTAGAGACAGGATTTCTCCATGTTGGTCAGGCTGGTCTCGAACTCCTGACCTCAGGTGATCGACCTGCCTCGATCTCCCAAAGTGCTGGGATTACAGGCGTGAGCCACTGCTCCTGGCCTTCTTTTTTTTTTTTTTTTTTGAGACAGATTTTCCCTCTTGCTGGCCAGGCTGGAGTGCAGTGGTGCGATCTCGGCTCACTGCAACCTTCTCCTCCTGGGTTCAAGTGATTCTCCTGTCTCAGCCTCCCGAGTAGCTGAGATTACAGGCATGTGCCACCATGCCCAGCTAATTTTGTATTTTTAATAGAGACGGGGTTTCACCATGTTGGTCAGGCTGGTCTCGAACTCCTGACCTCAGATAATCCACCTGCCTTGGCCTTCCAAAGTGCTGGGATTACAGGTGTGAGCCACAGTGCCAGGTGCCCGCCCCCCCCCCCCTTTTTTTTTAAAGACAGGGTCTCTTGCTCTGTCACCCAGGCTGGAGTGCAGTGGTGCGATCTCACTGCACTCACTGCAACCTCAACCTTGCTCAGCCTCCTGACTTAGCTGGGACCATAAGTGCACACCACCATGCCTGCCTAGTTTTTTGTATTTTCTGTAGAAGTGGGGTTTCCCCATGTTGTCCAGGCTGGTTTTGAACTCCTGGGCTCAAGCCATCTGCCCTCCTCATGCTGCCAAAGTGCTGGGATTGTGGGCATGAGCCACCGTGTCCAGCCTCCCTGCTTCTTTACTTCGGTTCCTTAGGCATATTTCCCCTAACTAAAGGTGTGTTTAGTTTACTTCCTAGTGGAATTAAAAAATGTATATTTTAGTCATGTTACTCTCCTCCAGTTTCTAGGTTTCAGTAGCTCTTTAGCTGGGGTCAGAGTGGTGCAATAAGAGGGGCACTGTGCTCTGTTTGCTGGAGGAACTCAGACTGGCCAGACCCTGGACAGTGGAATGGGCAGGTGACATCCCCTGTCTTTCTCTTCCCTAAAGTATAGAGAAGAAGACCACCTTGGCTCCGTCACACAGCGGGGATGAGGACCACGTGAGACAGCATGTGGAAGGGCTCTTGGAACGAACCTTGCTAGGCAAGGTGAAGGGAGTCGTGTTTTCGTAACTACTCATTTCTATTTTTTCTCAGGAGTGCTCATGGTTTTTTGTTAATCTTTTAAAATTTGAGAAACACATGATGGAGGATTTGGGCTTCCCCGTCTCATATGTGGAATTTGTGCTGGAATTTGTATTATTTTGTTATTTGTTCATCACTAGTCCTGCTGCCAGTTTCTATTGACCATTTAGAACTAAGTCCATTATTTTTTCTTTTCTTCTGAGTTCTAAAATTATTTGTTCCAGAAATCAGTTAAATGGAAAATCTCTCTCTATTATGTTCATTCCAAGTGAATGAACAGAAGTTCTTTATTTTCATTCTTCTTGGTCTGATTTTGTAGCTGTGAGATTTAATGTGACACCTCTCAGTCATGTGGTTGTCAGCAGCCGCTCGGAGTAGAGCACTAGTTTATTGTTCTGTTCTGTCGTTTCTTTCCTGAACATAAGTTTTAAACAGCTTCATTGAATTGTTGTATGCATTAAATGGACTGAACCGATGAATGTTAGCTCTTAGAGCAGGGTCTAGTGCGTGGTAAGCACTCAGTTTGTGTTGGCTGTCCTCACATCCTATCCCTGTGATGGGTCCTGTACCCACTGTCTTCCCCTTGGCCATGCTTGGGGGCGCAGTGCCAGAGCGACAGCCTGTGCTTGACGATGGCGGGTTCTAGTTGGCCAGTAGGGTAGGGAGTTTCACAAATCTTGTATCAAAAGCATGGAGTGACACCCAAGGTGAATCAGTGGTCAGAGATCCAAGAAATAAACCTAGAATCAGAGCCTCAGAGTTTATGGCTTAGGAAACCAGGGGGTGTTGAAAAGAGAAGCAGCTGGAATAGGTCCACAGGATGGCCTGTGCTGATCAGGCCTTTAACAGGAAGGGACCCATCAGTGAACGGGACACGACCTTCCTTGTAACCCCTCTAGTTGCTTTGCTTCTCTTCACCCTGAGAAACCTTAGAGGTACCATGTGTGAATGAGGTACTATTAGGAGACCAAATATCATTGCCTTTTCCCCATGACCCTACCTCTAGTACAACTAAATACACCAGCTTAGGAGTGGGAGAGTGAGGCGGGTTTGATAGCACATTGGCAAAAACAGCAGTCACTGCTACTGATTGTTCACCTCCTGTGTGCCAGGCACCTTGGAAGGGACTTGGTATAGCCACCCTGCTCTAGGAGCTATGATTGGCTCTCAGCAGTTCCAGAGAGGGATGGGTTGGAAACCAGCTCTGCTGACCTGAGCTTGGAGAGACTGCAGGGGTGGCAGGAAGGGAATGGTGTCAGTGCGGCTGGGCAGAGGAAGGGCCAGTGGGAGGGAGGGTTTGCCTTGAATGTCAGCAGTAGAGGCCCTGGGGTGGCAAGGGTTTATTCATTATCATGATGGAAAGGAGCCAGTGAAGTCCCATTCCCACCATGGTGGGTTGGGGTGGTGATTACCACCAGGGCCATCTCCAGCAGTTTTTATTTTAATTTTTTATAGCAGTAAAAGATATACATAAAGTAAAATTTACCATTTAACCATTTATAGCTGTAAATTTTTTTTTTTTTTTTTTTTGAGATGGAGTTTTGCTCCTTTTTGCCCAGGCTGGAGTGCAATGGCACAGTCTCAGCTCACTGCAGCCTCTGCCTCCCGGGTTCAAGCGATTCTCCTGCCTCAGTGTCCCAAGTAGCTGGGACTACAGGTGCCTGCCACCATGCCCAGGTAATTTTTGTATTTTTAGTAGAGACGGGGTTTCACTATGTTGGCGAGGCCGAGTCTCAAACGCTTGACCTCAGGTGATCCACCCGCCTCAGCCTCCCAAAGTGCTGGGATTACAGGCGTGAGCCACTATGCCCCGCTTCGGTGTAAAGTTTAGTGGCATTAAGTGCATTCACATTGTTGTGCACACATCATCATCATCCATTTTCTGAAGTCTTTCACTCCAAGGAAACTCCATCCCCATTAAACAGTAACTCCCTGTTCCCCTGCCTAGCCCCTGGTAACCACTGTTCTATGTTCTGTCTCTGGAGTTGCCTATTCCAGGTACCTCATATAAGTGGAGCCATACAATACTTGCCCTTTTGTGTCTGGCTTATCTCACTTTGCATACCGTGTTTAAGGTTCCCTCCCTGTTGAAGCATGTGCCAGACTTCCCTTCCTTTTTAAGGCTAAATAATATTCCACTGTATGTACAGATCACATTTTGTTGACCCATTCCTCAGTGGATTTTTAAGAGCAGCATATTGGGCACTTTATCGAGGTGCCGTTCATGTATTCAGGCATCAGAGAATGGTGGGCGCCCAACAAGAGTCCCCCATATTCTTGTCCTCAGATGTAACTGTGGAGTGGATTTCAACTCAGGAAATCTTTCTCATGGGAATGATCTTTTTTAGACTGTTTTCGCTTTCACTTCTAATTCCTATCTGGTTAGCCCAGAACAATCTGATTCCTATCTTCTGTTTTCTTACGTTTTTCTTTCTCTCCCTCTCCATCTCCCCGCTACCTATTCTGTTTATCCAGTTATTTCTTTCTCAGACTTTTCCCCCACTCTCACTCCATTTATTCTTCTCGTCCTCTCATGTCATTTCCGCTAAATGTTATTGCTCTCTTCTGGAATACTCTTTTCCTTCTGTTTTTCCATTGCTTTCCTCTCTTTTCTTCTCTTCCCTTTTGTATTTCCTTCATTCCCCTAGTTAGTTTCTACTTGCTCTACTATTTAAAATTTGTGTCTCCGAAATGACCCTGGTCATTATTTCTTTCATGTAACATATATGTGTGTGTGTGTGTGTGTGTGTGTGTGTGTGCGCACGCGCGCTTACTAGCATGTAGCCTCTGTTCTCAGCACTTTGCAAATATTTTATCATTTAGCCCTGTTTACACCTCTATGAGCAGAGATACTCTCCTGTCTCCATATTACAGGTGATAGAGTTGAGTCACAGAAAGGTTGGGCAATTTGTACCAGGTCAGCTGCTGGTGAGCTGGAGGCGGGAGCTCGAAGCCGGGCTGGGTGGCTTCAGCGCACTCCTGGCCCCTCCACTCTGCACCGCTGAGTGCGCTAGGAATGCAGGATGTGGGAATGCCTTGCACTGGGCTCAAGGCGAAAAAATGTTGTAGTTCAAAGTCAAATCAAACATAGTAAGTTCTTGTCCAACCTAGCTCTAAAATGTTCAGAATTTGGGATGCGAGTCTTTTGGATACAAGTCTCATCTTTATTTCTATGTAAGAGTCTTCACTGATGTTTTTATTTTACACTGTTTAGTCTTTTGTTTCCTTAAGTACCATGATTTTTTAAAAAGTCATTTTATTTCAATTATAGAGCTGAAAAGGTACTCTCAGCTTATTTCACAAAGAGGTAACTGGTTTGTCTAAACGCATTTAGTTTTGTTTCCTAACTTTTTAAAATCACCGACATTGTAACAGATGGTTGCTTAAATTTTTATTTTATTTCAACTTAATTATGAGTAAATATGCTTTTCCATTATTCTGGGAATCAAAACATGCTGGGTAACATAGTTTTAAAGGGAATATACGTTCAAAATGTCATCAAATAAATTAAACTCTGCGTTTGGAATTTAATCCATATCTAAGTTGTCTTTTGTCTTGTACCAGCTCTTGCTGGAAGGTTCTAGCATAGTGCCTCTTACCTCATTGGTTTCCTTAGCTCAGGCTATGCAGGTCCCCATTCATTGCCAACTAGTGTAACTTAATTCACTGGTTTTGGTTCACAGACCTTACACATTTGCATAGAACTGTTAAGAGACATTGCTTAATTTTTGCCACTTTTTACCCCAGCAGGTTGCTAATTTGGGCCTTCCTGTGACACTGCTTTTCTCCTTCATTACTCTGCATCAAGCTTTTCTTTGATGTATAGTTGTTATTCGGAGATTTTGTTATCTCAGAGGATTACTCTAAAATTTTCAAAGTGGGTATTTTGTAATGAGCTAATTTGTATCTTAGACAAAAAGAAAGATAAAATAGAAATAAAGGAAGAAAGAGAAGAAGGCCCTAAAAAAGTGAAAAACATTTTTGTAACAAGGAGGGAGGGCTTGTTTCTTGCCAAAGGACCACCCTTCAAAGGCCTTGCACGAGCTTTATGTCCAGATCACTGCCCTCTTGAATCTCATTAGCTCTTAAGCAGGGGTTGCTGACTTTGCTGGACTATTGTGATGGCTGGTAAAGCACTTTTCCTTGACTTGGGCTACAGAGTACAAGACTTTCTCTAAGCAGACAGTCAAGGGCCACAAGCTTAAAGAAATAAAGACAAAGCTAAGATAAACAGTGTTATGCAGAATCAGGAATCTCTTGTTAAAGACTCCCCTAAATCCTTTCCATCATCAGTCCGGTGGCCACAGTGTGACCTAGGGGTAAGAGTGTTGGAAGTCTCAGGCTCTGATTCCGGTGTTGCCTTTTGCTTGCTGTGGACCTGACGTGATTTTATAAAATAGGAGTTGCTCTAGATGATCTGTCCTCAAACTATCCTCCCTAAAACACTACTATTCTAGAGCTGGACAAAGGTGTCTTTCATTTAATAGAAAGCAAGGACAGAATTTAGTTTTGAATTTTCAGTCTCACAAAATTTTGTTAACTCTTTGTTGCTATTGCTGCCAATCATTTTAGCCAGCATTAGGATTTGACAAGTGAACAAGTGGCAGAAAAGTTGGTGGAAAACTTAGAAATACCTAATCTTCCTTCCTTTAACAGTTTTTTTTTAATTTAATTTTTTTTTTTTTTTAAAGACGGGGTTTCACCATGTTGGTCAGGCTGGTCTTGAACTCCCGACCTCAGGTGATCCGCCCACCTTGGCCTCCAAAGTGCTTGGATTACAGGCATGAGCCACCACGTCCGACCTTTTTTTTTTTTTTTTAAATAATAAAGTGGGCCAGGTGCAGTGATTCATGCATGTAATCCCAGCACTTTGGGAGGCCAAGGTGGGTGGATCATCTGAGGTCAGGAGTTCGAGGAGCCTGGCCAACATGGTGAAACCCCATCTCTACTAAAAATACAAAAAATTTGCTGAGCGTAGTGGCAGGCAGCTGTAATCCCAGCTACTCAGGAGGCTGAGGTAGGAGAATCACTTGAACCCGGAAGGTGGAGGTTGTAGTGAGCCAAGATCGTGCCACTGCACTCCAGCCTGGGCAATAAGAGCAAAACTCGATCTCAAAAAAAAAAAAAAAGAAAAAAGAAAAAGAAAAGTAAAGTGAGGTTGTGTGTGAGTGACTGTTACATGGCTCATTAGTGGAGTCATTTATACTGGAGTCATCATGCAGGTCCAGTGTTCTTACTTTGTGGGATGAGAAACAGTATAGAATTGTGGCTGAGTATGTGGGCTAGGCAGCCTCATGCCCAGGTTGCATTGTAGCTCCACTGCTTCCTAGCTCTGTTACCCTGGGCAAGTCACTTTGCCTCTCTCTGTCTCCATCCATCGCCTCTAAAGTAGAGATATAATGTACCTACCTCATAGGTTATTGTGAGGATTAAATGAACCAATATGTGTGGTTAGTGTAATGTTCTCAAGATTCCTCCCTGTTGAAGCATGTGCCAGAATTCCCTTCCTTCTTAGGGAATGTGCCTGGTTCATAACAAATGCTATTAATTAATTAACACATCATCTATTAATATTTCATGGTGCTGTGTCTTCAGGGGCCCTGTCATCTGAACATATTTCGGAAGTGTGGGCCTGGAATTTCTCTTCTAATTCTGAAATTTCTTCTGTTATTCTATGCCATAGAATTTGATTTCCTATTATCTTTCTTGCCCCCTTTTTATAACTCAGTATCTTAAGAAGATGTGTTTTCTCTGTACACAGGGTGAAATCACTTATTTTTTCAGTTACCAAATGAAATCTAATCTTAAATATGAGTTTAGAAGGGTGTATTTTCTGTTTCTTGACATAGAGGTGTTTTGTGTTACACACTATTCACCATTGTTTTCTTTTTTTTTTTTTCTTGAGACAGAGTCTCACTCTGTCACCCAGACGGGAGTAGTGGTGCAATCTCTGCTTACTGCAGCCTCCGCCTCCCGAGTTCAAGCGATGCTCCTGTCTCAGCCTCCTGGGATTAGCTGGGATTACAGGCATCTGCCACCATGCCTGGCTAATTTTGTTTGTATTTTTGGTAGAGATGGGATTTCACCATGTTGGCCAGGCTGGTCTTGAACTCCTGACCTCAAGTTATCCACCCACTTCAGCCTCCCAAAGTGCTGGGATTACAGGTGTGAGCCAATGTGCCCAGCTTTCCTATTTGTTAAATACCTAACATATTTAGGTATTTATCCTTATATATGCTGAAGGTGGAGCTCAGAGAGATTAAGCAAATTGCCAAAAGTGTAAGTGGCAAATCCAAGATTTGAAGCTCCGCTATCTGATTCCAAAGATGACACTGATACAAATATGTACAAATCCAGCCCAAGACCTGTAGTACTTATGGAACTCAGTTAAACCAAGCCCAAGTATCATTTCTTTAAATGGAGACTAATTGCTATGTAAATATTCCTGAAGAATGCTTTTATGCTTGGGTCAGCAAAAATCACCATATAGCTAGTGCATATTCATTGAAAGAAAGATGAAATATTCAATTTTTTAAAAATGAGCAATTGCTTGTATATCAGGCCGGAATCTCTGAGCCCAGCCACTCCTTTTTCCCTAGAGGAAGCTTCCTGTCTGAACATATGTTTTTCCTAGCTTCAGTGGGGGGAGTTGTGGGCAGGAGAGTGCCCAGCCCCTTGCCAGCCTCCTGGCACCTGCTATCTACACCCTACCCAGCCTTTGTGCTGCCTTGAGGTTTCCCCACTGCCAGGCAGCACAGGGCTGGCTGCTGTGTTAATTTTTGTTATGATTTGATTTTTTGCACTTATACTGTGTTTCTGTATTGCAGTGTTGATGCGTGCATCAGCAGACATTGCTTAATTTTTGCCACATGTTATGCCAGCAGGATGCTAATTTGGGCTCCCCGAGTCCTACGTCCTGGGGATTCTGGATGTTGGCTTTAGCTGAGAAGGGCTCAGTGATGTTGGAAATGAGGCCGGTGGATAGTGAGGGGTAGGGCTTCAGGGTGGGTGGTGGGAGCTCAGGGTAATATCAGAGAGAGAACAACAGAAAAATTCTGCCTCCCCCCACCCCGCAACCTCTTCTGTGGTGCCTGGTCCCCGTCTGCCTGGGCTGCTTCCTGGGCCCATCCACAACTCCCTCCCCCAGATTAGCACTTACCCTCCTCCATTTTTGCCCTCACAGTTTTTATGTTCATCTTGCATGCTCATCAGTCTCCCTATAACTTCTTTCTGTGGCATGTCTAGAGTTGGATTTCATGGAGAGAGCCCACAGTTTGTGCTAGTTAGTTCATAATGAGCCGGAAAAGTTTATTTGTAAGTGCATTGCCTGGAATGCGGTACACTTCTTTCCTTATCAATAATGACATGTCTGGCATTTAAGGTGCAAGGCCAGTACAGAAACCTTTGTTGCTTCTTAATGTGTCTGAGGTTAATAATGTACCAACAGTCCTATGGAACTTAATCACTGTGTGTCACAACATTTTCGGTGAAACTGTATTTGTAGTTCAGCCTGGGATTCCAGGTACTCATCTACCTTTGAAGGCGAATCCGGGGCCTCTTTCTTCACCTTTGTGTACAGGTGATGAAGACAGGAGCTCCTGAGTCCTAAGTCCCGGGGAGTTCTGGTTGTCGGCTTTATCCTGAGAAGGGCTTAGTGATGTTGGGAGCGAGGCTGGTGGACGGTGAGAGGGTAGGGCTGTGGGGGTGAACGGCACGATGGGAACTCAGGACTCTTAGGAGGGCAGGTGATGACGGAGGCTGGCACACTAGGATGCTCTATTGTCTGGTGCCTGCCCAGCCTTATCGCTGAACTAGCTGGAAAAGTAGGGGTTTATTTTTCTTTCCTACTTCCCCTCACTCTTCACTGTCACTCTCACCCTGCAAGTGTCGCCATGGGGTGAGCTGCAAAGTGGGCTGTCATCTCTCCAACTAGATTGTGAGTTCTCTGGGAAGAGAGTTTTTGCCCACCTTTTTCTCCCCAGTGCTTGCCAGGTACTAAAAAATGTGTTTGATGTTCACCAAGCATGAAACAAATTGCTACCCTTTCCTGATTGTTCATCATTGTTATGTGACCACAAATATTGCCATGTTTTATTGAGTCTAAGATGTTGATGGTAAGATACACAGTGATTTTACATATTAGTGAGAAAGAAAACAAATCTTCCCAACTATACTCTGACACAAGTGCTTTTTGTCATTTAGTGTTTTAATTATATACTTATTGAAAAAGCTCGTCTAGGTTTGTTTGGACATTGATTTTTATCATAGCACGCTTTTGCATACATAAGAGTGAAAATATAAAGGGAAATAGATTGACTAAGATATTCCTAAAATTTCTCCAAGAGTCTGATTCTTTAGAATCTTTTTTGACTCGGAGTTCTTGATGTGGCTGGCTTTCCACACACTAGCATTCTCTGTGCTCACAAGAGCGTTGGTGATGTGTCGTTTCTTAAAGGAGGGCACACCACCCTCTCCAGGAATCTCCTCTAAGCATCTATTACCCGTTCTGCAAGTTTTAATCCTGCTGTTTTCTCACTCAGCCTCAGGCCATTTTTTCCCTGTGAATCTCAGTAATATCAGCAGCTTCATCCACACGGGCTGTCTTTTATACCCAGGTTCTGTAAGGGCCTCTGTGGATATTTGCTTCTCTAATAAAATTTATGCCCTGCTACTGTTTCCATGTCTTTCGGTTTTAATACCAACGTATAGTGTAATCTTTTTGAAGACATTTAAAGTAGCAGTTAGGCTCAGTATGTCAACAGTGCACATGACTCAGTCGAAGTGAGATCATGCATGAGTGGGCAGTGACGCTATGTCCTGGCTGCCACCTGGGTGACAGTAAGATGCCATTGATTGTAAAATAGGTCTTTATTTCAGAAATGTTAAAATGTGGGGGGAAAGTGCTTTATAGACGTGATGAAATATATAACATGTAGTTAATTTTTACAGCAACCATGCAGGGCAGGTAATTTGGAATTTTTTTTTTTTGAGACAGAGTCTCACTCTTTGTTGCCCAGGATGGAGTGCAGTGGCTCAATCTCAGCTCGCTGCAACATCCGCTTCCCAGGTTCAGGTGATTCTCCTGCCTCAGCCTTCCGAGCAGCTGGGAATACAGGCACATGCCACTGTGCCTGGCTAATTTTTGTATTTTTAGTAGAGACGGGGTTTCACCATGTTGCCCAGGCTGGTCTCAAACTCCTGATCTCAAGTGATTTGCCCACCTTGGCCTCCCAAAGTGCTGGGTTTACAGGTGTGAGCCACCACGCCCAGCTGGTAATTTGGATTTTTAAGTGAGGATACTGAGGATCAGAGTGTTCGCTTACTAACACCCCAACTAAGTACGTGGAAGATGTGGGAGCTCAGAACCCAGACTTGTCTGATTGTAAAGTTCACACTTTATACAACACTGTTCAGGAAGAAAACAACTAGACTAGAAGCTTCAAGAAGCTAGGAAGCCTTCATTCCCTCCCTTCCTCCCTCTCTCCTTCCCTCCCTCCCTCTGTCTCTTTCTCTCCTTCTCTCTTTCTTTCTCTTTCCTTCCCTCCCTCCCTCCCTCCATCCCTCCCTCTCTCTTTTTCTTTCTTTCTCTCTCTCTTTTCCTTTCTTGCTTTCTTTCTTTCTTTTCTGATAAACATGTTTCTTTTTTTTTTTTTTTTTTTTTTAAGACGGGGTTTCACCATGTTGGTCAGGCTGGACTTGAACTCCCGACCTCAGGTGATCCAGCCGCCTTGGCCTCCAGAGTGCTTGGATTACAGGCGTGAGCCACCACGCCTGGCCAACACGTTCTTAAGGACCTAGAACAGTGCCTGGCACATACGAAGTACTAATAAATACTTGTTGAATAAAGTCAGTCATTAGAAAATAGAACAACCATATCATTCTCTTCCTGGATATGAAGTCTCTAACTCTTTTGGGACAAGGGAAAAAAAAAAACAGAGGATAGCTACTGTTTTTTAGACAAGGTATAGTTGTGGCTCTCTGTTCCCTCAGGTCTCTAGGAGAGGCAAGAAGGTGAGGGGTAAAAGTCTATTCCTGGTTACCAGAGCCTGTCAGCACTTGCTGGCTGGACAGCAATAACATGGCTCCTGCCTGGGATTCTTCAACTGTCTCCTGTAAATCAAGATCAATAGGGATGTAAACATTGTACAGATAAAAAGAAAATTAATAAAGGAAATCAATATGATAAGCCTTACTATCAAATATATTTGTATACAGGGAATGTATTAATAAATTGTTAGATTTATTTTCTTTTCCTTTTTTTTTTTTTTTTCTTTGAGACAGGATCTTGCTCTGTTGCCCAGGCTGGAGTGCAGTGATGCAATCTGGGCTCTCTGCAACCTCTGTCTTTTGGATTCAAGCTATTCTCCTGCCTCAGCCTCCTGAGTAGCTGGGAATATAGGTGCATGCCATCATGTCTGGCTAATTTTTGTATTTTTAGTAGAGACGGGGTTTCACCATGTTGCCCAGGCTGGTCTCGAACTCCTGACCTCAAATGATCCACCCACCTTGGCCTCCCAAGATGCTTTGATTACAGGTGTGAGCCACCTTGCCTGGCCAAATTGTTAGATTTTTAAAGAGTATAAAATGTTTAGAAATTTCTGAAGTTCTGAATAGCTTGTCTGTGAAATATGAAAATTGATATATTTCATCACCTGCTATGTACCATACCTTGTGCCTAGAGTTGTCACATACATCATTTAACCCTCACAATAAAATTATCTCCATTTTACATGTGATAATCACTTTAACTGCTCCAGTATCTTCCCTCAGAGATTCCAAAACAATGCAAGATACTAACACGTAAAATTCAAGATAGATTGTAAAACCAGGTATGTCCAAAGTTCTCATCACAGTGTCGCATGTAATAGCAAAATATTAGAAATAACCTAAGTGTTTATGAATGCAAGATTGAAAATGTGCAGCTGTAATAAAGAATGAGGACTGTCTGTATAGATATGGAACAATATACAAGGTAGGATAATACATGGGACAAGCAAGATGTAGAAGAAACGCTACCTTGTATGGAATCAATAGTATGCCTCTGTTTATGGTCGGAGAGGGAGAGAGTATATATATGCTTGCATGTATGTACACAAAATAATTTTTGGAAGAAAATACAATAAATTGATAATATAGGTTGCTTCTGAGGAATGGCTAGGGAATTCCATGTAGGGAGATTATCCACTGTGTACCTTCTTGTGCCTTTTGAATTTTGAGCCAACTGCATTTACTACCTATTAAAAGAGATGCAAACCCCATGAAAATAAAAGAAACAAAGTATACTTTTCTGGAAACGAAAACAAAGACAAAAAGGCGCTCTGGGCTGTGTGCATTTTGTGAGGGAATGGGCTGTACCTGCCGATCCCCGCAGCACCCCAGAGCCTAGCATAGAATACACCTGAGCATTTGTGCAGTCAGTGAGCCAAGCTGAAAGAAATAAAACAACTCGAATTCCTCTATAGGAAGGACACAACATCTCTTCTGTGGTGTCCCTGCTAAAAATACATATCCTGAATCTAACCATGAGGAAACATCAGACAAACTTAAATTGAGGAACATTCTGAAAAATAAATGGCCTGTGCATTTCACAGATGTCAAGGTCACAGCAGACAGACCAAGAAAGAGCAGGGAACCGTTTGGGATTGAAGGAGGCTGAAGGGCAGGACAACTCAGCGCGCTGTGTGCAATACCAGATTGCATCCCAGGCCAGGAGAAAGAACATTGTATTCTTTAAAGGACATTCATTAGAGTTGACAATACTTGAATAAGGTCTGTGAATTAGGTAATAGTACTGTTTCAGTGTCAACATCAACATTTTGATAATAGTACTGTGGTTATAAGAAAATCTTGGCTGGGCACAGTGGCTCACACCTATGATCCCAGCACTTTGGGAGGCTGAGGCAGACGGATCACCTGAGGTCAGGAGTTCAAGACCAGCCTGGCCAACATGGTGAAATCCCATCTCTACTAAAAATGCAAAAAAATTAGCCAGGTGTGGTGGTGGGCGCCTATAATCCCAGCTACTTGGGAGGTTGAGGCAGGAGAGTTGCTTGAACCTGGGAGGTAGAGGTTGCAGTGAGCCGAGATCACACCATTACACTCCAGCCTGGGTGACAGAGTGAGACTCCATCTCAAAAAAAAAAAGAAAAGAAAAGCTTTTTTGTTTTTAGGAATTAGGCACTTAGGAGTTTAGGAGTAAAGGGGCATTGTATTGGCAACTTACTCTCAAATGGTTCAGTGAAAAAAAAAGAGAAAGAAAAAAGGGGGAATAATAAAGTAAACATGGCAAAATATTAACATTCAGGGAATTTGAGTGAAATACAGGAATTCTTTGTACTATTTTGACAACTTATGTCTGAAGTTATTTCAAAATAAACAACTTAAAAAAAAAGGTTCCTACATGGAACTTGTTAGGACTTTTTTTTTTAAAGTGGAATCTCTCTGTGTTGCCCTAGTTGGCTGCGAACTCTGAGCTCAAGGGATCCTCCACCTCAGTCTCTTGAGTAGCTGGGACCACAGCCGTGTGTGACCATGCCTGGCTCTGATTTTGTAATTACTGAGCCTTTTATGTCCTTTGTACAGTTTTTTTAGTTTTCTTCATATAGATCTTTAGATGATTGGTGACAACTTACTTTTCTTTCTTTCTTTCTTTCTTTCTTTTCTTTCTTTCTTTCTTTCTTTCTTTCTTTCTTTCTTTCTTTCTTTCTCTCTCTCTCTCTATTCTTTCTCTCTCTCTCTCTCTTTTTTCTTTTTTTTCTGAAACAGAGTCTCACTCTGTCACCCATGCTGGAGTGCAGTGGCATGATCATCTCGGCTCACTGTAACCTTCACCTCCCAGGCTCAAGTGATCCTTTTACCTCAGACTCCCAGCTACTCGAGTAGCTGGGACCACAGGTGCATACCACCACAGCTGGCTAATTTTTGTATTTTTGGTAGAGATGGGGTTTCACCATGTAGCCCACGCTGATCTTGTACTCCTGGCCTCAAGTGATCCGTCCTCCTTGGCCTCCCAAAGTGCTGGGATTACAGGTGTGAGCCACTGCACCCAGCCTATTCCTTTTTTAATACTTTTTGTTTCTTTAAATAATGGCTTGATTGAGATATAATTTACATACCATATGAAACTCACCCTGAATATCTGTGTACTTATTTTTAAATACTACTGGTATATGAGGAAGGAATGCTTTAAACAAATCAGCTTTATTAGGGTATAATTTAAATGTAATAAAATTCACATATCTTAATTTAATAGGTTGATGACTTTTCATACACATATTCCTTATGTAATCACTACCCCAATTCAGATACGAGATGCAGGATATTCCCATTTCTCTATGAAGTTCCCTTATGCTCCTTTCTTTTTACATTCACCTGTTGGTGGACGTGGCATTCTTTCAAGTCTCCCCAAATGGGGATTGGAAGAGTAGGGTACATGCAGGGTGAATGAGTGTGGTGGGGGCGCTGTAGGGTGGGGGATGAGAATGATAATGTTGAGGCAAAGCAGGACCAGGCACCTGGATGGCTCAGAAGAGGGACATGGCATCTTCTGTTTTCCAGAGATGGACACAGACTTTGCAAGTTTATGTACCTTCTCTTTTTTCTTCTTTGGTCTTTATTCTGGTGTTGTGGGTGCTGCCCTGTTAACACAGCAAATGTCAAGTGGACTTTTAAAACACCAACATTTTATCATCATCAAAAGGGAAGACTGATTACCTTACGAAGCCTATTTTGGGAAGGAATAGGCTTTAACATGCAGATATTGTGCATGTTGAAGTCTAGTAAGGCTTTTGATTTGGCCGCCAATCACCCCGGCACTGACTGTGTGAGAAAAAAAGTGTGTATTTGCATTCACCAAATTTTTTACACAGAAAATGTAGCTCCCTCCACTTGCCACTTTTCCCTCATCTTGAGACTTATTTTTAGCTGTTCATTCTGGGTAAAGGTGGTATGGGAAGTTAGTGTCTACAAGGAAAGAGCCTGCATTTGGCATCTGAGAAACTCATTTTCGTCATGAGAACTAAGATCACCTTCAGTATTTTTAATGAAGGTTGCATTATACAAACACACACACATATGTATACACAAATGTATATGCAAAATATATAATTTTATAAGATATATATACACACATGCCCCAATAAGTGTTTAGAACATAGCAAGCATGTAATATATCATTATTATTATTATTACTTTTTGAGATGGAGTCTCGCTCTGTTACCCAGGCTGGAGTATAAGTGGCTCGATCTTGGCTCACTGCAACCTCCACCTCCCAGGTTCAAGTGATTCTCCTGCCTCAGTCTCCCAAGTAGCTGGGATTACAGGTGCCTACCACCATACTTGGCTAATTTTTTTTGTATTTTTAGTAGAGACGGGGTTTCACCATATTGGTCAGGCTGGTCTTGAACTCCTGACCTTGTGATCCACGCGCCTCGGCCTCCCAAAGCCCTGGGATTACAGGTGTGAGCCACCGTACTTGGCCTGTTATTTTTTTTTAATTTCTTTTTTTTTTTTTTAAATAGAGATGGGATCTCACCATGTTGACCAGATTGGTCTCAAACTCCTGGCTTCAAGCACTCCTCTTATTTCGGCCTCCCGATAGCTGGGATTGGGTGAGTGTGATGCCTCATGCCTGTGATCCCGGCACTTTGGGAGGCCAAGGCAGGCAGATCACTTCAGCTTAGGAGTTTGAGACCAGCCTGGCCAACATGGTGAAACCACGTCTCTATCAAAAATACAAAAAATTAGCTGGGAATGGTTGCTTGTACCTGTAGTCCCAGCTACTTGGGAGGCTGAGGCAGGATAATCGATTGAACCTGGAAGGCAAAGGTTGCAGTGAGCCTAGATCCTGCCACTGCACTCCAGCCTGGTGACAGAGTGAGACTCCATCTCAAAAACAAAAACAACCCACTTCCCCAAAACCCCCAAAGAGCTGTGATTACAGGCTTGAGTCACTGTACCTGGCCTATATTTTTTTTGCCCAGGTATGTTGCTTTTTGACAAAGCTTTCTTTTACTCTTTGGTTGAAACTATAATCTATTAAAATGTATTTATCTATTGAAAGTCTTGGTTCCTTTTCTGTGTTTCTTAGGCACGCTGCAGACAGACCTTTCTGTCCTTCATGAACACACGCGTGGTAGACAGATGACTGGCCTCCACCTGGTGCTGCTCTAGGTGTGCCAGACGTGGAGCTGTCCAGCTGGGAGAAGATGGATTCCAAAGATGAAAGCTCGCATGTATGGCCTTCACCTGCTGACCATGAACAGAATGCCACACAGGTGAAGACTGGTCTTTTCCAGCTTGGTATTGACAGGTTTTCAGCTGGACATAGTTTGCTACAGTAAAGAAATACAGCTACTACCTAGTAATGAATAGTTGGGAGGAGCCGACATGAAGAATTCATACACAAGGAATAGGGACTGTTTTCGCACCTTGAATGCTCCATCGACATGGCTCACCATGAGTTAGGAGAGCTAGACCACCACCTACAGGCTTCTCCGCCTTGTCTGCAATTTACAAAAATTTTACAAAACTCTGTTTACAACCCTGCTTTATTTACGTTATTGGTGCTGAAACCCCAAACTATAGTTTGTTTCTTTTTTTCTTTCTTCCTTTTTTAAAATGGAGTTTCGCTTTTGTTGCCCAGGCTGGAGTGCAATAGCACGATCTCAGCTCATTGCAACCTCCGCCTCCCGGGTTCAAGTGATTCTCCTGCCTCAGCCTCCCGAGTAGCTGGGATTACAAGCATGTGCCACCACTCCTGGCTAATTTGGTATTTTTAGTTGAGGCAGAGTTTCTACATGTTGGTCAGGCTGGTCTCGGCCTCCCAAAGTGCTGGGATCACAGGCATGAGCCACTGCGCCCAGCCTGTTTCTTTTATGTTATCCATAGGATTTTGGTCTTTTGTGTGTAATGAGTACAGGTATGTCTGTAAAGTGAGTGGCCTTTTCTCTTCTTTTTAAATTCAGAACGTAAACGTCTAAGTGAAAGTTGTTCCATTATGAGTCAGCCGTTTTAGACGTTAGTCACTTAATCAAATGCTGCTGTCATCGATGATGGCTGCCTTTCAGGTCACTGCTAGAACCAGCCACGTGTTATTTTGACTGTTCTTAGCGAAGGCAAATCTCTGCATTTTTGGTATGGAATTGAATTTTGGGACGATCAGCAGTCATATGGAGCCATGTTTTATATTTGACCGAAGTATAAAACTTAATTTTTAAACATTAAATATACAAATTTAATGTTTTATTAGATTACATAACCACAGTATTCTTGTCAAAATCAAGAAGTTACATTAAAACATTTAAGTATGCAGATTCTATTTAATTTAAGCAATATAATAATACAATAAATAAAATTGGCCATCTGGTATGATTAAAAGGTCTCAGTATGGGCCGAATATAGTGGCTCATGCCTTTCCCCCGAAGTTTGGGAGGCCAAGGTGGGAGGATGGATTCAGGCCAAGAGTTCAAGACCAGGCTGGGCAACAAAGTGAGGCCCTGATTCTAGGTACACACACACACACAGGGACGCAGTCATAGCTCCAGGAAGTAGAGGCTGCAGTGAACCATAACTGCACCACTACACTCTAGCCTGGGTGACAGAATGAGGCCCTGTCTCTAAAAATAAAAATAAGTAGTCTTAGTCTGATTGCTTAAAAATGTTCCACAGATGTTTTCAGCAGAGTAAATGAGAATTGTGTTTCCTCTGGAAACCATTTTGAGGCCACTTCCTTGCAGCTATGTATTTTGGTATATTTGTTTATAAACAAAATTGTAGTTCTTCAAAAAGCAAAACAAAAGAAAATCTGCTTGTGACACTGCGTGACCAGGGCCCTGTCTGTAGGTAATGAGACAGTAGATAGCCAAGGTCAAGGTCCCTGTGGCACTCCTTCCTCGCAAATGGTTCTTCTGCCAGCCGGGAATTCTGATTTAATGAGTGGTGAAGACCAAGCGGGAAAGCTTGGATAGCTCGTCTGAAGGAAACATGTTTTCCCTTCTTAAGCACTGAAACTAGTTCAAGGCTTTGATGGTAATGAACAAATCTAAAGTCACAAAATTGTCTTGTAGCAATTAAGACTGCTCAAATATGAGCCTAATTTTTCTAATAGACAAACTATATCTTCTTGGACAAATCAAATTTATGTAGAAGCCAGTCTAATCATTTAGTGTAGATGTGGAAGTTTGTTGTATTTCTGTGGTGTTTGATTACATTTTGCCTCTTGGGTTTCCTTCTGGGGATTAAATTAGTACATATTATGTTTGGGATCTACTATCCTTCACTGGAGAAAACTGACATACAGAAGTCAGGCCCAAAGCCAAGGCAGTATAAGAGCAAGAATTCCACTCTAAGAGTGTCTGACTTCGATAGCAACATGTAAATTATTCTTCTCCCAAATGTGTGCTTTGGCTGTATGCTTCCAGACCTTCAATATCAGACATCAGGCCATTTGCCAAGCTCAAGCCTTCAATAATTCAGTCCTCCAAAGTTGACCACTCAGAAAATATTTTACAAAACTCGTTATCTGCTTTAGTTCCTTAAGTCTTGGGAGAAAATTATTTACCCTGCTGACAGCTGAAATAGTTGTCCAGAACCCCTTAAAAGTACTTATATGTCTTCACCTATCTGGCAAGGAAGAGTTCTAGTCCATTCAGTGATTCAGCAAGCATTTACTGATACACCTCCAGTATGTCCTTTGTGTACAAAACAACTTTCAGGAAAGAAAGTGACCTTATTTATTTTTTGAGACAGAGTTTCACTCTTGTCACCCAGGCTGGAGTGCAATGGCACAATCTCAGCTCACTGGAACCTCCGCTTCCTGGGTTCAAGCAATTCTGTTGTCTCAGCCTCCCGAGTAACTGGGATTACAGGCGCCTACCATCATGCCTGGTTAATTTTTGCATTTGTTTAGTACATACGGGGTTTCACTATGTTGGCCAAGCTGGTCCTGAACTCCTGACCTCAGATAATCCACCTGCCTCGGCCTCCCAAAGTGCTGGGATTATAGGCGTGAGCCACTGCGCCTGGCCCGAAAGTGACTTTATTTTAATGTGTTCACTGAAAGGCACTATTAGTTATAAAGTAGAATTCTTATGATGTGTTGAGAGCAATTCGCTTTTGAGTCTTGACATACTTTTTCACAGCACAAAGTAATTTGTATTTTTTATTCTGGTAGTGTTGTCAAGCAGGAATCTTCAGTGTTGTTTCCAGGATCAATTAACCGTGCCCCTATTACTCCCCAAAAGAGTTATCTCCATTGGACATTTGAGGCAAAGGGGAATTTAAGTCGATTGCCCAACATTTAGCAGTAAATCAATGACAAGGTCCTTGGGTCCTCATATAGTCACCAGCTCAGTGAACATGAAGGTGTATCCATCCCCCATTCTCCTTTCATCGGGGATCTTTTAGAAACCCAGGTGTGCTTGTTGATCGCTTACCTTGTGAGACTGACTTGGTTCTATGTCCTTGCCTGCTTTTTACACCAGGTGCACTTTGTTCCGGACACTGGAACGGTGGCTCAGATCGTCTACACCGATGACCAGGTTCGCCCACCCCAGCAGGTGGTGTACACGGCAGATGGTGCCTCCTACACATCAGTGGATGGTCCAGAGCACACGCTGGTGTACATCCACCCGGTGGAAGCCGCGCAGGCATGTAAAAGATTATTTATCTATAATTTGTTAATTTACTAATTAGCCAATTACTTGTGTTTACTTTCTGTCAGTCATTGTGCTAGGTACTGGTGTGCAGAACACATTCAGATAAGATTTGTGCTCTCAAGGAGCTTGTAACCAACTTGGCAGAGGAAGATGTGATTTATTTCTCCACACTAAATGCAATAAGGAGTTAGAGCATGGGTTTGCATATAGCTCTTCTCTCTGGTGAGTGTTGACTAGGTTATGAATTTGTTACTATACCTAAGTATCAAGAACCAGGCCAAAATGGTTTTATTCTTTCAGCTAAATGCGTAAGAAAGGGTCCTGCTAAGCTCATTAAGTACCACTTCTTAGTAACTTACTGATTTGCAAGCCTGTAATAGAAGCAAAGGTGTTTACTGGTAAAAGCCTTACAGTTACATCTGCTTTTATTTTTTGCCAGTGACTTGCAGTATAGCTTCCAAATGAGTGACACCAATATCCCCCAACATGTAAATGTTAATTTACATTATTAGCACTTTACAACGTATAAAGTACTTTGAAATGTATATCTTTAGCATCTAAATTCCATGCTTTTATAGTAGCATTTTGGTAATAAAAATTTGCCCTCATTTGACATTTCATAAAGAGGCTCACCTCACTCCCAAAAAGAAGTGAGGCCTGCCTAATCAGTGCCTTTCAAATCTACGTATAGAATCGCCGAATACTTAGTGGCACTTTTGGAGTGTGTCTGCTTAAGTTTTAGTCCCCTGCCTATATTAAAATGAGTTTATGAATAATGTCCTGTGACCAACTTTTAGTTTGTTACAATGTTACTAAATGTCTGACTTTGGATAATTTTTATCTGATTTACTTATTTTTATTTTTTTGAGACAGAGTCTTGCTGTGTCTCCTAGGCTGGAGTGCAGTACTGCAATCTCAGCTCACTGTAACCTCCACTTCCTGGGTTCAAGTGATTCTCCTGTTTCAGCCTCCCAAACAGCTGGGACTACAAGCACCCACCACCACAACCAGCTAATTTTTGTATTTTTAATAGAGACGAGATTTTGCCATGTTGGCCAGACTGGTCTCGAACTCCTGACCTCAGGCAATCCTCCTGCCTTGGCCTCCCAAAGTGCTGGGATTACAGGCGTGAGTCACCGCACCCGGCCAGATTTTTAAAAACTTTAGAAGAAAGGACATTTTTCTGGATTAGAGATATTAATTAACTGTGGTGCCCTGGCTATGATAGTTTTGAAGAATTTTCTCCAGTTAGCTTTGCTGCATCATTACCCACTTACTGCGTCTTTATGATGATTAGTATTTTTCTTTTAATTATGACTTTACTGACTATCCAAAAAAGAACCCATGGAACATTTAGTTCAATTTATTTTCCTTCTCTTCTGATAACAAACATGCACTTACATTTGAAATAGCTGTAATCCCTGGGTATGTAATCCTCTTCTGTATGCCTGTCTGTCTCCATCAATTTTCATTTAATCACAAGTCTACTCCTCTGAGTAGTGTTATGTGTGAATGTGTGAACCCTTGTTCATGTCATGTCTCTTTTGTTTTCATGAGATGCCTTTTAAACTGTGACATTCGACCCCAAGAGGGGCTTTGCTTCAGAGTAAAATTGTGAAGTAGGTTAGCCATTGGGATCGTTAGCTTATACAGTCTCTTTGGAGCCACCTGAATGAAAGGCTTTCGCTAAATTTAAGATTACTATCTTTATTTTCTCTATTAAAGAAAGATTGTTACTAGCTAAAATGGAAGTTAACTTTTCTAAAAATTGGTACTTAGCAGTAGGATAGTCTTTCTGTGTAGGCAGGCTAGCTAAAGATCTACTGATAATTTTTTTTTGTTTTTGTTTTTTGTTTAGACTCTGTTTACAGACCCAGGCCAGGTAGCTTACGTGCAACAGGATGCTACAGCTCAGCAGGTAATGAATTGCCTTTTTCTTGTTTGGGGATAACTCTGTGAATGCCACTGTGCCTGGAATGTCCTCATCCCTTTGCAGTACACCATTTCTGGATGTTTGTTTCTTATGTACTAAGAATGTTCTCCAGCTCCTTTAATGAAAACAAAACAAAATGTAACATAATACTAACATACTTCCGTAAGTATATATTGGAATGATCTGGTAGCAGAAAGTGATTTATCAGAGATTTTTTAAAATAAGCATATAAGCAGGGTATTGGTTCAAGTACCAAAGAATAATCGTGAGGTTTAGAAGTGTCTCTTTTTTTTGAAATTGGGGTAGTTTTTGTACTTGCTCTATTTTTAAATACTGAAAGAATCCTGCTTAAATTACGTATAAATTTGGTCCAGTTTTCCTCATGCCAGCTTCTGAAAAGTTGAGTTCTTCTTGGTTTTCTTTTTAAACACTTCTTTCCCATTATCTTCATTCCTAATATATTCTATTTGGCTTTGACGACTTCCTCCTTATTTTCTGCAAGAATGTGAAAGTGATAAAGAAGGTGTGGAAGCAGCTGAGCACAGAGGCTTATGCCTGTAATCCCAGCACTTTGGGAGGCTGAGGTGGGAGAATTGTTTGAGGCCAGACTGGGCAACATAGTGAGACCCCATCTCTGCAAAAATTTAAAAATTAGCCAGATGTGGCGGTGCACTCCTGTGGTCCCAGGTACTTAGGAGGCTGAGGTGGGGGATCCCTTAAACCCAGAAGTTTGAGGCTGCAGTGAGCTTTCATTGCACCACTGCATTTCAGCCTGGGTGACAGAGTAAGACCCTGTCTCAAAAAACAAATAAACAAAAACCAAATAGATTTACTTTCATGTCAGGTAATGTGACTGTAATTTGTATGTATTACTGAGTGCCATGACTTATTAATAATTAAATTATTCTCATTAAGAAGCACTTTCTGGCTGGGCGTGGTGGCTCACGAGTGTAATCCCAGCACTTTCTGAGGCTGAGACATACAGAACACTTGAGATCAGGCGTTCAAGACCAGTCTGGCCAACATGAAACTCTGTCTCTACTAAAAATACAAAAAAATTAGCTGGGCGTGATGGCAGGCGCCTGTAATCCCAGCTACCTGGGAGGCTGAGGCACAAGAATCACTTGAACCTGGGAGGTGGAAGTTGAGTGAGCCAAGATCGTGCCACTGCACTCCAGCCTGGGTGATAGAGTGAGACTACGTCTCAAAAAAAAAAAAAAAAAATTTAAGTTAAATTAAATTTTAAAAGAAGAAGCACTTTCTACTTTTTTTTATTTTTTGGTAGAAGATTTGTATGCTTCTATTTTAAAATTTAGAAAATGAACACTAGTTGTATTAATATCTGAAATATAGAGAGGGTTGTTAGGAGCCTTTTGTTATATAAGTTGAGGTTAAATTAATTCATAACTGGCAGTGAACTGCAATGTAGTGGGGTCTTTGAACTTTGAACAATGAGAATTGTTCTTTATTTTAATAATTTTTTGTAATAGGTATATTCTTGACCAAAAACAACCTTATTTCTGTAAATATTCATTGATTCTATCACGCAAACAATGGATCATATATATATATTTATATATATATATAATCCTGTATTACTGAGTGCCATGACTGATTAATAATTAAATTAAATATATATTAAATTAAATATATATATTAGGATATACTATTATATATATTATTCATTTATTATTTTACGTGTAGATTATTTCCTTTTTTTTTTTTAAATTTTATTTTATTATTGTTAAAGATGGGGTTTCACCATGTTGGTCAGGCTGGTCTTGAACTCCCGACCTCAGGTGATCCACCCGCCTTGGCCTCCAAAGTGCTTGGATTACAGGCATGAGCCACCATGCCCGGCCTCCTTTTTTTTTCTTTCTTTTTGCTACTGTAGAAAACGCTGTCATTGGATATTGTATCAGATTATTTCCTTAGGATAAATACCCCAAAGATAAATGGTAGAGACAGAAGATATTTATATTTTAAGAACCAAGCTTTTTGTAAAAGTGAAAAAAGATACAAATATAAAAATCAAACCAATGAAATAAAAACCCAGAATCCTAAATTTGAATTGGAAAATGAATACGGACTTGCAATATGCTTTCTCTTAAAAAATGTGTTTTCTGGCCAGGCACCTGTAATCCCAGCACTTTGGGAGGCCAAGGTGGGTGGATCACCTGAGGTCAGGAGTTCGAGACTAGCCTGGCCAGCATGGTGAAACCCTGTCTCTACTAAAAAAAAAATACAAAAATTAGCCAAGCATGGTGGCATATGCCTGTAATCCTAGCTATTCTGGAGGCTGAGTTGGGAGAATCACTTGAGCCTGGAAGGCATAGATAGATTGCATTGAGCTGAGATTGTGTCACTGCACTCCAGCCTGGGTGACAGAGCAAGACTCTGTCTCAAAAACATAAAAATCAGGCTGGGCGTGGTGGCTCACGCCTGTAATCCCAGCACTTTGGGAGGCCAAGGCAGGTGGATCACCTGAGGTCAGGAGTTCGAGACCATCCTTGCCAATATGGTGAAACCCCATTTCTAGTAAAAATACAAAAATTAGCCAGGCGTGGTGGCTCATGCCTATAATCCCAGCTACTTGGGATGCTGAGGCAGGAGAATCGCTTGAACTCAGGTGGTGGAGGTTGCAGTGAGCTGACATCGCGCCACTATACTTCAGCCTGAATGACAGAGCGAGACTGTGTCTTAAAAACAAAACAAAAAACAAAAAAAAACCCTCGTGTTTTCTAGTTCTGGTCATTGAAGTAGTTTAGACACAGTGATCAACCCCGTAGCAGTGAGTATCCTTAATGCTACGATGTGGTCTCTTAAATACAATTCACCAGCAAAAGGAATTAGGGCTTCTTGGAGAAATGGCAGATTCTAGCTCCGGGGCAGGGAATGTACCGATGAACTTGGAACATCATGTCTTCTTTGAATGCAGGGCTGCTATTAAAAACTTCTGGTTTCCTATGGCAAGAACTTGAAGGGGCCAAAATGGGTCAAATTGACTTGTAAAAAAGGATAACATCTGCAGTAGATTGAAGTACTTACATATACGTAGTCTACAGGTTCATACTGATGCTAAAAGAAATAACTCATTGGTCACTTTTTGAGGATGCTAGAATTTACCATAATATTCTAAAAACTGGTAAATGGAGAAAAAGAATCATGCCTTTCTCCTTGAAGGTACTCAGGTAACCAATTACTTGCTGAGGGAATTTTCTTCACAGAAACATTCTTACTAATAAATAAAGAGGGGATGATTGACTTAGAATATCACCATTTTGCAGCCCCTAATGACATACGGACCTAGGCAGTGATTATCAACGGTAATCTGAAACCATCAGGAAAAAGCTAAGGAATGGTATAATGGATAGATCCGAGTGTTAACAACTTAATCCTCTGACCATTCTTAATGTCACCAACAGAGAGACAGCCACTGATGATATGCCTCCTGGTATTATCTGCTTCCTATTGCATTATACCGCATATGAAGTATTCTTCCTAAAAAATCAAACCGGAATCTGATTGTCTAGATTCAAGTACCAGCTAGGAAGCGTGGTAGACAAAATGGAACAAATTAAAAGATACACACAAATGCAGTCAGCAAAACCAGCCTGCGGGAGATTCTCTAGGACAAATGGTTTGGTTTCTTTTACAAAATAAATTGCAAGGGAAAAGAAGAGGAAGGGGAGCTTATGTATTAAAGGAGGCGTCAGAGGCATATCAGTTAGATGCAATATGTGGACCTCGTTTGGATCCTGATTTGAACAAGCCAACTGTAAAACAATATATGAGGCAATTGGGGAAATCATAACACTAAGTCAATATTTGATAGTATTAGAAATGACGGCCGGGTACAGTAGATCACGTGTGAATTCCATCACTTTGGGAGACTGAGGCAGGCGGATCATCTGAGGTCAGAAGCTGGAGACCGGCCTGGCCAACATGGTAAAACCCTGTCTCTACTAAAAATACAAAAATCAGCCGGGTGTGATGGTGGGCGCCTGTGATCCTAGCTATTCAGGAGGTTGAGGCAGGAGAATCACTTGAACCTGGGAGGCGGAGGTTGCAGTGAGCCAAGATCACGACATTACACACCAGCCTGGGGGACAGAGTGAGACTCCGTCTCAGAAAAAAAAAAAAAGTAATTTTTTAGGTATGATAAGATAAGCAGTCTGAAAGTCATTTCATTTTAGAGATACATGCTCAACTATTTACAGATGAAAACATAATGTCTTGGTTTTGCTTCAAAATAATCCAGTGAGGGAGAAAGTAGGTGGGAGATTAGTTGAAATAAGATTGGCCATGAATTGGCCAGGCATGGTGAATTACATCTATAATCCCAGCACTTTGTGAGCCCTGAGACAGGAGGACCACTTGAACCCAGGAGTTAAAGACCAGCATGAAGCTGAACTGGTTTTATAAAAAAGAAAAAAAAAAAAAAGACCAGCCTAGGCAGCATAGTGAGACCCCTGTCTCTACAAAAACTTAAAAAATTAGCCAGGTATGGTGGCATGTGTCTGTAATCTCAGCTCCTCGGGAGGCTGAGGTGGGAGGATCACTTGCACCTGGAAGGTTGAGGCTGCAGTGAGCTGTGATTAAGCCACTCTGCACTCCAGACACTTTGTCTTTAAAAAAAAAAAAAAAAAAAAAAAAAAAAAAAAGTTGATTGGCCATGAGTTAATTGTTGAGCTGAGTTATGGATACATGAGGTTTATTATACTATTCTATTTGATATTTGTGTGAAATTATTTTGATAATTGATTTTCTCAATTGCTTTTCAGACACTGAAAATATTTGTATTCCTACCAACAATATAGTATACAAGAGTGCCCCATTTCCACACACTCTTGCCACACTGAGTATTTGCATTCTTTTCAAATTTTGCCAATCTGATAGACAAATTTTTGTTGTGTTAATATTAAGGGATAGTTTTAATTAGAGGTTTCAGTGCCATTTGTACTTCAAAGAGCCCTTCATCTTTTCCAATCTCCAAAAGCAATCTGCTTGTTTCACCTTTTGTTCAGAAGGAAAGTTGTACTCAGCTCCACGAACCCTGACGTTACCAGGCAATGTAACTACTGACTTACCATCTTTCTTCATGGCAGTTTTCTTTCAACCAGCACAGTTTTTATTTCTGGTTATAACACCTCAGTGTTTGTCAGTTTATTTGGTGACCTGGATAAATTCTGGATAGAAAGTTAGGTTGAGGGTTTAACACAGATGATGGTTGTTTTTTCTTTTTTTTTTTTTTTTGTTGTTTCTTTCTTAGCCAAAAGGTTCCTATTATATTTTCAGTTGTTTTTAGTGGGGGCAAAACGTGCTTGAAGCCTTTTTCATGTATGCATTCCCTCGTCCTTAACAAAGGCATCAGTGGTCTCCAGGCATAGTCTCCTCTTTGTTTTTGAAAATGAACATGTGTGACTCCCCACACACTGAGAAGAAAATATGCTGCACTGATAATTGCTCTCAGTAGGAATCAAGAAGCATTCTGTTGTGTGTGCTGCTGTCCAGAGTCGTTTCATCTTTCACCTCTCAAATAAATTGTATCCTGAAATGCATTATGTCCTTTCAGAAATAATTACAGAGAGTGGTATTAAGTGGGAAGAGAAAGTATATCATAAGTTTATAGGTCCCTTTTCCTTTTACTGCATTTTATTGTACATGACAAAATGCACAGGATTAAATGGTTTATGCTCTTTTCCTCTAAGTGAAACAGACACACGCTGCTTGCCAGCCTACTGCCTGGATATGACCTCAGGAGCATGTGTGATTACCTTGTTGCCCAGGTATTCAAAGTGTGGGTGATGTTTACCTCTTTTGCTATCCTCCTTGAATAGACTGAATTCCCTAGGGCCATTGTGATGTAGTGGAAAAAGCAGTGCAGAGTCCGAATTTAAATTTTATCTCTGCCACTTAGGATGCGTTGTAATATCACCCGGCCTCAAAGGAATTCAAATATATGCCTAGCACTGAGTAAACACCAGCGAATTTGAATTTGTGGTGCATTAAACAAATTTGTGATGCATGCCTGCTGTGTGTTAAGCTCTGTGTTGTCTAGAAATGTACAGTTCTTACCTAGAAATGATTGTCACCAGCTCTTTCTATTCCTTTTCAACAGTAGTTTGCATGTTTCTGGTAAATATCCAAACTCTGCTTTTAGCATCAGGCCTTAAAGATAAAGGTAATGTTTAAACGTTTCCTTTTTGCCACAGTCTTAGGAGAGATGTCCAGCATGGGGAGGTGAAGGTTGTTGGTTTTATCTTGATGTCAGCTTTCTCAGCAGTGGCAAGCAGCCAGTCACCATGCAAAACCAGTCTTTATAACAGCATCTGTTGGGAAAAAATACGTCGTGGTTTCACTAGAATAACTGAATTGCTGAATCCATTCTTTCAGGTTGGCTCTGCAGAGTGAATTTATGAGGAATAGAGGTGCATATGTGCTTTGGTTTGTTCAGTGCATGATAACATTTATCACGGACTCTGGCATAATGCTTAAGTGCTTAGGACAAGGGCCGATATTGTAAGCTGTACTCTGAGGGGGAGCAGGAATACAGTCACTTCCTTGCAGGTTCTGGTGAGGAGGTCGAGGGGGAGGTGGCCACAGCAGTTGCACCTCCAGAAGTTCCTTGTGGAGCCCTCATCTTTACAGGGCATTTTATGCTGTTTTTATTGAAGCTGAGGCAGAAGCATCTTCCAGAATTTTGGCCTCCCATGTAAAACTTTCGAAAAGACCCTGAGTTACAGAAGTGGAATGTCAGGCAAAAGTTAAATGAGCACGTGTTAAGCGTGCGGATGCAGTGTGAGATAGCCAGTTTGATGTGCTTTCTGGACTCTGAGTGTTTCAAATGTTGGGCAATGCTCACACATTGCCAATGCAAGTCAGGCCTTCAGTAAACACACTCAGTACCATTGCTCTATGTAGAGTTCTCTATTATTATTATTATTTGAGACAGGGCCTCACTCTGTCACCCAGGCTGAGTGCAGTGGCCCCATCACAGCTCATTGCAGCCTCAACCTCCTGGGCTCAAACAGTTCTCCCATGTCAGTCTCCTGAGTAGCTGGGACCACAGGAGGCACGTGCCACAACTGCCCAGCTAAATTTTGTATTTTTTGTAGAGACAGGGTTTCACCATGTTGCCAGGCTGGTCTCGAACTCCTGGGCTTAAGTGATCCTCCTACCTCAGCCTCCCAGAGTGCTGGGATTACAGGCATGAGCCATCATGCCTGGCCTCTGTTTTTTTTTTTTTTTTTTTGAGATGGAGTCTCGCTCTGTCACCTAGGCTTGAGTGCAGTGGTGTGATCTCGGCTTACTGCAACCTCCTTCTCCTTGGTTCAAGTGATTTTCCTGCCTCAGCCTCCCGAGTAGCTGGGATTACAGGCGCCTGCCACTATGCCCGGCTAATTTTCATATTTTTAATAGAGACCGGGTTTCACCATGTTCGTCAGGCTGGTCTTGAACTCCTGACCTCAGATGATCCACCTGCTTTGACCTCTCACAATGCTGGGATTACAGTCGTGAGCCACCATGCCTGGTCCCTGCATCTTTTAGAGTTTGATAAGTTCTTCTATTGAGATGCACAGCAGGAAAAGGATGTTTCTGTAAATAGCCACAAAGACTTCTCTAGATACCTGAAGGGATTAACGTCATTTCCCAAAAGGCCAAATATCTCTCAACAAATTAATCTTCATTGAACACCTACTTTATGCTCAGCAATCTTTTAAATTTGAAGAGGAAGTATATAATATCATCATGGTCCTTAAAGAACTTAGGATAATAATGAATAATACTAACCATGTAGTAAACGCTGCACACTCTGCTACTGGCCTTCTATACATATTGTTTCACTTAACCCTTACAACAACCTGAGGCATGTATTACTGTGTCCGTTGTACAGACAAAGAAACTGAGGTCCAGAGAAGTGGAGTAACTTGCTAAGTGGTGGGGCAAGGATTTTACTCAAAATGCCTGACTCTGAAGCCCATAGTCTACTTCCCTGAGGTGCAATTGGAGAGGCAAGATGGACTCATGAACATGCACACTCATCACCAAAATAGATGGTGTTTGGCAATGGCTGCAAAGCTGCAGGGATAATGTGTGAAATGTCTGGATCAAGAGTCTAAAGATCTTGGCAGACGGGAAAAACAGATAAAAGTAGTGAAAGGAAATTTACTGGAGATAAATGCAAAATCCCCCCATTTAAGTAAAAATCAGCTCTTGAAGTCCTGAGGAGGGGGAAAAACGGTTTGATAGCACTTATGAGGGGAAAAGAGGACTTGGGGATTTTAGCTATCTGCAAGTTCAAGATGGGTCTGCAGTAGAACAGTGTGGCCAACGTGAACACTAATGCACCCTGTTGTTGTGTTAATAAAAATATGGAATCCACTGAGAAATAAATGAAGATGACAAGATGATCAGGGAGCTAGGAGTTTGGTCATGTGAGAAATGACTGAATGAATTAGGGTATTTTGGCCTTCAAATATTTGATTGTTGTGGCAGAAGGGTTATGCTTATTCTGCTTACCACCAGAGGAAAGTCCTGGACTCCAACCAAAGTGTGGAAGATCTGGGCTTCACAGAAATTGTCATAGAACTATTCCAGCATGATTCAGGCTGCCTGGCAAGGTCATGAGGTGTGGAAGCAGATGCTGAGTGCTGGTGTGGAGTGGGGTGCTATGGTTCCAGGGGCTGCAGGAGTTCAGAGCAGAGGAGACTCACGGAGGGCTGGATGCGTCAGAGGCGGTTCATTGGGAAACTGGAATGTGCTAGGATTTAGAAGGTTGATGAGGAAACAGCATTCTAGGTGAGGAAAACAACATATGAGAAGATAAAGGGAGTGGCTCTTTTTTTTTTTTTTTAGCCAGGAGTCTTGCTCGGTTGCCTAGCCAGGCTGGAGTGCAGTGGCAAGATCTTAGCTCACTGCAACCTCTGCCTCCCGGGTTCAAGTGATTCTCCTGTCTCAGCCTCCTTAGTAGCTTGGATTACAGACATGCGCCACCATGCCCGGCTGCTTTTTGTATTTTTAGTAGAGATAGGGTTTCTCCATGTTAGTCAGGCTGGTCTTGAACTCCCAACCTCAGGTGATCTGCCTGCCTCAGCCTCCCAAAGTGCTGGGATTATAGGTGTGAGCCACTGTGCCCAGCCCCAGGAGTGGCATTTTAAAAAACTTGATTTATTGAATAGGACATTGCTTGAGTATGACCTTGTGCTAATTGGGCAGGAGGAACAAGATTGAATAAAGGGAATCTAGGCCAGTGTATGATCCCATAACTTAGATTGGAGGCGGGAGAACTTTTTAAGGTACCATTTTTATTTTCTGACAGGAGATTTGATGGGATAGCATTAACTTAATACATGACCCAAACTGTGTCTTATTTGCAGGAGACTGACTTTAGCATGATGAAACAAACAGGCATCTCATCTCTTTCATTTTTTTTTTTTTTTTGAAACGTAGTCTTGCTTGTTGCCCAGGCTGGAGTGCAGTGGCACAATGTCGGCTAACTGCAACCTCCACCTCCCAGGTTCAACCGATTCTCCTGCCTCAGCCTCCTGAGTACCTGGGATTACAGGCATGCACCACCACGCCCGGCTAATTTTTAGAGAGATGCAATTTCACCATGTTGGTCAGGCTGGCCTCGAATTCCTGACCTCGTGATCCACCTGCCTCGACCTCCCAAATGCTGGAATTATAGGCGTGAGCCACCACACCTGGTCTCTTTCATTTTTACTTAAAAACTTCAGCCTGTCTGAGCTGTTTAAAAGGAGAGCTGTGAGCTATTGAACTTTGTCAATCATGTGTTGCACGACATGTTAATTTTAAAAGAGAATTGGTTGAGGGTAGGTCAGCTCATTCCCCCTGCCACTGTGGTGTGGCTACTCTGGAAAGGCAAGAGGGACCCCCACCCCAGGTTTAGTTCAGAGGTGGAAGCTGATGATCTCTCACACGTGCACACATTGAAAGGGTCTGTTGCTTACCTATTGGAAGTCTCTGGGAGACAGGGCAGGCCTCTTGAACAGTGTGAGTGAGCAAGGAAGAGACCAGGTTTTATTGAATTGAAAGGGGTGGGGTCAGGATGCAGGTGGACAAGGCCTTGCCAGTTTTGAATCTCCCACTGCTGCCAAATGAGGGAGCACCTGAGCCTTCTTAGCAGCCTGCCCAGGTGTGGGACAGAAGGGGCAGAGGAAGGGCGGAGGCTTGAAAGCTGTGAGCAGTTAGACATCAAAGATGAAGCCGACTCCTCCTCACAGCCTGTAGATGGAAGTCATTTTTCCAGGGCCTGGTATGAAGACTAGATTCCACCCAGCCCTTGTGCCCTGTTTGTGCCAGCCGGCACCAGCGAACTGAAACAGGTGTCCGTGTCCGCTTACTCTGTGCCTTCATCTTTTGCCCAGGCCTCATTGCCAGTGCATAACCAGGTGCTGCCTTCAATCGAGAGTGTGGATGGGTCCGATCCTTTGGCAACTCTGCAGACCCCTCTAGGTAGACTGGAGGCGAAGAGGAAGAGGATGAGGATGAGGACGAGGACACTGAGGACGAGAGGAAGAAGACGGTGAGGACACAGATCTGGATGACTGGGAGCCAGACCCGCCCCGGCCCTTCGACCCGCACGACTTATGTAAGTATGGGCACTCGACTCCCCCAGGAAGCTGTGTCCGTCTTGTGCCTGTGTGTATGCATGTGTGTGAACATAGCTCCCCTAAACCAGGTCTTTCTGTGTGCAGCCACTGGGCTATGTTCTCTGCATGCACCATCTTACCCAGCCTTCACTGCAGCCCTTTCAGGGACACTGTCATTTGTGTTCCGATTTTACTGATGAGTAAACTGAAGCTCAGAAGATTGGGCAGCTTGCTCGGGGTCACACAGGGACGAATGAGGCATCAGGCAGCCGAGCCCAGGTCTCTCACACCAGAGCTTCAGCCACCAAACTACCATGGTAGATTTACCCGATCCCGCTCTCTTCAGCCACTTCGGCGTTAAGAAGTTTGCCTTGCTGCTTTGCCTTTGCCATGATAGCCTGTTAAGAATCTTGTTCTATCCCAGGTGGGTAGCTTTCCCAGGGCCGTGCCAATAATTTGAGGCTCAGGAGTCCAGCTCAGGCAGTCTAGCCCCTCAGCAGCGCCCTTGGTCAGCTGCCCCACCCTACTGCCTGCTGGGGGTTCAGATTCCACCACCAAATCGTTGTTTCTTTTGATTTTCTTGCTCATATGGCAAAGTGCTTACTCACTGATTTGCATTACTGAGGCTCTTCAGAGCTTTGTGGTTTCATCCGTCCTTCTGTATGGTGGTGATAAAATGTGTTTGCTTGGGCTCAGTGTTCAAGCTCCTCATCTAATCCCACTCCAAGAGAGAACTTGCTTGTTTTGGTTTTCCTTGAATTCATATATTTTCTTTCCTTTTTTTTTTTTTTTTTTTTGAGACAAGTTCTCGGTCTGTCTCCCAGGCTAGAGTGCGGTGGCACAAGCTCAGCTCATTGCAGCCCTCCACCTCCCAGGTTCGATCAGTTCTCATGCCTCAGCCTGCAGAGTAGAGTAGTTGGGACTACAGGTGTATACCACCAGGCCCAGCTAATTTTTTTTTGTATTTTTAGTAGAGATGGGGGTTTCACTATGTTGGCCAGACTGGTCTGGAACTCCAGACCTCAAGTGATCTGCCTGCCTCAGCCTCCCAAAATGCTGGGAGTACAGGCTGAGCCACTTTGCCCGGCCAAATTAATACATTTTCAAGGCAACTCCTAAGTCAAATGCACAGAAAATCACTTTATTTTAAAAATATTAATACAACGCAGCTCTGTTATTTGAGAATTGTAGAAATTAAAAACACCTGTTTCCTAAACCAGGTCACCATGTAGCCAGAGTAGGGTAAAGCATGTTAAGTGTGTTAAGGTCATGGGCATGGGCTCTGTGTGGTTCATTTGCTCTTCTCCGTTTTGGGGCTGTACCTGTCTCATTTTGGCAGTTTGCTTACAGGTGGGTGCTCCTGGCAAAGAGGCAGTGTGTGTGGCCGGACTGGTGCAAACTGAGTGCTCTTGGAATGATCTGAATATGTCCGTCTTGTCAGGGCTAAGCTAGTTGTGTCATCCCAGTGAATGAAGGAAGGGTTTCTAAATTTGTTCTTTTTAACATTATCTAATCAGACAGTATGCACCGAACTTTCAGACTGCACAACTGTTTTTCCGTTTGAGTTAGACAGGCTGAGATAGACTTCTGCAACTCCCTTTGAGAAAATTGATTCAACAGTATTGTCAGGGTTCCTCCCTGGCCCCTGAATAGTTTTATTGAGATAATTTGCATACTATAAAATTCGCCAATTTTGTCTCCTCTGATAGTGCAGCATTTAGCCCGATAAGCTCTTTTTACTCTTCAGACGTGTTGTAATTGATTTGTAAATTTAGTGGTCACTATTCAAAGTACTCTCCAGGGGAGAAGTAAGTCATAGACCTGCAAATTGTTTTTGGCAGGCATAAGCAAATTCTGCCTGATTTTAGAGGGAGAATTACAGGATTTTTACTGGTCTACCGGAGAGAATGTATTACCATTGAGTGGGTAGTGCCATTAGGAATTAATTGAATTTTGGCTTGAAAACATAGACTTGGGGATTTTTCAGGTCAGAATTTTTTTGCCTCACATCAAGTCATACTGAGGAATAGGACTTTCTTCAAGACTCTCTCTCTTTGCAGGGTGTGAGGAGTGCAATAACGCGCATTCTTCAGTGTGCCCGAAGCATGGCCCCTTACACCCGATCCCCAACCGGCCGGTGCTCACCCGTGCGAGGGCGAGCCTCCCCCTGGTGCTCTACATAGACAGGTTTCTGGGCGGGGTGTTCTCCAAGCGGCGCATCCCCAAGCGCACCCAGTTGGCCCCGTGGAGGGGCCTCTCGTCAGGGGCTCGGAGCTGAAAGACTGTTACATTCACCTCAAGGTAATTTATGCTTTATCACACTTTGCTCCTGTTCTTCAGCAGTGTTTCAGGGAGCACTGTATTGTCTATTGGATCCCTTATTTCTGTTTTTGGCAGTTGTTTGCTAGTATTCTTTTTTCTTAACTTGGTTGAATGGAAACTCACTAATAAGATGGAGATTGCAATTTTATTCCCTGAAAGCGTTATATGAATTATTCAGAGAGGGGTAGTTCTTAGGGGCTACAGTAGTTTTTCTAGGGCTGCCATAGTAAAATACCCACAGGCCAGGAGGCTGAAACAATAGACGTTTATTTTCTCACTGTTCTGGAAGCTGGAAGTTTGAGCTCATGGCGTTGGCAGGGTTGATTTTTTCTGAGGTCTCTCTCCTTGGCTTGAAGAAAGCCACCTTCTCACTGTGTCCTCACAGGGTCTTTCCTCAGTGCTTGTGTGTGTCCATGTCCTAATCTCCCCTTCTTATTATTTACTTATTTATAATTTTTGTGTTTTTATTTTTTTGAGATGGAGTCTTGCTCTGTCGCCAGGCTGGAGTGCAGTGGCGCTTGTCGGTTCACTGCAACCTCTGCCTTCGGGGTCCAAGCACTTCTCCTGCCTCAGCATCCCAAGTAACTGGGACTACAGGCACATGCCACCACACCCAGCTAATTTTGGTATTGTTAGTAGAGATGGGATTTTACCATGTTGGCCAGGATGGTCTCTATCTCTTGACCTTGTGATCCGCCCACCTCGGCCTCCCAAAGTACTAGGATTACAGGCAACAGCCACTGCGCCCAGCTAATTTTTGTATTTTTTATGGAGACAGGGTCTTGCCATGTGGCCCAGGTTGGTCTTGAACTCCTGAGCTCAAGTGATTCTCCTGCCTTGGTCTCTCAAGGTGCTAGGATTACAGGCGTGAGCCACCTCACCTGGCCCATCTTCCCTTCTTATAAGGACCAGTCCCGTTGGATTAGGGCCTGCTCTAATGACCTCATTTTAAATTAATTACCCCTTTAAAAGTCCTGTCTCCAAATGCAGTCACAGTCTGAGGTACTGGGTGTTAGGGCTTCACCATGGATTTTGAGGAAGACACAGTTTAGCCCATAATAGGAGCTTGCTTTCTTTCTTTAAAAAAATTTTAACTGAAATGCAAAGAGAATTATGTAGGCTTAATGTAATCTGCTATGTGCTAGTAATGTTTGCAAGAAAACCACTTTCCAGTTTTGAAACAAGTCTGACCTGTAGACTCTGGTTAAAGAATAGCTCCATGTGGTGAGGTATGTTTATATTCATCTGTTTACAACTGACCCTTTTGCTTCTGTCCGGCCCTCTCTGCTATCTGCTTTTTGGCTAACGGCTCCAGAGAACTAGGAAAGGGCAGTGGGAAGGGGTGAATATTTGGGATGTGTTTTTTGACAAATCAGCTACTGTCATGGGGAGATTTTCTTTAAGTTCTCAAAATCTCCATGCAAGAATATAACTTTGTAAAGAGAAATTCCTATCCCTGGGCTGTCTATTATAAACGAATGCAATGAAACCCCAACAGGAGGCAAATTGTAATGAACTAGAGAGTATTTTGCTTGTGTTTTCTGGCTTATTTGTAGCATTTTTTGTCACGTTCATTTTGTGAAATATTAACTAAAGCTATGCAATTAGATTAACTTTTAGATTTTGCCAGGTAATTTTCTTACAGGTGAGGCTTCAGAAAGTATCTTTTCCCTTTGGCATTTGGCAAGTTATAAGTTACAGGTCCTCCAGATACAAAGAGAAGAGCCAGGATCTATAGTTAATTTTAGGAGCAATACTTTGTATATTGTGACATTACAAATGCGTCTCACATTGAAGGTTTTGTTTTGTTTTGTTTTTGGTATGGCTTTTTACTTTTCTTGTGCAGGTTTCTCTTGATAAAGGGGACAGAAAAGACAGGGATTTGCATGAAGACCTGTGGTTCGAGTTGTCTGATGAGACGCTTTGTAACTGGATGATGTTTGTACGGCCAGCCCAGAATCACCTGGAGCAGAACCTTGTGGCTTACCAGTATGGCCACCATGTGTATTATACAACCATAAAAAATGTGGAGCCCAAGCAGGAACTGAAGGTACAGTGCTGCCAGACCCCAGCTGCTATTTGCTAGCAAGAGTGATTTTTTAAAGCTTTTTGCAATTTTATTTTTTAAAGTGGGATTGTTAAAAAAAAAAAAAAAAGTCATTTCCTGGTTATTTACATACTTTTTGAGTAGTTACCATGTAGTGCTACCATGTAGTAGCTACCATGGTACACTACATAATCCTGTAAATAGAGTGATAAGTATATGTCTTTTATGCTCATCAAAGGGCCTATGTAAGGCCGTGCATGGTGGCTCATGCCTGTAATTCCAGCACCTTGGGAGGCCCAGGCGGGTGGATCACTCAGGTGACTTCAGGTCCAGAGTTCAAGACCAGCCTGCTCAACATGATGAAACCCCATCTTTACTAAAAATACAAAAATTAGCTGGGTGTGGTGGCGGGTGCCTGTAATCCCAGCTACTTGTGAGGCTGAGGCAGGAGAACCGCTTGAACTGGGAGATTGTGTAGAGCCAGACTCTATCTCAAAAAAAAAAAAAAAAAAAGGCCTACGTGAAAGCATTAGGTCCGTGGGGTAAGGAGGTAGTTGTTTTGGGGAGCAGACCAGTATAGATGCTTCTCTACCTATGATGGAGTTATATACCAATAAGCCTCATTGCAAACTGAAAATATTGTCAACTGAAAGTGTGCTTAATACACTCAACCTACCAACATCACACCTCAGCCTCGCCCGCCTTAAATGTGATGAGAACACTTGCATTAGCCTACAGTTGGGCAAAATTAACACAGTGCCTATTTTATAATAAAGTGTTGACTATCCCATGTAATTTATTGAATACTGTACTGAAAGTGAAAAGCAGAATGGCTGTATGGGCAGCAAGAGGCTTCTACTGAAGGTGTCTCACTTTCCCACCATCGTTACATCAAAAAATTGCAAGTCACACCATTGACAGGAACGCATCTGTATGCAGAGTGATTAAAGATGCTGGTTAACTTCATTTACGCACTGCATAGTTGGGAACTGATTTTTAGATGTATGGGCAAGAGATGTTTAGCTGTATGAGCAATAATTTTTTCTTTATATAAATATTTTATTCAAAGAATTATATGTGCATTTCAGAAATATATTTTTGGGTGATAACTATCGAAATTTATCTAAATAGTATTTCTTGATGACATAATAAAGTTTTGCTATGATTCTAAATGAAAATTCCTTTTTTAAAATAAAGCTTATATTGAGAACATGATGCCAAAAGAGGGGATCAAAACATTCTTTAGCTTCCTGTTATAAATGAAAAATAGGCAAGAAATGATCATATAAGTAAGTACATGAACACTAAATTGCACAGTGCCTCCATATGGTACAAATTAGAAATGGATACCTCTCTTGAGAGAGAAAGAATCCTGGATTTTTTTCAAAATCCTGGGTTTTGTACAAAACCTCTGTTTTTGAAACCATCAGCTAGAGAATCCATAAACCCTGAAGAAAATATGTAAAAGGAGATTCGTATTTCATAGCATGTATCCCAATGAATTCCTGATTAGAAAAAAAAACTGAGGTGAATTTTTTATAACTGTAAAGGGGAGATTTTCTCTTTAAACCAGTAGATGGGACTGTAAAGATGGATAGAAACAAATATGAATATAATAGTTCAGTGTAATGAACAACCATAAAACAAAAAGGGAACAACGGAATGGGGGAAATATTTGTAATACATATTAAAAGGTTCAGCTATGAAAACTGACAGACCTCACTACACCCAGATGGACAGATGAACAAATGTCAGGAACTGACTATCTGGAGGAGGAAACAAATAGTAAGAAAATGTTTAAAATCAGAAGAAAGAGCGAATGCATTCTGGGCTTCATACCTAGATGATGGGTTGGCAGGTCCAGCAGATCACCGTGGCACATGTTTACCTGTGTAACCTGCACATCCTGCATGTGTACCCTGGAACTTAACTTAAAACTTTCAACATGAACCATTTAAAAAACCCTCAAAATAACTATGAGCTACTGTTTACATTAATTTGTTAGCAAAAATAAATGGATACAGTACAATGAATGAATGTTTTTAAAAAATAGAAATGTTAACTGTAGAATTGCATTATTTCATAAAATATTTCTGGAAGTATATAGCAAAAATGTTTTTGTTTTTTCTTTTTTTTTTTTTTGAGACAGAATCTTGTTTTGTCACCAGGTGCCAGGCTGGAGTGCAGTGGCACGATCTCGGCTCACTGCAACCTCCACCTCCCTGGTTCAAGCAATTCTCCTGCCTCAGCCTCCCGAGTAGCTGGGACTACAGGCGCGTGCCACCATGCTCAGCTAATTTTTGTATTTTTTTAGTAGAGAGGGGGTTTCACCCTGTTGGCCGGGATGGTCTTGATCTCTTGACCTCGTGATCCATCCGCCTCGGCCTGCCAAAGTGCTGGGATTACAGGTGTGAGCCACCGCACCCGGCCGCAAAAGTGTTCTTAACTGAGTAAATCTAATCCTTGAAAGTTAATCAGAGGAAATAGTTATTAAAAGAAGGCAGAACTAGACTACACTGTATTTTACTAACCCTAAGATATCAATGACTTTAGGATGCACTATTATATTATGCACCATTAAGAAAAAAATGCTACCTATTAAGTTACAGTACTTTTTAAAAATAAAAAATGTTTAGAAGGAGCTATTTTAGACTTATTTTGACTTAATTTTAAAATTACATTATACTTGTGCATTCATAAAAAGGCATGCTGAAGCAAAATAAATTGGTTGCGGTATAAACCGCTTTGTGTACAGAGTCTGACTTCTTTTTCCTGCATCACTGTTTGACTTCATCGTGGATGTTTGTGCCGTTTTGTATGCTGTCATCTTCTGGGCAACTGAGAGTGTGGGATGCAGCTACAGTATTTTTAAAATAAGTGTTCTGCTGTTGCCCCTGGGATGTTTCCCTGAGCCACTGATCACCTGCCTGCAGGTTTTGATATGGTGCTTTCCCATTTGTCTGAACTCATCTGTGTCTTTTTCCTCAATTGAATCACGTATCCTCAGAACTGAAGAGGCTTTGGATCAAGTCCGTAGGAAGGTTCTGACAGCTGACGCCTTACTGAGAAGCCCTGCAGGACGCACGCTAGCCTTGCGTGGCTTTCAGATTTCTTGTGTTTGTTCTGAGGCAAATGGCAAATCTTTTTGGCCTTTGCATTGCTTGGCAAGTGTTCACTCATGGGGTGTCAGTGGGCTCATAACTGAATGGGGTGAGAATGGTACAAAGAGCTTGGCCAGGTTTGTGCAGGAGCAGTGAGCAGGTGGCAAGAGCTCCACTGTGGCCGTGACTGTAGAAGGCCCTAGAGTGTGAGACACGTCCTGACTGCTGACATGTTAAAATATTTAAAAATATACCTTGGAATTGATAGATTAGGATATAATTTGTGATAGTAAAATGATAATCCATCTAAAAGTACAACTACAGGGGCGTAGTTAGTTAAATTATAGAATACAGACTATGTAGATGATTATTCCATGGTAAAGTGTCTTTATGAATGTTTCCCTATATTTTAAATAATATTCCATAACAATTATATATGATTAATTCATTTAGTAATTGATATATTGAACTCCTACTATGTTTGAGACCCTAGAAAACATAGACTGGCTCCCTGTGTTCTGAGAACCTGTATTCTAGAGCAGAAATGGACAGAAAGATGTAAACAAGCAAATAATATCTCATGGGGTAAGTTCCATGAAGGAAACAGTTGGTGCAGAAAGAGTAGGTAACAAGAAGGGGACCGATTTTGATGTGTTGGTTAGGGAAGGCCTTGCCGATGCAGCACTATTGAGGCTGAGAACTATGGAATGGGGCCAGGACTACAGAGGGTTAGGGCAGGGGTGAGGGCAAAGAGCCCAGGACTTGTGGAGGTGAAACAGCAGAGCTGAAGGCTTGGGGTGGGGAAGCGCTTGGCATGTTTGAGCAGCCGAAAGCAGGCTCCGTTGACTGAAGCGTGGGTCAGGGAGACTGATAAGGGCCGAGGTTGCTTTTCCAAGTTGGGGAGTTCATGGAGCCCTTTGGAGATTATCATCAAGCATTTCAGTTTTACTGTGAGACGAGAAGCCATTGCCTGCATGACAAGATCTGATTGTGTGTTCTTTTTATTGATACATGTTAGTTGTGCATATTTGGGGATACATGTGATATTTTGATGCCTTTTATATGATGTGTAATGATCCAGTTAGGGCAACTGGGATTTAAGGAGACCACTCTGGCTCCTGTGTAGATTGCAGAGAAAAGGAGAGGCTAGTCAGAAGGCCAGGTGTTTATCCAGGCAAGAAACGGTCTTGGCATGCATCAGGGTGGCAAAAGCAGAGATGGAGAACATCTGAGGGAGCAGCAGTCCTTGCTAAAGGTATATAGAAGCAAGCAGAGAAATCAAAGGCACCTTTCAGGTTTCAAATCTGAGCAACTGGGTGGAAGGTATTCATCAAGATGGGGAAGATGGGTGGGGGTGTGAGTTGGAAAACATTGAGAATTCCATTCTGGACATGGTAAGTTTGATCTGTTTGTGGGGCATCCAAAATATCTAGTTGAACACACTCAGAGGGAACAGAGAAAGAGAGTCTGGGATAGAGATATTAATTTGGGAGTCAAATTAGCATAGAGTTGGTTGGAAATGGATGTGGTCACCCGAGGTCAAAATAAGAAGGCCCTACACTTGGACTAAGCTTTGAGCCACACCAATATTTAGAAGTTAGGGAGAAAAAAAAAGAGGCAAACAGAGTGAGCAAAAGTAGCCATTGGGTGGGCGGGAGAAGGTGGTTGCCTTTGAAGTTGCCATTGGCGATCCCAATAAGAGCTGTTTGGTAGCAGCCACTGTAGCAACAACCCTGTAAAAACCGGTATTTAAATATAGATAAGAAATCAGAGGAGGCTGTTTTATTTAGATGAAGAGACTGTGATTATAATTCTTGTGAAGTTATTCTAGTAACCATTTTCTGAAAAAGAAAAATCATGCAGCGTGTCTTGGCAAATGAACTTCCTAACTGATCTGCTGGAAAGGTATTGCAAGGGGAGCTCACAGCACGATCTTTTTTTTTTCTTTGTTGATGGGCTGTGGAAAAGCCTGAATTGTTTCCTGTAAGCAGGGGAAATAATTTAAGCATGCAAAGAACATCTGGTGATGTCCCCAGTTCTTGATGATATACTTGCTTCTTGCAGGTGTGGTACGCCGCATCCTATGCTGAGTTCGTGAACCAGAAAATTCATGACATTTCTGAGGAAGAAAGGAAAGGTGGTTAGACGTTTATGTTTTGCATTTTCTATATGAATTCTAAATTGTGTATCATCACATCTTTATGAAAACTCTAATTGTTTTGTCTCAATATATTTCAGAAGCTTTTCCAGTACGTTTCTTAGAGACACACATCTCCATCTAATTGAGGGTCAAATGACAATGACATATTTACATTTCTTTCATCTGTGCTGGAAAATAATATTTAATATAATCAAAACTTCCAAATACCAAATTAGAACCTAGATTAGAAGACAATTCCTATCCAGATTTTATCATCTCTGAGGATATAACAAGACAGGCATTGACTTTGTTTTTAATGCAAATGTCACTGAAGTATAATCTACATACAGAAAGCTGCACACATCATAAGTATACAGCTTAAATTTTCACAAAATAAACACACCCATGTAACCTGCACCCAGATCAATAAACAGAGCATTACTGTGCCCCAGACGTTTCTTTGTGCTGCCTTCTAATTCCTACTCACTCCCAAGTGTAACTCTCTCCTGACTTCCAGCACCACACATAAGATATGCTTATTATCGAATTGTGCATAATAGAATTATGTGACATGTACCCTTTTGGTGCCTGGGTATCTTTTGCTCAACATGGTATTTATGAGATTCATCTGCTTTGGTGTATATGATTATAATTTATTCCTATTGTTTTTGGTATTCGAGTATATCAATGTAAAACAAGTGATTTATCCATTATGCTGTAGATTTGGTTGTGAAATGCACTTCTGTCACTAACTCTCCAGACTCAGAACAAGTTTCACAGGTTCAGGGCAGTCATCCGCAAGACACCCCTGACTTCAGACACCAGTTGCAGGCTCTGGGGCTCCCAAGCCCCAGACCAACTGGCTACAAGTTAGGAGGTTCCCAGTAGCTCCTCAGGTTTGATAATTCACAAGAATGACTCAAAGAACTAGGAAAAGCACTGTTCTTAAGGATGGCCATTTTGTTACAAAGGATATAATAAATCCTTTTATTTATTATAATATATAAATAGATATCTAATATATAAAAATATATGGTTTTTATATATTAGGGCCAGCCAAATGAAAAGATACACATGGTAAGGTCTGGGAGATCCCAAAATATCCTCAGGACGTGTCACCCTCCTGGCACATTGATATATGATTCCCAACCATAGAGGCTTACCTGAGCTTCAGTGTCCAGTGTTTTTATCAAGACATCATTACATAGGCATGACTGATCCAATCATTGGCCAGGTGATCAAGCTTGATTGCCAGCTTCCCCACCTCCCCCTTCTTCCATGAGGTCAGGCTGATAACCCCTGGCTCCAAGCTGCACATTTCTAATTACATGGTTGAGCTTTCCTGCATGGCCTGTCCCCCACTCTGAAGCATCTCATTAGAATAAATTTGGGTATGCTTTCAGGATGGGGCACCATGAATAACAAAGACACTCCTATTACTCAGGAAATTTCAGTGACTTAAAGGTTACCAACTAGGGACAAAGACCAGCCAGATTCTTTATTACACGGTAAGACCATTTCTATTTTTTGGCTATTTTGAAGAGTGCTGCTGTGACCATTCTTACACGTCTTTTAGTGAACATATGTGCACATTTCTGTTGGTGCGTATCTAGGAGTGGAGTTGCTGGGTCATGGAGTATGCCTATATTCAGCTTGGTGGATACTTCTGAACATTTTGCTAAAGTCATTATACTGAGCATTGACTTTTAAGTTATTTGTGCTAAAATGTACCCTCAGATTATGAAACTTGGTTCTGAATCGCTAGGTTATCTGAATACAGATGTTTGCAGCATCTTTTGTGTTTTCAGTGTGGTGAGGTCATGTGTGTGTGTTGAGGGCTGGGAGAGGGTGTGGTGAGGGTATTTGTTCCTTTGATGTCTCGCAGGGGATGCGTTAGAAAATAAGATCCTAAAAACCAACTCTGCCAAATTTTAGCTTTCAGTTTGATAACAAAACAGTAATGCAAATAGTAGATACTGTGTAATCATGAACCCTTTGGGCTGCAATAAGATAAGAATGGTGGGGATCGCAGGCATTTGAGTTTTATCAGTGTCTGTTGATCATCAGCCTTTATGATTTCTCTCCTGTGACTGTAGTTCTTCGAGAGCAAGAGAAGAATTGGCCCTGCTATGAATGTAACCGCCGATTTATAAGCTCGGAGCAGTTACAACAGCACCTCAATTCTCATGATGAGAAACTAGATGTGTTTAGCAGGTATGTATGAGGGAGAAAGGCTCACAGACTTGAGTTTATAAAGGTTCAGAATCATTTCTGTATTGTCCACTAGCTAATGAGTGTCTCCGAGTGTCATGTGCAGGTAAGTAACCAGGTGGGCTACTGAGGGAAGGGTGTTACCTGTCATCTCCTTTTCCCTCTGCTCCTTATTTACCATTATCCTTCTTTTCCAGCATAACCAATACCCGGCAATGGGACATTCTTTCACTTTAGTTAATTCTCCCTTAATTGGAGATTCTGAAATAGGAAATTTTGAGATAGCACATCCCTTCAAAATAATCTGCATCTTTGATTTTCAGATTTTCTGCAGCAGTACGATTACTTAATCAAACTAAGTCGTATGTTTAATTCCACTATATAAAAAAGACAGACGAGGGGAGAATTATATAGGATGAAGTGGGCAGGGGCCAGATCAGGTAGGGCCTTATGGGAAATGGTAAGGAATTTAGATTTTATTCTAAGTGTGATGAGAAGTCTTTAGAGGGTTTTGGTCAGAGAGTATTGTGATGTTGATTGTATTTTTTGAAAACCATTGTGGATAAAAATAACACCTGGATAAAAATAACCTCTAGCTTATATTGGAGTAAGAGTGGAGACAAGGAGTCACGTTAGCAGCTATCACAACAGTTTGGGGGAGGAACGAGGGTGGTGTGGGATAGGGTCATGCCAGGGGACATGTAGGGTTGCCAGCTTTTCCAGGATTTGGAAAGAGAGGAGATGTGTGAGATGGTAGTTAGGTAAGTGGGAAAGTGAATGTTTTAGGGAAGTGCCATACAATGGCCTGCTAGATTAAGCACCCACTTGGAGTTCATGGTTATGAAATGAATGTGAGCCCACTAGCATGGCTGTGCATTGTTCTCCAGCTTCATACAGCTGCAGGGGTGCCGGTGCAGAGCAGGCAGGGAATTGGATTACACAGGGTTGTGGCTTTGCTAAGTGCTTATAACACACATCGAGAAAACAGAGCAGCCGTGGGATGGGAATTGAGAGCACACACAAGGGAGTGGTTCCAATGAGGGGCCTTGGAGTGTATGCTGTGGAAGAAGGGGGAGAGAACTCAAGGCAACTCAGGACTGCACAGAAGTGCCAGAAGGATTGGATTGGAGATGCTTGCATGGCTGAAGGGTTGTTGAGTGCAGGGACCAGAGGGAGTAAACTACAGAGCCAGGGTGGTGTCCGAGTGGGCAGTGCATTGCCATGAAGAGACTTGCAAGGGTGACAGGGTCTAGGATGTGACCACAGGGATGAATGTCTAAGCAGGGTGGACACAGTGAGATTTGAGTCACTCTCTCCTGGGTATCTCCAAAACTCTGTTCGTGGCTCTATTGTAGCACTTTTTATATTATATTGTAATTTTTGGTTTATATGCCAGCCCCCTCTACTACTTCCAGCTTCCTCTACTAGACCCCTGAGGGTAAAATCTGTTGCATGTAATCTGATATCCTTAGTGCCTAGCACAGTATGTGGCACGTAGTAGATAATACATTTGTTAGCCAACTGTTAAGAGAAACTTGGGACAACTAGGAAGATTTGAACTTTGACTAGATATAATAATACTCAGCAACTATCAGGTATTTCTTAGGTGATAATGGCATTATGGTCATATACATATAAAGAGTCCTTATGAGTCAGAGAGACTTGCCAAAATATCTAGAGATGAAAAGATACCTGAGATTTGCTTCAAAATCATCTCCTGGGTATGTGTGTGGGCAAGTGGTGGGGGTATAGATGGAAAAGGTTGGCCATGGGTTGAAAAATGTTGGAATTGGGTTATGGGTACATTGGGCTCATCATGCTCTTTTCTACATTAACCTAGTTCAGAATTTTCCAACATGGAAAGTCATTTAAAAGTTCCTGGAAAAAATACATAGTATTTGTTAAATTATTAAATAGATGAGTGGAAGAATAAAATCTTGATCTGATTGACATTGTACACTTCCCACATACATATCTTCTACAAGAAGTTTCCATAACCTACTCTTTGAGCCTCTTTTTTTTTTTTGAGACAGAGTGTCACTCTGTCACCAGGCTGGAGGGTAGTGGTGCAATCTCGGCTCACTGCAACCTCTGCCTCCTGGGTTCAAGTGATTCTCCTGCCTCAGCCTCCCGAGTAGCTGGAACTACAGGCGTGCACCACCACGCCCAGCTAATTTTTGTTTTTTTAGTAGAGACAGGGTTTCACCATGTTGGCCAGGATAGTCTTGATCTCTCAACCTCATGATCCGCCCACCTCAGCCTCCTAAAATGCTGGGATTACAGGCCTGAGCCACTTTTATTAAGGAATTTATGTTTGTTAGCAATTCATGCCAGGCATGGTGGCTCATGCCTCTAATTCCAGCACTTTGGGAGGCCCAAGACGGAGGATTGCTTGTGTTCTAGACCAGCCTGGGCAACATGGCAAAACCCTGTCTCTACAAAAAATTAAACAAAATTAGCTGGGCGTGGTGGTACATGCCTGTAGTCCCAGCTACCTGGGATGCTGAGGTGAGAGGATCACTTAAGCCCAGGTGGTTGAGGCTGCAGTAAGCCATGATCATCACATAATTGCACTTCAGCCTAGGTAGCAGAGCGAGACCTAGTCTCAGAAAGAAAAAAGATTCCATTAAGGGGAATATAAAATGTAATTGATGTTTACTAGACATGTTATGAAACAATTGAATTAGAAATTTGTTCTGACCTTCCAGAAGCTTGTAGTAAAACAAGAAAGTTGTTTGAATTTGGCTACATTTCTTGGAAGGAATATGAGGTAAGGCCAGGGGAAAAGAGAGAAATAATGGGAATCTTGTCTCAGATGACATCTCCTGGGAACACACTCGAGGGCTTAGCATGTTCTGTCTTGCCTGCCTTTTTCACATCATTTCAGAAGCAAAATATTGTCAGTGCTTTGAATTTTTATAGCTGTTTTCTTCAGAATAATTGAAGACATATCTTTAAGCTATAATAGAGGGCAAGGATGAGACGTTCAGAAAGTGTATATTAGTAAAACAGTTGCTTCCATTGAAGAATATCTGGGAAAGTAATAAGGTGAGAGGCATCAAAATCTGAGGTTAGTATGGATCATTTAGGTCACGAATTGTTATGGAGTATTATGTAACCATGACGACCCATAACCCAATCTCTTGTCCCCAGAACAAGAGGCAGAGGAAGGGGACGAGGCAAGAGGCGATTTGGTCCAGGTCGACGACCGGGGCGTCCTCCAAAATTTATCCGCCTGGAAATCACCAGCGAAAATGGGGAAAAGAGTGATGATGGGACACAGGTACCGGGGGATGGGAAGGAACCCTCCTTAGATGCTTGTGTGGAGGACTCGCCAGATCCCTGACGAGACGTAAATACAGAGACCTTCCCAATGTTTGTAGACCTTTCCTATCAGACCTTGCTGCCTGTTAATTAAAGTATGGCTGGAGAATGGCAGAAAAGTGTATTATCAAGGGTTACCTACAACAAAAACCCAACTTTGCTGCTCTAAAGGTTTGAAATTGACCAGAGTTAGTAGAGGTGGACTTTGTTTAATTAGTTTAAACAATTAAAATTATTGATATTCCAGAAAAGTCATATCACAGTCTTTTGTTTGTTAAGTGCTCTGGAATCTCTGCTGCTTTGCCTTCTGTGCATAGTTACCTAATTAACTTTCCCAGAGGGAGAATATTTTTTCTGAGTATTATGAATCTAGTCATTCCGAAATAAGCAGCAATTCTAAATCTGAGCCGACAGACCCTCCAGCACTGATCTCTATTCCTGGTTATTGCAAATTTCAGGACTTGCTACATTTTCCCACAAAGGAGCAATTTGATGAGGCTGAACCAGCCACTTTGAATGGGCTGGGATCAACCAGAACAGACCACTATCCCAATCCCTCAGCTGCCACAAGAAACCCAGTCTCCCCTGGAACATGAACCAGAAACTCACACCCTGCATCTGCAGCCGCAGCACGAAGAGAGCATGGTACCCACCCAGAGCACGCTGACAGCCGATGACATGCGCAGAGCCAAGCGCATCCGAGTAAGTGGGGAAAGCCGGCAGCTCCTTGCGCCAGCCGGTGATCTTCCTCTCACCACCAGCTTTCTGGTGGTTTTCCAACCTATTCACCTTCCACTCTGAAATCTTGCATCTAGCCTGTCACATGTGCAATCCCCTTATTTTGAAAGAAGGTATTCACTATTTCTCAATGTCTCTGTGTCCTGTGGCAGGCTGGCATGGCTGGTCTTAGATTCGACCCATTTAGTAATGACACAGAGGCCTGGAGGTTGGCAGCTCCTGGACTAGCTCTCTGCATCCCTCAGTTCACAGATTAGAACTGGAGAAATAAGTACATTTAGTTGTAATAATCATTTGTATTTTAAACCAGGCTAATTTGTGCCTAATCATAGTTCTCCAGTTAATTTTGGGTAACTAAATTTGCTTATCTACTGCTTCCGAGGGGAGAATGGCAAATGTCATTACTCATCACTGTAAAGTGACCTTTGTCCCAAGTTGAGATGGCAGGTACAATTCACACACCTGGGGGGTAGCTTGAGCCAAAGCTGTCAGTTCCAGAGTTAGTCAGTGTCCCAGTCACTTGACCTGTGTCTTGGCCTCAGACCACGCGGCTGCAGAGCTTTCATGACTTGCAATTCAGATGTGTTTTGTCTTGTTACTTCACAAATAGCATTTGAGTCTGAGTTAGGAACTGCAGGGGATTTGTGTGGAAAACAATATGGCTTTGTGGGATAAGTGTCTGTGCTGATAAAAAACAATGACTTAAAACCCATGTTTGTGGCAGCCGAGTGCATAAAGACTTACTGGTACTTTCCAGCAGATGAAAGAGACATTTTGTATAACTTCCCAGGCTTTACAATTTCTACATGCATGATCGTTTCAGCATATGTTTCTCTTGGTCTTCTTATTTGCCTATAGGCTAGAAGGGACCTTGAAAAATAGTCTAGTCCATGCCTTCATGTTAAAACACATTTAAACATTTGTAGCCATATGATAGCTTTGAAGGGCTCTAAGAACTCTGAGGCTGAACAGCCTTTATGAGGGCCCTGTATGGAAACATATAAAACTCTCAACCCACTGTATGTTATTTCACAAGGGTATAATCAACATACAGAAATATAGGCCAGGAAGAAAGGCTATGAATTAGTATCTTCCCATCCATTATTCTCCTTTAGTTCCTAACCTGCACTTCTTTCTCGTGCTTAATTACTATATTTTCTGCTTTGGCCATTTTGATTTTTTTACTAAGTCCAGAGAAATGCTTGCTAGATTTTTGTTGTTTTTTTTTTTTGAAGAAACAAACCGAAGCCCACACATGCAATGAAGTTGTGGATGCGAAGCCCAGTCCAGCTGTAATTGTACATGCATTCTTGAATGAGCAGGGTTACTGGTTTTGGTACAAGGTTCCTTGTGTCAAAGCAAAAGCCATATGTCTCTGGCTTTTGGAGGTCAGTCTTAGTTGAGCTATTTTGGTTTTTTCTCTCTCACACATTCTAAAAAGTAGGGCTATGTATTTTTTCATCTTTTCTCTCCAGATTGGTAATGACCAACTGAAGGGAAGTCTTCCAATCCAATTGGTAATGTAACTATTTTTCTCTCCTCTAATGCTGCCTGCTCAGTTGGAGCTGCAGGTAGGTTTGTTTCCTGTGTTTCACATAACAGAATGTTACTTAAGTGTTTGCCTGACCTGCTGTTCTTTGCAACCCGTACTTACTAAATCCTGGTGGAAACCACAATTTGGTTGCTACAGTACATGAAAATTAATGAATAATGATAACTTATTTGAAAATAGATCAGCGAATACATTGTGGGCTGCAGGTTCCTCATATACAAAATGAAGTGTAGGACTAAGTGATCTCCAAGGTCCCTTCCAGCGCCGAAACCACTGGAATGACTTATGCAATGGTGTTGAGGTCTGTCTATTTGGCCACTGTGCTGGGTACACAATAGAGTTTTCACTTGAGCTTACAGTCTAAATAGGGAATCGGTACTAATGTAGGGGAGTTTACAGTTAGGTGTTCAATGTAAAAGTATAACTTGGAAGAGTGAAAGGTCAAAGTAAAATAGAGGAGTTAGGACAATTCATGATGAGGTGAGACTTAGACTAGCCCACGAAAGGGAGAGAGGAGGAAGGTAGACTGTCACAGAGAATGGCAGCCATAGGATCAGAGGCCCAGACACAGGAGGTTCTTGCTGTGGTTCGGGACAGTGTAGACATGAGCCTGGCCGTAGCAGGGGTGCAGTGGAAAGACGGCGCAGAGTGAGCTGTGTTGAGCAGGGCTGGCCAACCAAAGGCTTTGAAAGTGGGCAGAAAATTGTCCAAAGGAAAGTGGTTTAAAAGACCCCAAAACTGCCAGGCACAGTGGCTCATGCCTGTAATCTCAGCACTTTTGGAGGCTGAGGAAGGTGGATTGCTTGAGCCCAGGAGTTCAAGACCAACCTGGGCAATGTGGTGAAACCCTTTCTCTACTAAAAACATACAAAAAATTAGCTGGACATGGTGGCTGCAGTGAGCTGTGATTGTGCCACTGTACTCCAACCTGGGTGATGGAGTGAGGCCCTGTCTCAAAAAAAAGCCCCCCCAAACCCCAAATCAACAAACATGATTGATTTCCTTTTTGTGTCAGAATTAAAATAGTATGAAAATTGATCAATAATTTAGGTTCTTGTGGCTGTTAATATCAAACTTTAGAAACATTTTAGTCAGGTGTGGTGGTATATACTTTGTAAGTCCCAGCTACCCTGGCAGCTGAGGTGGGAATATCGCTTGAACCCAGGAGGTCGAGGCTGCAGTTAGCTATGATGATGCCACTGCCCTCCAGCCTGGGTGACAGAGCAAGATTCTATCTCTGAAAAACAAAAAAAATCCCCTAAACTCTAGAAACATTTTACGATCTTTGCCTACAAATAATCTGTTGTCTCAGAATTCATTGCAATGTGAGTTGAATCCCAAATCACAGAACTTAGCAACAATACGATTTTGGTGTCCCTAGAGTAGCTGATATATATGTGTAGCGTGGTGGATTGCCTGATGAACTCAGGGAGCAGAAGAACTAGAGTGGATCTGTGTGCTTTCTCTGACATTTTTCATAATTTTTTCTAGAAATGAGTACAGGTGGTAGCTCTGATCTACAGAAGACACCTTAGAACAGAACTGGCCTGCAAGTGGGTCAAGGGGTGGCAACCGTTTCAGCACTTTTATAACCTTGTAATGTGACGATCCCATTAGTATCGTTAGATCAGAGAAATAGTCTAGTTCTTGAATACAGACAATGTTCAGGGCTCCATGGAAATTGAAAAGATGATAAGGTTTGTCAGTAGAACCAAGAAAGTGGAGCCAGGTGGTGGCTCAGTTTAAATCAACTGTCTGAAGGTACTCACACTAATCAGAAATGACAGAAGACTCATTAGCATAATGGACCAAAACAAAACTGAGTTCTGGATATGGCACCCAAGGAGAAATGGCATCCTCACTGGGACCACAATCAATGTGCATTATGTCTATCCTTGGACACTTCAGTGAACTTGGATAAAGGAAAAGATTTCTACATGGCAAAAGTGCTTGAAATCTTACATCGTCTGAACCTCAGAATAGCATTGGTTCATCTGCAATATTTTCACAAAGTTTTGAAAGTAGACAAAATAGTAAAGCTTTCATGTAAAATTAATATCCAAACAGAGTAAAAAGATGAGGTGGCTGCTGAACTGTGCACAGAAGTGAAAGCAAGCCCTATGGCTGATTTGAGAAAAGCCTATTATTATTATTATTATTATTATTTTTTTTTTGGAGACAGAGTCTCACTACAACCTCCACCTCCTGGGTTCAGGCAATTCTCCTTCCTCAGCCTCCCAAGTAGCTGGGATTACAGCCCTGGGGTTACAAGTACCTGCCACCATGCCTGGCTAATTTTTGTATTTTTGGTAGAGATGGGGTTTTACCATGTTGGCCAGACTGGTCTCAAACTTCTGACCTTAGGTGATCCGCCCGCCTCAGGCACCCAAAGTGCTGGGATTATAGGTGTAGACCACCATGCCCGACCAAGAAAGGTCTATTCTTAAAAATCTCTGCAGATGCTGTAGAAAAATCCTTGAAATAATTTTCTTGAGTTTCATATGAAATATATTTCACTGATTTTCAAACTACTTTTGAAGACTTCCTATAAGCCAAGCAACTTATTAATGGATCTGGATACAAAGAAAGAATAAAGTATGATACATCCCCCTGAAGCAGCCCCATTGGCTGAAGAAGATAACAGAATTGCTGTTTATCTACTCAAGATAAGTGAGTAGGTAGCAGTTTAAAAATCTTTCTCCTAAGCCACCTTAGAGAAGCCCTGAGAAAGAAATTTGCTGTTACACAGTAATTATGTCTAGAAATTTCACTAAATCTAAAATAATTATTTTGTTTTCCTCACATGATGATTTCACATTAAATTTAGTTTAAAAATTGATGCTTACAAGTAATTTGAGGAATTTAAGCATTGTTCACTGCACTTTCTTCATTACACAAATCATGCACGAAGATCTCCATTAATCCTTCAATTACTGTTCATTTATATCTACATAGGCACAGCCATTCACAGATATACTTGAAAGATTTCCCCCCTTGTAGCAATCTAGAGCTTTCCTGCAGTGTTTTGAGGAACTTATGAATGAGTCTTCATTATAAGCATAACTGAAAGATTGATTCTGCATTCTCTGTGTGAGAGATGATTTTGTCGATCTGCTCTCAGTAGAGCATGCATAGTTTTTCCAGTGGCGGTGATGGGTTTGCACTGAGTACCCATACTATCCCACTTGGATTCCCTATAACAATTGCATGAATTTACAAGACGGCTAATCAGCATTACAAGTGCAATCAGTGCCTGAAAACAAAGAGCAGAATTGCCTGGTCTAGGCAGGGAACAGTGTGATGAGTTTAACTTTGTTAGCATGGCATTCTAACCAGTAGAACTAACTATGCTGGGACCCTGTCTTCTGTTTTCTAAGAAGGAAGTGATAAAATGCATATATTCCATTTATGACGTGTGCTCATGTCTCATTCACATAAATCTGAATCCTTTTCAGTTCTTTTTCTTGCATTGAGATCTGTAATTCTCATGGCGTAAAACTTACCCTTTAAAGTGGAACATTCTGAAATTGTGCAATCTTCACCAGTCTCTAATTCCAGAACACTTTCATCACCCTCAAAAGAAACCTGATATCCATTTCCTCCTCCACCCTGACACTGGCAAGGACCACCCTTCAGTTCTTTTTATCGTCTTTTTTTGCTAAGCGTTTTAATCAAGCTTCAAATTCATTTTCTCACGGATTTCAACAAATAACATTTGGCTGACTTGCTCCAGCCTGGTTCTTGCATGTGTGACTTACCCTAAGTCTTTTCCTCCAGATCTTCCATTTTCATCCTGTTCCACTGTGGGATTTGTTTTATTATACAAGTCTTCTATTGGGAACACTTTTTTGTGTTACTTAAACCCTTTCTAAAGAAAACCCACATACATAGATGTAAAGCCAAACACACAAAAAATCCGTCTTTTCAAGAGAAACTCCTTTGAGGACAGCTTCATTTTCAGTCTTCACCAGAAACATCTCCTTTCAGCCGTGTGTGTCCTAGAGTTGAACTACTGTTGCAAGTCTGTGATTGAGGAGATCATCCTCTCTTTCTCTATAAAAGTGTGATCCATTTGCATTCTTGATTTCATCACTAAATGATCACATTTGTGTATGTCTTTCAGAATGCAGCTCTTCAGCATCTGTTTATTCGGAAGTCCTTCCGGCCTTTTAAATGCTTGCAGTGTGGGAAGGCCTTCCGGGAAAAGGACAAACTGGACCAGCACTTGCGTTTCCATGGGCGGGAGGGGAACTGCCCATTGACCTGTGATCTCTGTAACAAGGGCTTCATCAGCAGTGCATCCTTGGAGAGCCACATGAAGCTCCACTCAGACCAGAAGACTTACTCTTGCATTTTTTGCCCAGAATCCTTTGACCGCCTTGATTTGTTGAAAGATCATGTGGCCATTCATATCATTGATGGCTACTTCACCTGCCCAACTTGTAAGAACGGTTCCCAGATTTTATCCAGGTGAGTGTCTACTACTGAGATTCCTGTCTGCTTCCTTCTTTTGGTAAAAGAAACTTCGATTTTTGGAAAACTGAGACTGCCTAGCACCTGCATTTTCATCCCTTCTTTGAAACAACTTTACAATTGAAAACAATATTTCTTCAATCAAACTACATTTGTAAACAAAAGATTATAATGACCCTTAATTGTGCAGATCAGACATTGACATTGAAGTGTTTAAGTTATATTACAAGTAATAAACACCCAGATCTGTTATAATTTTTAAAAAGTCTTTCATAATCTTTATCAATATCTATTACTTATAAGATATACAGAGCCTGTAGAAGACATACTCCCATTTCCGAGCCTGGGAACATCTCCTCCCTACTACTGTGGTTTCCTGTCTTGCTTTACCAAGTCCATGCATTTTGGAAGGAAACAAAGAGAAAGTTTTGTATCAAGCAACGACCGCCTTCTCCCCTGTAGTGTATTCTTTGTTGGAGCAAAATGGATGAAGATACATTTCAGAATATTCATAATTTCATTTGGACTTTAAGTGATAAGATTTTCCTATGCTAGTCAGTGAATAATGAAGCATTTTGTAAAAATACTCTTTTCAATTACCAAAGGAAAAGACTAGAATTTAATTTTAGTTCTGCTCGTGTTGAGAGTCTTGGAAATTTTCTCACTTCACACAAACTAGGAGAAAGGTTGCTTTAAGGCATAATTTAATGGCAAAAGAAACTCCAAAAATAGTGAAGTAAACTGTCTTATAGGAATAGTTTGCTAGGACTCAATACTTAACTTCCATCCTCAGCTGTTCTTCATTGGATATATGTGGCTAGGAGAGTTCAGAAGCCCTGTTCCTTTATTTATCTAAAAGTAACGGAAGTGAGTCCCAGTTGGGAAATGACACCAGCGTCATATTGCTCTCATAAACCGGTAATGTCTTCTGTATCCTCTCATTCATGTCTTTAATTCTTCAGAACTTGATTTTATAAGAAGATGTAAAAGGATCAAAAGGGGCTAAATTGCTTCTATGCAGATTAAAGACAGAGAAAAGTAAGGAAGAACTGGTCTTTGTCTTCCTATGGATCCTTTTTAGCAAGATTCATTTAAGCCCAAAGGAACTTTTGCTTTTTATCTTTGAAAAATGGGTTGCAAGTGATCAGGGCTTTGACCAAGCAAGCACTCTGTCTCCCACATTTCAAGTCCTCTGGGAGGTTAGGATTTCTAAGGCTTTCTGGCTACTTGTTTTGTTTCTTTGTGACAGGGACAGTATGTGTTATTGAGGCCAGTTATCACATCTGATTGGATTCCTCGGCAGGGTTGATGAAAACCCATGGTAATGCATTTGGCTCCCTCTAGCGTTGGCAAGCTGCCTTTGGTCATTTCCTTCGGTGCCTGTGTCCCCTGAGTTTTTCCATGGTTTTTACTACCAGGTGAAAAAACACGTGCGCAGCTTCCACTCAGAAAAGATCTACCAGTGCACAGAGTGCGACAAGGCCTTCTGCCGCCCGGACAAACTGCGACTCCACATGCTCCGGCATTCGGACCGCAAAGACTTCCTGTGTTCCACCTGTGGGAAGCAATTTAAGGTATGACACGAAGACACTGCCCAAAGTGGTTCTCGTGGCCACTGGAATTATCGCAAACTGAGGGTAAATGCCTGTTCATTTCATCGGTTTATCACCCAGTTCTGATGAACTGGACCTGAGATGCACTTTAGGCCTCGTGTTTGACTTAGTTATAAAATTAAGGGGGGAAACTTACTTAATTCCTCAAAATAGTTAATTCAAATCCCCAAACAAGTAAAGTAAAAAAGTATCTCCTAAAAGAACCCAAATGTATAATGACATTATAACTAAATTGCTATTGAGATTTCCTAACAGACCAATACGTTTACTTGCCATTCAGATCAAGAGGTTTTTATTGAGCACTGGTTAAGAGCCAGTCATTGAGGCTCGCAGGCAGCGGGACTCTCATCTGATACAGGTGGGAAATCTGAAGAATGCTGAGAAGGCTCCGACTACTTTGGAGAATGTTAATGACCTCAAAGATTAAAGTAAAATGTAATAAGTATCAGTAACCCACCTGGAACTTAAAAGAAGCCAGGCAAAACCCTGCAGGGGACCCAGAAATAAGAGTTAAATAAATAAATGTAAAAACAATGAAATGTGCTTCATTGGGAAGTGAGGTGATTCTGCAAAAATGTCATTGGAAGACATTCTGCTGAATATGATTGTGGGTCACACTCTCATAGAAATTGGAAAAGAATCAAATGGATTCAGGAAAGGAAAACTAAGGGTATATTTGTAACAGATGGAAAGAAATTAAAGAGAATTTTCAAAGCTTGTTTTATGATTAAGTGTGTTACAGAATATAATCTAATGGCTTTTAATATATAGTAGCACAATTTAGAATTCTGTAGAGAACTCCAATGTGAAAAGTATAAATAGGTCTGGGATTCTTCTGTTCTTAAATTAAAAAAAAAAATTATATCTAAAAAGATTCCTGTTATGTGGTACTGTTTGGCCATCCATCCATCCCATCCAGCCAATATTTTTTTGACTTTTCATTTTATGCCAGATACCATATTTTAACACCGTGGAATTTTTTTTTTAAATGTCTCTGCTTGCTTTCATTTTCTCCTTTACTTTCACCCAGTATATTCATCACAGTTCAATCAGAGAAGCAGAACCACTGTGAGTGTTACAGAAGATGGTTTTCTTATACGACTAAGAACTTAATTATAGAAGATGGAGAAGTGAGGGTCAGAAGGGAGAAGCTGGGAGGTTGGAACTCAGCAGTATGCCCACAGAAGCCCTGGTCTGGGTGGTCAAATGGGAACTTACCTGGGACTCTAGGAACCGGGCACCTCCACCTGCAGGGGGGGCCCAGGAAGGAGAGCTGGTGCAGTTTGTGGAAGACTGTGTCACTGCATCTGGTGGCGGATGTGGAGCTAGCCAGCAGGGCTGGCAGTAAGGAAGACAGCCGGTGGCTGGGTGGGAAAGAGAGGAAAAGCAGGGACCCAGAGATACCTCTACTCGACACCATCTGGAACAGCACAGGGCTGCTTCCTTTCCACCTTCCAGGCTGGTGTGAGTTTCTCTTTGGCTAACTCCCAACTCGGAACCATGCTGGGAAGGCGATTCTCTTCAAATGTAGTTCCTCTTAGCCAAGTTGACACAGCACAAAACCAATACCACCTACCTTCCTAGCATATTTTCAAACTAGAATCAGAGTAATTTTTCTGGAGAACAGCTCTGATGCCACGTCCTTTCCAAAAAACTCTTTAATAGCTCGTCATGCAAATAAATCCCGAAGTTCTTGTTACTTCTAAGATGCTACAAGATCTGGCTCCTGCCAGCCTCTCTGGTCCCCCGCCTCCCCTGTGCACTCAGGGTGACCTGCCTGAACTACGGAGCTTCACCCGTGTGGCATACTCTCTCTCCTTGGGCCTTTCTACTTGTTCTCCCTCCTGCTCCTGACTCAAAACGTACTTTCAAACTGTCGTATCCCTTCACCTGGCTAATGTCACTTCATATGTGGCATTTCCTGATCCCTGGATTAAGTGCTGCTTCTCCATGAATTCCCCACCGGGCTTTTCCTGGTGACCTTGTCCTAGCATTTGTGTATCACAATTGCCTGTCCTGCTAAGTGTAAGCTCCATGAGGGCAGCATTAAAGTCAAGGTGGGACTTTCTGACTTTAGGGAGCTCATCTAGAATACAGAAAAGAATAAAGTGCTGTGAGAGGGTTTCACTGATTTGGGGTGTAGGGGAGATGTCATAGATACAGCGACACTTTTGAATCTACTCATGGGTGGGGAAAGAGTTTGCCAGCTAGGGAAAGGAAAAGGTGAGGAGCAAGGGGAGGGATATCGGCATCTCAAGCAGAGGGAGCAGCGGGGATGTGGCAATGCCACTATCAGGAGATGGGGGAGAGGGGGGAGTGATGGAGGGCGTGGCAAGAGGAAGCCAGGGAAGCAAGTTAAGCCAGCACGCTGTGCTAAGTAATCAGACTACCGGGAAGTGAGCCCTAGGCGTTTCAGAGCTGGGCTAATTCAGGCAGAGGCAGTGGGTGTGGAGAAGAGGGGCCATGTTCAAGACAGGCATTGTGGGAGGCTGACAAGACCTTGCACTTGGATGAAAGGGGGAAGGGTGGACAGCAAGGAATGGAGATTTGCCACTTGAGAGGCTGGATGTTTGGGAACACCACTGGTACCAAAAGCACGACTTAGGCAGAAGGAGTGGGGGCAGATAGCAGATTTGGTTTGAGGAATGTTAGGATGGAAAGACCTCATGGAGATTTGGCATCCAACAAATATGTGCTTGTCACGATGTGCATGGCATGGTGTGATATTTATGTTAGACTTGGCAATTTACGTGATGATTCAGTTAAGGTAAACTGGTTGTTTAAAGGGAATAGATGGGGGAACTAGTGGATGTTGAGGCTTGGAAAAAAGTGGAAATTCGGGAGGATTGGAGGAGGAGGAAGAGGAAAAGAAAAAAAAGTGGCAATGCAACAGTGTTTCATCGCTGTATCTACACTAAAGAAAGATACTGTCATTTGGCAGTGTCCTTAATCCAAATCCCACCGCAGTCTACGAAGCCCTGAACATTCCCCTCCTGGGCATTCCAGAAATGAAGGCAGGTGGGATAGGAAGAAAGAGGAGTTGGATCGTATGCATTGTAGCAGAAGAGGGAGGGAAGCCTGGCACTGGAGCTCGGCCCTGCTCCTTGATACTTGGTAGGCACTCAAGGAATATTTGTCGAGTAAATGTGCTGAAAAAGGAAGTCCTTAAAAAAGCCCCTGTGCCGAAAGGTGGGAAGAACTGGGTTCGTAGAAAGGCTCAGAATCTTTACGGGACTAATAACAGTTTATTCATGTGTCCTAGAGCAGAAAGCCTCACTGGATCAGGGAGCTGGCACTTTGTTTTTATTCGGGGTGGGCTCTGTCTGATTCTCTCGCATGGACTCACATGAGCATGTATCACTAGATAGTGAAACCAGGAGCTGAGCTCTGGGCCCCATGTTCCATCCATGGTAAACAATGGATTTGTTTACTTAAACTTCTAATTCTGTAAGGTGAGAGGTTCTAAATTCATAAGATAGGAGATTCTTAAATTCTTTTGGGATTTAGAAAAATATGTTTGCTAAAATGTGTGGGAATTGAGTATACACTTGGCTTTTTTTTTTTGAAGACAGAGCCTTGCTCTGTCAGCCTCCTAAGTAGCAGGGATTACAGGTACCCACCACCACACCCAGCTAATTTTTGTATTTTTAGTAGAGACAGGGTTTCGCCATGTCGGCCAGGCTGGTATCAAACTCCTGACCTCACGTGGTCCACCCGCCTCTGCCTCCCAATGTGCTGGGATTACAGGCGTGAGCCACCGCACCAGCCTACACATGGCTTCCAAAATCTGGTGTTACCTATTATTCATTATCAATTTGTCTTTAGTTCTTTTATACCAGACTTATTCCATGTTCTCCTTAATCTCCTCTACATAAGTGCAGTCTTTATTCTCAAAAGTCAGTATGTATCTTTGCTATTTAATGGTCATTTTAAACCAAGGCTTATTGGAATGCACATATTTGCTAGTGAACAGAGTAATTCCCAGCAACTTTTAATATGTCTTCCTATGTCCTAGTGTTCCAGCAACTCAGATGTCTCTTGGAGGCTTGTGGTGATTGCTAATTTGTATTGATTTTTAAAATTATCCCTTCAGTTAAAATTTTCTACCCCCATGTCTACCCCATTTTAAAAAATTCTCTCTAAATAGCGAAAAGACAAACTACGGGAACACATGCAGAGGATGCATAATCCTGAGAGGGAGGCCAAGAAAGCCGACCGCATCAGCCGCTCCAAGACGTTCAAGCCTCGCATCACGTCCACAGACTACGACAGCTTCACGTTCAAGTGCCGCCTGTGCATGATGGGTTTCCGGCGGCGCGGCATGCTGGTCAGTGTCAAGTGACTGCGGGTTCCTGTCTTCCCTGCACACCTCATTTCTGTCGATGATGGTCACTTTTGTGTTGTATTCTGTGCTAAGTTATATTGATCAATGGTTTTGTCAATGTCCAGGGGAAGAAACAGAGGGAAACAATTCCCAATTTGGAGTTCTCTCTTTTGTAGTCTCCCTTTGCCCTCTCTTGCTGCTTTTTGGGTCAATTCTTGCAAGAGGTCTTTTTCCGTCACTTTTCGTTACTAGTTTTGTTTTTCTTTACCCATTTCAATCTCTGCTCTCACCCTATTTTAGTTCCCTCTTTTGTGTTCCTACATGTATTTTCTTTTGGGATATTTGCCTTCTCCCCCAGCTGTTCCCTTTTATTTTATTTTATTTATTTTTGAGATGGAGTTTCGCTTTTGTTGCCCAGGCTCGAGTGCAATGGTGCGATCTCAGCTCACTGCAACCTCCCCCTCCCAGGTTCAAGCGATTGTCTTGCCTCAGCCTCCTGAGTAGCTGGGATTACAGGCTCCCTGCCACCATCCCTGGCTAATTTTTATATTTTTAGTTGGGATGGGGTTTTACCATGTTGGCCAGGCTGGTCTCAAACTCCTGACCTCAGGTGATCCACCTGTCTTGGCCTCCCAAAGTGCTGGGATTACAGGTGCGAGCCACTGCGCCCGGCCCCCAGCTATACCCTTTTAATGCCTCTCTTCCAGATATCAAACAGCAGTAGAAGGAAGCTTTCCATCAAAGCAGGGTATGTGCATCCAGGTTAGCTGAGGCATCAAGACAGCCCGTGCTCTGCTCTCACCTCATTTTGACCTTGTTACAGGTGCAGAATCTATTTCTGCCAGGACCTGGAAAGTCATAGAGCAATATTTAAAATTCAGAACCGTAGTCTGTATCTCATTCCATGTTCTTAGTAAAGCTAGGGCATTAAATAATGAAAGACAGGTTCGCATGAGGAGAATTCACCAAAGAAATTCATAGCAGTATAATTTTCCTTTTTTCTAACAGTAGTTCTTTCAGCCAAAGACTGTTTATGGCTGAATTCACCACACTGAATTCACCTTCAGTTGTTTGGTGAATTATTGTTAACTCCTGTTAATAACCACAACTGTGAGTGCTTTGGTGTCAGCTGGGTCTGGTGATGCTCGTTCTGGCCAAATGCCTTATAATTTGGGAGCATTGCTTCGGAGGATTGCAGCTTCTGGCGGTCATTATCAGAGGCATTTGTGCAGCTTCTGTTTGGTTAATGGGGTCCCTTTTTCTCATTTGTTCTTTGTTTTCACTTTAGGTAAATCACTTATCAAAGAGACATCCAGACATGAAGATAGAAGAGGTGCCAGAGTTAACTCTACCCATCATAAAACCCAATCGTGATTACTTTTGTCAGTATTGCGATAAGGTAAAGGGAAATATTCATGCCTCTGGGGTTCCCTGCTTAGAGCCGACTTGTCCACATTTATAAATACATACTACGATTTTTTTGTTACTCTTACCAGATGATTCCCTGTCTCTCAGTAATCTCCATTCAGACAAGAAAGGACTAAAATTAGTCTTATTTTAAGTCATTTTTTTTCCTTAAGAAATAATTGACTTCATTTTTCTTACTGTCCCTTCTCTCTGTGATTTTTGTTACACAAGAGGAGGCTTATTACTAAGTGCCTACTGTGTGAATTAATTTCAAATTCCTAGGCTCATTATTTAGTGCCCTAGCCTTACTAATATATTTTATAGGCCATATGATAAACACTAGAGTGTTTATCATATGGCCTATAAAATATATTGTAGATTTGGGGTTTCTATAAGGTGGAGGGGGTTGGGAAGGCTTTGTGGTGGAGTACTCTACTTATACTATTCTGTTATTTTTGTGTAGTTACAGAAAAGACAGAGAATACGTATTTATTGTTTCACTGTAATATTGTTTCCCTCTTTTTTTTTTTTTTTTTGAGACAGAGTCTTGTTCTGTCTCCCAGGCTGGAGTGCACTGGCATGATCTCAGCTCACTGCAACCTCCACCTCCTGGGTTCGAGTGATTCTCCTGTCTCAGCCTCTCGAGTAGCTGGGATTACAGGCACCCACCACCACACCTGGCAGATTTTTGTATTTTTAGTAGAGATGGGGTTTCACCATGTTGGCCAGGCTGCTCTCGAACTCCCGACCTCAGGTGATCCCCCCTCACCTTGGCCTCCCAAAGTGCTGGGATTACACGTGTGAACCACCACGCCCGGCCATCCTTTCCTTATATAATGTAGCTATATCAGTTTAAAAGTGAGAAACATTTTTGAACATAGATTCCCCACTAAAGATAGCAGTTGCTATTGACGTTGCCATTTGGAAGATTCTCTGGCTCCTGGTCTTCAGCTGCATATATCATATGAGAGCTTTCACAGGCAGCTCTCATGTGAAATGGATGGGCCCTAAAAACAGTTCTCTTCCTGTGTCTGTGTATCATATCCAAATTTTAAACTTTAGGATAAAGGGTATTTACACAGTTATTATCTTAGATTGATAAAGGAAGAAACCTAGCATATCTACATTATGTTCTTATTTTATTCTGATTTATAGTATATCCTTGTTGTCCTTCAATGGATCTGTTTATATATATGTGCTGGACCTATATATATGTAGTTTCTTTGGGGCTACATGAATACTTTTCCTCATTTTCTTATAATGAGATTGTTAGTTTGCTTCAAGCAAGAAAGTGGAACTGTATACTGCTTTCATAGCCAGGCATTTGCATTTGCAGGTTTATAAAAGTGCCAGCAAGCGCAAAGCCCACATTCTGAAGAACCACCCAGGAGCAGAGCTGCCACCGAGCATTCGGAAACTCCGGCCTGCTGGTCCTGGAGAGCCAGACCCCATGCTGAGCACACACACCCAGCTGACAGGCACCATCGCCACCCCTCCCGTCTGCTGTCCCCCACTGCTCCAAGCAGTACAGTAGCAAGGTAGGGAGAGTTTCTGACTAAAGCTGAGGTCAAAATCACCATGTAAGGAATTTCTTAAGGGAAGATGGCTTCTCATCCACATGGCCTGGATGGCTCCTTCTGAGTTGATGGGGGACTAAAAAGAGACGTTGTCCTGGTCCCTGTAAAGAGGGACCACAGCAGAGAATGGAAAGAGAATACTGCGGGACCTCCCCCAGAATTAGTGCCGAGCAACAGCCCGAGCAGCTAGCTGTTTTCCTTTTCCCTTGGCCTGCAGAGGACCTCATATTTGAATATTCTGTGCTCGTATTTGGTGAGTTCAGGCTTATGGAAGCACCACATAGAAAGTTAAGTGATGGCCCGGCCGCGCCCCCGGGGGGGGCCGTGGGGCCTTTTTTTTTTTTTTATTTTGGAAAGGAGATCATTTTGGCTGGGGACATTGTGATTGATTGCTGCAGGTACTAGTTGGGGCGGGTATTCAGACCTTGCTCATGGTGTAGGGTCAAGTGAGGTTTTGCTTCTTCCACACCCCTCTCTCCTGCTTTTATAGCATTACGTTACCCCAGGAAGTACAGGCATAGAGTCAGTGTTGCTCTGATTTTTGTTTTTTTAAGACATAAGGTAACAGACTTTAGGAATCTTTGGAGGATTTACATATGAGAAAAATGGAAAATCACAAATTCTAATAATTATTCTCGTTTCTTGCCTTGCTTTTTCAGACCAAAATGGTCCAGCACATTCGAAAGAAGCATCCGGAGTTCGCCCAGCTCTCCAACGCCATACACACACCACTGACGACAGCTGTGATCAGTGCCACCCCAGCGGTTTTAACTACAGACAGCGCCACCGCAGAGACCGTGGTGACGACGGACCTCCTCACCCAAGCAATGACAGAACTGTCCCAGACCTTAACGACAGACTACCGAACGCCACAGGGGGGATTACCAGAGAATTCAGTACATCCCTGTGTCGCAGTCGGCGTCTGGCCTCCAGCAGCCTCAGCACATACAGCTTCAAGTGGTGCAAGTGGCCCCGGTACTGCGTGCCTGTTTCCCTTTGCCTTATGAATGCCGTGTTGCCACTAGCACCTCATTCTCGGAGCTGGGGCTGGGATCTATGTAGTGTTCTTCTGCGTGGAAGTTCTGAGCCTTGGGCGTTTGTAAAGTGCCCCTTCCCCTTTCAGGCTAATGAGGCCTCTGGCCTTAGCAGTGTAAGAGATTTCTGTCTATAGTTGTCAGGAGATTTTAGGCTCCAGCATATACAGGCCTCCTGGGCTATGGTAGGACAGTAGCCAAAGCACCTGTTTCTGAGCCTCTTCTGAATCCTTATCTTTTACCATCCTGGTTGGCTACTTGGTAATGAGCCGGTTTGATAAATCACGACCTGCGTATCAAGTGTCTTATATCAAAGAGAGGTTGTAAAGAATAATATTGATGGCCGGGCACAGTGGCTCATGCCTGTAATTCCAGCACTTTGGGAGGCCGAGGTGGGCAGATCTCTTGAGGTCAGGAGTTTTAAGACCAGCCTGGCCAACATGGCAAAAACCCGTCTGTACTGAAAATACAAAAATTAGCCGGGTGTGGTGGCAGGTGCTTGTAATCCCAGCTGCTCAGGAGGCTGGGGCAGGAGAATTGCTTGAACTTGGGAGGCAGAGGTTGCAGTGAGCCAAGATCACACCATTGCAGCCCAGGCAACAGAGTGAAACTTTGTGTCAAAAAAAAAAGGAAGAAGAATATTGATTCAATCTCTCAGTATCAGTCAGTGCCTTTTTAGAAAAGAGGTAAAACTATGTTCCTTCTACCAGATAATGAAGAACTCATTCTTATTGACTAAGGAGCTAAATGAAAGGATTCTCCCAGAACTATTGTTTCATTTAATTACACTGAGAAGTGTCCTCAAGGCACAAATGAACAAACTTCTTGCTTTGAAATAATTTGTTCTCTGAAAATTTAAAACTAACATGGGAACGGGACATTGGAAGTTGCCACTGTCGTTGACTTCTTTGTCTTGTTTTTCTTGTGGAGGGTTTTTAACTTTAGGCTTTGGAGGAACTTAGGAGTCCCTCAAGCTGCCTGTAAAGTATGATGTATCAGTACATTGCTCTAGAAAAAGGGCCTGTACTTTAGCCACTTTTTCGAAGAAGTTCATGGTACATAAAATGTTAAGGACCACTATTCTAGTGGGTTAATAGTGACAAACTAAAAGCAAATTCTCTTCTTTGATCTCTTTTAATTGATAAAGGGCAGATCATTAAATGCAACTGAAATTTTTGATTCCCGACAACTTCTTTTTCAGCTTATTGTCAGAACTGCCTTCTCTCTGTCCTTCTCTTCTTCTCTTCCAGAATCTAGTAACATTAGTGGCTTGTGTGTTAGAAGCATAGTTCTTTAAACGATCTTTTTCTATCCTGTTGTCTGGCTTGGCCTAGGTGTGGCCTATCCGGGAGTGCAGCGTTGGAACTGAAATTCCTTCCATTCTTCTATTTCTGTTGGCATATATTGGGATATTGGTTTTGCTTTATTTTTTTTTTGAAACAGGATCTCACTCTGAAGTGCAGTGGCACAATCATGGTTCACTGCAACCTCAACCTCCCAGACTCAGATATTCCTCCCACCTCTGCCTCATCAGTAGCTGGGACTATAAGCATGCCATCATGCCCGGCTAATGTTTTTTTGAGATGGAGTCTCTCTGTTGCCCAGGCTGGAGTGTAGTGGCACAATTTCAGCTCACTGCAGCCTCTGCCTCCCATGTTCAAGTGATTCTTCTGCCTCAGCCTCCCAAGTAGCTGGGATTGTAGGCACCCACCACCATACCCAGCTAATTTTTGTATTTTTAGTGGAGACAGGTTTCACTATGATGGTCAGGCTGGTCTTGAACTCCTGACCTCAAGTGATCCCTCCGCCTCAGCCTCCCAAAGTGCTGGGATTATAGGCGTGAACCACTGCGCCTGGCCACCTGGCTAATTTTTGTATTTTTTTGTAGAGAGAGGGTTTTGCCCTGTTGCCCAGGTTGGTCTCGAACTCATGGGCTCAAGCGATCCACCTGCCTTGGCCTCCCAAAGTGCTGGGATTATAGGCCATGAGCCAGGATACTATTTTTTAACTGAACCTTTTCTCTAGAAGGATTTCCCTTAACCTCAATCAATATATATCTGGTTTCTGGGCCTGTTTTTTCTCCCTCCAGGCCACCTCCCCCTCACCAGTCACAGCAGTCCACTGTGGATGTCGGCCAGCTCCACGATCCTCAGCCTTACCCCCAGCATGCCATCCAGGTGCAGCACATCCAGGTCAGCGAGCCCACCGCCTCGGCCCCGTCCTCGGCCCAGGTACCCTGTTCCACAGACTATTTGGAGGCGTTAGCATGGCCTCAGGGACTATTGGAGTTAATGAGAGGGAGGACTTTCTCTTTAGACCTAGTTTCCTCCGCTACTGAGATACTGTTGTTTCTGGATTTTTTATTAAAGGATCTTACCTTTGCCTCCAATTTTTATACTGGTATTGTGGACAACATTAAGCTATTGGCTGCTTCTGCCCATATGGAGCCCTGTGATATGACATCCTAGAAACAACAATGGCCTTTGCTTTCCATTCTAAATGCAATGATTTGGAATAGTGGCTTTGTGGAGTATTTGGTATATTGTATGTTTCTGTGTTTGTATGCTTGAGTCTGGTATAAGATACATTGATAAGTTCTCAGAGTTCAGAGAGGGAGAGATTAGATTTAGGAGATAATCCAGGGCATTTTTGTAGAAGAAGTTGTCTTTGAAAGAGGTTTTGAAGGAGGGGTACAGTTCTGACATAATAGTTGGGGAAGGCATTCTGATCTGAATAAGCTCATGCTGTGATGGAAAACGTACATTAATGTGGTATAAATGTGGTGCATTTATAGAAAACAATTATTCTGTTTAGATTACTAACAGGAAATGGTTTTGGAAGGGAAGCTGGCGGGTAGTTTGGAGGGGATTGCAGTGTGGCAGCTGGAGAGCACTGGCCTCATCCTGTTGTCAGGAGTTCACCGACCTGTGCCAAACTCCACGAGCCGGCTGGGATTAGCCAGTGCTGGTTAATGGAAGCGATGAATTCTGGGTTCTGTTTCATTTTGTGTTCCAGATTAGCTTTGTGACACAGGCAAGTTATTTCACCTCCCATTATTTTTAACCTTATATAATGTAGGTAATTATATTTTGTTTCATTTATCTGTGTAACAAGTTGATTGAAATTAATTTTTTGCATACTCTGATAGAGAATCCTTTGAAAACAAATTAGAATTTCATAGTCCTGCTTGCTTTTTCATTGATTTTATTCTTATTTAAAATATTACTTTCAATAATGGCCATGATAGTTTCAGTACTATAATTCGTATTAGTCTGATTTACTTCCTTCAGTTATTTGTAAGTCTTCAGTATATTAGAAGTTCGTAATTCCCTACCATTGCTTTCTGGTTCTCCCCAGGTATCTGGGCAGCCATTGAGTCCCTCAGCCCAGCAGGCTCAGCAGGGACTCAGCCCCTCCCATATCCAGGGCAGTTCTTCCACACAGGGCCAGGCTCTGCAGCAGCAGCAGCAGCAGCAGCAGAATTCCTCTGTGCAGCACACGTACCTGCCCAGCGCTTGGAATTCCTTCCGTGGCTATTGTAAGTAAGACGGGACAATGCCGTGTAGGTCAGAGGCGGGGGATCTCCAGCCATGTGTCATAATTTCTTCAGCTTTATGATAAAATTTTAAAGTATCTATTGGCCATTTTGTACACTCTGTAGTGCATGTACTTTAATGAGTTTCATGACAAAACTCAAGGTCTAGCATTCTGATTTCAGAGAGCTACCCTGACGTGACATTTTTGAAACATCAGGTATATTGCTGGGGGAAATGCAGCTATGTAATTTAAATAGTAAGATAGATGGATATACGCTATGTTGATGGTGCTGATTCATCCTTTCCACCAATATTTGTAGAATGCCTAGATATCAATCATTGTACTAGACCCCTGGCTACACCAAGATTAATATTCTTACTTATATCAGTAACACCACACAATAATAATGGTAACCAACTTGCATTAAGCTCTTACTATATTGCCCGGAATGATTCTGAACCATGTATAACACAGTCAGTATTCACAACAATATATGAGGTAAGTGCAATTGTTATTTCCATTTTACAGATAAGGCAGTTTCCACACACTCACTTTTTCCAAGAGCTAGTAAACAGAGGTTTGGAACCCCGGCAGTCTGGCTTCAGAGTGTAGGCTCTAAACCACCCCACTGTGCTGCTGCTCCAAAGAAAATAGTCTTTGGCTCAAAGAGACCATCATCTAGTAAGGGAGAGAGAGATATGAGTAGTTGATTCCAAAACCCTGAGATTCATGCTATGGAAATAGTAACAGGCTGACTGACAGAGGTCAGAGAAAGTAAACACCTTGGTGGGGAAACAGCTTTGAGTGTAGGTCAGGAAGTATGAGACCTTTATCATGGAAGATGCGGAAGGAACAGGAGTAGAGGAAACAGACCTCAGTAGTCGCAAGCAGGAGGAGTAGGTGCTGAGAAGGGAAAAAGGTCAGTGTTGATCTTCTTCTGTTGATTTCTTTTGGGGGCCCGTCTTTGTCATGATTGAGCCTTGGCTATGTTACATAGATTCGCTACGGAGTCAGGCTCAAACTCTACCATCTAGTTATTTTTACAATCTGTACTTTTTTTTTTTTTTTTTTTTTGAGATGGAATCTTACTTTGTTGCCTAGGCTGGAGTGCAATGGTGCAATCTCGGCTCATTGCAACCTCTGCCTCTCGGGTTCAAGCAGTCTCCTGCCCAGCCTCCTGAGTAGCTAGGATTACAGGCGCATGCTACCACACCTGGCTAATATTTGTATTTTTAGTAGAGACAGGGTTTCACTGTGTTGGCTAGGCTGGTCTCGAACTCCTGACCTCAGGTGATCCACCCACCTCAGCCTCCGAAAGTGCTGAGATCACAGGCTTGAGCCACCATGCCTGGCCATAATCTATACTCTTAAACAAATTGGGGGTCACAATGAGGGCTGGGTCTAGTTTCCAGTCGGGGAAGGACTGTCTTACCTGTAGAATCTGGTGAACAGACTGACCTCTGTACTCAGTGTAATTCCTGTGACAGAAAGTGGAGTGGGCCGGGCATGGTGGTTCACGCCTGCAGTCCCAGCACTTTGGGAGGCTGAGGCAGGCGGATCACTTGAGGTCAGGATTTTGAGACCAGCCTGACCAACATGGTGAAACCTCATCTCTATTAAAAATACAAAAAAAATTAGCTAGGTGTGGTGGTGGGCATCTGTAATCTCAGCTACTCAGACGGCTGAGCAGGAGAATTGCTTGAACCTGGGAGGTGAAGATCCTGCCACTACACTCAAGCCTGGGCAACAGAGCAAGACTCCATCTCAAAAAAGAAAAAAAGAAAAAGTGGAATGATGAAGCTGCTCATGGTAATAATAGGAGGAGTTAGCATTCTAATCTGTAGAAAGATTCTGGGACTGAAATTTATTAGGAAAAAATATAAACACATAAAAGTAGAGAGAGGAGTGTAATGAGCCGTCCTATACCCATTGACCAGCCTCAGCACTTACCAACTTACACCCAACCTTGTCTCATATATGTGCCCATCATTATCTCCCATCCTCCAAGTGAATAATGATTTATCATATTACCCGAAACATAAATATTTTGGTATATATCTCTAAAAGAAAAAGACTATTTGAGACAGGGTTTTGCTCTGTTGTTCAGGCTGGAGAATGCAGTGGCGTGATCATGGCTCACTGCAGCTTTGACCTGGTCTCAAGTGATCCACCCACCTTAGACTCCCCAAGTGCTGGCTTTACAGGTGTGGGCCACCACATGTGATCTAATTTTTACAATTTTTTGTAGAGCCAAGGTCTCACTATGTTGGCTAAGTTGGTCTCAAACTCCTGGGCTCAAGTGATTATCCTGCCTTGGCTTCCCAGAGTGTTGGGATTACAGGCATGAGTCGCTGTGCCTGGCCATGATTCTAGCATCCTTATTCATTAGCTAGAAAACTTGTATAAAGAAAACATTTTGCCTTAACTACCAAGTTACTCTCAGGTACACTTTGTACAAGAAAGGCAGGACAAATGCTTTAAATACCTGATTCATTTCCTTTGTTTACCAAATATCCTTTGTGGATATTGAGAAGCCACATTTGAAGGGGAATGTACTGACTGTCTCTGACACTGGGTAACTGCATACCAGCCTCTTCTCAATTAGCAGAGATGCTTTCACTGTACCAAGAAATCACATCATTGTGAGACTCTCATGGCAAGCAAATCAGTAGGGACTGTGGCTACTGGTTATGTTTTTGTTTCTAAAACTTGTGTTAAAATCTGAGACCACTGAACTATGAATATTTCCTGTTTTTTAGCATCTGAGATTCAAATGATGACGCTTCCCCCAGGTCAGTTTGTGATTACAGACAGTGGTGTGGCAACTCCCGTTACTACTGGCCAGGTGAAGGCGGTTACTCCGGTAAGCTATGCTACTCGGTTGGGTTTTTCCTGTCTGACCTGTGGTGCTGTGTAATAGCTCTTATCACCACTTAGGTTTTAATGATTGGCCTTCTCTGTTTTCTCACAGTAGATGATGAATTCTTTGAAAGCTGGGTCTTGGGTTTTATCACTTTATCCTCAGTGCCCTGTTCAGGAGGCTAGGATATAGCAAATGCTCAATAAGTATCTGTTCAATTAATAACTGTAATGGTCCTAGCTCCATCCCTATGAGTGCTTTTTTTTTTTGAGAAAGAGTCCTCTGTCGCCATGCTGGAATGCAATGGCATGATCCCAGCTCACTACAACCTCCACCTCCTGGGTTCAAGTGATTCTTGTGCCTCAGCCTCCCAAGTAACTGGGATTACAGGTGGGCGCCACCACACCTGGCTAATTTTTGTGTTTTTAGTAGAGAGGGGGTTTCACTATGTTGGCCAGGCTGGTCTCACATTCTCTACCTCAGGTGATCCACCCACCTCTGCCTCCCAAAGTGCTGGGATTACAGTCGTGCGCCCGGCCCTTATGGGCGCTTTTATATGCTTCTTGGAAAGATTAAGTCCTCAAGACAATTGGCCCTCAATTGGTTTGGGAGAGAATAATATAATGAATCAATTATGGCTGTATCAAACATTTCACCGACCCGAAGGTGAAAAACATTGCCGTAAATTATCTAAGTTGGGCAGGTACAATGTTGGTTGTATCTCTTTCTTCTGTTTTTACCTTCTCTGGTTTGCCTGCCTCTAAGTTACTAGAAGACAGAGTACATACATATGAATTTAGAAAAATACTCTTGGCTAGGCACAGTGGCTCACGCCTGTAATTCCGACACTTTGGGAGGCCAAGGCAGGCAGATCACTTGAGGTCAGGAGTTCAAGACCAGCCTGGCCAACATGATGAAACCCTGTCTCTTCTAAAAATACAAAAATTCCCTGGGTGTGGTGGTGCACCCCTATAATCCCAGCTACTTGGGAGGCTGAGGCAAGAGTATCGCTTGAACCTGGGAGGTGGAGGCTGCGGTGATGCAGAGATCGCACCACTGTGCTCTAGCTTGGGCAACAGACTGAGACTCTGTTTCAGAAAAGACAAAAAAGGGAAAATACTCCTGGATGGATAAGTTCCAGAGACCTAGGGTACAGCATACTGGCTGTGTTCTCAATAATGTATGGTATACTTGAAAACCGTTAACATAGTATAGATAATGTTTTTGCCACACACAAAAAAAATGGTAAGTGCATGAGTCGATGGATATGTTAATCAGGTTGCTTTGTTTAATTATACTTTAATAAAGCTAGGCGAGAAGAAAAATGATCTTCAGTGGCTCGGATATTGAGATATTCCCAAGGGAAGACTTTCTTAAGAGGTTTCAGAGGGTAGCTAGCTAGACTAGTGGCCTCAAAAACCTGATTTTTTTTCTTTTCTTTTTTTTTTAAGTACACTGAGAGCTCACCTGTTTCTCAGCACACAAGGTCATATTAATTAGACTTAGGAGAGATGCGTAAATCCGTAGTAACACTATTAATTGTCAGTGAAAACAGTAACAAATGTAAAATGAAGTAATTACAGTGCCATGATCAGGGCATTTTTTGCTCTCAGTAGGACCCATTGACTTTGACCTTTTTCTGGCCTTGAACTCATTCAAGAACGGTTGTAGCCAGGGTTGTTTCTCTGTCCCTGCCGCAGTGTACTTGCACACTAATTTAATGCATATTTTCAGCGGTATTCTCTGCAGCCCACCTATGGACCCCCTAGGAGTCAGTGGACCCTAGGTTGAGAGCTAGCCCCCCTCCCCGCATGGAAAAGCCAATCATAATCAGAACGTTGCTTGGTGGGGGTGAATTTAGAACATCTAAGACCCTAGAGGAATCAAATGGGTATTTGGTGATGGCTCTTTTCTGGGAAGTGCAAAGACAGGCTACTGCCTGAGAGTCTCTCCGTGACGTCTCTTTTCCTCTGTTCTGTAGCTGACCAACCCTCCTTCTGACTGACAGACACATTTCTTTTAAAATGTTAATGTAACAAAATAGCCAGCTACAGGTCTATGAAGATGTTTTCATGATGAGGGGAAAAATAAGAAAACAAAGACAATGTGTAAGTTTTCATAAAGCTAAATTTATTCAGTGTAAGGGATTTTATTCTGAGATACTATTGTTTCTATGCTTTTGAGTATTAAAATGTCTATTTGATGGTAGCATATTTTAAATGACCTTACTTGACAAAATAAAATTTGGGGGACTATTTATTATTTTTTTAAGATTTTGCTGGTCTTTTGAAATTCTGAAGTCTGAGATCTTGACTACCTGTCTCCAGGGTCCTTCTGCCTCTTCAGTGAGACTTTAAATATCTCTTCTTTGATCCATTCTATGTTAATCTTAACATCAAATGGACAGTTAACCATCTTTTCTGAATTTGTGAATTCTTAGGAGGATTACAGCAGCACATTTTGTTTGCCTCTTATGTTACCACCATGCTGCAAATTACTGTACCGGAAGTTGTTCACTGTATCATTCGGTGAAACTGCTAAGGTGCTCCTTTAAGGCGCTTACCTTTGTATTCAGTTATTGTGACTGATCCGCCCTCTCTAACGGACTTAGGTAAAGCATCTCTCATAGATGCCTATTTTGGGTCCCTTGTGACATTTCTTCACATTTCTCTTCTTCCCCAGTAGCTTCACCCTCCCTTTAAGGCCCCAGGTGTTTAAAGATCCTTTTCTTCCTCCTCTAGGGTCATTATGTGTTATCAGAAAGTCAACCAGAATTGGAAGAAAAGCAGACTTCTGCCCTTCTGGTGCAGTCCCAGGTCCAGCCAGCTGCACACAGTGACTCCCTGGACCCCCAGACCACCAGCCAACAGCAGACCACACAGTACATCATCACCACCACCACCAACGGGAACGGAAGACAGCGAAGTGCACATCACCAAACCGTGACTTCTACCCTGGAGCTCGACTCCAGCACCCACCTCATGTCTGTTCTCATTCATCAGTCTGAAAGCTCTGACACTTAGAACTCTTCTGTAAGACTTATTATTCACTCAAGAGTTTGGAAACAGCAGTTTCATTTCTCATCCATACACTGGGGTTTATTTTGCCAAGGTCATCTTTATCAAACTCACTCTTCAAACCCTCGGTTTTTGCCACGGAATGAGGTCTTTCAGAGGAAAGTAGATTACGAGATGGAGAGAATTGGACTTGCTCTTGAGTTGGTTTTTTAACACGCTGACAAGCCTTACTTTTCCTCTGTGGAAATATTAAGTGGCATATTCATACCAAAGGTGGAGAAAGGATGTGCCAAGTCCATGATTACCGGACTTCTTATTCCAAGCCATGGCACCGAAGGAGAAGGGGCATTTTGTGGGTGTGTATTAGGTCTGAACTGCTTTATCTTGTGAGTTTTAGTTTTCAGTAATTTACAAAGGGAGCCTGTCGAATAAGCAAATAAAAACGATGAAACAAAAGTTTGACAGTGATGTTCTGAAGGCATAACTGTCATCGAAATTTTTCTTATTGCTGATTTTTTTTTCACTTCCCTATTTTAGAAAACTATTGCTGGGCTGTTGGTAGTGCTTTCCACAGATGCTGGTCCTCAGTGGATTAGGTCAGAAGCCGATGTTCTGATAGTTCTTCATTATTTCACAAAGGTGGACTCCCTGAAAGAGAAAAGGCTGCTTGATGTCAGCAGAATCTAAACCCCTACATTCAAGCTTTGCCTCCCATTCTCTGGTTGTGGTGGTGGTAAGAAAGAGATATTGGTACCAAGAAAAATTACCAAAACTATTGAGAGAGAGAGAGTATTGAAATTTTGTTCTGCCTTGTAGGATTCATTTATCATTCATTGGTAAAGGATGCATTCCTTGTTCTACCAAGTATTCATTTAACTCTTGCTGACAGTGTTCAGTGTATTTTAGTACTTTTAATGCTGTCTTAAAATGAACATTCTTTAAAGTTGGATTGAAAAGTGGCATTTCTTATTTCTTAACACTTTTAACAGTAAACATATTGTGACTCATCAGGACCTTTTAATAAGATGATCAACTTCACACTTAGGGAAAAATTAAAATGTGGGGGATCACTTATAATAATTAAGATAGTTATAAGGGATCTGGAAGAAATCCAGTCTTTATGAATATACTGTTAGTTGGGCATTAAAAAAATCCAGTATATATTTTAACAACTTTTTGTGACACAGTAACACATTTTTAGAATAATTATTGCATGGTAGAATTTATTACTCCAGAACAGAAAGACCTTACTTCATTTCAAATGAAGTTAACTAATTAATTTACATTTCTGGGTAAAAACTGTTTTTTGTTTTTTGTTTTTGAGATGGAGTCTCACTCTGTTACCCAGGCTGGAGGGCAGTGGCGCAATCTCAGCTCACTGCAACCTCCACCTCCTGGGTTCAAGCGATTCTCCTACCTCAGCCTCCTGAGTAACTGGAATTACAGGTACATGCCACCACGCCCAGCTAATTTTTGTATTTATAGTAGAGACGGGGTTTCACCATGTTGGTCAGACTGGTCTCAAACTCCTGACCTCATGATCCTCCCTCCTCGGCCTCCCAAAGTGCTGGGATTACAGGCGTGAGCCACTGCACCCCACCTAAAACTGGTTCTATAAATTAAGTAGAGTCGCTTCTTTATGGTAAAGACAGGTTTCTGAAAAGTGAACAGTTCTGTTGAAAGAACCTTATTAATATGTAGATTTTGCACTTTATTTCTGAGACCCCTTTCATATAGTTTTTCCCCAACGTTTGAGTACTAAGAGAACTTGAGAAAGTTACTTCATAAATATATGGAAACTGAAAGTGGACTCTCTGTCTTTGTGACAAAGATATTCAACAGAAAATATTGACCTTGCATTACAAAATACATTCTTGGGTTCCTGAGTCCCACAGTGTAATGATTACAAATATCCTAGTGTCCAGTCTAGAAAGACTTTCTAGGGGAAGAATGGTAGAATTTTCTGAGGGTCCAGTTTTAGCTTTTATAACTTAAATTTGGCCCTGTTACATTCTTTTTAATTTGAACCACTAAGGTATCTCCCCTCCCCTCAGGAATAGCTTATTGGAAAATTGAAAAGAATCACTGAATGGAATGTTCATTTTATGGCAGTTATTTAAATTTTATTTGTTTATTTTTATTTTTTTCTCCCCCTCCTCCTCCTCTCAGTTATTTTAAGTTTTAAAATACGCAGAGGAAAATATTGTGGAAGGACCTCTTTGTCTCTTTCCCTTCTAAGTTCTCTTGTTCTTCTTTGGTCCTTATGTGAAATAAAGACTCTAAAACACAGTTTTATATTATCAGCCAGAGATGCGGCTGGCAGTCGAGCCAAGTCACGTGGCTTTCAGATCAGGTGTTCTGCACATTCATTCCAAGGTCACAGAATTTCTAAAAGGACCTGGATTTGAAGAGATGGCAAATGATGAGCCATCTGAAGACTCAATGTGGGAAACATGTATGTAGCCAGTGTGGGTATTGTGGCCTCTCTCAAGACACATTGACACTGTAGACTTCATTCAGTGCGGTGTGAGTATTTTGGAGTAGGTTGGATGTAGATTTTGTTTTTATTATTGATTTGTACCGACAGAAATAGACATTTCATCATGTGAAATTCCTGTTATCCTGGAAAAAAAAAACAACAACTTGTTTTGATCTTGTTTTCTGACTTGGAAGTATCCTTTCAAAAAGCTCTTAAGATATCTAGGTCTAAAAAGCACTTCAAGAGATGCTACAGCTGACCCGCTGGTTGAAAATGTTGACCCTATCCTGTTATTTAAATGTGAACATTTATTGTACATTCAGTGAGTTATAGTGTTAATAGTCTTGTGCTATGCAGCAGGTGTAAAATTAATAAATATTTTTTTAATAAACATGTTTGTTTGTATGTGTGAAGCTACAAGAGCCATTTTTTCTTTTTAAGAATTGCAACTCTGGCCGGGTGTGGTGGCTCACGCCTATAATCCCAGCACTTTGGGAAGCTCAGGCTGGTGGATCACTTGAGCTCAGGAGTTTGAGACCAGCCTGGCCAACATGGTAAAACGCTGTCTCTACTAAAAATACAAAAAATAGCCCGGCGTGATGGCGGGCACCTGCAATCTCAGCTACTTGGGAGGCTGCGGCAGAAGAATTGCTTGAACCTGGGAGGTGGAGGTTGCAGTGAGCTGAGATTGCGCCATTGCACTCCAGCCTGGGCGACAGAGCAAGACTCAGTCTGAAAAAAAAAAAAAAAAAGAATTGCAATTTCTGATTTCCAGTGACGCATGCAGGAAGCTTGGAAGTAGTCTCTCCATCCTAGCAATAAGTAAGAAGCTAAGCAAATGTAGAGATTGACATATCTCTTTAGATCTGTCAGAAAGGTGAGCTCACAGGACAAACTGCTATTCCCAAAACTGGAAAGACAAACAGGCAAATACAGAGAATCGCAGCTTACAGAACAGAAACCCGTGAGAAAAAAAAAACCCACGAGCAATAACCTCTGTGAAAACCAACGCCAGGGTAGGAAAACTTGAACTATATTTGATGAATTGCTACAGGCTCAGTGTGGACAAATCTGAGAGGTTAAAAACTCTAGGGGACTCGAGTCACTGAATGGGGGATCAAGGGAGACCCACAGTTTTGTGAGTTTTATCCCCCAGGAGCTTGACTAGGTTCTCGCAGTGAAATCTGGAGAAAAATCCTCTTGTGTTTCCAGCAGAGAAAGGGGAGAAGGAACAATTTTGAAATACTCCAGAACTTTCTGATCTTTCTATTATAACAAGCACCTAAACTGCTGATGTTATAGCAGAACCTCACTCACCTGGAGGAAGAGAAATCCCCAGCTCCAGCCCATTCTAGCCATCATCCCTCATCTAAGGGGGGATAACTGAGCAGCACTTGCGAAGTTCACAGTCCAGAGGCACTGGCTCACCAGAAGACTGAGACCCCCTTCAGGAATGCAGAATGCTTCCCCTGCCCCAACACCCTACCATCACATTGTTAAAGGTCTACTGGTAGAAATTCTCTACCTGGCACATCATGACTGGCTACCAAGAAAAACACTACGAGGCATACTAAGAGGCAAAAGACACAAATTTGAAGAACGAGAGCAAACATCAGACCCAGATTTAGATATGGCCGAGATGTTGGAATTCGCAGACTGGGAATTTAAAACAACTGTGATCAATATGAAAAGGGCTCTACTGGAGAAAGTAGCCAACAAGCAGTAACAAACAAACAATGTGTGGAGAGAGATGGAAATCCTAAGAATGCACTAAAATGCTAGAGATCAAAAATGAAGAGTAGGCTGGGCACAGCGGCTCACACCTGTAATCCCAGCACTTTGGGAGGCCTAGGTGGGTGGATCATTTGAGGTCAGGAGTTCAAGACCAGCCTAACCAACATGGTGAAACCCACCTCTACTAAAAATACAAAAATTAGCCAGGCGTGGTGGCAGGCACCTGTAATCCCAGTTACTCAGGAGGCTTGAACCCAGGAGGTGGAGGTTGTAGTGAGCCGAGATTGCACCACTGCACTTCCGTCTGGGCGACAGAGCAAGACTACATCTCAAAAAAAACCAAAAAGCAGAGTACCTCTGAGAAACTAAATGGTAGACTAGACACATCTTAGGAAAGAATCACTGAGCTTGAGGATGTCTCAATAGAAACCTCTAAAACTGAAAGACAGAATATCCAAAAACTGAGATGACGAAAAAAAGGTATTACTATGCCTCATAGGAATACTAGAAGAAGACGGAAAAGGAACAGAAGAAATATTTGAAGCAATAATGATTGATAATTCCCCCAAATCAATATGGAACATGAGACGACAGATCCAGGAAGCTCAAAGGACACACAGGATAAATGCAGAAAATCCTTCAAAACCAAAATGAACAAAAAGTGATATTTCTTCAGAAACTGTGCAAACCAGGAGAGAGTGGAATAAAATATTTAAATGTTGAGGGAAAAAAACCATGACTAACCTAGAATGCTGTACTCCATGAAATTATCCTCCAAAAGTGACGGGGAAATACGGACTTTCTCAACAAACAAAAATTGAGGAAATTTGTTGCCAGTAGACCTGCCTTGGAAAGAATGTTAAGAGTTTTTCAGAGAGAAGGAAAATGATAAAAGTCAGAACCTCAGATCTATATATAGAATGAGCATTGGCCAGGCGCAGTGGCTCATGCCTGTAATCCCAGCACTTTGGGAGGCCAGGGCGGGCGGATCACGAGGTCAGGAGATCCAGACCATCCTGGCCAACATGGTGAAACCTCGTCTCTACTAAAATACAAAAAAATTAGCTGGGCATGGTGGTGCATGCCAGTACTCCCAGCTACTCGGGAGGCTGAGGCAGGAGAATTGCTTGAACCCAGGAGGTGGAGGTTGCAGTAAGCTGAGATTGTGCCACTGCACTCCAGCCTGGTGACAGACCAAGACTCCGTCTCAAAAAAAAAAAAAAAAAAAAAATGAGCATCATTATTAACTTTAATGGCTGAAAGTAAAAGAAGTCTTAATTTTTCTTGCTCTTCATTGATTTATTTTTCTGAGACAGGGTTTCACTCTGTTGCCCAGGCTGGAGTGCAGTGGTGCAATCACAGCTCACGGCAACCTCCATCTCCCTGGCTCAAGTGATTCTCCCACCTCAGTCTCCTGAGTAGCTGGGACTACAGGCACATGTCACCACACCTGGTTAATGTTTCGTACTTATTTTAGTGGAGATGGAGTTCTGCCATATTTCCCAGGCTGGTCTCGAATTCCTGGGCTCAAGTCGTCCACACACCTCAGTCTCTCAAAGTACTGGGATTACAGGTGTGAGCCACTGTGCCTGGCCTCTTCATTGGTCTAACACATGACAGTTTGTTCAAAGTAATAGCAATGATATATTCTATTATATATACTAATAAATGTGTCTATGTGTTCATATGTAAGTGAAATGAATGACAGCAATGATATAAGGGATAGGAGGGAGGAATTAGGATTATTTTGTTATAAGATATGCACACTATGGCCAGGTGTGGTGGCTCACATCTAATCCCAGCACTTTAGGAGGCTGAGGCAGGCGGATCACCTGAGGTCGGGAGTTCAAGACCAGCCTAACCAACATGGAGAAAATGTCTGTACTAAAAATACAAAATTAGCTGGGCATGGTGGTGCATGCCTGTAACCCCAGCTACTTGCGAGGCTGAGGCAGGAGAATTGCTTGAGCCCGGGAGGCAGAGGTTGCGGTGAGCTGAGATCACTCCATTGCACTCCAGCTGTGAGAACAAGGGCAAAACTCCATCTCAAAAAAAAAAAAAAAAAAAAAGCACACTATTGATGAAGTGGGATAGTGTTATGTGAAAACATACTTGGATTAATTGCAAATGTATATTGAAAACTCTACAGCAACCACTGAAAAGTAAAAAAAGAAGAATTGCTGATATTCTAAGAAAGTAAGGAAAATGGAATCATATAAAATGTTCAATTAGAGCCACAGAGTCTGGGTGTGGTGGCTCATACCTGTAATCCCAGCATTTTGGGAGGCAGAGGTGAGAGGATCACTTGAAGCCAGGAGTTCAAGACCAGCCCAGACAACATAGTGAGACTGTCTCTAAGAAAATAAAAATATATAGTAGCAGGGTGTGGTGACATGTGCCTGTAATTCCAGCTACTTATGAGGCTGAGCCAAGAGGATCGCTTGAGGCCCAGAGTTTGAGGCTGCAGTAAACTATATTGTGCCACTGCACTCCAGCCTGGGTAACAGAGTGAGACCCCCATCTCAAAAAAACCCACAAAATGCAGAAAGGAGTGGCAGACATATAGGAGCAAAGAACAAGGGAACACATAGAAAACAGGAACAAATATAGTTAATATTAATCCAAATATATCAATAATCACTTTGACCATCAATGTTCCAATGTACCGGTTAAAAGAAATTGTCAGGCTGGATCAAGACATAAGACCCAACTATATGTTGTCTATGAGAAAACCCACTTTAAATATAATGACATGTAGGTTAAAAACAAATGGATGGAGAAAGATACACCATGCTGACACAAAGAAGATAGGAGTAGCTATATTAATTTTAGACAGCAGACTTCAGACAAGGAAAGTTATTAGGGATAAAGCAGGGGCATTATGTAATGATAAAGAGGTCAGTTCTCCAAGAGAACATAACCCTTAATGTGTAAGTGCTTAGCAACAGAGCATCAAAACATGTAAGGCAAAACACAGAAGTACAGGGAGAAATAGAGGGGTATTGGTCTCTAACTATAATGGTGGAGTCATCTATCAGAAATGTACAAATCGAGCAGACGGAAAATCAGTAAGGACATTGTTACGCTCAACACCAAAGATCAATGGGAAATAATATCCATAGACTACTTCATCTAATAATAGAGTGCATATTGTTATCAAGCACATGGAACACTAACCAACATAGGACACATTCTGGGGCAGAAAACATACTTAAGAAACTTAATAAATATCATACAATAACTGTTCTTATACCACAATACTATTAAACTAGAAATAACAGAAAAACAGCTGGAAATTCTCAAAATACTTGGCGATTAAACACACTTCTTTATAACACAGGAGCCAAAAAAGACATCTCACATTAAAAAATATTTTGGGCCAGGCACAGTGGTTCATACTTATATCCCAACACTCTGGGAGGCTGAGGCAGGAGGATCGCTTGAGCCCAGGAGTTTGAGACCGGTATGGGCAACATAGTGAGACCCTGTCTCTACAAAAAATAATTTTAAAAAATTAGCTGAGCACAGTGGTCCCAGCTACTTGGGAGGCTGAGGTGGGAGGACTGTTTGAGCGTGGGAGGTCAAGGTTTCAGTCAGCTGTGATTGTGCCACTGTATTCAAGCCTGGGTGACCTCCAGAAGAAATTTTTTTTTAACTAAATGAGAGTGGAACATATAAATGTTTGGGATGTAGTACTGAGAGGGAAATTTTATTATTGAATGCGTGTGGTAGAAAATAATAATCTAAAATCAATCATTTGAGCTTCGACCTTCGGAAACTAGAAAAAGAACAAATCCAAAATAAATGGAAGAAAATACATAAAAATTAGAGCAGAAATCAATGACATTGAAAACAGGAAATCAATAAAGAAAATAAATGAAACCATAATCTGCTTCTTTGAGGAGATCAATAAAATTGATGTCTCTAGCCAGGCTAAAGGCCGGGCATAGTGGCTCATGCCTATAACCCCAGCACTTTGGGAAGCTGAGGCAGGTGGATCACTTGAGGTTGGGAGTTCAAGACCAGTCTGACCAACATGGAGAAACCCCATCTCTACTAAAAATGCAAAATTAGGTAGGCATGGTGGTGTGTGCCTGTAATCCCAGCTACTTGGGAGGCTGAGGCAGGAGAATCACTTGAACCCAGAAGGTGGAGGTTGCAGTGAGCCGAGATTGCGCCATTGCGCTCCTGCCTGGGCAACAAGAGCAAAACTCTGTCTCAAAGAAAAAAAAAAGACTCAAATTGCTAATATCAGAAGTATATTAGGGGACATCACTACAGATCCCATGGACGTGAAAAGGCTAATAAAGGAATACTATTCAAACTGTATGCATGCAAATTTGACAACCTAGATGAAATGGACCAATTTCTTATATAGTCTGCCAAAACTCATAGAAGAAGAAATAAACAAAAGAACAGGTCTATATATATATATATATATATATATATACATGAAATAAATGGAATCAATAATTAATAACATTTCCAAATGCAAAGTACCAGGCCAGATGTGTTAACTGGTGAATTCTACCAAACATTAAAAGAAGAAATCATACCAATTATCTACAATCTCTTTCATAAGATAGAAGCAAGGAGAATACATCTTTTAAAAAAGTTTTTAGTTTATTAATCTTGTGAAAAACCCACAATGGCTGCAGATAGCATTATTGCAACCTTTACTCCTTTGGCTTTTTGCTGGCACCAACATTGGCCTTTGCAATTCCCTAACTTCTTTCATTCTGTTCTTGCGTTCCTTTTGTTGCATTCTTGAGGTCTTTTTCTTCTCATACAGGCCATGTCTTGCAAGTCTATGTTTGGGTTCATTTTTCTTTGCATAATCTGAGGAATCATAAAGCATGCCAAAGCCAGTTGTCTTGCCACCACCAAAATGAGTTCTAAATCCAAATACAAAGATGACATCCAGTGTGGTCTTGCACATTTTGGCTAGTTTCTCCCGAATGTCTGTCTTAGGCACTGTTGCCTTCCCCAGGTGAAGGACATCAATGACCATTTGTTTCCTGGAAGTAGTCGGTTGGTCATGAACTTTCTTGTTCGGACAGTTACTGTATCATTCACGATGGCGGTCTATCCTCAGACAGCCAGGGAGGAAAGAGGATCTTAACTCATTCTATGAAGGCAGCTTCACCCTAATACTAAAATCAGACAAAGACATTACAAGAAAAAGAACAGACCTATATAGCTCAAGAACATTGATGCAAAAGTCCTCAATGTATAAAAACAATTATACACCACAACCACGTGGGATTTATCCCAGGTATGCAAGGCTGGTTCAACATAAAACATCATATCAACAGGCTAAGAAGGAATATCACATGATCATATCAACAGACACAGAAAAAGCATTTGACAAAAATCTCAAACCACCTATGATAAAAACTCTCAGTAAACTAAGAATAGAGGGGCACTTTTTCTACTTGGTAAAGAAAATCCACAAAAACCCTACAACAAACATCATACTTAATGGTGAGAAACTCAAAGCTTTCCTGCTAATATTGGGAACCAGGCAAGGATGTTTCTTCTCACCACTGCTTTTCACCATTGTACAGGCAGTCCTAGCTAATGCAATGAGACAGGAAAACAAAAACAAAAACACACAAAAAACCCCACAGTTATACAAATTGGCAAGAAAAAATAAAACTGTCTCTGTTTACAGGTGACAAAAATCCAAAAGAATAAAAAAATACTGAACTAATAAGCAATTACAGCAAGGTTGCATGGTATAAGGTTAATTAAATTTAATTTTTGGAGACAGAGTCTTGTTCTGTTACCCAGGCTGGAATGTGGTGGTTCAGTCTTGGCTCACAGAAAGCTCTGCCTCCTGGATTCAAGTAATTCTTCTGCCTCAGCCTCCTGAGTAGCTGGGATTTCAGGCACCCGCCATCATGCCCGGCTAATTTTTGTATTTTTAGTAGAGACAGGGTTTCACCATGTTAGCCAGGCTGGTCCTGAACTCCTGACCTCAAGTGATCCACCTGCCTTGGCCTCCCAAAGTGCTGGGATTACAGGTGTGAGCCACAGTGCCTGGCCAAGAATTTTTTTAAAATCCTAGAACTAATAAGCAATTATAGAAAGGTTGGAGGGTATAAAGTTAATTTTAAAAGCAAATCACATTCCTATATACCAGCAATGGACAAGTGGAAATTGAAATGAAAAACACAATACCATTTCATTAGCATACCCAAAAATGAAATATTTAGGTATACATCTAACAAAATATGCACAATATCTATATGATGAAAACTGCAAGTCTGATTGATGAAAGAAATCAGTGAAGAACTAAATAAATGACAGTATTCATGGATAGGAGGACTTAATATTGTCAAGATGTCAGTTCTTCCCAATTTGATCTACAGATTCAATGTAATCCCAACCAAAATCCCAGCAAGTTATTTAGTGAATATCAACAGACTAACTCTAGAGTTTATATGGAGAGGCAAAAGACCCTGAATAGCCAACACATTATTAAAAGAGAACCACAAAGTTAGAAAACTGGCAGTACCGTACTTCAAGACAATATAAAGTTACAGTAATCAAGACAATGTGGTACTGGTGAAAGAATAGACAAGCAGAACAACGCAATAGTACAGAGAGCCCAGAAGTGGACCCGCGTAAATAGAGTCACGTGATCTTTGATAAAGGAGCAAAGGCAATGTAGAAATGACAGTCTTTTTAAGAAATGGTGCTGGAGATCAGGCACAGTGGCTCACGCCTGTAATCCCAGCACTTTGGGAGGTCAAGGTGGGTGGATTACTTGAGTCCAGGAGTTTGAGATCACCTTGGGCAACACGGCAAAACCCCATCTCTACAAAAAAAAAAAAAAAAAATTAGCCGCGCTTGGGTGGTGCATGCCCATAATCCCAGCAACCTGGGAGGTGGAGGCAGGAGGATTGCTTGAGTCTGGGAGGCAGAGGGTGCAGTGAGCTGAGATCGCACCACTGCACTCTAGCCCTGGTGACAGAATGAGACCCTGTCTCGAAAAAAAAAAGGTAGTGGAACACACGGAGATCCACATGCAAAAAATAAATCTAGACACAGATCTTACACCCTTCACAAAAAGTAACTCAAAACAGATTATAGGACTAAATGTAAAATGCAAAACTATAAAGCTAGATGATAACATAGGAGACAACCTAGTTGACCTTGGGTTTTGTGATGATTTTTTAGATATAACACCAAAGGCATGAAGAAATAATTGGTAGCCTGGACTTCATTAAAATTTAAAAGTCCTGCCTGAGAGAGAGACTGTTTGGAGAATAAAAGGGTAAGCTACAAACTAGGGGAAAATATTTGCAAAAGACATACCTGATAAAGGACTATTATCTGAAATATACAAAGAACAACGAAAACTTAACAATAAGAAAACTAAAAAATGGGCAAGTCCTTCAGAGACACCTCAGCAAAAAAAATAAATAAATAAATAAATAAATATACACATATGGGGGAGAGAGAGAGAGAGAGAGATGGTAAATAAGCATGTGAAAGAGGCTCCACATCTTACGTCATCAGGGAAATACAAATTAAAACAATGTGAGGCCATGTGCAGTGGCTCATGTCTGTAATCCCAGTGCTTTGGGAGGGTGAGGTGGGTGGATTGCTTGAGCCCAGGAGTTGGAGACCAGCCTGGGCAACATGGGGAAACCCCATCTCTACAAAAAATAAAAATTAAAAACAAAAGCAAAAAACAATATGAGATACCACTACAGGGCTATTGGAATGGCCAAAATTCAGAATACTGACAATGCCAAGTGCTAGTGAGCATGTGAAGCAACAGGAACTCCCATTCATTGCTGGTGGGAATGCAAAATGTTACAGCTGCTTTGCAAGGCACTTTGGCAATTGGCTTGATTCATAATTGCCAAAACCTGGAAACAATGAAGATGTCCTTCAGTAAGTGAATAGATAAAACTGTGGTATATTGACACAATGGAATATTATTCAGCACTAAAAAGAAATAGAAGCTATCAAGCCATGAAAAGACATGGAGGAAACTTCAATGCATATTACTAAGTGAAAGAAGCCAATCCAAAAAGGCTACATACTATTTAATTTCAACTAGATGACATTCTGGAAAAAGGCAAAACTATGGAGACAATAAAAAGATCAGCGGTTGCCCGGGGGTAGAGGAGAGGGAGAGATGAATAGGCAGACCACAGGTGAGTTTTTAAAAAATATATTTTTAAATTATACTTTAATTTCTGGGGTACATGTGCAGATCTTGCAGGATTGTTACATAGGTATACACTTGCTCTGGTGGTTTGCTGCCTCCATCCCCTGCCTCCATCCCCTACATTAGGTATTTCTCCCAATGTTATCCTTCCCCAATCTCCCCCACCCCCCTCTATCCCTCCCCTAGCTCTCCACGCCCCCCCCAGCAGACCCCAGTGTGTGATGCTCCCCCTGCCTGTGTCCATGTGTTCTCATTGTTCAACACCCGCCTATGAGTGAGAAAATGCGGTGTTTGGTTTTCTGTTCTTGTGTCAGTTTGCTGATTATGATGGTTTCCAGATTCATCCATGTCCCTGCAAAGGAAATGAACTCATCCTTTTTTATGGCTGCATAGTATTCCATAGTGTATATGTGCCACATTTTCTTTATCCAGTCTGTCATTATTGGGCATTTGGGTTGGTTCCAGGTCTTTGCTATTATGAACAGTGCCGCAAAGAACATACGTGGAGCACAGATGATTTTTAAGTCAGTGAAATTACTCTTCATTATACTGTGATGGTGGGTAATGATGTATCAATGTAGGTTCATCAGTTCTTTTTGTTTGTTTGTTTGAGATGGAGTCTCGCTCTGTCACCAGGCTAGAGTACAACGGCGCGATCTGTGCTCACTGCAACCTCTGCCTCCTGGGTTGGATTTTCCTGCCTCAGCCTCCCGAGTAGCTGGGACTACAGGCGTGCGCCACCACGCCCAGCTAATTTTTATATTTTTAGTAGAGACGGGGTTTCACCATGTTGGCCAGTATGGTCTCGATCTCTTGACCTCGTGATCCACCTGGCTTGGCCTCCCAAAGTGCTGGGATTCCAGGCGTGAGCCACCGCGCCTGGCCGGCTGGGTTCACCAGTTCTAAGAAACGTACCACTCTGGTAGGGGATGTTGATAAACAGGAGGTAATGCATGTGGGAGGGGGACGGGGAGTATTTGGAAAATCTCTGATCCTTCTGATCAATTTTTTTGTTAACTTTAAACTGCTCTAAAAAATTATAGTTTACAGTGTTTTTACTCTTTTCTCTTTCTGGTCTCGTCACTGTCCAAGGTAAGGCAAATATCAGTCACAACTATGGAGTGATGTTCCACTACCGTTTATACTTGGTCGTTTCTAATTCAAGAGCCTCTCAACAGTGTAACAGGAACTTACGGCATTTGTGGAGCCAGTGGAGGAACAGAGATTGGGTTGTTTGGAAACCACTCTTTTCTAGGAAGGGAAGAACATTAGGTCAGCCGGCCGGCTCTCCCGTTCCATCCACACAGAGAACTGAGGATGGTCTCTGCGTAACTGCTGGTAGTACCTGGAATAAATAGTGTGAAGCCGTTCTAAGCAAAACCCAGTGGCTAAGAGGTACATGATGGAGTTTGACTTAAAATGTGATCCTTCGATGTGTGTATTTTCTTTCTGGATATCGAGGGCCCGGGGGACGGGAAGGAGGAATGATGTAACTCCAAGGCACAGGCCTAGGTCGCGTTCTGTCCTCAACTGTAAAATGGGCTCTAAAAGCTCACAGCGCTGCAGCACAAAGACGGTGGATAGAAAGTGCTTCGCATAGGGCCTGGGGCAGGGTATGCTCTCTGCAAACGTCAGCTAATAGACGTGCATGGGCTTCGCTCACGGGCTATGGAACTTTGATTCGCGATCAGGCAAAGACAGGTACCGTCTAGGACCTCTGGGAGCTCCTAAATTAGGTGAGACCTGGAAGCTTCTAAATCAAATGAGACGCGCAAACTGGCTGGAACCTGCACTCCCAGGCCCAGCCGCTCGCCGGCACCCTAGCCAGCCCACATGTTAGCTCGCGCCGCTCCGGGCCCCGCCTGCTGTGGCCCTGCCCCGGCATTCTCCAGATCCCGCCCCGCGCTGCCCCGCCCCTTCCGCCGCCCGGGCCCGGAGCGTGCGCGCACCCCAGACTCTTTGCGGGAGCGAGCGCGTCCGGGAGCCCGCGGCCGTAGAAGGGCAGCGGGTTAGGGCACCAGCTCCCGCGGTTCAGGTGAGGGCCGGCAAGGGGCGGCGAAACGGTTAAAGTGTTTCCGGGGAGCGGGCGGCTGGGTCCGCGAGGTCGCTGTCCCTGTGGGCGTGGGGAGCGGGAGCGGGAGCGGGGCGTGGGGGAGCGGGGCGACGCGGGAGGCGGGGGGTTAGGGGTTAGGCACGGGGGGAGGGGCGGGGCCGAGTCTTGCAGTTCTGAGGGCTGGACCCCGGGCTTGGGCCTGCCGGGCTGGCGCCGGAGGGGCATTTGCTGCAGAGTTGACGGGTTTGGAACCGACGGTTGTTCCAGAAGGACCCAAGGGTTTAGCTTCTGCACTGGGGAGGGTCCGGGGGGAAAGTTAGACCAGGTGCAGAGGAAAAGCCAGTGGGGGAGAGGCCTTCCTGCTCTAGTAAAGAGGTCCAGGACGCCCCAAGATCTGGAAATCCTTGGCTTCCGGGGTCCGACTCCCTGACAGCTGCCTGTTTTTGGTATTTTGAGATCTTGTTCAGAATAGTTGCAGTACAGAAGTTGTCACTGGACTAGATTAAATTTAGCTAGACACGCACTGTCATTGAAAGTTGTGAGCAAGTTGTATAGAGGTAGACCTCCTAAGAGGCAGGTAGAACCCTGACTTTGCAGCTGCTACTCTGTTCTATGCCAGTTCTGTTATGATAGTCTGTTCTATGCCAGTTCTGTTAGGAAGGTTTTATTCTGAGCATCAGGTTGCTTCTGCAATTTTTTTTGGTATTTTAAAGTTTTTTTAAACTCATATGCTATGTGCTCTTACCTGCTTCATTTATTAAGGCACAGGCATGATCAGGATGTCATTTCACCATGTGCTGAAGGGGGATGATGGGGCACAGTTGCTTGGGGACCACTCAGCTGCATTGACCCAACACTAAAGTTTCTGCTATATCTTTACATGGATCTGAAATCTCTTCAAGGGAACTTGAAATAATTTAGTGGAACATGCTTCATTTTACATGTAGTTATTTTAGATCTGTTGTTTATCATTTGAGAATTTTTGAAAAGTACCTGTAATAAGTAATATACACTGTTCCTCATCTAAAGATTATTCATTGCAGGATTCCAGAATTGGAAATAACAGGAGGGAGGACCTGGTCCAGCTCCCTTTCATCAAGTAAGGAAATTGACACCTGCTGTGGTAAGATTTGTGGAATGTTAGTGGGAATTAGTGACAGACCTTGGCTGGAATTCTGGTGTTTTGACTGTTAACATCCTTTTTTCTTTTCATTTTAGTGTGCTTTTCAGCCCACTTTGTAGGAATAGGAGCTAGAAAGGATGGATTTAGTACATGTTAGTAGAGTGATTGAATTTAAGCTCCGTGGGGTCCTGTTAGCATTGTGCAGTCCTATGCTGTCAGCTTTACACCTGATCCCAGCCATCAGTCTGATAATGTTGTAATATGTAGTTTCCTAAAAGTGATCAGCAGTGTTCAGTTATTACAGGAAGGAGAAAAATAACATGATTATATGGATCAGATGGACCAACTAAAGGCAGATTGGCTATTGACTTTGCTGGTTGTCACGGTCAGGTATGTGGAACCTCAGGAATTTATGTGGACTAATACAAGTCATATCAGTAACTTTCCTTTTCATTACTTAAATGTTATGAGATTATGCAACAGGTATTGTGTGCAGTATTAAGCACATGGGTTTGCAGGCAGACCTGAGTTTCAGTATTGCCTCTGGGGTTGGGGCAAGTTACTGACCCATTCTGATTTTCAGTTTTAATTCTGGTGTAATAACCCCCATAACCCTACTTTGCACAATGGTAGGAATTAAATGAGATATGTGAAAGGCCTGGCTCTTAATAGCCCCTCATAAAGTGACTGTTAGCATTTGCGTTTTACTAGTGTATGTGAATTTTCAGCAAATTTTCTTTTGTGAAAGAATGACAAATAATATTCTTTCTCTTTTTCTTTCTTTTTTTTCTTTTTTGAGACAGGGTTTCTGTCACCCAGGCTGGAGTGCACAGTAGCGTGATCACGGCTCATTGCACCCTCTGCCTCTTGTGTTCAAGTGATCCTCACACCTCAGCCTCCTGAGTAGCTGGGACTACAGGCATGCGCCATCGTGCCTGGCTGATATTTTTGCATTTTTTGCAGAAAAGGGGTTTTGCCATGTTCTCTAGGCTGGTCTTGAACCCTTGGACGCAAGGGTTCTGCCTGCCTAGACCTCTCAAAGTGCTGGGATTGTAGGCGTGAGTTGCTGCACCCAGCTAACAACAAAGAATGAATTGCTAAAAAACAGTTGTTAAAGAAATTATTTTGTGGGAGAGTGATTATTGGTCTGGGAAGTCTAAATTATAGATTGTGATTTGTTTATCATTTGATCTCAGTCTTATTTTACTCATCTGTAAAATGAAGGCATATGAAATTTATGAATTTAGGAGTTACTGTAGGAGCATTCTGAGAAAAGAGCTGTTCCAGATAAGACTTGAAAATTCCAGTGGGGAATGCTGTGGTGGAAGGGAGGGAGAAGAGCTGTTTAGCTGTGATTAGGTGCAAGGATAAGGTGTAAGAACAGGCTGGAGGTTGAATGTTTTTCTGGAGGAGTGTTAGCATCAACTGTATCCCTGGAATTTCTGCCTTTCTGTCTCAAGATGCATGTCTTTGTCCAGAGTACCTGTGGAGAAGAAACAATGGATTCCTTAGACCATATGCTGACAGATCCCCTGGAACTTGGTCCATGTGGAGATGGCCATGGCACGCGCATCATGGAGGATTGCCTCCTGGGAGGCACCAGAGTTAGTCTGCCTGAGGACCTTCTGGAGGATGTGAGTAATAACATGGTTGTGACCTTTTCCTCTCTGTCAGCTTCCTTGTAACAGTTACGGGAAGCCTTTTCCACTCTACATTTCCAGCCTTTTGTGCTCCCTTTTGTTCATTTTCTACTTTGTAGGCAGCCTGATTTCTTATCTTTTTTTTTTTTTAAGTCTAGGGTCTATTTAATATTCTGATTAAGGAGGAAAACATAAGCTGTGTTCTGCATGTTTAATAATATGTTGGCTGGGCGCGCGGCTCACACTTGTAATTCCAGCCCTTTGGGAGGCTGAGGTGGGCAGATCACGAGCTCAGGAGTTTGAGACCAGCCTGGCTAACATTGCAGAACTCCGTCTCTATTAAAAATATAAAAATTAGCCGGGTTTGGTGGTCAGCGCTTGTAATCCCAGCTACTCAGTGGACTGAGGCAGGAGAATCGCTTGAACCTGGGAGGTGGAGGTTGCAGTGAGCTGAGATTGTGCTGCTACACTCCAGCCTGGGCAACAAGAGCAAGACTCCATCTCAAAAAAAAAAAAAAAAAAAAGAAAAGAAAAGATGGGATACCACCGGGGGAAATGCCTGATGTAGGCAACGGTGGGTTGGGGGTGGGGGGCAGGGGATGGAGACAGCAAACCACCATGGCATGTATGTACCTATGCAACAATCTTGCAGAATGCAGGATGTGCACATGTACCCCAGAGCCCAAATACAATTAAAAAAAAAAAAGATATGAAAATCATAAGTTTAAGGCTGGGTGAGGTGGCTCACACCTGTAATCCCAGCACTTTGGGAGGCCAAGGCAGGTGGATCACCTGAGGTCAGGAGTTCGAGACCAGCCTGGCCAACATAGTGAAACCCTGTCTCTATGAAAAATACAAAAATTAGCCAGGTGTGATGGTGGGTGCCTGTAATCCCAGCTAGTCGGGAGGCTGAGGAAGGAGAATCACTTGAACCCAGGAGGAGGAGGTTGCAGTGAGCCGATATCACACCACTGCACTCCAGTGTGGATGACAGAGCAAGACTCTGTCTCAAAAAAAAAAAAAAAAAAAAAAAACCATGTCAAAATAACTTGATAATGTGATATAAACCCTATTATTTTTCTTTTTGAGACAGAGTCTCTGTCACTCACGCTGGAGTGCAGTGGCATGATCTCAGCTCACTGCAGCCTCCGTCTCCCGGGTTCAGCGATTCTCCTGCCTCAGCCTCCCAAGTAGCTGTGATTACAAGCACGTGCCACCATGCCCAGCTAATTTTTGTATTTTTAGTAGAGACAGGTTTCACCATGTTGGTCAGGCTGGTCTTGAATGCCTGACCTTGTGATCCGCCAGCCTCGGCATCCCAAGATGCTGGGATTACAGGCATGAGCCACTGCGCCTGGCCCCTATTTTTAACAAGATAATTTTCATCTATTTAAAAAAGTTTTATATTTTAACCATGGAATACTATTCAGCCATAAAAAGGAATGAAATAATGGCATTGGCAGCAAACTGGATGAAGTTGGAGGTCATTCTAAGTGAAGTAACTCAGGAATGGAAAACCAAATGTCTTATGTTCTCACTTGTAAGTGGGAGCTAAGTTTTGAGGACGCAAAGGCGTAAGAATGATAGTGGACTCGGGACTCCGGGGGGAGGGATGGGAGTGTTGTGAGGGGTAAAAGACTACACGTTGGGTGTGCAATGTACACTGCTTGAGTGATGGGCGCACCAGAATCTCAGATACAAAGAACTTACTAAAGAACTTACCCATGTAACCAGACACCACCTGTTCCCCCCAATTCTACTGAAATAATAATTTAAAATAGAAAAAAAAAATATAGTGGAGGGGGAAGAAATAATGGAAAACAAATATGAAAAAATACGTAAGTGGGGTATCTTTTCTACTAAAACGAGAAGAGCGTTATGAGTACTTAATCCTCACTGGGAAATATTTGGCATTTAATCCCTCCCCTACCCAATGTCTTACTGTGTTATTAAATCTTTTAGTTAATAGTTGCAGTATTTCTTTTAAATGCTTTTGTTTTAAACTTAGGGTTAGGTCCCATTATTTGTTTGGTTCTTTTCAACTATTTGAGACAGTTCATTCCCTGATAGTTATGAAGTACATGTTTATCACTAAATGTAGTTTGGTCGACATTAATAATTTGATATGTGGTCTAAAAATGCAGTCACGAGGGTGTACACTGTGGTTATGGATTGATTGGCAGTAGAGTACTAGGGAGGCCACTGCAATAGTGCTAATGGTGCTGAGAGTGGCAGTGGAATTTCTGTTTAGGGCCTTAAGCCCCTGAGGGTCCTGGTGACTCAGGGAATTCATCATAGCCTGGGGTTGTTCACCCCAGTTCACTCCTTTTCTGTTTGGCCTAGATTGCCCCATGCTTGCTCTCATCCCGACAACTGAGTAGGGACCCAGGAATCTGAATGAGCTGATCGTTGTTTATGTTTGGATCAGTGAATGTCCAGACCCCTTAAGCTATAGCTGCTTTTCTGGCAGTCTTATCTGCGGAGCCCAAACTTAATGAACCATGGGAAATAGACTGTCATTCTTAGTTTGCTGCCAGGGCTTATTTTAGATTCAGAGCATATTGGTACAAGGGAGAGGTAGTGGTGTTTGCTCTTATTTTCAACCAGTGGGCTATCTGGCATCTTTTGTGCTCCTGGCTTTTTTCAGTCATAGCACGATTGTATCTGTTAGCTGTTTCTTTTGCCCAGCAGGATAATATTGAGTTCCACTGCAAGCATGGACAAGGCCTCTGGTTCTGGTCACCACCATCTTTTCAAACGTGGAACATTATGGGAAATGCTTAATGCCTGGATCTGTGTTCTGCTGAAGACTGTTTCACTGGGAAGTCTTCAGTGGGAAACTAATAAATGTTATACATTGTTATGTTCAGTTATGTCAATAAAGCCACTTACTAATAGAAAATAAACATTAAAAAAAGGTATATTTTAAAAGCAGAATTATATATGTGCGATTAACATTAAAATGGTTACCATGTTGTGGAACATTAAATAAAATCTATACATATTTCTGAATCCATAAGGTAACCTTCTACTCAATAATAGTACATGTCCTGGGATAGGATGGCAGCTTGTTTTTGACCACTTTCATAGGCACGATGTATAATCATTATTAAGGTGGCTACTGTTTATTAAGTGCTTATTATCTGCAAGCCACTATATACATGAAAACATTCATTTAATTCTGTATTGTTTTTGTTTTGCCATATTTTGAGCATACAGGTGTGGAGCATGATATAGCAAACGGTCGTCTGTGCATCATCCAGTTATAAGAGATGATTTAGTTTGTTTCACATTCTTCTTTCGTAGTATGTCAAACATTATGGATAAAATGAAAGCCACCAGTGTGCTGTTCTGTGATCCTCCCTCCTCGCTGTGGTAACAACTGTACTGCAGTTGGTGTATGTACTTCCCATCCATGTTTTCTTGGCATACTCTTCGAGAGCAGTCCCTTTATGTTACTCATGTAGTCAGCAAACACTTGTTCCATTAGGCACCTGTATGCCAGACACTGAGCTAGAAGCTAGGAATAAAATGGTATGCAAAAATGCAGGGGAAGATTCTGGGCATTAGGACTGAGGTGTTTTTGATACATTCATGCAAAGATGCCTGGGGTAGGTGGTTGGATTTCTGGGTTGTTTCCTGCTGAAACCCTTCAGTGGCTCTCCATTATCCTTAGGATAAAGTCACAACTACTTAAAATGTTTATATTCCTTTGTATCTTTCTGCTCTCTGCTGCCTCCACCTCCTTCCCTGTCCTTGCTCTAGCCAAATAATACCTGAACTGTTCTAAAAAAAAAAAAAAAAAAAAAGTGAAATGTATTACACTTAAGAGTCTATAAAATGCATACATACACACAGCTAAAACATAATAAAACATGCATGTAGCCTTCAGTTAGGGTGGGAACACTACCAAGACCACTGAAGCCCACCGTGTACCCCTTCCTGTCTTCTCCCTCTCTATTCCCCCCACAGGTACCTTCCCCGCCATCTTTTTTGTCTTTCTTTTTCCCTCTCTTATCTTAAACGTTTTTTGGTGAGTGTTCTCTGACATTGTAAATGTGGGATGTTTGCTTCTATATACATCAGCACTTCTTTAACTACTTTGTAACTGCGTATTTAATTGTTCCCCACCTCGGACCATACATATTCCAGGCCAAATTAGTATTTTGCACATGGTAGGTGTCCATATAACTTGTGAGTTGAAAATGAACTCTATCCTGTTTCTTTTCATTCTTAGCTGGTGACTTCAGTTCCTCAAGTTAATTCCTTTTATGTTAACCTTTTCCAGCCACTCAGTTGAAGCTGAATTCAGATGTCTACCCTCATACTCTTATTGGCAGAGAAGGCCTCCAAGTGGGATTCTCTATTAAAATAATTTTCCTCTGGATTGTTATTTACTGTTGGATGTAAGAAAGACTGTGGCTCATATGTAGTCTAATAATCTCAAGAGCATTGGAATTTTAGTTTATTTAAAAAACGTAAAAACTTGGTAGTGATAGTTGCACAACAAATGTGAATGCACTTAAAGCCACTGATCTCTACACTTAAAAATGGTTAAATTGGTAAATCTTGTATGTATTATGTAATGTTTTGTGTATACACACATCAAAAAACTTACAAATGTGTTTTCCTTTTGTTTACTTTTTCTGTTTCTCCTAGCCTGAGATCTTCTTTGATGTTGTCAGCCTCTCCACGTGGCAGGAAGTATTAAGTGACTCTCAACGTGAACACCTCCAGCAGTTTCTGCCTCACTTTCCTGAAGACAGTGTTGAGCAGCAGAATGAACTCATCTTAGCCCTGTTCAGTGGGGAGAACTTCCGCTTTGGAAACCCTCTGCACATTGCCCAGAAGCTTTTCCGAGGTTTGTAGCTCGGTATTCTTTCTTTGACGGGGCGGTGGATGGGCACACATTATGTGGATAGTTTTTCCTTTTCTTCTCTTTATCTTCATATACAGATACTGAGCCAGCAGAGAGCAGTTTTTTTGTAACACTTTGCTGTCTAGGCTGTGTTTTAAAAAATAAAAATGTATTGATTCATATGGAAAATACATAATATGAACTCAGCTGTGTAACCAGCACCTACATCAAAAAATAAACCATTTCCAGCATACTAGAGGTGCCCTTTATGCCTGGTCTTTAAAAATATTTTAGAAACAGCTTGCCATTTGCTTTATTGCACGTATCTGTGTTTGTATGTTTGTGTGTTTAGGTACACGTGCACTTTTTGCTGCAGAAAATGTGACACTTCACCGTCAAGCACTTCAGCATGTACGTGTCTCTTAGACACTTTCCCATATCACAGTCCTGTTACTACACTCAAGGAATTTTACATTGAGCAGATAATATCATAGGCTATGTCATGTTCAAATTTTCTAAATTTTTCCTGCAATGTCCTTTTTTCTTTTTTTTTTTTGAGATGGAATTTCGCTTTTGTTGCCCAGGCTGGAGTGTAATGGTGCCATCTTCTGTGTAATGGTGTCCTGCTTCTGGGGGAATTTGTCATTTTGTTTTCTCATGGTTAGATTGGGTTAAAGACTTTTGGTAAGAATATGATGCAGGAGATGTGGTCTTTCCCATTGCATCACCTCAAGAAACACATAGTGTCAATGTTTCCATTTTGGTAAAGCCACATTTGATCACTTAAGTGGTGTCTGCCATACCTCTTGCTTGTAAGGGTACTTTCTTTACTTTATAATTAAGAAGCAGTGTGGGATGATACTTTGGGATCATGTGATAGTCTCATTTGCCAAAAGCCTTCGTTTTACTCAGTGGTTTTTGCTTCCATGGGTGATTCTCAGTTGCATCAGTTATTATATTGGGGGTTGCAAAATGGTTTGGATTACTTTTTAAGTTCCAGTTTGCTCTCTGTACCATGGAGAGGAGCAAAAGAAGTCTCTTCCCCTCCCTTTCCAGGGTGACTTTCTTCTGGCATGAGGCCCTGAATGGGCAGCACCTCTCCTTGAGTTCTGTTAAACTCGACAACTTGACAGCTGCTAATGACCAGAGAGAGCAGGCTTATCATTTTAAATCTCATTATTGTAAGCGTTCAAAATAAAATGAGCATTCTTTCCTTTAGTGAGTTATTAGTGTACAAAGGAATTCCCCCTCTGTGGTTGACAGAGATGTGTTTCACTACAGCTGAGGGTGTGCTGTCTCCTCTGATAGAGCAGAAGTCAGGGAGACCCACTTGGCTTTAGAGGGGCTCTGTATGGGACCTTTCATAATGGTAGCACTGTTTCTTGTGTTGGCATGATTCCCCCCGAAACAGTATGGTAGTCTGGTAAGGATACAAGTGAGGAATATCAAGGCGGGACTTCCTGCCTATTCCACTCTGACCCATGCCATGTATCAGTTCTACTGTTGCTGAAGACAGTACGTCAGTGTGGCTGTTATGGTCGTCAGCCTTAAATGAGCTGTCGTTGCTTCCCAGCACGCTTTTACTTTTGGTTCTCTTTCCTGATACTCTTAAATGTTTACTTTTCCTTTAAGTTTTGTGGTACAAAGTTTACCATGTTAAACATTCATTAAATGTATTCGTTGACTGATTTATATATGGTTGTACCTCTATTTTTTTAAGATGGACACTTTAACCCCGAGGTGGTCAAGTACCGGCAGCTATGCTTCAAGTCACAGTACAAGCGCTACCTCAACTCCCAGCAGCAGTATTTCCATCGGCTGCTGAAGCAAATTCTTGCTTCCCGGAGTGTAAGTAGTACTGGCAACTGGATATAAAATGTGGGCAGTGAACTCACAGGTGTCATGACTTAAAGAAGCAATTCAGGTGCAAAATGCAAAAATTGCCACTAAGAAAAAAATGCTACCATTTAATCTATGACACATTTAAGCTGTGCCATCCTTTCTTACGATAAACTTTAAATGTGTCCTGATTTCAGAGATGTTAATACGTGAAAAAAATGTGCTTCTTAAAATTGATGAAATTATAGTAGCTTCAGTATTTACCCAGATAAACAGATGGATTTTGGATCCATCATGGGTTGTTAAGGGAAAGCAGGATTCTTGGGAATGAACGTGAAGGTGTGCACGGGCCTCTGAATGCTGTGATGGTTGGTAGCATAACAGGCCCAGTGGTCCGTGGCCTGGACCAACCTGAAAATTCTTAGAGGCAAAAGTTGTTTGGATTTTAAGTGATTCTTTAAGCTTTGGTATAGAAATACTTGGGTGTCTAGTATAAAAAAGTATTCCTGGTGGAGTACTTCAGCACTTGCGATTTTTCATCATGTAATCAATATAGATTCTTCTTCTTTGGATATATTAATATATGTGCATCTTTCTTTGTGATCTGGAGGGAGGGAGTTGGGCTTAACCCTGAAGAGAAGAAATTGTAGACGTGTAGAGTGTTCATTGTTCCATACCAGGACTTGGATGATGACGTGCACCCTCACCTGATCTCTTCCTAGGATCTGCTGGAGATGGCGCGGAGGAGCGGCCCCGCCCTTCCCCTTCCGACAGAAACGCCCTTCACCATCCCGCTCACCTGAGGAGCGTGAGTGGCGGACCCAGCAGCGCTACTTGAAGGTTTTGAGGGAAGTGAAAGAGGAGTGCGGTGACACAGCCCTGTCATCTGATGAAGAGGGTGAGTGTCCTTGGGCACTTGAGGTAGCTGGGGTATTGGATTGATACCGGCTGCTTGTCCGGTTGGAGCCAGTGGTAGCCATTTATCTCCCTAGCAGAGAAACCCTCTCAGTTGTCTGGTCTGGGGTGGATAGCGGGACTTAGAAGGCCTTGGTCTTTGGGTTGCTGAGACACTGCCATCAGATGGGGAGTGACTACATGGCCTTTTTCACCCTCATGGCCATGTGGCATTTGAGCTTAGATGAGAGCCCACTGGATAACTCCTTGCATGGCAGGGCTCTCCACAGTGGGCCTGACTGGTCCCATTTGCCACTTGAGAGAACTGTTTTCCCCTTACAGGAGAGTAGTAGTGGCTGTTGGCCTGCTGCAGTGCGATCCCAGCACTCTGTTGAAGTCTGTCTTCCTGGAACAGTCGTTAGATGGCCTAAGTGTGCTGCAGCTCTTCTGGGGAAGGGTCAGAAAGGAGTATGGCACCCTGGCCTCCATGTTGTTGGCTTAGCCTTGTTGAACCCAAATGGCCACTTACCCAATCTCCCCTATTGGAGTCCACAGCCACGTTGGATTTACAAGAACAATTTTCTTTTGAAGATCTCAGCTCATGGCTTCCGAGCTCTCCAGCGCGTTCTCCTAGTCCTGCGGTGCCCCTGAGGGTGGTGCCCACGCTTTCAACCACGGATATGAAAACCGCAGGTGAGAACTGAGCTGCCGGTGAGAACTGAGCTGCCGCCATCACCATTCTGGGACGTTCCTATCCTTTAGAGAGAGGTGGGAGCAGATTCCTACCTGCCAGGAAAACAAAGCTCCCTAGAACTAGGTGATTTTTTTTTTTTTTGGTAAAGTTTCTGTACCATTGTTTTAATATCTGGAGATAGACCTGACTTTTTTCCTTTTTTTTTTTTCTTTTTTAAATGGAGTCTCGCCCTGTCACCCAGGCTGGAGTGCAGTGGTGCGATCTCGGCTCACTGCAACTTCTGCCTCCCAGGTTCAAGCGATTCTCCTGCCTCAGCCTCCCGAGTAACTGGGACTACAAGCGTCTGCCACCATTCCCAGCTAATATTTTGTGTTAGCCAGGATGGTCTCGATCTCCTGACCTCGTGATCTGCCTGCCTCAGCCTCCAAAAGTGCTGGGATTACAGGCGTGAGTCACCGTGTCGGGCATTTTTCCTTTGTTTTAAAAATTTTCCTCAGAAGCCAATATTTTGAGCTAAAGAAAGCAGAATCTTTTTTTGTTTTGAGACAGTTTCACTCTTTTTGCCCAGGCTGGAGTGCAATGGCATGTTGTTAGTTCACCACAACCTCCACCTCTTGGTGTCAAGCTGTTCTTTTGCCTCAGCCTCCCTAGTAGCTGGGATTACAGGCATGCACCGCCACGCCTGGCTAATTTTGTATTTACTAGAGATGGGGTTTATCCATGTTGGCCAGGCTGTTTTTGAACTCCTGATCTCAGGTGATCCACTTGCCTCACCTCCCAGAGTGCTGGGATTACAGACGTGAACCACTGTGCCCGGCAGAAAGCAGAATCTTGAAACAGCAGTACGTAGGGACAGTTCAGTAAGAGGACAAAGGGATAACCAGAGTCAGGGAATTATCTAGAGTGTCTGTGAGTTTGGAGAAGAATTTTTATTCGGAATAGGAAGCAAAGAAGAATGTTAAGAACTTTAAGTGTGTTTTAGGACCAGCTGAGTCACTGAAGTCATTTATTACCAATATATGGAAAAGTGGAAGCGTTGATCCTGTGACTAAAGATTTTTGGAACTTGTAGTTCACATGCGTCAGAAGGGAAACTCAGAAATATCTTACTTTTGAATGTCATAAGTAACCAGAAAGATGTAAATTGGAGAATCATGGTAGTGAATGTGGTTTGGTTTGTTTTCTCAGATAAAATAGAACTGGGGGGACAGTGACCTGAAGATAATGTTAAAGAAGCACCACGAGAAGCGGAAACATCAGCCAGTAAGATGGGAAGGGCGTGTGGCCGTGTGGTTTTCAGCTTGATGTCTCAGGATTGGCTGTCCTGAGGGAGACATGGGGTATTACTGCCTCGTCTCTGTGCCCTCCTTACCATTGTGAGCACAGGAGCAGCTGGCGAGGCTAGCTAACGTCAACAGCGTGAGGCGTGGTGGCCTTGACTTCCCAAGGCCTGCTGAATGTAGTGTCTGCCTTAATTGTTACAGTGACACTGTCAAGTATAGGAATCATTGTCTCCACCTCAACGGTGCTTGAGAGGTTAGGGAGCCAGGAGTCGGGCCCTGGGCTTGTCCCACGTTTTACTGTTTCCATTATTCCATGCTACCAAGTTGGGGTACCTAGCATCAAGCCAGAGAGTTTAGTGGAGAAAAGGTGATACCTTTTTGGTAAGAAAAGACAGTCCTTCTAAGGCTAGGAGGTGAGATGGGAAGAACCCCACACTGGAAGTCAGTACTGAGTTCTTTCTCTTTTCTAGTTACTGTGATACTTCTCTAAACCCCATTTCCAACTTCTCTAAGCCCTATTTCCAGACTTTGTAAAACATAATACTTAACGAGACTGTTTGCAAAGCACATGAGACAAGGGATGCAGAAGAGCTTTGTAAGGAAACACTGTACGGTGGAAAGATTGGAACTGGGTTCTGTGCACCAGCATCAAGTTTTTTTAATTAGATGGGGATAGTATAGGGAAAAAATGGGTAGTTTTCTCTCTCTGTATTTTTAATTCAATGTGATTTCCCCAAATATGCCTAACATCTAATTGTTACATAAATTGGCAAAGTCACCTCAGTTTTTGCTCTTTTTTGGGCCTCTATGACCAAATTTCTGGGTATCACATCTAGGATCACCCGGACCTTTTGACAGGGGACCTGACCCTCAATGACATCATGACTCGAGTAAATGCTGGCAGGAAGGGCTCTCTCGCAGGTAATGACCGGGCCCTCCCTAGGAGCCTTCACCTCACTATGGTGTTAAGTTGCATGAGCCTATCACATGTGGCAAAAATAAATGAAACTGTGGCTGCCTTCATGCCAGTAACCTTTATTATTACCTCTTATGGGCTTACAGGTGGGAAATGCATTAAAATCAGTACAACAGATCATCAGCTCTTTAATAAATATTAAAACTAAGCTGTGTACTTGGAAGGCTGAGGCAGGAGGCTTGCTTGAGCCAGGGAGATTGAGGCTATAGTGGGCTATGATTGCAACACTGCATTCCAGCCTGGGCCCACAGAGTGAGGTCCTGTCTCAAAAAAAACCAAACAAACTGTAAATCACTCATTGAATTTGGTTTCCTTGAGTGTTTTTATTACCGAGACATTTCTGTCTTTGGTGGGCCTTGGGAAAAGAATATGCGGATAAGACCTCTGACTTCCCTGTGTAGGAGATAGATTTCTGTGACTTGTGTTACTTTTCCTTCTCAGCCTTATATGACTTGGCTATCCTTAAAAAAAAGGTTAAGGAAAAAGAAGAAAAGAAGAAGAAGAAAATAAAAACGATCAAATCAGAGGCAGATGATCTGGCTGAGCCTCTAAGCAATACTGATGGGGTTGCACCTCTCTCACAGGCCCCCTCTCCACTGGCAATTCCTTCTATCAAGGAAGAGTAAGTGACCAACAGAGACTCTGTAATTCTCAGGGTAAATAGTTAAGCTATAGGCCGTGCCCTGGCCCCTAGGGCTTATTGTAGCTGTAAGTGTGTTAGACTTGTATACCTGGAGTCCCAGGGATTCTGGGAAAATGTGTTGTTTGTTCCTTTCTTGAACTCTTTTATGACCGGTAGGAGGTTTGGAGGCCTGAACCAATCTAGGCATATGTTCTTGGTCTTTATGGTTCTTATAGTTTTCTTTCCTCATTAGGCCCCTTGAAGACCTCAAGCCTTGCCTTGGAATCAATGAAATATCTTCCAGCTTTTTTTCTCTTCTGTTAGAGATCTTGCTGCTGGAGAGTCAGGCTAGCCTTCCCATGGTAAGAGTTTTGGAAGAGTTGGATGTACATCAGAGTTTTCAAAGTGCTCAAATCCTGAGTGATCTATAGCTTGAGAAGCAGAACTCTGGGTTCCTCTCAAAGCTCTGTAGTTAACTTGCTTTGTGACTTGGACAAACTCTGGATGCATGTGCCCCAGCTTGCTGTGGCACTTCTGTGGAATTGCTGATATAGAAGAGAAGTCTGACTGGCTTCTGCCTTTGCTTTCCCTCAGCTAGAGGAGCGAGTTTTGGATTGGCAGTCATCGCCAGCCAGCTCCCCTCAACAGCTGGTTCTCTGCGGCCCCCAACTGGGCCGAGTTGGTACTACCAGCCTTACAGTATCTTGCTGGAGAAAGTCGAGGTAAGGTGCTCTTTTTTGTAGGGTCAGTATTTTCCCCCCTTTTGTCGAATTAATTCTTAGAATAAACTGCAGCTTTGCTCGTGTAATCCATTATGCCTCTGCATAATGCAGGGCCTCGAATGTTCCTGCATTTTTGATGTACTGTGGAACACTCAAAAGCTGTGTCAGAGCTCAGGGATGCTAGTTGTTAGGAGGTTAGCGCTCTTTCTGACCTGTGTGGCTTGTTGATGTCCATTTCTTACAGCTGTTCCTTCCAGTTTTTCTCCATTTGTTGAATTCAAAGAGAAAACGCAGCAGTGGAAGTTGCTTGGTAAGTAATCAGTATTACCTGCCTCTACAAGCTTCTTTGCCTTCCAGTCAATATAGTCCTGCAGATTGGTTTTAAAAAAAGCAATATTAGATCTTATTTTGCTCTGTGAAGGAATCTTTCAAGACCCTTTTTGTACTCTCAAGATGGGTTAACTCCCTTTGTTGGACAAAAGCTGAGATGGAAGGAATAGCCTTTTCTGTATGATGCAGTCTGGTGATGGCTAAATTTAAATCTGCAAGGGTATTTTTAATAGCATCAACATTTATATTAATCATAGCAATGACTTTGGATTAATTTGTAATATAAATATTTTTCTTTCCTAAAAATGGGCTTTGCTATTGAGGAGAATGTGCAACAGCCCCGAATAAGTTATTTATAAAGAACAGCGTCCTTATTTTTAAGTTTATAAAGCTCACTTAGTGTGTAAATTGTCATAACAAGCATCTGAAGTCACATGGAGGCTGTTACCTGGTGATGATGACAAGAGAGAAATCCAGTGTTGATTTCCTACTGAAATTGATAAATCTTTCTCTGTGCTTTCTGAGTGGTCTGTGGAGGGGTGTATGGAGAGCAGTTTATGAAAACAGTAGACCCATTCATTCATTGTTTATTACATTTATTCAGCTTCCAGGTGTCAGGCACTATTCGTTAGGTGCTTGGGAAACCATGGCTTCTGAGACAGTGCGCTCCTCTCATGGGGCCTAAGGTCTGTTTGGGGAACAAATACTCATTTACATTAGATGACAAACTGATGCTTTCTGTAAAGGAAAAGTAACAGAGAGGGTGGGAGTTTATTACAATAGGAAACGATGTACTTTGCAGAGTTGGGAGGACCTTCCTGAGGAAGCAGCATCTGAGCAGAGCTGTGTGATGAATAGGACCAAGCCAGGCAGGCAGAAGGGAGGCAGCAGCATTTGAGGTGGAGGAGGTGGAACCTTTTCATGGGGAAGATTTGATCTAAAACAGTCACACAACCCACAGGCTGTGAGAGCTGATGGTAATTTAGACACGGGGAGAGAGGATGGATACGTTTGAGAAAGATTTAGTTGGACTTGGTTATGGCTTGGCTGTGGGGGAGTGAGGGAGAATGGTGTGAGGCATGGCTCCTGCTAGATTTGTAGCTGGTGGAGGAAGATGCTGTTCGTGCAGGAGCAGCTGTAGAGGACGGGACTTGGAAGTTGGAAATCCTGAGTTTAGTTTGTTTTATTTCTTTCTTTCTTGAGAGAGAGAGTCTTGCTGTGTCCCCCATGCTGGAGTGCAGTGGCACGATCTCGGCTCACTGCAACCTCTGCCTCCTTGGACTCAATCGATTCTCCTGCCTCAGCCTCCTAAGTAGCTGGGACCGCAGGCGCATGCCACGACACCTGGCTAATTTTTGTATTTTTAGTAGAGATGGGGTTTCCCATGTTGCCCAGGTTGGTCTTGAACTCTTGAGCTCAGGTAATTCACCTGCCTCGGCCTCCCAAAGTGCTGGGATTACAGGTGTGAGCCACCGCTTCCAGCCTGAGTTTAGTTTTAGAGCTGCCTTTGAGGTATTTCAGTGGAGTTGTTGAATAGTAGGATGTGTGGGTTTAGAATTCAGACCAGAAAGTTAAGGGGGAGAGTGTTGGCATGTGTGCGGTGCAGGGCACAGATGGTTCTGTGACCTGGGGAGGAAGCACAGAGTGAGGAGAGAGGGCCGAGGAGGGCTCTTCATGGCAGAGGGGCTGAGTGAGAGTCTGTGGTTGGGAGGTGACTGCAGAGGTGGGGGAAGCCTGGGACAGGGTTTTCCTGAGTCTTGAAAGCCGGGAGACAGGAGTGCCTGAGAAGTGGGGAGTGGTCATTTGCCTCCATACTTCCTAAAAGGTTCAGTAAGATAAAGACTAAAGATTTGTGAACATGGAGGAAGTTGTGAATTTTTCAGTGAGCGTGATTCCCTAGTGGAATGGTGGAGGTGAAGCCGCTGTGAGCTGAAGGTGATGATGGTAGCTGACTGCAGGCACCATCCACCCCTCCCCCGCCATCAGGCTGTGGGCTGCAGTAGCCATGGAGGGAGCACGTATACGTGGGCTTGGCAGACTGTTTCTTGTAAGGCAGATAATAAGCTTTTGAAGCTTGTGGGGCAGATGCTTTATTTGAAGCTATCTGCCATTGTTGAGAGCTTTCTGCAAATGGTGGTATTGTGTATTGACTATGAAAACAAAGATAAACAGCCTCTGTAAGAAGGGTACCTGTATTCATTACATAAGCAGACCTGGCCGATGATGGTCCTGTGGCTTCTAGCCTGGGTAGGAGACACAGGTGCCATCAGTGTCTCAGACAGTCTGAACAGAGTAACTTGAGAGGAGGGCACAGGACACAGGGCTTATCTCTTTCTAGGCGGGTCATGGGAAGTCAAGCTTTTGTCTGCCCCAGGATCTTCACTGCTATGCTAGTGAATAGAATTCGTCTGTGCCCCACTATCCAGAAGCCTTTCTTACCTACAAAAACAGAATAATTCCCTTGGTATAAGCTCTCATTACATCCTTTGTGATGGCCTACCACTTTTGAATTTATTTGATGTGTGCTCTTTCCTCACTTGACTGTAAACTGCATGAGAGTGGAGACTGAATTCACTGAGTAACCTTAGCCTCATATGCAATGCCTGGCACAGTGTGAACTTGGTGAATGCCTACGGAGTGAATGATTTGATTAGATGGCATCTAAGAATAGTGTTCCAGGCTGACTTCCACCAGCTGGAAGGCAGTGGATGTGCGAAGGATCGTTGCTGCAGCTCCTGATATAATCTCTCTGTGGTGTAGATACAGCTAGTAAAGAGAAAGCAGGATTCTCAATAATACCTTAGACCTTCTGATTTTTTGTCTCTTTATTCCTCTAATAGGTCAGTCCCAAGATAATGAAAAGGAATTAGCTGCCCTCTTCCAGCTATGGCTAGAGACCAAAGATCAGGCCTTCTGTAAGGTATGGGTTTTAAAATACCAGATCCTTCTCATTAGGTTTTCAGAGCTCTTAAGTTTGCCCAATTTCTTTAGTCCATTTACCTGTCAACATTTTTTTTTTTTTTCCTCCAGCAAGAAAATGAAGACAGCTCAGATGCCACAACACCTGTCCCTCGGGTGTGAGTACCATACTGTAGTGGTGGGTGGTGTCCTGGGAACCTGTAGTTCAGATACTGCCTTGGTTGTACTGATACTTCTTGCTATGCTAGAGCTGTAATGGGCTTCAGAGCTCCGAGGAGTCCACTGGTTCTTCCTGACTCGGCATACTGAGGAAGGCCACACCCCCTGAGTGAGCGGTACTCCCTGTGGAAGGGGCTTAGGTGGAGAGAGGAGCTGGGGTGAGAGCCTCTGAGGGGCATATGATCTGCCTTGTGGGTGGACACTTTTTTAATGTGTACGCTTTTCTCGGCTCCTGCTTGAGAATTACTCGTCCAAGCCACCTTTCTCAGTCCAATAAATGGAAGCATGACATTAAGTGACTTGCTGAAGGTTAGCGGCAGGACCCCAGCTAGAACTTAGATCACTTGATTCTCAGTCCTATGTAGGCTCTTTATATCTCATTGTCCTGTGTTTCTGTTTCTGTCCTGGCATGGTTCTGTAGTTTTCTGACACTAGCACAGAGGCCCAGTCTAAGTGGCAGAACTGTTGCTTCAAGCCCTGGGTACTTTCCCTGGAAGTAGATAAACAACCCTTATCTAACACACCTGAAGCACTTTGTTCCTCTAAGGCCGAATTGTTTGTTGCAGTTAGAATGGACGTACTTAGCAGCAGTATTGAAAACAGTAGGTAAAGATGTCAGCCTGTTTACCATCTACCCAGTACCTTTCTGGATTTCTAAGAAGTGATTTTGGAAATACCAACAGGAGTTACTTTATAGGAGCTGGAAAGAGTTGAGTGCTTACGGAGGGACATCTTTCCATGTCACAGTGGGAACGGTTCTGAAGCAGGGGCAATGGATCTGACACACATGCCAGCTCTCAGTGTTGATACAGAATTCTTTATATTCCAGAAGAACTGACTATGTGGTGCGGCCCAGCACAGGGGAGGAGAAACGAGTTTTTCAGGAGCAGGTAAGAAGTACCTAAGAGCAGTGTAAGTCTCTGCCTCTGTGAGCCATGCAGAGAGAAGTTCTGAGCCTGACTCTCCTGCATCCTCCTTCTTGCAGGAAACTCATACCGTCCCCCTTAGACCTTCTGTTGGCTGGGATTGCGTGTTGGGGGTGAAACAGTGTGGGGAAAGGGTGTAAGAAATAGTTGGATGATCTTGTCTTCCAGGTAGCTAAGTGCCTTTGTATTACCTCCTTGACCCTCTGCTCAGTGACTGGCTCTGAAAACCATCCTTTTCCTACTGTGGTTGGCTAAGGAATCACTTGTTTCCTTCCTGTTGTAATTGTTCCATGTGGATCTGCTTATATTGCAAGGAAGCCTGAGAGAGAACCCCAATAATTCTGACCTAGGAGCCTTGTCCCTTGTCTCTTGGTAGGAGCGTTACAGGTATAGCCAACCCCATAAGGCGTTCACCTTTCGCATGCACGGCTTTGAGTCTGTGGTGGGGCCAGTGAAGGGCGTGTTTGACAAGGAGACCTCGCTCAACAAGGCTCGGGAACACTCCCTGCTGCGCTCTGACCGGCCTGCCTACGTCACCATTCTGTCTCTTGGTAGGTGGCACGTGTTGATTATGACAGATCCCTTTCTTCACCCCACAGCTTTTCTCTAGTCACATCTGAACTCTGTCCTCCCTTTACCCCTCCACCCAGGGAAGGTTTTGAGACAGGCATAGTGTTTCTAAGCATTGGTGTTTGGAGCCTGAAGGAAAATCTTCAGCTCCCAATCTTCTTCCTGAAGTCTGGGCTCAAATTGATGTTTACTTAGGAGTTGCTCCCAGACCAGCTGAAGAAGTTAAATATAGGAATTTGCTTCCTCCAGGCTATGCTTCATTTAACAGTGAGGGTTCTTACCTTTTTGAATGCCAGGAATCCCTTTGGCACTCTGGGGAACTTGTGAACCCCCTTCTCAGAATTACACTTTATTTTTTTTTTGAGACAGAGTTTCTCTCTTGTTGCCTAGGCGGGAGTGCAATGGTGCGATCTCGGCTCACTGCAACCTCCGCCTCCAGGGTTCAACTGATTCTCCTGCCTTAGGCTCCCAAGAAGCTGGGATTACAGGCAGGCACCACCATGCCCAGATAATTTTGTATTTTTAGTAGAGACAGGGTTTCTTCATGTTGGTCAGGCTGTCTTGAACTCCCAACCTCAGGTGATGATCTGCCCGCCTTGGCCTCCCAAAGTGCTGGGATTACAGGCATGAGCCACCATCTGGCCAGAATTATGCTTTTAAATGCATAAAGTAAAATATAGTTACAAAAGAAACCAGTTGTTTTGCAATAGTTATCAAAATGTTAAAACAAATTTATGGTGCAGAAATATGTGTTGTTGTTATGATGTTATATGACAAGATCTAGCAGCAGGTCTGATATTTTTGCAATTTCCAAGTAGTGATGAGTATAAATGATATCCTTAGCTGTCTGCAGTAGCTGCATATGAAAATGTCTGATTCCTGTTACACATCACAGCACTGCCAGTATGTGGTTTGTTCCCTTTGTTCATAGTTGAAAGAAATGCTTAGTTTCAGTTTAAGATGTAATTTTGCTTCCCACCTGAGTTCAGGGTCCCTCTGAATTCTAAGGTGTCACCTAAAAGTGACTCTTATAGGGGCTGGGCATGGTGGCTCATGTATGTAATCCCAGCATTTTGGGAGGCCAACGCAGGCGGATCACCTGAGCTCAGGAGTTCAAGGCCAGCCTGGTCAACATGGTGAAATGCTGTCCCTACTAAAAATACAAAAATTAGCCAGACATGGTGGTGCATGGCTGTAATCTCAGCTGCTTGGGAGGCTGAGGCAGGAGAATCACTTGAACCTGGGAGGTGGAGGTTGCAGTGAGCTGAGATCATGCCCTTGTACTTCAGCCTGGGGGACGAGTGAAACTGTCTCAAAAAAATGTATATAGGAAACTCCAGTGGGTGAGCTGCCAGCTCACTGCAGGGCAGAGTGCACCTATCTGGAGTCAGTGGAGGTAGGGGAGCAGGAATCCCAGGGAGCTTTGCCCACTGAAGTTGGTCGGGAAGGTTGTACCTCTGTAGGAACCCTGCCTGACTAGTGGACTGTGTGCTTTCGCATGTCATCAGTTCGGGACGCTGCGGCTCGACTGCCTAATGGAGAAGGTACACGGGCAGAGATCTGTGAACTGCTTAAGGATTCCCAGTTTCTTGCACCAGATGTCACAAGCACTCAGGTAGGATGGAGAGGAGATTACTTTTGCTTTGTTTCAGAATGGATTTGTGAAAACTTATTAGGAAATATAACAAATTTAAAAAAATCTGAATGAAGTGAGAAAAGATATCTTGAAAAATGCGTAGTGATCAAAACCCTTGCTGTTAGTGAAACACAAATATTGGCTCTAGGCTTTCTTTTAGCTTATGATAAAGGGCGGCTGGTCACTTACTTCACACTATCCTTACAGTAAAAATAGATCAATATCTCTGTAGTCTTACAGCATTTATTGTTTTGGCAAACGATTTGGTGATCTATTGGTAATACGCAGCCAGGCTGAGATAGGATCTGTGTATCAGCTCTGATTTAGATCTAATGACTTTTTTTTCCCTAGAGTCCAAATAACTTCTGTTCTCCGAGCTTGACTTTTTTCTTATTTCCCTCTGTCTGATTTGTAGGTAAATACGGTAGTGAGTGGTGCACTGGATCGGCTGCATTATGAAAAAGATCCTTGTGTGAAATATGACATTGGACGAAAGCTGTGGATCTACCTGCATCGTGACCGGAGCGAAGAAGAGTTTGGTGTGTGAGAACTCTGGGCACTGTGTCCAACTAGACTGGGGATACTTTTTGACTTTCTGCCCCAATTCCATTATTCTCTTCATTGGCAGATAGGTAGGACAGGATTGTAGAGGCAGGATTCAGTCCACCAGCGAGGTGCTGGTTTTTAACAAAGCCCCCTCTTTTTAGTTTGCTAAGATTAAACTCTGGCTGAAGCTTACCCGTCTTGTTCACAGAGCGGATTCACCAAGCACAGGCAGCTGCAGCTAAAGCCAGAAAAGCCCTTCAGCAAAAACCCAAGCCACCATCCAAGGTGGTAAGTGACCTCAGAAGAGTGTCTGCCTTAGGGATTCTGGATGGAGGCAACTAAGAGTAGCTGGTCAGCTTTCACTCCCGGCATCAGGAGCTGCAGGGGCATCCCTTTTTTTACGGGGATCTTCACGACACCTGCAGGTGAGTTTTCTTGGTCTTCCATTCTAGAAGTCCAGTAGCAAGGAGAGCTCCATGAAGGTCCTTAGCGGTGGCCCTTCTGAGCAGAGCCAGATGAGCCTCAGTGACTCCAGTATGCCACCCACCCCAGTCACACCTGTAACCCCCACCACACCGGCATTGCCTGCCACTCCCATCTCCCCCTCCACCTGTATCGGCGGTGAGCAAAAGCGGCCCTACCACAGTCTCAGAACCAGCTAAGTCTAGCTCAGGGTAAGCTCCTCCTTTTCTTCTCCAGCTTTTTCCTTCTAGAGTCCTTTTGTATGTATGTCCTAAGTTTTTGTTTTTTGTCTTTCCCCGATGTTCCTCATAGTGTTCTTCTAGTGTCTTCACCAACAATGCCACATCTGGGAACAATGCTTTCCCCCAGCTTCCAGCCAGACTACACCCAGTTCTCAGGCTGCTGCCCGGGTTGTGAGCCACTCTGGCTCTGCCGGACTCTCCCAGGTGCGAGTGGTGGCCCAGCCTAGCCTTCCTGCTGTTCCTCAGCAGTCGGCAGGGCCAGCACAGACACTGCCACAGATGCCAGTAGGACCGCAGATCCGCGTTCCAGCCACCGCGACACAGACCAAAGTAGTGCCCCAGGTAAGCAGGGAAGCTGCGGCCATAGGGAAGCAGGGATGGCAGACCCAGAGGTGGGCTGATAAGTCAAATGGGCAGAGTCTGGCTAAGGACTGGGGAGCTGTAGATTATTGCTACTGGTGATGACATTCGTCAGAACAAGCCACTTAATGTTCAAAGCTGTGTAAGCATTTTTAGATAGTGTGTTTATGTGTTGGGAATCAGATCTTCAGAGCAGCTGAGTGATTTCCCCAGGACCCTAACCTCAGGATCTTGGTAGAGGTGGATTGTAAATTCGGACCTTGTGAGTCTACATCTCAGGCTCCTTCTGTGTGCCTGTAGTCTTAGCCACATCACAAACTAGTTGTGCGAGTTGCGAGAAGACTTGCATTCTCTTTGTCTCAGTTTCCTTTGCTATAAAGGGGTAAAATAGTATTTGTCTTCAGTATGTAGGAATAAAATGAGATGTTATATGTAAAAGCATTCTGAAAATTTAGATGTTGTATACAAATAAGACATTTACAGTGTCCATTTTAGAGAGTGGTGTGCCTGAAGTACTGTGGGATTAGAAGCACTTGGAAAGGAATGCTTCCTGGGTGTGATGTGGGCGACTGTGCTTAGAGTGCTGGTCTGCATCTTAGTGTCTAATTAAGCTCTCGGCCTCATGCCCTGAACTAGACAGTAATGGCCACTGTGCCAGTCAAAGCACAGACTACGGCAGCCACTGTGCAGCGGCCTGGACCTGGGCAGACAGGGCTCACGGTGACAAGTCTCCCTGCTACAGCCAGCCCTGTGAGTAAGCCGGCCACGAGTTCTCCTGGGACCTCTGCTCCCAGTGCCTCCACAGCTGCTGTCATTCAAAACGTCGCAGGACAGAACATCATCAAGCAGGTAGGTGAGGCTCTTTCCAGGTGGATCTCAGTCCTTCATCCTAGAGCAGGGACCACTAGAGCTGGAGGTTCTTGGCCAGACTGTGTGCCCATGGGAAGATTTGTCATCTTTGACTTGCAGCTTATAGGTACTTAGGCATGAGTTCCCACCAAAGGCAGTGCAGCCTTCATAGCTGCTGAAGAGATTTCTTCTGTTTATTTCCATTTAATTCAGCATTTAGTAGTTGAGTTTGTAGATTTAGAGTAGACTATCCATGAATTTATTTAAATTCCCATGGCCGTATTTTATTGGCTTCTCAGTTTACCACTCATAAAAGTAGAATATGCTTGTACTTTCTTGGTTGTGAATATAAAAGAATAATCATCCAACTTCAAAGAATTGTTAAGCAGTATAGCAACTAATATTGATAGGAGTGCCTCCTGTGTGCCTGCACTGCGTTAAGCATTTTATGCCTGTTAATAGTCTCATCTTCTTAGCTCTGTGGGGTAGACACTCTCATTATGTACAGATGAAGAAATGGAACCTCATAACGAAAAAGCAACATTTTTTTTTTTAAATGGACCCATATAACGATAAAGCAAATATTAAGCCAGACACTATCCTAAGTATTGGGGATTTAGTGGTATGTTACACAGACTAAGTCCTTGCCCTCATGGAACTCATATTTTCATAGAGCTAAGAGACAAGTACCTCAGTGTCAGATAGTATGAAATGCTATGCAAATATATAGACAGGCTAAGGGGTGGAGACCAGTAGGAGTGTGTTATTTTACCTGGGGTGCTTGGAGAAGGCCTCTCTGGGCAGATGACTTTTCAAAGAGATGAATGAGATTAGAGCGTGCCATGTAGTGATGATGGGAGATAAAACATTCCAGGCCTAGGAATGGCAAGTGCACATGTTTCGTGTCAGGAATATGATTGAGGAATGAGAGGGAAATCACTGTGGCTGAAGCGTTGTGAATAAGTGTGAGGGTGTTAGCAGATGAGGATGGAAGAGGTTGTCAGTGGTTAGATTATGTGGGACTTTGAGGTTAATTTAAATGTGGGGGGGAACCACTGGAAGATAGTGAGCAAGGGTGACTTGATCTGGTTTGCATTTAAAGAAACATCCAGCTGCTGGATAGAATGAACAGTGGGGGACAAGAATGGAGACGGGGGAACCCATGTAGGAGGCAGTGGCAGTCGTCCAGGTGAGAGGTAAGGCTGGCGTAGATTGGAGTGACTGTTTATCGGAGGTGGAGGGGAATGGTATGGTAGGGTCTGGATGTGGTTGAAGGGAGAGCCAGTGGAGTTTGCTGGTGGCTTGAGTAGGGGTCTGAGAGGAGGAAGCTGAGATTTACCCCATCCATGGCTTTGGCTTGGGTGCCTGGATAGATGGTAGCATCATTTACTGAAGTAGAAGAAAATTGAGATATGGAGACTGCAAGACAGAGAAAAGTGTGGTCGGGAAGGAGGGAGCAGCACCTGTGTGAGATGTAATGGCAGCGTGAGATGAGACTTGGTGGATCAGGATGATTCATGGGCTTGACTGAGCCAGTGGATTGTGACTTCTGGGAAATGGGTTCAAAAGAGAAGGTAAGCTGGGTGCATGGTTCCCTCCTGTAATCCCAGCAATGGGAGGTCGAGGCAGGCAGATCACCTGAGGTCAGGAGTTCGAGACCAGCCCGACCAACATGGAGAAACGCCATCTTTACTAAAAATACAAAATTAGCCGGGTGTGGTGGCGCATGCCTGTAATCCCAACTACTCGGCAGGTTGAGGCGGGGGAATTGCTTGAACCCAGGAGACAGAGGTTGCAGTGAGCCGAGATCGTGCCATTGCACTTCAGCCTGGGCAACAAGAGTGAAACTCTGTCTCAAAAAAAAAAAAAGAGGAGAGAAGGTAAGGTGAGGAAGTGGAGACAGTGAGTACAGTTGGCCTCTTTATCCGTGGGTTCCACATTCTCAGATTAGCTAACCATGGATTATTTGGAAAAAAAACCCTAATAAAAAATAGCAATACAGGTTAAAAAAAACAATACAGTGTAGAAGCCGTTTACACAGGAATTACAATGTATTAGATATTGTAAGTAATCTAGAGATGATTTTAACTACACGGGAGCTTGTTTGTAGGTTATTTGGAGATAGTGCATTTTGTGTAAGGGCCTTGAGCATCTGTGGATGTTCGTATCTACCTGGGGGCATCCCTCGCACATACCAAGGGGTGACTGTATAGGTAATTTTTAGAGGAATTTTGCTTCTGAAGAGAGCAGAGAACTGAAGTTGAGTGTGGAGTGGATTAGGTGGAGGGAGATGTAGAGTTAGCCAGGATTGGTGGTTTTTTAGGATGGGAAGTATTACAGCATGTTTGCATTCTGATGGCCGTGGTCCAGTAGAAGAGAGAAAATTGATGACACCACAGAGAGAGAAAGTCCCTGAATAAGACGAAAAGGCTTGCATCTGTTACACATGAGGGAATTGGCTCAGGAGGTGGGAAGCAAGGCTCAGTGGTACACCTGTAGTCCCAGCTACTCAGGAGACTAAGGCAGGAGGAACATTTAAGCCCAGGAGTTCGAGGCTGCAGTGAGCTCTGATTGTCCCACTGCACTCCAGCCTAGGTGACATAGCAAGACTCCGTCTCGGAAAGTCCTTTTCTAGGTTATAGATGTGTACAGAGGTATTGATCAGTAAAATAATAGATCTTGGATTTACTTTAAAATTCTAATTCCTCCCTCCCCCCCCCCAGCACAGGGAGGAGGGATAGCTAAAACAAAGTATTAATTTTTGAAGCTGAGTGAAAGGGCATAAGGGTTTGTTATACTGTTCTTTACTTCTGTGAATGTTTGTAAAATAAAAAGTTAAAGGCTGGGCGCGGTGGCTCACGCCTGTAATCCAAGACTTTGGAGGCCAAGGCGGGCGGATCATTGAGGTTGGGAGTTCAAGACCAGCCTGACCAACATGGTGAAACCCCGTCTTAAAAAAAAATAAAAAAAAATAAAAAAAATAAAAAAAAAAAAAAAAAAAAATTAAAAAAAAAAAAAAGTTAAAAAAATACAAAACATCTACCCATGAAATGAAAGTTGGTCTAATTGAATTTTGTAACTGGTTTACTCCTGTGAATCCCTCAGCAGTGCCGCTTCTCCCATCCAGGTGGCAATCACTGGGCAGCTTGGTGTGAAGCCCCAGACAGGCAACAGCATTCCACTCACAGCCACTAACTTCCGCATCCAGGGTAAGGATGTATTGCGTCTGCCACCCTCTTCCATCACCACAGATGCCAAGGGCCAGACGGTTCTGCGAATCACTCCGGACATGATGGCCACATTGGCCAAGTCCCAGGTTACCACAGTCAAATTGACCCAGGACCTCTTCGGGACAGGAGGCAACACTACAGGCAAAGGCATCTCTGCCACCTTACACGTCACTTCCAATCCAGTCCATGCAGCTGATAGCCCTGCCAAGGCCAGTTCAGCCAGTGCCCCTTCATCCACTCCAACAGGTACCACTGTGGTCAAAGTGACTCCTGACCTCAAGCCAACAGAAGCCTCAAGTTCAGCTTTTCGCTTGATGCCAGCTCTGGGTGTGAGTGTGGCTGACCAGAAGGGAAAAGCACAGTGGCCTCTTCAGAAGCAAAACCAGCTGCCACCATCCGCATCGTGCAGGGACTGGGAGTGATGCCTCCCAAAGCAGGCCAGACCATCACTGTTGCAACCCACGCCAAGCAAGGAGCCTCAGTAGCCAGTGGGTCTGGCACTGTCCATACTTCAGCAGTGTCCTTGTCCAGTATGAATGCTGCCGTGTCCAAGACTGTAGCTGTGGCTTCTGGGGCTGCAAGCACCCCCATCAGCATCGGCACAGGCGCCCCCACTGTGCGGCAGGTTCCTGTCAGCACCACGGTTGTGTCCACGTCCCAGGCTGTGAGTAACTAGCGGTAAAGCATAGGCCTTCTTTTTAGGAAACTTACTCAAGGCTCTTAACTGCCCATCACTTGAGAGACTCCCTAAAAACAAGGAAACTGCTAAATTTTAGGAGTGGAAATTAGACGCCCTGTTGATATCACCTCATTTACCCCAAATAGATTTATTTACTGATAGACTTTTGTTTTCCCTTGAAACACAATTTATTAAAGTGTAGTACATGCATACATTCTTTTTTTTTTTTATTGAGATGGAGTCTTGCTCTGTCATCGGGCTGGAGTGCAGTGGCACGATCCTGGCTCACTGCAACCTTCGTCTCCCAGTTCAAGTGATTCCCCTGCCTCAGCCTGCTGAGTAGCTGGGACTACAGGCACACACCACTATGCCAGCTAATTTTTTTGCATTTTAGTAGAGGCAGGGTTTCACCATGTTGGCCAGAATAGTCTCAATCTCCGGACCTCGTGATCCACATGCCTCGGCCTCCCAGAGTGGTGCTGGGATTACAGGTGTGAGCCACTGCGCCCAGCCCATTCTTTTCAAATAGTAAAGAACAGTGCAGACGAAGTAAAACTTGACCGTGTTCCAATTCTTCTGTCATGAACACTAATTGCTGTTGGTAGTTTGGCATTTATCTTTCTAAGTCCTTTTCTTGAGCATTTTCATACACGTACATGTAGTTTGAAAAACACTCATGAGAGAGACGTTATATATTCTCCGATTTATTTTATTTATTTTTTTAGAAATGCCTTGATGATCATTCTAGGCTATACACAGATATTGACTGGGGACTTTTTAATGTATCATAGTAACTGATAGAAGGTACTCTACTAAAGAATGCGTTTCCACTCAGCCACTCTGTGGCAAATGTTCCTGTGCTTATGTGTGAACGTGCGTGATGTTTCTGAAGTGGAGAGTTCTAGCACGCACCATGGAGGTGCACACATGGAGAACTGTGATACTCCAGTTGTGCCGCCTGAGAGGCCATAGACACATGCGCTCCTATCAGCAAGCCTCCTGTTTCCCCTAGACCTTAACCAGTGCTGATACCACGTCTTTTTAACCTCACGTACGTGTCTTACTGGTGAAAAGGGGGTTCTTTTTTAATTTCATTTCCCTGATGTGAGCGAAGTTGAGTATTCATTCATTTGGAGGCTGGCATGTGCTCCCTGGTGAGTAGATCTTTGCCACTTTTCTTTTGAGGTATTTGGCATTTTCATATTGTTTGAGGTAGCTTTTTATAACATCCAGAAGATGCAGAATCTGTGGATGTGAATTCTTTATATACATAGAAAATATTTTTTTCCAGTCTGTCATCTTTTAACCTTGCATATGGAGTCTTTTGCTGTACAGGTATTTATAACTTTATCTCATTAGATCTATCAGCATTTTCTTTAATGGTTTCTAGGTTTTGCGTCTGTGCCTTCCTTACCCCCAGGGTTATAAAATGTTAACCTTTATTTTCATAAAATATCTTGAGTTTTAAAAAAAGTATTTGTTAATGCATTTGAAATATATCTTTGTGAATAGGATGAAGTAAAAATCTCATTTCCTAGTTTCCAAATTTGCCAAAATAACTATTACTTTCCCCCACTAGCTTGAAAGTCTAAATTATCATAAATCAAATCCACATATCCACACGGGTGTTGGTGGATGCATGTGGGTTTACTCTTTAACCTCTTGGTAAGGAGCATTGTTCAGAAGAGGGGCGTGTACGGACAGTATAAAATACAGTTTCACTTTACTGAGCAAGCTATGGAGGGAAACGTTCATAAATTGGGATAAAAGCCAGAGCAATGAAGGAGAATGTAAGCATAAGTCAAACGAACACCCAAAACAGATAACCCCAACAAAGTGTGGTTAAAAAAGAAATAGTTGGTCAGGTGCAGTGGCTCACACCTGTAATCCCAGCACTTTGGGAGGCCGAGGTGGCCAGATTGCCAGGTTAGGAGTTCGAGACCAGCCTGGCCAACATGGTGAAACCTGTCTCTACCAAAAATGCAAAAATTAGCCGGGCATGTTGGCAGGCGCCTGTAATCCCAGCTACTCAGGAGGCTGAGGCAGGAGAATCGCTTAAACCCAGGAGGCAGAAGTTGTAGTCAGCTGAGATCGTTCCAGCCTGGGTGGCAGAGTGAGACTTCATCTTAAAAAAAAAAAAAATAGTTACTTAGGTTTCTGCATCATAGGAAGCGGGGAAACTGCACTTACGTGATCCACTTCTGCTTTTGTTGAATCCTTCTAACATAGGAAGGTCCTATCAAGTGTCTTCTGTCCTGTTATAATCAACCTGGGTAGATGCAACTGGAGAGCAATTGGTGGTGCTTTTTCCCCCCGTCTAGTCAGCTTGGTTTTTTTTTTTGTTGTTTGTTTGTTTTTTTGAGATGGAGTCTTGCTCTGTCACCAGACTGGAGTACAGTGGCATGATCTCGGCTCACTGCAACCCCTGCCTCCTGTGTTCAAGCAATTCTCCTGCCTTAGCCTCCTGAGTAGCTGGGACTGCAGGCGAGCACCACATCCCACTACTTTTTGTATTTTTAGTAGAGACAGGGTTTCAGTCTCTTAACCTCGTGATCCACCTGCCTCAGCCTCCCAAAGTGCTGGGATTACGGGCATGAACCACTGCGCCTGGCCCCACTCAGCTTTTTAGATAGTTTCTGAAGGGATCATTCTAGTCGGTGTACTGGTTTGAGATGTTTTAAGCAACAAAGGCATTTTGAGGAAGAAAAAAACCATGAGTAAATGTATCTGGAGGTACTATCTCAAGGTACTCTGTTGCCTGTCGCCCTCTTTGCATGCTTTTTAACAGGCTCCAGGCTGTGAGTGAGCCCATGGAGGTGGGCGTGGGGACCTGCAGGGCAGTTTTGCAGCTGGTTGCCCGTCTCTTTAGAGTTAGCCTGCCTCTGCGGAATGCCTATGCCCTCTCCCAGCATCCTGTCAGCTAACCCTCTTCAATTGTTTTTTAAAACTCAGATTTAATGTACATAAGATTTTACTTCATATAAATTTTATTACCAGTCAAGCATTAAAACCAAGGCAGTCTAAAACAGGTAATGCAGTGACCTATCTTAACCATCCTGACGTCCCATTCTGAAGGCCCTCTAGGCCTTCTCAGTCTCTAAAAAAATTCTTCTGAGGCTTTATAAGCTTGAGAGTTGGACTTTTCACTTGATTGAGTTTACTGTTAGTGTCCCCTAGCTAACCTCTCTTATCTCCGGGAGAAATGGAAAGCACCAGAGAGTGTGACCTCTGTCTAATCTAGCACGCCCTGCTGTTTGTTCCCCACCAGTGGCCCTGCACTCCAGTGAGTAGTTGTGCACTCTCAGTATTAACTCTTGAGCTCCTCTGTCCTTCCTCAAATTTATTTCACCAAATAGTGATTGTGTGCCCAGTACTGTGCCATGTACTGAGGGATACAGAGATAAGCCTCTGTCCTCCAAGGAACTCAGAATCTAGGACTGTGCTAAAGTGAGCACACACCTGCCTTTGTGATTTAGATGCAGATAGTTAGGGTTGCTGCTGTTTTGGTAGCTTGAAAAAGAATGATAAAAGATCAGATTTCACCTGACTATGGTATGTAAGTAGTTTCGTTAGGGCTCTCTTGGGCCCAAACCTCAGGATTCTTGAGACTCTGGTGGATACTCGGGATGACAGCATCTGTAGTGCTTGCTCCTCAGTTCCTGATGCCTTGGAGGTGACACTTACTGGTTTTCCTTTCCTCCTGTCTTAAAAACCTGACTGCCTTTTCTTTCTAGGGGAAGTTGCCTACACGGATCACAGTTCCCCTCTCTGTGATCAGTCAGCCAATGAAAGGCAAGAGTGTGGTCACAGCCCCTATCATCAAAGGCAACCTTGGAGCCAAGTAAGTACTGTGTCATGGTGAAGGAACCAGTTTGGGGGTGGAGGTGGCAGGCAGGGCTTACCAGTCCTTGTCACCAAATGGCAAAGTGGCTGGTCTTTCTGGAGTCCTCCTTTGACACCTCTCCTTTGCTGTGCTCATCAACAGTATTTTTAGAGCACCTAGTATTGTTTCAGGTGCAGTGATTAAAACAAATGAAAATCCATGCCGTTCTCCAAACATACATTGTAAAGGAAAGAGAGAAATAATAAAGCAGCATGTACATACTGGAGAGAAAAGGGAGTGGGAAGTGCTAGGATGGGGCTCAGGTAGGTGTGAGGAAAGCCTCCCTTTGACATTTGAGCTCTGAACCCAAACAGTTCAGGGACTGAAGGCTACCTGTGATCTTGATTTAAACAGGGATAAAGGGCACAATGAAATCAGTCTGGCCATCTCAGGGTGGCTTGTGAGATGTAGGTATTAGTGGGAGAGTTTCTTGCAGAAGTACACACCTCTCTGGGACCCTGTCCATTATTCCTGCTGGTCAGGGCCAGGAGCCAGGGGCCGTTTTATCCAGAAGCCACCTTTTATCCAGAGCACTGGCGGCTTCTGGGATTACTGTCTTCTCCTGCCATCGGAAGTGGAGAAACTGGAAGAAAGGTGGTCTCAGCAGTTGGTTTCCATTTCAGTCTGAAATGCTGGGATTTTCACAGACACAGACCTCCCTGTTGTCCTTCAATGCATGGCTTAAATCTGGGCCAGAAATACCCGCCGATATCCTCATACCTCACTCCTGTTTTCCCTCCACAGCCTCAGTGGGTTGGGCCGAAACATCATCCTCACAACTATGCCAGCGGGCACTAAGCTCATTGCTGGCAATAAGCCTGTTAGTTTCCTCACTGCTCAGCAGTTGCAGCAGCTTCAGCAGCAAGGTCAGGCCACACAGGTAAGGCCCAGGGAAAATTCTTGGCCATATTGGGCTCCTCTCTGACTGCACTGCTGTTTTTAACTGGTGAACCCACTTGCAATCCACGGACCTGACCTTCTCTCTTTGCAAATAGGTGCGCATCCAGACTGTCCCTGCATCCCATCTCCAACAGGGAACAGCTTCTGGCTCCTCCAAAGCAGTCTCCACTGTTGTTGTGACTACAGCTCCATCTCCTAAACAGGCACCTGAGCAACAGTGATTATGAGAGAGTCTGGCTTCCATGCAAGACCATGCCTGGTCTGTCCTGGCTGAGAAGAAGGGAGTAGGGAGGTTGCATCATTCTTTTAAGCTTGCCTGTTGAGGGCAGCCAGGTGGGGGATGATGGCAACAGTGGCCTGGGTTCTGCTGCCACGTGCCATAGTGGAGCACCCTGAGGAAGGTTCACTCCAGGGTTCTAAGTTCTGCTGTCTACCAATCCAGGGGAATATTCTGTTGGAATTGCAGGAGGTACCGGTTATGTCATACATGCCAGAGTTCTGAGAGTAAGACCCCCAGGGAAGGCTTACCAGTCGCAGAGTGCACAGACAACGAATAAGCCAGTTCTCCATGAGGATTGTACTTTTTGGCTTCTGGTCTTCTCCATGACTAGTGGTCTGGATAGGAGTTTTGTGTCCAGAAAACTTTATGTAGTTTATTTTTTTAAAGAACCTGTCGTACATCTTTATCAAATAGAAACTTGGGCTTTAGCTGCCCCCTCCACTAAACTGATGACTTACTCTTTTGACTAGAATGAGAGAATGGCAAGAATCTTAGTAAGTTGACGGCCAACTTGGTAACTACATAGTAATTGAGAGGCTGTAAGGTGGGAAGACACAGTAGGCAGCAAGGTAGAGTGGGTCCCCTGAAATGGGATTTGCTTGGCGCTGCCTGTTAAAGATGGGGGGGGGGTTTGGGATCTTGGTTGTGGCCCCTCCCAGCTTCACCTGCCCCACTTTGTCCTTCTTGGCAAACCTGCTCACATGGAAGTCCAGAGCCAGTGGACAGAGAGGAGGGGGAATGACTGCAGAGGTGCCGCTTTTGTGGTACAAACTTTGTTGCAGTTCAGAGAGTATACATTCTGCTTGCTCCAGAGCAAGAGTTGCAAACCATGCTCTTGGGGCTGGTCATTTGTTTTTGTAAATAAAGTTTTATTGGAACACAGCCCAGACCCATTTGTGTTTGTATTATCTGTGTGGCTGCTTTCAGATTCGAAGGCAGAATTGAGTAGTTGTCATAGAGACTGGCTGGCCCTGAAGCCTAAACTGTTTCCTATATGGCCTTTTAAGAAAAAAGTTTTGACCCTTGCTCCAGAGTCAAGATGGTGGAGGACGGTGGGGTTGCAAGGGATGGGCATCTGCCTGCCTGGCAGTACCAGCCCCAAAAGAAGTCAGTGTAGATTTGCAGATCATTTAATCCTGGCTACTTCATGCATCCAGCCACTGCCAGTTACAGGCAGACCTTGGGACGATATTTAAAATGTAGTAAGTAATTCAAGCACTGGTTGTCAGCAATATATACTTCTCTCATTTTGGGGCAGCAGTGGGTGGTAAAGGCTTTTTGAGGTGATAGGGCTTCCCTGTCTCTCTTGAAAGTGCCCAAATTATTAAAAAATGTATCTTTAATTTTTGGAGTGTATTGAAGCTCTTTTGTGGGTTCTGGGTGAAGAAGTAGAGCCAGAGCCGGAGGGTGTGGGATGGAAGCAGCCTAACTTAGATGTCAGGTGGTTAGGCGGGTTGTGGAGAAGTGGAGGGTCTGGGAGGCTTGCTGGCTCCACAGCTGTTTCACAGGCATTTCGTTTAATTCGTAGAGCAATTCTGTAAAATCAGTGTCATCATTCCCCTTCTAACCATAGGAAGACATGAGTCTGAGTTGAAGTTAGAAGCAGTCTTCTGATTCTAAGTCCCTTTTCGTTGCCTTGCTCCGGGCAGGATGCTTGTGTTGTATCCTGGTGAGCCTCGAGGCAATCCAGTCTTAGGAGGTGGGAAGCCTGCATTGCAGAGAGCAGAGGCAAGTGGGCCTCCAGGTTGAGCTTGTCATGGGCAAGTAGACTGGCACCGGATGAGGCTGGCAGTGGGGAGAGGTAGGGTGCGGTGTGGGGAAATGGGTCTTTCCACTGGAGTAAAGGTGAGTGTGCCTGCATTTGATAATTTTTTGATATTTGTGTGTCTTCGTTACTTTGAAGAGTCCCATTTCACTTAGAAAGCCACATGACAGTTTTTAAATGGAAAAAAGAAGGTACAAATTCCAGAGATTCTCTCTTAGGTATTTATTGCCAGCTACAAACAAACCCCTTCTGAATTTACTTAACAAGGAATTTCATAAAAGTAGCTCTGGCATTGAGCCCCAGCCCTGCCCACATTCCTGTGTGCTCAGGCCACCTGACTCTGCTTGTCCTCTTAGCGCATGCAGACGTGTGCATTCTGGAGAGCAGGGAGTGAGTTTAAAGTTCAGGTTGCTTCAGGATGCCAGTGGGAGCTGACTCCTTAGGAAGTGCAGCTTTGGCACTATCTAGTCTGTGGATGGAATAGCAATAGCATAGAATGGAAACTCCCTACTGGAGCTGTTTATGGTGACAGCCCCAGGATATGTGCCACACCTGCTTCCTTCATATATTGGCTTCAGGTTTCTGATAGATGAATGGCGCAACTATGGTAAGTGTTTTGTTTTTGTTTTTGAGATAGAGTCTCACTCTGTGGCTGAGGCTGGAGTGCAGTGGTGAGATCTCAGCTCAGTGCAACCTCCACCTTCTGGGCTCAAGCGGTTCTCCTGCCTCAGCCTCCCGAATAGTTGGGATCACAGGCATGTGCCACCATGCCCTGCTTATTTTTGTATTTTTGGTAGAGATGGGGTTTCACCACGTTGGCCAGGCTGTTTTCTATCTCCTCCCCTTAGGTGATCTGCCTACTTCCTCCCAAAGTGCTGGGATTACAGGTGTGAGCCACTGCACCTGGCTATGGAGAGTGTTTTGTAGGGAACAATTCCAAAAGGACTCTTCGCTGCAGCCATTGAGCCTCTGGTTGACAGAGATTGGAAAATTATTCAGAAAATACATCAAAGACGGGATGCGGAGAATAGTATTGTAATCGGTTTATACTTTAATACCACATCTAACAATGTTTATGATAGGGTTAATCACTTCCCTGAAGGCATCATAAGCCTTGCTGTGTGAAGGGCGTATAAATACATTTTAATATTTTATATGTTTTTCACACCTCAGCCCCTCACTCTGGAGAAAATAACTACATTTCCTTAAAATACTGTACACGTAAAAAAACCTCAAATGTGGATCTTTTCTTTGAAAGTAAAACTGAATAGGTCCTTCTGCCCACCTCCAGGCCCTAAGGAAATAACACATTTTATATTGATTGCCAATGATAGGTCCGAATGTTTGTGTTTCTTCTCCATTGGCCAACCAAGGGAGGGTCCTGAAAGTGGACCGAGGAGTTCTCTGATAACTAAATTAGTGTTTTTACTAGCTCATTTTTAATCCCTGAGCGATGACTTCTACTCTGAAAGGCTGGCTAACTCTAGGTTACCTTCACTTACTTAAGTACAGCATTTCTTCCAAAGTGCATGCAGTGCTTCATGTAAATTCTCTCTTGGATGTGTGACATAGCAGGGTGGAATGGTGAGAGAGACGCCGAGCTTTGGAGTCATACTGAAGACTGGCTTTGCCACATGGCATCTGTGTGGCCTTAGGCCAGCCAGCTTTTCTGAAGGATCTTATGCTCTTACACATTACAAGTGGTTGTGAGAACCAAATGAGGTAGGACATATGTCAGAATCTGAAAAATACTATGTACATGGAAAGTATTGTTTGGTCTCTAAGGCCCTTCAACTTGGTCCTAACCCACTTTTTTTTTTTAATTTAAATTTTTTTTTTATTTTTGAGACTGAGTTTTGCTCTTGTTGCCCAGGCTGGAGTGCAATGGTGTGATCTCGGCTTACCACAACCTCTGCCTCCTGGGTTCAAGCAATTCTCCTGCCTCAGCCTTGAGTGGCTGGGATTACAGGCATGCACTACCACGTCCGGCTAATTTTTTGTATTTTTAGTAGAGACAGGGTTTGACCATGTTGGTCAGGCTGGTCTTGAACTCCTGACCTCGTGCTCCACCTGCCTCGGCCTCCCAAAGTGCTGAGATTACAGGAGTGAGCCACCGCGCCTGGCTGGTCCTAACCCACCTTCATCAGTTTGTAGAACTTAATCTTTTTAAGTTCTCTGTGTTCTTATTATGCTCTTTTTCTGTTGTTTTTGAGACGAAGTCTTGCTCTGTCGCCAGGCTGGAGTGCAAGGGCACAGTCTCAGCCCACTGCAATCTCTGCCTCCCAGGTTCAAGCAATTCCTCTTCTTCAGCTTCCCAAGTAGCTAGGACTGCAGGTGCGCACCACCATGCCTGGCTAATTTTTTTTGTATTTTAGTAGAGGTGGGTTTTACCATGTTGGCTAGGATGGTCTTGATTTCCTGACCTCGTGATCCACCCGCCTGGGCCTCCCAAAGTGTTGGGACTACAGGCGTGAGCTGCTGTGCCCGCCCTATGCTTTCATTTTTTAATGTGCTACACTCTGCGTGGGATGTGCCTTTTTTTTTTTTTTGAGACAGAGTCTCACTCAGTCACCAGGCGCCAGGCTGGAGTGCAGTGGCGCGAGCCTCGGCTCACTGCAACCTCCGCTGCCCGGGTTCAAGCATTCTCCTGCCTCAGCCTCCCGAGTAGCTGGGACTACAGGCGCGCGCCACCACGCCCAGCTACTTTTTTTGTATTTTTAGTAGAGACGGGGTTTCACCATGTTGACCAGGACGGTCTCGATCTCTTGACCTCGTGATCCGCCTGCCTCGGCCTCCCAAAGTGCTGGGATTACAGGCGTGAGCCACCGCGCCCGGCCGGGATGTGCCTTTTCTACAGGGCAAACTCCGTCCGTGTTTCCCTCCTCTCGTTTTTCTCATTGTGGTTGGTACTTGCCTCTCATTTATTTATTTACTTACTTACTTACGTAAAGGTCTTGGTGGATGTACTTGTTTCTCATAGCACTCATCACAGTGGATGTAACTACTAGCATATCTCTCCTGTTTGACTAAACTCCTTACTGGACACTTACCTCAGGAGTCCTTACAGCCATGTCAGTGCTCTTGCAAAGTGGATGTTTAATAAATATTTGTTGAAGGAAGTTTTTAAAAAAGAAATAAGAACAGATCCAGAAACAAGATTAGGGTATCAAGACTTCACGTTACAAATTCAGAATTCGTGTCCTTTGATTTCAGCTATATTAAAATTGAAGGCCTTCCATACCCGACATTGTTCTACCTCATTATACAGCTTTTCTATCAGATCTTGTATTAGGGTGACTTTGAGGAATCAGAACATCAGGGCTCCAGTGGAGCCGGTAACTAGCTTCCTGATTAAAAAAAATCGCCTTTGGAGGGAGGGCAGGAGTTAAAAAAAAATAAATCACCTTTGGCCTAATTTTGTCACTTACAAACAGTGAAGTATTGCAGTACTCTGGTATGATTAGTTATGATTTTTTTTTTCCCTGAGTTTCGCTCTTGTTGCCCAGGCTGGAGTGCAATGTCACGATCTTGGCTCACCGCAACCTCTGCCTCCAGCGTTCAAGTGATTCTCCTGCCTTAGCCTCCCGAGTAGCTGGAACTACAAGCATGCGCCACCACGCCTAGCTAATTTTGTCTTTTTAGTAGAGACAGAGTTTCACCATGTTGGTCAGGCTGTCTTGAACTCCTGACCTCAGGTGACCCACCCGCCTCAGCCTCCTAAAGTGCTAGGATTACAGGCATGAGCCACCATGCCTGGCTCAGTTATGATATGTTTAATAAGTAATGGTTTTAAAATACCAAAGCTTGTGAATTATTTTACTTATAAAAAATATGTAAGAACTGCAACTCTAAAGGCACTGTCATTTGTTTACACATTCTAACATATTTCTGATAAGAAAGTACCTGCTTTCTTAAGAGAAAAAGGGGATATTACCAAAAGCAGCAAGTTCTCCTGCTGGGCTCATATCCTGGATTCATCATCCATAGGGCCACTTCGGTTGTAAAGCTTTTAGCATCTCTTGATTTCTCTTTACACTGAGACACAAAGGCCTGCTGCTCAGAGGCATTACTTCATTTTTCTTTACGAAGGGTACTGTACCAACATAGACTTTAAATTATGTTTAAAAATCCTAACTGCAAGATACATAGGATGCTGTAGGCCTGATTTCCCTGTTTTAGAACCTCCAGCCTTGTGTTGAATGAGGAGTGCACATACATAGACTCTTAAAATCAGACCACAGCAGGCATTCAGGTGGAGGGGATAAAGTCCATTCACTCCAGCTGTTCAGTGGGATGTCTATGCCCTCCACAAGCTGGCTCATTCCTCATCGGAGCCACTCAGGAGGGCGGTCTGGTAAGTGTGATCTGAATTCAGCTTCTGAATTCCAATGATTTCTCCTCCTCCATGCCTCTTCATCCGAGTCAAAAGGCTTTAACAGAGAAACAATAAAAGCCCATTAGCCAGAGATTCCCCTAATCCAGTACTCAAGGATGTGAAGGCATCTACTAGTTCTTAAAGTATTTTCTTCATATTTCTATCAAATAGTGTGATTACATCTATAAACCAGACGCATCAGTAGATAAAGGGACTGATGGTGGAAACCACTGAATGTCAATGGAGGCGAAGGTCTGCCGCTCTTCGTTTGCTGTTTCAGTGGCTGGGCAGCAGAAATAACAGAAAATGAGCTCCCTTCTCTTTGGTCTGTGTGGGACTTTCTGGATGAAATACTGGCAAAAACTGCAATTACTTTTGCACCAACCTAATAATCTGCTTGGGATCTACAGAAATGACCTAGAAGAAAAGGTAGGGGCAGCTGAACAGCAAATAGAACTGGTAATAACATTTGCTAAAGGTCACCCATGCACTGAGAGGCTCTGCCATTTATTAGTGGGGTGACCTTGGTCAAGTTACTCAGCTTTTTGAAGCCTTGTCTTCATCTGTAAAAAATAATGGGGCATACTTCATAAAGCAGTGAAGATTAGATGGGATATAGAGTGTAGCTGCTTTCCACTGGGCCTGGGGCACAGCAAGTACACAGGAGTCCATAGCTGTTATGATCTGTATACCTCTAAAGAGCACTTTAGTGAGGGGTAGAGGGCAGTTTGTCTTAACATTCTGCTCTGGTTTATTTTTTGATTGTCACATCATCTTTGGGAAGCAGGCAGGGCAGATCCCAAAATAAGATGATGGGCCCAGAATGAACCTGTTACAGCAGGGTCTCCCGTCCAGTACTGATTCCCATTTCAGTTTTCCCCACCACACCATAGGCTTAAAATCAGAGACCTGCATTTGAAACCTGGGTCCCTCAGGTTACTGTTGACAGGTCATTTAACTCTGAAAAGCCTCATTCCCCTTGTTTACAAATAAGGGTAGTGATACCTTCCCTGCATGAGAATACCTTGCACAGGATTTGGGATGTAGTTGGCACTCATCAGATGGTGCAAGTTAATCACATCAGTCCTGCTTAGGGTTAGGAGGAAAAGCTTCACTGAAGTCTCAGACATACCAGTAAACAAGAGAGTAGCTGATGGCCACGATGCTGAGGGCAGCCAGGTAGTGCCAGCAGAAGCACATGGTGATGAACATGAGGTTGGACTCATCCTTCTGGTCCCATTCGGGTGTTCCGAAAGGTGGGAACAGCACAAACCCAATCTGGGGGATTACACAGAGAAGTTGGTCTTATGATTGGTTGTCCTGAGAAGCAACCTAGCCGTCCTCCTGTGGCCACCAAAGTGGCCCATATGTTCCCATTTTCTCATAGTTCCCACACTTTGTTAGCATAGAAAGGCCCTTTCACATAGGAAAATGGCTCTAAGTTAATTTTGGTTTTAGTATAGGCTTACTTAACAAGGCCAGGTGCAGTGACTCATGCCTATAATCCCAGCACTTTGGGAGGCTGAGGCGGGCGGATCACTTTAGGTCAGGAGTTCGAGACCAGCCTGGCCAATGTGGCAAAACCCCATCTTTACTGAAAATACAAAACGTAGCCAGGCGTGGCGGGCGCCTGTAACTCCAGCTACTCAGGAGGCTGAGGCATGAGAATCACTTGAACCTGGGAGATGGAGGTTGCAGTGAGCTGAGATTGTGCCACTGCACTCTAGCCTGGGTGGCAGAGTGAGACTCTGTCTCAAAACACAACAATAAAACAACTTCAGGGCCCACATTTCCAGGGTACAGTTTAGCAAGCAGAGCCTGTGAAAGGCATCAGCCCATCCTCTGGGGAGGACAGCTGAACCTCACTGCGCATGCTCTAGATTTTGGCTTGCTAATGCATCCGCTGGATATTAATTGGATAAAACTAGAGGTCGAAGGGTGGGCATGGGGGAAAAGGGCCATCTAAGCTTGTTTGCATGGCACGTCAGTGCTGCATTTTTCAGATCCCATATTTTTGTCAGGGCTTTCTCCTGGATGTGCTCGGTGGGCTCCTCCATCCAGACCAGCAAGGGGCCTGTGGAAAATCACCTGCCAGAACCAGGTTCCTTGAAGAATGATGAGACTGGTTCGGAAAAGTTCCAGCACAATGTGGTCCCGGAAGATCACCTCTAGGGAGATACTGACACACCCTCCAAACAGAGCATACAGCAGGAGTGAGTGGATGTGTTGGTCCAGTGGAGGCCGGTTATGGACGTGGTAGTAGAAGAGGAAACCTGCCACAAACCAGATGGCAGCCGTCAGGGCTACGCTTGGCTTTCCCCATTACCGAAGTTTCTTCTACACCTGTCTCAGCTAGATTAGTCAGCATTTAGGAAGTTAATTTACATAATGTTACAGGCAGCATACAGATTTAAGTGTATTCCTTGAGTATTTTAGGAGTATAAAGCAGCAAGGGATGTGTCTTTTAAAATCTCTACGGAGCCTATGGTGGGGTCAGTACAGGGTGGACTGGCTGAAGCATGTTGCTGATTTGTAACAGACTGTGTGTGTGTGTACTTGAAATTCAGTTTTGCCCTCAATCTTTTTCAACTCTTGCTGAGGTACGGAAGTGAGGTTGTTAGATGAGAACCCCAGGCAGTGAGAGTCATATTGGGAGCACTCCCCCTCACAGTGGGGTGGGTCTCCTGAGACATGTGATGGAGGCAAGATGGTACCTCCCTGGGTGAGGGGTGGCGTGAGGTTTTGCTTAACCAAAGAGATGTGTCCTGAGTGGTGGCATTCAACCAGCTGGGGCATTGTATGTCCAGGCATGTGTATGCACACACATACATCCACACCGAGGAATATGCACATGCATGAGCAGGGGCTGCTGGGGGCAGTGGGAAGGAAAGGAGGACTTTTCAGGGTTAACCGGGGCTTTGGGAACTGCCTGCAAGCCTCAAAGCTTTCATGAGCTGCTTTAGGGAATATGTCCTCTGGCCCATAGAGCATAGCAATAAGTCCTATGCAGGTTTTGGAAGTCCAGAGATGTGGATTTTCTGGAGAAGATTATTATATTTGTAACATTTCTGGTCGTCTGTGCTCTGATCCTTCATAAATATGACTTGTCAGGCTCTCCTTCCTCTTTTCCATCTGTTCCACAAAATTACCTTCCATGAATACTGCCACGGCCATAACCAGTCTGTCCACCCCCAAGGGAACGTGGCTGACCAGATAGGTGAGCATGTCAACAATTCCTGAGACTGCAAAGAATAGGTACATGGTGCTGTGCTGCCAATTCATTAACTTTATCCAGTGGTTCTCATGGTAGAGGTGCAGGTGGGGCCCGTCGGGAACAAACTGCTCTGCCAGGATCCCTGCGGGGGAAATGAGAGTGTGTGTTTTAGAGGGAAGACTAGCTCCAAGACACATAGGAGCAAGAAACAACCCAAATGCTTGAACAAAGCAGAGATGGGGTGAAGGTGGCCTATGGGTCAGCAGACCTACTTTGTTGCCTCAGGTGCAGCTACTTCAGTATAAAATAGGGTGTGTGCTGAGTAATCTGTGTAGACATCTTGCCATCATTGTTCCTTTAGGGGTTTGGGGTTGAGGGAAGAAGAATCAATGAACACGACCACACACAGATCCCCAGGAGGTTTGCCCAGGATCAGAGATGAGCAAGGCCCCATCACTTAAGTTGGAATGTGGCTGATACAATAATCTCTGGGCTTCGCTGCCAAGTGAGCAGTGAAAGAAATCTCAGACAGAAACAATCAGGTTGAAAACAGAATCTGAGCAGAGACACACTGGTAATGAAGATACCTGTACATGCCAAGGGAGAGAAGCGGCTTCCAGTTGTGTGTCTTCCCAGGCACGGAGCCAGCTCTGCAAGCCCTGCACTCCTGCCAGCTCTGTTTTAAAATACTGGGTGAACAAGGCAGAGGCCCCATGATGTGGGCCAGAAAACTGATGAAGCTGCGCCACAGGACGGTTCTTAGTTCTTATCCCTTCTGCTTGTATCACCTAATTTGAAAGGCTAAAGATTCGTCTTTATGCCTGGTACCCAAAATGTTCTTGGGGAAGCCTAGAAGAAATCCTCCATGACAGCATTCTGGACTCAGTTCCTCAGACATTTGTTTCTCAAACCAGACCCTTTTTGAATTCCCACACAAAGGGTCAGGGAGTTGTGGAAATGACTCAGGAAAAGTCCCAGTGACACTAGAACAGAAGCCCTACGAGAGCGGAGACTGTGTGGTTCCCCTGTGTATCTCCCATGCCTGGCATGAGGTACAAGTGCCAGAGAGCTTTTGAATGAGTGCCATTTTCACCCAGTCAAGGGGCCAAATATTCTAATAGTCCTAGCTTTATTTAGGCAAGGTTGATGCTGTCCTGATCATTTAAGCCATAGGTCCCTGTCACTTCTCACGGGAGGCCTCTCTGATGCCTGAATGACTGGTGAGTGGGGAAATTCAGCAGGATGAGGCCAGCAAGGCTCTGTAAAGCATTGCTTCCTCCAAGAGATGCCCCGATGTTGCTTCACTCTCTCCAAGAAACCAGAGGCCACTGATGACAAATAGCAGTTGTCAGTTACAGAATTAGACCCTCATTCCCCACAGGTGGGACTGGTTCTGAGGGAGAACACGTGTTACTGTCATCACTGCTTGTTCCTGGAGAGCCTCAGTGGAGCCCAGTGGATGAAAAGGAACAGTGGGAGTGGGTGAGTCTTGTTGGAATGGGGCAGAGTGAAGGAAAATCCCTCTCCAACAGCCATCTGCTGCTTTTTGTCTCCACTGGCTAACTTATTAATGCTCTACATAAACTCCCTCTCTATAAGCGCTTGAGACTTGAGGATAAGCCAGTGATTTGGGTGTTAACTACTGTAAGGCTCTGGAGGGAGAGACAATTGAGGAGAAAAGGTGATTTTTCTGCTTTATCACAACTCATGTACATGAGCCTAACCTAATTTTTTTCTTTTTTTATTTGTGTCATATCTTTTTCATACAGTGGGTGTTTTGCTCCTGCAACTTTCTATACCTGTGTCCTTGTTGATTTGATAGTTTTTTCACAGTGACCCATGGTGTGAGAGCTGTCAACTGTTAGTATTATAAAGCTCTACACACAATGGATGTTATCATAACATAGTCTAGTGGCCATCTGGAAATTCTTGCCCTATTATCTCCACCAGTGGAAACATCCATTTCACAGGGCTCAGAAAATGAATTAAAGGTTCTGGGTATGATGAGGACATTCTCTGGACCAAATGACCCCTGCTCTTACCAATGATGGAAAACAAAGTCCTGATTGCGGCTTCGATGATCTCGAGACGCTGATAATAGTAATGCAGTGGGCTGTTCTTCCGCTTGTGATAAAAGTACTTCAGAGGGTGCTTCACTGACCACCACAGCCCAATGATCAGGAAGAAACTCCCTGGGAGTGCGTGGCCCTTGAAATTTGCCATCAGGACACCTAAAAAATGAGGGGAAGGCTGTTAGGTGGCTAATGAAGAAGGCATACAAATATATATTTTGGCAGGAAACACAATATGTGCTTGAGATTGCAAATCATAAGCCACATTAAGAAGGATCAAGACATTCTCATAAAACAAGCCTTTATGTTTTTGTCACTGAAGTCTCATCTGAAAAGGGAGTTACATGACAAACTGGGCTCCACTGTCTAATGCTTTAAACGTGGGTAAAACAAAAGGATGAGGGTGGGGAAAGAGGAGGATAGGTAAATATTTATTGATCTCAAGTAGAGAAACCTTTCAAAGCATAAACATAAAGGGATGAAACTAGAAAAGAAAAATATTCAGCTATATAAGCATCTTTTAATATCAAGAACATCAAAAGGTAAAGAACAAATCAGAAACATGCTTGTAGCAGCTATATGGTAAATGGCTATTACATGAGAGTCTTTACAAATTAATAAGAAAAAGACCATAGGAGAATGGGCAGAAGCCATAGAACAGATGATTCACAAAATAACACAAACGGATTATAAATCTCCCGGAAATTAGAGATGTACAAATGAAAGCACAACTTCATTTTTCACCTAATTGGAAAATAATTTTAAAAAGAGTTCTGGGCTGGGTGTGGTGGCTCATGCCTGTAATCCCAGCATTTTGGGAGGCCAAGGCGGGTGGATCACCTGAGGTTGGGAGTTCGAGACCAGCCTGACCAACATGGAGAAACTCTATCTCTACTAAAAACACAAAATTAGCCAAATGTGGTGGCACAGGCCTGTAATCCTGGCTACTTGGGAGGCTGAGGCAGGAGAATCACTTGAACCTGGGAAGTGGAGGTTGCAGGGAGCCAAGATTGCACCATTGCACTCCAGCCTGGGCAACAAGAGTGAAACTCTGTCTCAAAAAAAAAAAAAAAAAAAGTTGTGGTGTGTTGGTCTGGTACAAATGAGCATGGTCAATATGATTCACATTTTGTAAAAATCAGCATAACAATACAAGCATCACCTTATTCCAAAATGATTTCAGGCATGATTTGCTTTTATCCCATTTACAGTAGCATTAGAGTGTAGCTAGGATTTATTCAGAAGTAGCTTGATTATTTTTCCCACTGGTTGGGGTGGTTACCTAAAGAATATGTGTGGTGTGGGAAAAAAAAAATACCAGTTGTTGGAGATTGCTATGGTTTAAATGTGTCCCCTCCAAAATCCAGGTGTTGCCAAGGTGATAGCATTAAGATAAGGGGACTTTTTTTTTTTTTTTGAGACAGAGTTTCACTCTGTTGCCCAAGCTGGCATGCAGTGGCATGATCTCGACTCACTGCAACCTCCACCTTCTGGGTTCAAGCAGTTCTCCTTCCTCAGCCTCCCGAGTAGCTGGGATTACAGGCGCCCGCCACCACATCTGGCTAATTTTTGTATTTTTAGTAGAGATGGGGTCTCACCATGTTGGCCAGGCTAGTCTAGAACTCCAGGTGATCCACCTGCCTCAGCCTCTGAAAGTGCAGGGATTACAGGCGTGAGCCACGCGCCCGGCTGAGAAGAGGACTTTTAATAAGGGATGAGGCCATGAGGGCTCCTCCCTCCTGAACTAGGAGTCGGTGCGCTCATACAGGGGCTGGCTGGAGGGGAGCTGGCTCCCTTTTTTTGCCCTCCTGCATGTGGGGATGCAGCCCTCAGTAGACACCAGATGCTGGTGCCTTGATCTTGGACTTCCCAGCTTTCAGAACAGTGAGAAATAAATTTTTATTCTTTATAAATTACCCAGTCTGTGGCATTCTGTGATATCAGCACAACATGGACTAAGACAGAAACTGGTACCAGAGAAGTTTGTAACATCTGTTATAACAAATATAAAGATGTGGGCGTGGCTTTGGAATTGGATAATGAATAGAAGCTGGAACAGCTTTGAAGTGAATGCTGAAAAAAGCCTGTATTGCCCTGAATGGAGCATTAAAGATGATTCTGATGAGGTCTCAGAAGAAGAATAGAGCTGTAGGGAAAGCCTCGTTCTTCTCAGAGATTGCCTAAGTGGTCATGAACAGAATGTTGATAGAGACATGGATGGTAAGGGAAATTCTGATGAGGTCTCAGACAGAAATAAAGAACAAGGTACTGGAAACTGGAAGAAAGGTTATCCTTTTTGTGAAGTGGCAAAGAACTTAGCTGAATTATGTCCGTGTTCTAGGACGTCATGGAGAGCAGAACTTAAGAATAATGATGACCCAGGATATTTGGCAGAAGAGATCTCGAAGCAGCCAAGTGTTCTGGATGACGTGTGGCCTCTCTTAACTGCTTATAGAAAAAACGCGAGAGTTTTTTAAATAATACACTCTTATGCTACTGTAAATGGGATAAAAGCAAATCACACGGATGCAGTGGCTCATGCCTGTAATCCCAGCACTTTGGGAGGAGAGGCAGGCAGATCATCTGAGGTCAGGAGTTCACTGGACTCCAGCTTGGGTGACAAGAGCGAGACTGTCTCAAAAAAAAAAAAAAGAGAAAAATATGAGAAAAGAAAAATGATTTGAAGGTGGAATTTATCATCAAAAAGGAAAGCTCAACGTCAATATTTGAAAAAGTCTCAGCCTAGCTATGTAAAAGATAAAAACGTCTGTTTAGGAGCAAGAACCACAGGTATGGCCATGTGACTGATAAGGAGATTAGTGGGTGTAGAAGGAGGCCAGGCGCTAGTCATCTAGAGAATGGGAAAATGGCCCCAAAGGCATTTCGGAGACCTCTGGGGCTGCCTTGCTGGTTATAGGCCCAGAGGGTTAGGCCCTTGGGGCAGAACAGTTTCAGGGGAAGGGCTCAGGTGCCTATGGGGTCTCAGAGATCACTGCCGAGGGCCACCTCGGGTCTCTGCTCCCCCACATTCCAGCAGACCATTCCTCAGTCACCCTCGCTGTGGCTCAAGCAGGACCAGGTGCAGTGCGCAAGTTATAAACCTTGGTGGCATCCGTGTGGTGCTGTGTAGGTACACAGACTGTGTAAGTTGTAGGAGCATGGCCGCCTCCACCTAGATGGAAAGGATGTTTTGGATCTCAGGGCCCAAGCAGAGATTTGTCACTGGGGTGGAGCCACTGCAGAGAGCCCCCAATAGGCCAATACTTAGGGACACCTTGGAGGTGGTATCACCTGGAGTGTTGGGGGCCCAACACCCACCCCAGTGTGTCCAGAAGGTGAGACGTGGAGTCAGATAATATTATTCTCAAGCCTAAGATCTAACGTTGAGTTTTGGATTTATTTGAGACCTGTCGTTACTCCTTTCTTTCTTCTTGTTTCTCCCTTTTGGACTAGAAACATCTGTCCTGTGCCCGTCACGTCATTGTATTCGAAAGTCCGGACTCATTTGAATTCACAGGCTCATAGCTGGAGAGAAATTTGCCTCAGGATGAAATTTACCTCAAAGTGAATGAGTCTCCCTTAGACATGATTTAGATGAGACTTTGGACTTAGACTTTAAAGTTCATGTTGAAATGATTTAAGGCTTTTGAGGGCAATTGTGATGGAATGAATGTATTTTGTATGTGAGAAGTACGTGAATTTTGGGGGGCTAAGATCGGAAGGCTATGGTTTGAAGGGGTCCGCTCCAAAATTCAGGGGTTGCCAATGTCATAGTATTAAATGTGGGGCCTTGAAGAGATGATTCAGCCATAAAGGTTCCTCCTTTGTGGATGGGATTAAGCACCCATATAAAGGGCTGAATGGAGGGAGTTAGTTCCCTTTTTTGCCCTTTCTGCCATATGAGACTACAGCCTTCACCAGACACCACATGCCAGTGTCTTGATCTTGGACCTCCAGATCTTCAGAACTGTGAGAAAGAAATTTGTTCTTTACAAATTACCCAGTTTGTGGTATTCTGTATAGCAGCACCAGCAGACTAACACAGTGATCTAGAAAAGACTACCCCGGGACGTAAAACATCCCTGGTCTGCACAGCATATTCCAACCCTGGACACAGGCCCGAATCTCGCACCAGCTACATTATCAGGGCTGTTTCACATCTTACACATTGACAGATGGGGGTCCCACCCAACATCAAGAACTTTCCCAAGCTTTTAAAAATGCTTACAGTTTTCAAAAAATCAAATAGTATTAAAGGCTTACAGTGAAAAGCAACAGCCTCATGGTCTATCCCTCCTCATCCCCAGCAAAGCCACTTTCACCTCTTTCATCTGTTTCCTCCAGTATTAATCCCTGCCATTCTAGTTATTGGGCTGATGCAAAAGTAATGGCAAAGACCACAATTACTTTTGCATCGACCAATACTTTGCGCATGCAGCCATTTGTTTTTTTATTTTTTATTTTTTAAAGATGGGGTTTCACCATGTTGGTCAGGCTGGTCTTGAACTCCCGACCTCAGGTGATCCGCCCGCCTTGGCCTCCAAAGTGCTTGGATTACAGGCGTGAGCCACCGCGCCCAGCCGCAGCCATTTGTTAATTCATCATCGTCAGGCATCATCTACCAACTTCCTGGAGCTCTCTCACAGCCACTCCCTCCTCCCCATCCTGTATTTTCATAGCAGTTGCACTATACTCGTTTTTTGAAATCATTACTTTCATTATCATGGCTCTGTAAATCCAAAGTCCTTACTCGGGCCAATAAGGCCATATATGATCCTGGGCCAACTCTTTGCTTTCTCCCAGCACTCATCCCCTGCCGCACTGGACCCCTTCCATTCCCTTAAACAGCTGAGAACAATCCATTCCTGCTTCAGGACCGCCCTGTCTGTGCCTTCTAGAACAGTGTTCCCGCGGGGAGCCATCAGTTGTCTCCTTCACTTTACTCAGGTCTCTCATCAAATGCCACTTTATTCACTGACTTCTGCATGTAATATACAGGCCTGCCCCACTTTTCACTCTATGTAGACTTGTAGCTTTTCTATAAAGCACAAATCACAATCCAATACTGCAGGGCCAGACATATAGAGAGCACTCAGTAAATACCTGTGGAATGAAGGAATGTGGATCCAAGTAGTGTATTGTGGGTTATGTTTTCTCTAACACTTTTTTAAATTTGAGACAGAGTCTTGCTCTGTCGCCCAGGCTGGAGTGCAGTGGCACGATCTCGGCTCACTGCAGTCTCCACCTCCCAGGTTCAAGTGATTCTCCTCAGCCTCCTGAGTAGCTGGGATTACAGGTGGGCACCACCACGCCTGGCTAATTTTTGTATTTTTAGTAGAGACAGGGTTTCACCATGTTGATCAGGCTGGTCTCCAACTCGACCTCAGGTGATCCTCCCGCCTCCCAAAGTGCTGGGATTACAGGTGTGAGCCATCGTGCCTAACACTTTCGTTTTATTCTGGGGTTAATAATTGCCTTTTATTTACTCGTTTATCTTCCCAAATATCGATCACTATGTTTTTCCACAAAACAGCTAAAAGATCTGTCAAGTGTTGACCAAATTAAATTCTAGACATTTTAACCTCAGATAATTTATTTCTGTTTTATTCTTAGAGAACCTTTTTTTTTTTTTTTTAATTGCATTTTAGGTTTGGGGGTACATGTGAAGAACATGGAAGATTGTTGCATAGGTACACACATGGCAGTGTGATTTGCTGCCTTCCTCCCCCATCACCTATATCTGGCATTTCTCCCCATGCTATCCCTCCCCAACTCCCCCACCCCCCCACTATCCCTCCCCTTTTTCCCCCGACAGACCCCAGTGTGTGATACTCCCCTCCCTGTGTCCATGTGTTCGCATTGTTCAACACCCGCCTATGAGTGAGAACATGCGGTGTTTGATTTTCTGTTCTTGTGTCAGTTTGCTGAGAATGATGGTTTCCAGGTTCATCCATGTCCCTACAAAGGACACGAACTCATCGTTTTTTATGGCTGCATAATATTCCATGGTGTATATGTGCCACATTTTCCCTGTCCAGTCTATCATCGATGGGCATTTGGGTTGGTTCCAGGTCTTTGCTATTGTAAACTGTGCTGCAATGAACATTGGTGTGCATGTGTCCTTATAGTAGAACGATTTATAGTCTTTTGGATATATACCCAGTAATGGGATTGCTGGATCAAATGGAATTTCTATTTCTAGGTCCTTGAGGAATCGCCACACCGTCTTCCACAATGGTTGAACTAATTTACACTCCCACCAACAGTGTAAAAGCGTTCCTATTTCTCCACATCCTCTCCAGCATCTGTTGTCTCCAGATTTTTTAATGATTGCCATTCTAACTGGCGTGAGATGGTATCTCAATGTGGTTTTGATTTGCATTTCTCTAATGACCAGTGATGATGAGCATTTTTTCATATGTTTGTTGGCTTCACGTATGTCTTCTTTCGTAAAGTGTCTGTTCATATCCTTCGCCCACTTTTGAATGGGCTTGTTTGTTTTTTTCTTGTAAATCTGTTTCAGTTCTTTGTAGATTCTGGTTATCAGCCCTTTGTCAGATGGGTAGACTGCAAAAATTTTTTCCCATTCTGTTGGTTGCCGATTCACTCTAATGACTGTTTCTTTTGCTGTGCAGACGCTGTGGAGTTTGATTAGGTCCCATTTGTCTATTTTGGCTTTTGTTGCCACTGCTTTTGGTGTTTTGGTCATGAAGTCCTTGCCTACGCCTATGTCCTGAATGGTTTTGCCTAGATTTTCTTCTAGGGTTTTTATGGTGTTAGGTCTTATGTTTAAGTCTTTAATCCATCTGGAGTTAATTTTAGTGTAAGGTGTCAGGAAGGGGTCCACCTTCTGCTTTCTGTACATGGCTAGCCAGTTTTCCCAACACCATTTATTAAACAGGGACTTGCTTCCACATTGTTTGTTTTTGTCAGGTTTGTCAAAGATTAGGTGGTTGTAGATGTGTTGTGTTGCGTCGGAGGCCTCTGTTCTGTTCCATTGGTCTATATCTCTGTTTTGGTACCAGTACCATGCTGTTTTGATTACTGTAGCTTTGTAGTATAGTTTGAAGTCCGGGAGTGTGATGCCTCCAGCTTTGTTCTTTTTGCTTAGAATTGACTTGGCTATGCGGGCTCTCTTTTGGTTCCATATGAAGTTTAAGGTGGTTTTTTCCAGTTCTGTGAAGAAGGTCATTGGTAGCTTGATAGGGATAGCGTTGAATCTGTAAATTACTTTGGGCAGTATGGCCATTTTGACAATATTGATTCTTCCTAGCCATGAACATGGAATATTTCTTCATCTGTTTGTGTCCTCTCTTATTTCATTGAGCAGTGGTTTGTAGTTCTCCTTGAAGAGGTCCTTTACGTTCCTTGTTAGTTGTATTCCTAGGTATTTTATTCTCTTTGTAGCAATTGTGAATGGCAGTTGGTTCTTGATTTGGCTGTCTTGAAGTCTGTTATTGGTGTATAGGAATGCTTGTGATTTTTGCACATTGATTTTATATCCTGAGACTTTGCTGAAGTTGCTTATCAGTTTCAGGAGATTTTGGGCTGAGACGATGGGATCTTCTAGATATACAATCATATCGTCTGCAAATAGAGACAATTTGACTTCCTCCTTTCCTATTTGAATACCCTTTATTTCTTTTTCTTGCCTGATTGCTCTGGCTAGAACTTCCAGTACTATATTGAATAGGAGTGGTGAGAGAGGACATCCTTGTCTAGTGCCAGATTTCAGAGGGAATGCTTCTAGTTTTTGCCCATTCAGTATGATATTGGCTGTTGGTTTGTCGTAAATAGCTTTTATCATTTTGAGATACGTTCCATCAATACCTAGTTTATTGAGAGTTTTTAGCATAAAGGGCTGTTGAATTTTGTCAAAGGCCTTCTCTGCATCAATTGAGATTATCATGTGGTTTTTGCCTTTGGTTCTGTTTATGTGGTGGATTATGTTTATAGATTTGCGTATGTTGAACCAGCCTTGCATCCCCCGGGATGAAGCCTACTTGATCATGGTGGATAAGCTTTTTGATGTGCTGTTGCAATCGGTTTGCCAGTATTTTATTGAAGATTTTTGCATCTATGTTCATCATGGATATTGGCCTGAAGTTTTCTTTTCTTGCTGAGTCTCTGCCAGGTTTTGGTATCAGGATGATGTTGGTCTCATAAAATGATTTAGGAAGGATTCCCTCTTTTTGGATTGTTTGGAATAGTTTCAGAAGGAATGGTACCAGCTCCTCTTTGTATGTCTGGTGGAATTCGGCTGTGAACCCATCTGGACCTGGGCTTTTTTGGGTGGTAGGCTCTTAATTGCTGCCTCAACTTCAGACCTTGTTATTGGTCTATTCAGGGTTTTGACTTCTTCCTGGTTTAGGCTTGGGAGGATGCATGTGTCCAGGAATTTATCCATTTCTTCCAGGTTTACTAGTTTATGTGCATAGAGTTGTTTGTAATAATCTCTGATGATGGTTTGAATTTCTGTGGAATCTGTGGTGGTATCCCCTTTATCGTTTTTTATTGCATTTATTTGATTATTTTCTCTTTTCTTTTTTATTAATCTGGCTAGTGGTCTGTCTGTTTTGTTGACCTTTTCAAAAAACCAGCTCCTGGATTTATTGATTTTTTGAAGAGTTTTTCGTGTCTCTATCTCCTTCAGTTCTGCTCTGATCTTAGTTATTTCTTGTCTTCTGCTAGGTTTTGAGTTTTTTTGATCTTGCTCCTCTAGCTCTTTCAATTTTGATGATAGGGTGTCAATTTTAGATCTCTCCTTGCTTCTCATGTGGGCATTTATTGCTATATACTTTCCTCTAGAGACTGCTTTAAATGTGTCCCAGAGATTCTGGTATGTTGTGTCTTCGTTCTCGTTGGTTTCAAAGAACATCTTTATTTCTGCCTTCATTTCATTGTTTATCCAGTCAACATTCAAGAGCCAGTTGTTCAGTTTCCATGAAGCTGTGTGGTTCTGAGTTAGTTTCTGAATTCTGAGTTCTAACTTGATTGCACTGTGGTCTGAGAGACTGTTTGTTATGATTTCCGTTCTTTTGCATTTGCTGAGGAGTGATTTACTTCCAATTATGTGGTCAATTTTAGAGTAGGTGCGATGTGGTGCTGAGAAGAATGTATATTCTGTGGATTTGGGGTGGAGAGTTCTGTAAATGTCTATTAGGTTTGCTTGATCCAGGTCTGAGTTCAAGTCCTGGATATCCTTGTTAATTTTCTGTCTTGTTGATCTGTCTAACATTGACAATGGGGTGGAGAACCTTTTTTGAGAATCTTCTCTTCAAAATTGAACTGGTTGTCTGTCCTGGGGCATTGTGCACCATCTTACAAATTCCCTTGGCCTTTTTCTTGTTTCCCCTGATTCCCCCTTTGCTACAGCTTCCAAAGAGCCTTTTCCTTGTTTTGGATCCTGTTTCTTGGATGCCATTTATTTTTCTTTCTTGGCTTACTTCTTTTAATATAAGTCTAGCATTCCCCAAAATATGCATAGAAGGGAGATTCCTTGAGAATTTGCATGGTTGACAATCTCTGCCTTTTTACTGGGATGGTTTATTTAGTCCATTCGTATTAATGTAATTATGGGTGTGGTTACATTTACCGTTGTCATTTTGCTATTTTCTGTCTCTCATGCATTTTTTGTTCCTCTGTGCCTCATTTCCTGCTGTAATTTATGTCTGACAAGTAATTTTAGTATACAATTTTAATTACTTTTTTCATATTTTAAGCTATCTTTTTTCCTACTGCTCTAGTCTAGGGATTACAGTATGCATCTTTGAGTTACTATGGTCTATTTTAACACTAATTTAATTCTGGTAAAATGTAGTGACTTTGTTCCACTATAGAGTAGCTCTATTTCCTACCCCCTCCTTCATGTATGTATGTATGATATATATATATATATTATTAAATAAGCCATTAATATGGATATATATGAATGGACTAAATAAGCCATTCCAATAAAAAGGAAGAGATGTGTGTGTGTGTGTACACATATATGTACATATCACATTTATGTCTGGGCTTGTTATAAAGTTTTCAAGTTTAATATTTAAGAATATACGAAGTCTAGGTTACAAACCAAGAGTGTGGCAATTATTTCTTTAAGCAATTTTACATTTTTTAAATATATATATTCTTATATAATATAAAAAAAATATATATTATATATATAAAATATATTTTTAATATATATATTCTTTGATATTTAATCACATATTTACCATGAAGTGCGCTTCATTTCTTTCTGTCCATCTTAATAACTCTAAAATCTCATTTTCTTTCAACATGAAGGATGTCCTTTAATATTTTTTCAGCTTTGAGGTACAATTGACAAATAAAAATTGCATATACTCAGAGTATATAACATGATGATTTGATATATGTATACATTGTGAAATGATTGCTATGATCAAGCTAATAAACATATTTATCACCTTACCTGGTTACCTCTTCCTTTCCTTTGTAATGAGAATCCTTAAGATTTACTCTCTTAGCAAATTTCAAGTATATAGTTTATTATTACTATTGTTATTATTTTTAGAGACAGGGTCTCACTCTGTCACCCAGGGTGGAGTGCAGTGGTATAATCATAGCTCACTGCAGCCCTGAACTCACTGGGCTCAAGTGATCCTCCCGCCTCAGCCTCCTAAGCAGGACTACAAGCTGCGTGCCACCACGCCAGGCTAATTAAAAATTTTTTTTTGTAGAGACAGGGTCTCGCTATGTTGCCCAGACTGGTCTTCAACTCTTGGACTCAGGCAATTCTCTCGCCTCAACTCCCTAAAGTGCTATGATACAGACATAAGCCACTGTGCCTGGCCAGTATATTATTATTAATGATAGTCACCCTCTTGTACATTAGGTCTCCAAAATTTACTCATAACTGCAAGTTTGTACGTTTTGACCAGCATCTCACCATTTCCCCCACTGCCCCAGGCCCTGGTAACAGGCATTCTATTCTGTTTATATCAGTTTATTTTAGATTCCACATACAAGTGAGATCACACAGTGTTTGTCTTTCTGTGTGTGGTTTATTTCACTTAGTATAATGTCTTCCAGGTTCATCCATGTTGTTGCAAACAGCAGGATTTCCTTCTTTTTTAAGGCTGAATAATATCCCATTCTATATATACACCACATTTTCTTTTTGTCCATCAATCAATCAATGAATACTTAGATTGTTTCTGTATCTCGGCTATTGTGAATAAAGCTGCAATGAACATGGGAAAGCAGATATCTTTTCAAGATAGTGAGTTTATTTCCGTTGGATATATACACAGAAATGAAATCGCTGGTCATAAGGTAGTTCTATTTTTAAAGAAACCTCCACACTATTTTTCCTAATAGACGTACCAATGCACAATCCCACCAACAGTATGTAAAGCTTCCCTTCTTCCACATCCACACCAATCTCGTTTTGTTTTGACTTTTGACAACAGCCATGCCAACAGGTGTAAGGTCATATCTCATTGTAACTTTAATTTGCATTTCCCTGATGATAAGTGATGTTGAACATCTTTTTATAAACCAGTTGGCCATTTGTATGTCTTCTTTAGAGAGATGTTTATTCAGATCCTTTGCCCACTTTTTTTTTTCTCAAAGCAGAAATTTTATTGCCCACATTCTTAGACGACAATGCTATAATAACAGAAATATTTTCTTTTACAGAAATCTCAATCATCTTTTAAAGTCACCAAATAACTTTTGGTCAAAGAAGAAATCAAAACTGCAAATAAATAAGAGCAAGCATCAGTCAGCATTGTATACAGTACAACATATGAAACAGATTATAGAAAAAATTCTTAAAACACAAAGAATCCAGGATATGGAAAGCTGGTACGACAGCAACGATAGCCAGATAAACTACAAAATGATAACTTTTCCTAAACTCATTAGAGATCTGAGATCACAGGGCAATCAAAAAGCCTAAAATGGGCCAGGCACAGTGGTTCATGCCTGTAATCCTAGCACTTTGAGAGAACGAGGCAGGTAGATCGCCTAAGGTCAGACTAAGGGGGAAAAAAGCAGTAAGTAGAAGCAAAATCTAAGTGGGCTTAGATGTTGTCTTTAATACACAAAGAGTTCAAAGCAGTTATTATGAATATGTTCAGAGAATTAAAGAAAACTATTCAAGGAATTAAAAGAAAATATGGTTTAAATTGACTCAACAAATAGGGAATCTAAATAGAGAAATACAAACTATAAAAATTAAATGGAAATTCTGGAGTTGAAAGGTACTATGACCAAAATTAAGAATTCACTAGATGGGTTCAATAGCAGATTTTGAGACAGTGGAAGAAAGAGTCAGTGAACATGAAAATATACCAATAGAAATGATCCAATTTGAAAAACAGAGAGAAAAAAATGAAGACAAATGAACAGAGCTTCAGACAAACATGGGATGATGTTCAATGTCCCCTCATACATGTAGTGAGAGCCCCGAAAGGGGGAGAGAAAAAAAAATAAAGAAGTAATGGCTAAAAGCTTCCCAGGTTTCATGAAAAATATTGAATTTCATATTAAGAAAAAAGTTCAACCAACACTGAATTTTAAAAAACACAAAGAACCACACAGGAAGGACAAAGCCAGAGGCATCATACTTCCTGTGTTCAAATTATATTTTAAAGCTATAGTAATCAAAAGTACAGTACTGGCATAAAAACACACATAGGGCAATGGAATAGAATTGAAAGCACAGAAATAAACTCACTCATATAAGGTTAACTAATCTACCAAGGTGTCAAGAACAAGAATGAGGAAAGAATAGTATCTTCAATAAATGGTACTGGAAAAACTGGATATCCACATGCAAAAAATAAAAACAAAAAAGAAACTGGATCTTTATCTTCCACCATAAACAAAAATCAACTAAAAGTGGATTGAAGATTTAAACGTTAACACCTAAAATGGTAAAACTCCTAGAAGAAAGCATACAAGGAAAGGTACATGACATTGGTCTTAGCGTTGATTTCTTTTTCGAAGTGACAACAAAAGGAAAAATAAAGGAGTATGATTGCATCTAACTAAAAAGCTCTGCATAGCAAAGAAAACCATCAACAGAGTAAAGAGACCCACAGAATGGGACAAAATATTTGCAAACCATATATGTGATAAGGAGTTAATATCCAAAATATACAAGGAACGCTTACTACTCCATAGTAAAAAACAAATAACCCTATTAAAATGTGGGCAACAGGCTGGAGTGCAGTGGCACAATCTCAGCTCACTGCAACCTCTGCCTCCTGGGTTCAAGCGATTCTCTTGCCTCAGCCTCCTGAGTAGCTGGACTACAGGCATGTGCCACCACATCAGGCTAATTTTTTATATTTTTAGTAGAGACGGGGTTTTGCCATGTTGGACAGGCTATTCTTGAACTGTATTAGTCTGCTCTTGCAGCTAGAAAGAAACACCTGAGACTGGGTAATTTATAAAGAAAAGAGGTTTAATTAGCTCACGGTTCGACAGGCTGTGTAGGTAGCATGGCTAGGAAGGCCTCAGGAAACTTACAATCATGGTGGAAGGAGAAGGGGAAGCAGGCATTCCTTACATGACCCGAGCAGCAGGAAGAAGGGGAGGTGCTACACACTTTTAAATAACCATCTCATGAGAACTCATGATCATGAGAACAGCAAGGGGGAAATCCACCCCAGTGATCCAGTCACTTCCCACCAGGACTTTCCTCCAATATTAGGGATAACAATTTGACATGAGATGTGGGCAGGGACACAAATCTAAACCATATCAGTCTGGGTCACACTTGACTGTATCTTTCTATGTCTTATAATTTTTGGTTGAAAATCAAACATTTTAGATGATTATGCTGTAACAAGTCTGGATTCTGTTTGATTTTTCCAAGGGTGCTTTTCCCCTTTTAGTAACTTGCTTAGACTATGAAATCTGTCTTTCACATCGTGGGAAGATGCTATTATCTCTGCTCGGTTTTATTATTTTTGTTTTTTATTTATTATCTTGCTTTCCTAGAGGTCACTCATTTGCCTGCATAGCCAGTTATTTATAGTAGTCAGCCAATTATTTGCGAAGAGGTTTGCTTAAGTAAATACTTCAAGTCCATCACACTTCCAGTTCCTGTCAGTCAATCTGTGTGGGGGCTGGGGAAGGCCAGTTTTCATCTCCCTTGTCTTTCACTTTTTGCTGAGGTCTCTCAGGTTTTCTCCATGTATACATAGTTTTTTCCGTCAGCCAGGGATGTGTGAGGGGCTCATCTCAACACCTCTATGATTCTCATTTCCAGAATCTCCCTGTTAAATTCCTGATTGGCCTGCTGTTTGCCCCAAGTGGGGCTGCAACCTCAAGATAGCAAAGCTGTGGATTTTCCCTGCTCATTTCCAAGTGTTTATTCCCATGGTAAGCCAGCAAAGGCAAGGATTTTCAACCCCCAGCCACCTCTCTGAATGTAATCTGTTGTGTGGCAGCAAAGCTACTAGTTTTCATGGCTGGCCCCATCTTACTTAAAAGTCATTGGCTGAGCTGGGGGGATGACAGGAGCAGCCACAGGCAAAAAAGCCACAATCTCCTACTTGCCTGATGATCTAGTAGTTTTTCAAGAACAAATGCTGCTCAATTTCTTGTCTGTATTTTGTCAATTTCCATTTGCCTAAAATGGTTGGTTTTGATAAATAATTTTGTCCAGTTTTATGTATTTTTTGGTTTTTTTCTTTGTTGCTTTTTTTTTTTTAACAGAAGTGAACTGCCTACCTCTTTGTACTGCCATAACTGGAAGGCCTTCTCCTCATTATTATTATTTTTTGATATGGAGTTTTGCTCTTGTTGCCCAGACTGGAGTGCAATGGCGCAATCTTGGCTCACTGGAACCTCTGCCTCCTCGATTCAAGCAATTCTCCTGCCTCAGCCTCCCAAGTAGCTGGGATTACAGGCGTGCGCAACCACGCCTGGCTAATTTTTTTGTATTTTTAGTAGAGACAGGGTTTCATCATGTTGGTCAGGCTGGTCTCAAACTCCTGACCTTCAAGTGATCCACCCACCTCGGCCTCCCAAAGTGCTGGGATTATAGGCGTGAGCCACCGTGCCTGGCCCTCCTCCTTTTTAAAACCTCCTTTGAACATAAAAAATTTCCATTTTTGTTTAATGTTTAACACAGGTCCCTTTCAGTATCAAACTTGTTATACTTCATTTTCCTAGGCAAAGGTACAGAAAAACCAGCTTTGCAATTGTATGTCAAAACTACGCACTGACTAACCAACCTCCCTCCTCCCTGCCCTTCCTCATTTTTCTCAAAAGCAGTACCTGAAATAAAGGCAGAATCCTGTCTGCCTCTAGGTAATTGATACTGGCTTGTCAAGACACACCCTTCCCTTTTACCTCATCTAAAATTCATACCAGCGGACAGCAGGGCTTGCAGCCTGTCTGTAGAAATTTCTTTAAACTTATGTATGATTCATAGAAGGCTGAGTACTTTGATTTGATGGGGATGGGCTATATTTCTTCCATTAACAAATTAATGGATTAGTTCATTAGATTAGCTACATTATGGGCCCGGGCGCAGTGGCGCATGCCTGTAATCCCAGCACTTTGGGAGGCTGAGGTGGGCAGATTACGAGGTCAGGAGTTGGAGACCAGCCTGACCAACATGATGAAACCCCATCTCTACCAAAAATACAAAAATTAGCTGGGCGTGGTGGCAGGTGCCTGTAATCCCAGCTACTCGGGAGGCTGAGGCAGAAGAATTGCTTGAACTTGGGAGGCGGAGGCTGCAGTGAGCCGAGATCACGCCATTGCACTGCAGCCTGGGCAACAGAGAGACTCCGTCTCAAACAAGACAAAAACAACAAAAACAAACAAACCAGAACATATTAGCTACATTATGGAACATGTGGAGGAGATGGAGGATGGATCAGTTTTACTTAGAGGAGGAATAAGTTAATAATTAACTTTAAGTAGAACAATAAAAATTTGGACTTAGTAAATAATTTGGATAACCCATTATCCAAATACAGGTTAAGCCCTTAGTGTGACTTAGCATTAAAAATTTTTAAATAAAATAAATATTAAATTAAAAAACACTTAAGGAATGTGTTTCCTAATATACCCATCTGATGTGGGCATTATACAATAAAACCTTTCAATCTAAGGACAAACATACAAACAGAAAAACAAATATCAGATAGGGCTTTTAGGCCAGGTGCAGTGGCTCACACCTGTGATCCCAGTACATTGGAAGGCTGAGGCAGGAGGATTGCTTGAGCCCAAGAGTTCAAGACCAGCCTGGGCAACATAGTGAGACCTCTGTCTCTACTGAAAATAAAAAATTCGCTGGGCATGGAGGGACACGCCTGTAGCCCCAGCTACTCGGGAGGCTGAGATGGGAAGATTGCTTGAGCTTGTGAAATTGAAGCTGCAGTGAGCTTTGATGGTGTGCTATACTCCAGCTTGGGTGACAGAGTGAGCCCCTGTCTCCAAAGGAAAAAAATAAGTGCTTTCACAAATGCAAATTCCCCAACTTTCTTATTTCAATATATTTACTCTTCTTTAATTTCACATGAGATATGATGGGAGCGTGAGGGGAGGACTGAATGTTTTGGACAGGTAGTATCTTTGCCTTTCACTTTCTGCTGGGCTCTCTCTCTTCCGCATAGATGCATAGCTTTTTCATTCGGCCAGGGATGTGTGAAGAGCTCATCTCAACATTTCCACAACTCTCATTTCCAGAATCTCCCTGTTAAATCCCTGGTTGGTCTAGCGTTAAAAATTACAACCAAGCTAGCTGGAGGATTGGGCAACTGTTCCTTTTTATTTCATATCTAGGGAGAACATTGGAAAAAGAACACAATTTGAGTAAGAGATTTGACCTTATTTTCCTTGTACTTCGTGTTTTTAAACAATTTTCCCCCAATCTACATTTCATCCCTCCTTTCTTCCTCTCCCCTCCGTCCCTCTCTCCATCCCTCCCTCTCTCTCTCTCCTTCTTTCTTTCTCTCTCTCATTTGAGATAAGTAAAATAGAACATAAGGTAGACAGAGTCAGCAAGAGAAAATGGCGGCAAGCATGAGGGAGACTGAGGAGCAAGGAAACAAAAGGGAAGTAGAGTCACAGGAGACAGGAAATGGTGCTGAGGAAAGGAGAAATTATGGTTGATGCCATTTGGCTGTAGTTAAAAGTAAAACTTGATATGGTGCTTTACAAAAATAAAGCAGGCGTTTCCCCTTATTTTAGAGGGGGCAAAGCAGGAATGGTGAAGGAAGAGATGTCCAGATAAACGGAAGAATCGAAAAAGGGGGGAAAGTGAATTTTGTTTTTTCTGAAGTGCCTAGGTTCAGCAGCCAGCACTCCCTAACATTACTTTGCTCCCACAGGTGGAGAGTTAAAGCAAATGTCTCCCAGTGTGTGGTGGCAGATACAAAATATATAGATCCCCAAATATCACAGAGAGCTTGGGCCTCTACTCAGTTCCGATCACGTGTTTCACTGAATAAATTATATTTTATCGTTACTATGAAATATTATATAACCATTAAAAAGCATGAATTGGAGGTATGCCAGCTGTCCTAGAAGGTTTTTCATGAGATATTTATTGGCTGAGGCAAGCAAGAAGAAAAAGAATGCTTACAATATGAAGTCTTTTTGAGGAACAATGATAATGTCCCTCAAATACGTATACATATATATGAAAATACAGTTACATGAACATGAAAGCAATATGGAAGAGTACTTTGAGATATTTCAATTCATTAAGAATTTCTGAACATCACTGATCATTAGAGAAATGCAAATCAAAACGAATACCATCTAACACCAGTCAGAATGGCTGTTAATAAAAAGTCAAAAAATAAATACTGGTGAGGTTGTGGAGAAAAAAGGAAGGCTAATACACTGTTAGTGGCAATGTAAATTAGTTCAGTCATTGAGGAAGACAGTATGGCGATTCCTCAAAGACCTAAAGACAGAAATATCATTTGACCCAACAATCTCATTGTTGGGTATATTCTCAAAGGATAGAAATTATCCCAGTATAAAGACAAGACACATGCACGTGTATGTTAATTGCAGGACTGTTCACAAGACTAAAAACCTGTAATCAACCTAAATGCCCATCAATGATAGACTGGATAGATAAAATGTGGTACATATACACCATGGAATACTACATAGCCATAAAAAAGTGAGATCATGTCCTTTGCAGAACGTGGATGGAGCTGGGGGCCATTATCCTTAAAAAACTCACACAGGAACAGAAAACCAAATTTGGCATGCTGTCACATATATGTGGGAGCTAAATGCTGAGAACAAATGGACAAATAGAGGGGGAATAACACATACTGGGGGCTTTCAGAGGGTGGAGGGTTGGGGTGGGGAGAGGATCAGGAAAAATAATGAATGGGTACTATGCTTAATACCTGGGTGATGAAATAATCTGTATAACAGATGCCCATGGCACAAGCTTACCTATGTAACAAACCTGCACTTGTACCTCTTATCTTAAACGTTAAAAAAGGAAAAAAATGGAAAAATAGAAATAAATTAGATGGTTTTTTTTTAAAATAAGAATTTCTGCCCCTCTGAATTAGCTGGTCATGATGGTGGGCATCTGTGTTCCAGGCACATGGTGTGATTACTCTTTCTGGCTCCCTGGTGGTTGAGTGGGGGCTTACAACTACTGGCTAATGAACTGGTTGGGTTTTTTTGTTTTAGTTTTTTAAGAGACAGGGTCTTGCTCTGTCATCCAGCATGGAGTGCAATGGTGAGATCACGGCTCAGTATAGCCTCAAACTCCTGGGTTCAGATGATCCTCCTGTCCGAACATCCCAAGTGGTTAGGACTACAGCTGCACGCCACCACACTTAGCTAATTAAAAAAAAAGGTTTTTTTGGTAGTATGGGGTCTTGCTATGTTGCCCAGGCTGGTCTCAAACTCCTGGGCTCAAGTGATCCTCTGTCCTTGGCCTCCAAAAATTCTGGGATTATAGGTGTGAGCCACCGCACCTGGCCATGGCCAATGAGTTGTGAATAGACGTGTCCTGTGTTACCTCTGGGCTGAAGCATGCCATTGCCAGTTCAGGACTCCCAGAACACTTTTCCCTCCACCACACTGACTGTCAGTGGGCACCCTGGTAGCTCCTCCATCAGCCTGCATCCCAGGGTGGAGAGGCGTGGAGCAGAACCCCAGACCAATCTTGATGAATACATGCTGTGAGAAATACACAGTTGCAATGTGTCACTGAGGTTCGTGGGCTGTTTTCATCTAGTTTAACCTAACTTGTTCAGAATCATACATACAGATATATACTAGTTTAACTAGGTTAAAGTTAGGACACAGGCTTCTGAAGGTAAAAAAAAGTACTGAAAAGCTTTATTATATCCAAGGAAGAGGTCATGGCGTTATAAGAATGGCAGAATTGTATCAACAAGGTACAACAGGTAATTTTGGTAAATTTTATATGGAACTGCCCTGATTTCCTCCTTTATTGCATGATATCAAATGGATATATTTTCTCTTTTGAAATGGTGCCTGAGTTTCTCCACCTGCGCCCAGCCTATACTATATAATTATAATTAGTATAGGCTGGGCGAGGTGACTCACACCTGTAATCCCTGCACTTTGGGAGGCCAAGGCGGGCAGATCACCTGAGGCCAGGAGTTCAATACCAGCCTGGCCAACATGTTGAAACCCCATCTCTATTAAAAAAACAAAAATTGGCTGGGTATGGTGGCGCATGCCTGTAATCTCAGCTGCTTGGGAGGCTGAGGCAGGAGAATCACTTGAACCCAGGAGGTGTAGGTTGCAGTGAGTAGAGATTGCACCATTGCACTCTAGTCTGGGCGACAAGAGTGAAACTCTGTCTCAAAATAAAATAAAATAAAATAAAATTAGTATAATTAAAATTCTTTGTATCATTAAAATTCAGGCAACTCGGGCTCTGTCACAGTACAAGGTTAAGCCATTAGGTCATTCTCGAGTCCAATGGCTCACAATGGGGACTGGTGGTGTCACTCGGGCTCCTATGGGTAGAGAACAGGGGCACTGTTGAACATCGTGCAATGAACAGGACAGCCCCACAACCAAGACCCTTGTGGCCCAGAGTATCAGCAATGCCGAGGCCTGCTCTCGCCCAGGCCTGCTTCCCAAAGCCCTTCAGTCCTGAAGAGAGAAGAGAGCAGGCTGCCTTCTTTCTTTGTTATTCAAATCCCACTTAACCCCTCTTAGACCAAGTTCTTTCCCTTTTAAGACTAGCCTGGTGGCCGGGCATGGTGGCTCATGCCGGTAATCCTAGCTCTTTGGGAGGCTGAGGTGGGTGGATCACTTGAAGACAGGAGTTCTAGACCAGCCTGGCCAACATGGTGAAACCCCGTCTCTACTAAAAATGCAAAAATTAGCTGGTCATGATGGTGGGCATCTGTAGTCCCAGCTACTAGGGAGGCTGAGGCTTGAGAATAGCTTGAACCCGGGAGGCAGAGGTTGCAGTGAGCAGAGATTGCACCACTGCACTCCAGCCTGGGCGATAGAGCAAGACTCAAACTCCAGAAAAACAAAAAACAACAAAAAAAAACAACTGAAAACTAGCCTGGGTAACATGGTGAAACTCCATTTCTATTAAAAAAAAATTAGCCAGGTGTGGTGGCGCGTGCGTGTAGTCCCAGCTACTTGGGAGGTTGAGGCGGCAGTGAGCCATGATTGTGTCACTGCACTCCAGCCTGGAAGCTGAGATTGTGCCACTGCACTCCAGCCTGGGTGACAGAGCAAGACTCTGTCTAAAAAAAAAAAAAAAAGAGAGAGAAAGAAAGAAACACCCTCACCTATGATCAGTCTCCATTTTCATCAATCCTCTCCTTCCCCAGCCCTATCTACCTACTTGGCAGAGACTAGCCCGGGCTGGTCTTAAAGGGAGAAGAACATGCTCTAAGAGGGAGTAAGTGGGATTTAACTAACAAAGAAAGAAGGCCACCTGCTCTCTTCTCCCTTCAGGACTAAAGGGCTTTGGGAAGCAGGACTGGGTGAGAGCAGGATCTCACAACCTTGACATTGCTGATACTCTGGGCCACAGGGATCTTAGTTGTGGGGCTGTCCTGCACGTTGCAGGGTGTCTAGCAGGCAGCCACCAGTCGACTTTATATTTCTACAGGTTTGCATTTCAACTCATAAGTTGAATTATAGAACATGTGGCCTGTTGTGACTGGCCCTTTCTGTTGGCACGATGTGTCCCAGGTTCTTCATGTTGTGGCATGGATCACCAGGGACTCCTTTTGTTGGCTGAATGGTATTTCATTGTGTGGGTAGACCATATGTACTGATTGCTAGGGCTAGTAACTCAGCACCAAAGACTGGGCAGCTTAAACAGCCATTTATGCTCTCAGTTTTGGAGGCCTCTCTCCTTGGCTTGGAGATGGCTGTCTTCTCTCAATGTCCTCACTTGGTCTTCCTCTTGCGTGTGCCTGTGTTCTTATAAAGACATTACTCATATTGAATTTGGGCTCCACCCTAATGATCTCATTTTAATTTAATTACTTCTTTAAAGATCTCATCTCGAAAGAGTCACATAAGACTTCCACATTTGAATTTGGAGAGAGCACAGTTCAGCCCGTAACACCCTGCCCTTCGCTCCCTAAAATCGATGTCCTTCTCACATGCAAAATATACTCGCCCACCATCCCAACAGGGTCAAACGACTTAACCCAGACCAGAAGGAACGTTAAGTCCGAAATCTCACGTGAGTATCATCTAAACCAGGTATAGGTGAGATCTGAGGTATGGTTCCTCCTGAGGCAAAACTCTTCTCCAGCTATGAACCTTTACGACCAGACAAGAAATTATCTGCTTCCCAAACAGGACAGGCATAGCATCGACATTTCCATTTTAAAAGGGAGACACTGGAAAGAGGAAAGGGGTCACGGATCTCCTATCCTGGAACCTGGCAGGGCAAATTCCATTCCATTTTTATTTATTTATTTATTTTCAGAGTTTCACTCTTGTTGCCCAGGCTGGCATGCAATGGCGCGATCTTGGCTCACTGCAATCTCTGCCTCCTGGTTTCAAGTGATTCTCCTGCCTCAGCCTCCCAAGTAGTTGGTATTACAGGCATGCACCACTATGCCTGGTCAATTTTTGTATTTTTAGTAGAGACAGGGTTTTGCCATGTTGCCCAGGCTGGTCTCCAACTCCTGATCTAAGGTGACCCGCCCGCCTCGGTATCCCAAAGTGCTGGGATTACAGGCATGAGCCACCGCACCTGGCCCAATTCTGTTCAATTTTAAGGCTTGAGAATAATCCTCTTTGGCTCAATGCTCTGTTGCCTGGGTCCACAGGATGGCCATGCCTTCCAGGGCCACTGGCCTGACCCTCTACCCTAAGTGGTGGCCCCACCCCTTGGTCTCGGGCTGGGGCATCCTGGCCTGCTGAAACCAAGGAAATGGTACCAGTCTTGGACCCTGAATCTGTGTGCCCTGGGGCCAAGGTGGCAGTAGCAGCCTGGCAGATCTCTGAACTGCCCTCATAGTCATTCTTCTCTTTCCTTTAAGGATAACTCATGATGACAGCCATATCGGTGTATTGGCTGGTCCTGCAGAATTCCAGAAGTCTGATAGTCTTCCTTCATTCCTTCCCATTTTGTCTCCTTTAGTCCAAACTGACAATGCCTGCTGGCATAAATTCTCAAAAACCTTGTTGGCCTCCTAGGAAATCCTCCTATGCAATCCATGAGGCCATTTGACAAGAGGGCTCTCCACAGACGTTCCTGGGTAGCCGCATCTCTGTTCCTGCCTTGCTGAGTTGTATCCATGCATGACTGTATCCATGCATCACCCTGGCCATCTTTTCAGATGGGGGTCCAGCCACCACACCCTTGGTCTTTTCTCCAGAATGTGCTTTCTCATTTTTTTGTAAAGTGGATAGGTTGAGAATTTTCCAGATCTTCAAGTTTAGGTTCCTTTTGTTTTCTTAAAAAGTCCTTTTTAAATTTATCTATCTCCTCTCATATTTTACCACGAGCAGCAAGAAGAAACCAGGCCACCTTCAGTACTTTGCTTAGAAATCTCCGCAGCTAAACAGCCAAGTTCATCATCTATAAGTTCTGCTTTCCATGAAACATGAGCATCCAATTCAACAAGTTTCCTTGCCACTTTATAACAAGGTCCATTTTTCATCTAGTTTCTAATACCATGTTCCTCATTTCTGTCCAAGATCTCACCAGAAGTACCTTAATCATTCCTATTTCAACCAGAATGTTGTTCCTCATGTATGTTTTCTTGAAGATGATTGGCACTTTCTCTACAGCTCTCTTCTTTTCTTTCTCAGTCCTCACCGGAATCACCTCCAATGTCCACATTTCTATCAACAGTCTCTTTAAGGTAATTTAGGCCTTTTCCAACATGTACCTCCAAACTCTTCCGGCCCTTACTCACGGTCTAGTTCCAAAGCTGCTTCTGCTCAGCAGCACCCTATTTCTTGGTACTGAAATCTGTACAGTTGCCAGGGCTGCTATGACAAAGTCCCACAGACTGGGGGAGCCTAAACAACAGCCATTTATCTTCTAACAGTTCTGGAAGCTAGAAGTCCAAGACCAGTGGGTTTCTTCTGAGGCCTCTCTCCTGGGCTGTAGATGCCAACCTTCACCCTGTGTCTTCATTCAGATGATCTTCTTTCTATGTGTGTCTGTGTCTAAAAAGTTCCCCCTTTTTTTTTTTTGAGATGAAGTTTTGCTTTGATTGCCCAGGCTGGAGTGCAATGGCATGATCTTGACTCACTGCAACCTCCGTCTCCCAGGTTCAAGCAATTCTCCTGCCTCAGCCTCCTGAGTAGCTGGGATTACAGGCACCTGCCACCACCCCTGGTGAAGTTTTTGTATTTTTGGTAGAGACAGGGTTTCACCATGTTGGCCAGGCTGGTCTTGAACTCCTGACCTCAGGTGATCCACCCACCTCGGCCTCCCAAAGTGCTGGGATTATGGGTGTGAGCCACCAAGCCTGTTCCTAAAGTTCCTCTTTTTTTTTTTTTTTTTTTAAATTTAGAACCTAGTTTTAGCCGACCTAAAGTTCTTCTTATACTGATACCAGTCATATTGGATTAGTGTCCTAATGACCTCATTTTAACTTGATTACTTCTTTAAAGACCCTGTCTCCAAACTCAGGCATATTCTGAGGCACTGGAGGTGAGGACTTCAACATACACACTTGGAGATGGAGGGGGGGGACACAATTCTGCCCATATTACCATAAGTTATTTATCCATCAATTCACATTTTTCATTTCCTTTTATTTTTATTTTTTTTCTGTTTAGTTTTTGAGACAGAGTCTCCCTCTGTCACCCAGGCTGAGGTGCAGTGGCACGACCTCAACTCACTGCAGTCTCCACCTCCCGGGTTCAAGCAACTCTCCTGCCTCAGCCTCCTAAGTAGCTGGGACTAAGTGCACCACCACACTGGCTAATTTTTGCATTTTTAGCAGAGACAGAGTTTCACAATCTTGGCCAGGCTGGTCTTGAACTTGTGACCTCAGGTAATCTGCCCACCTCGGCCTCCCAAAGTGCTGGGATTACAGGTGTGAGCCACTGTGCCTGGCCAATTAACACTTACATTTCCTTTTATAAATTTAATTACTAAATCACTATGAAAAATGACTCTCAGGTGTATAACAAAGAAACTATGAAGATTTCAACAACCTTACTAAGTTGTTTTACTTTTTATTTCTGTGACAGTTTTTCCTGATGGCTCTGAAAGTCACCCTAAGATGACTTTCTCTGTACTTTCTTGCCATTACTCTTTTACTTAAAAAAACCCCACTCTTATTGACATATAATTTACGTACTATAAAGTTCACCTTTTAAAGTGTTCAATTTGGTGTTTTTTAGTTTACTAACAGTTGTGCAACCATTGTTGCTATCTAATTTTGATAAAATTACAACTATTCAATTTTAGAATGTTTTTATCAACCCCTATTGGTAGTCACTCCCATTTCCCACCAGCCCCTCAGCCCCTGGCAATCACTAATATGCTTTCCATCTCTGTGGATTTGCCTAATTTAGACAGTTTATGTAAGTCAAATCATACAAGATGCAGCCTCTTTCCCTTAGCATAATGTTTTCAAGGTTCATCCATGATACAGCATGTATCAGCATTTCATTCCTTCTTTTTTTTCTTGAGACGGAGTCTCACTCTGTCACCCAGGCTGGAGTGCAGTGGCGTGATCTCGGCTCACTGCAACCTCTGCCTCCCAGGTTCAAGCGATTCTCCTCCCTCAGCCTCCCAAGTAGCTGGGATTACAGGCACCTGCCACCACGCCGGGCTAATTTTTGTATTTTTAGTAGAGACGGGGTTTCACCATATTGGCCAGGTTGGTCTCCAAGTCCTGACCTCGTGATCTGCCCACCTTGGCCTCCCAAAGTGCTGGGATTACAGGCATGAGCCACCGCACCAGGCTCTTTTTTTTTTTTAGGTAGTCTCGCTCTGTCACCAGGCTGCAGTGCAGTGGCATGATCTCAACCCACTGCAACCTCCACCTCCTGGGTTCAAGCGATTCTCCTGCCTCAGCCTTCCAAGTAGCTGGAACTACAGGCGGGCAACACCACGCCCAACTAATTTTTGTATCTTTAGTAGAGACAGAGTTTTACCATATTGGCCAGGATGGTCTTGATCTCTTGACCTCATGATCCTTCTGCCTCTCAAAGTGCTGGGATTACAGGCATGAGCCACCGCACCCGGCCTACTTCATTTGTTTTTATGGCCAAATAATATTCCACTGTATGGATATGTCACATTTTGTTTATTCACCTGTTAGTGAATGGACATTGGAATTGTTATGAATAATGATGCAGTCAACAGTTGCATGTTGTTGGGTGTATAGATGTTTTCATTTCTCTCGCACATGCAGTAGTCTCCCTTATCCATGGATTTGCTTTCTGCAGTTTCAGTTACCTGCAGTCAGCTTGGTCCAAAAATGTTAAATGGAAAATTCAAGAAACAAATAATTTAGAAATTTTGAATTGCACACCAGTCTGAGTAGCATAAGGAAATTTCATGCCATCCCACCCTGGATATGAGTCATTGCTTTCTCCAGCACAAGCGCAGTGTACACACAATCTGCCCATTAGTCACTTAGTAGCTGTCTGGATTACCAGGTTGACTGTCATGGTATCATAGTGCTTGTATTCATGTAACCCTGATTTTACCTAATGGCTCCAAAACGAAAAAGTAGTGATACTGGCAGTTCGAATATGCCAAGGAGAAGTTGTCAAGTGTTTTGTTTAAGTGGAAACATGGAAGTTCTTAACTTAATAAGGAAAGAAAAAAAGAGTATGCTGAGGTTGCTAAGACCTGCAATAAAAATGACTCTTTATCCATTAAATTGTGAGCAGTATATTGTAATTGTTCTACTACACATATAGTTCTAATATAGTCCTATTATTATTATTGTTAATCTCTTACTATACCTAATTTATATAAGCTTTATCATAGGTATATATGTCTAGGAAAAAACACAGTGTATATAGGGTTTGGAACTAACTATTCATGGTTTTAGCATCCACTGGGGGTCTTGGAAGGTATCCCCTGTGGATAAGGGGCGACTACTGTATATCTAGGGGTGGAATACTTGGTCAGATGGTAACTCTATGTTTAACATTTTGAATAACTGTCAGACTTTTCAAAAGTGGCTGCACCCTTGGCACTGTTTACAATAGCAAAGACCTGGAACCAACCCAAATGCATATCGATGATAGACTGGACAGGGAAAATGTGGCACATATACACCATGGAATATCATGCAGCCATAGAAAACGATGAGTTCGTGTCCTCTGTAGGGACATGGATGAATCTGGAAACCATCATTCTCAGCAAACTGACAGAAGCACAGAAAATCAAACACCACATGTTCTCACTCATAGGTGGGTGTTGAACAATGAGAACACATGGACACAGGGAGGGAAGCATCACACACTGGGGTCTGTTGTTGGGGGTCGGGGGAGGGACAGTGGGGAGTGGGGGAGGTTGGGGAGGGATAACATGGGGAGAAATGCCAGATATAGGTGACGTGGTGGGGGGATGGAGGCAGCAAGCCACATTGCCATGTATGTACCTATGCAACCATCCTGCATGTTCTGCACATGTACCCCAGAACCTAAAGTACAATTTTTTTTTTTTTTTTTTTTAAAGATGGGGTTTCACCATGATGGCCAGGCTGGTCTTGAACTCCTGACCTCAGGTGATCCACCCACCTCGGCCTCCCAAAGTGCTAGGATTACAGGCATGAGCCACCGCGCCCAGCCTAAAGTACAATTAAAAAAAAAGTGGCTGCACCCTTTCACAATCCCACCAGCAATGTATTAGCGTTCCAATTTCTTCACATCTTTGCCAACACTTGTTATGTCTTTTTTCATTTGGCCATCCTAGTGGTATGAAGTGGTATTTTGTTGTGCTTCCCTAATGATTAGTGATGTTGAGAATCTTTTCATGTGCTTATGGGGCATTTGTAAATCTATAGAGAAATGCCTACTCAAATACATTGCCCAGTTTAATTGGATTGTCATTTTATTATTGTTGTAATAGTTCTTTATTCTAGATACAGGTTTCTTACCAGATATATTATTTGCAAATATTTTCTCCCATTCTGTGAGTTGTCTTTTCTTGATGGCGTCCCTGAAGGACAGAAGCTTGTAATTTTAAGTCCAATTTATCTGTTTTTTTTTTCTTTTGTTTGTGCTTTTGATGTTATATCCAAGAAACGATTGCTTAACCAAAGGTCAGAAAACTCAATTCTATGTTTTCTTGTAAGAATTGCATAGTTTTAGTTCATATTTATGTCTCTGTCTCTGATGTATTTTTTTTTTTTTAGATGGAATTTTGCTCCTCTCCCAGGCTGGAGTGCAATGGCACAATCTCAGTTGACTGCAACCTTCACCTCCCGGGTTCAAGTGATTCTCCTGCCTTAGCCTCCTGAGTAGCTGGGATTACAGGCATGTGCCACCACACCTGGCTAATTTTGTAGTTTTAATAGAGACAGGGTTTTACCATGTTGGCCAGGCTGGTCTCGAACTCATGACCTTAGGTGATCTGCCCGGCTCGGCCTCCCAAAGTTTTGGAATTACAGGTGTGAGCCACCGTGCCTGATCTCTGATCTATTTTGAATTTCCTTTTGTATATTGTGTGAGGTAGCTCCAGCTTTATTCTTTCACATGTGTATATCCAAGTGTTCCAGCCACTTGTTAATAAGTCTATTCTTTTCCCCTATGGAATTATCTTGGTATCTTGTCATCTTTCTACTTTTAAAAGTAGATTTCATCAACTCTTTATTTACAGAAGGACTTTGCCTATAACCAGCTCAAACTGTGAATCAGAAGATTTATTAATTAATCTATTATGATACATATTAAAAACACTTTACTAGAGTATACAGAGAACACCCACAACAATGAAAATAAAGGGAGGATTCCTATTCAGCCTGGAAGAAACAGGAAAAAGATTATGCAGGTTAGTGTCATGAAAGCTTCCTGGAAAAACACACAGGCATTAGTCAGGTAGTGTGGGCGGAGTTCTAGGCAGAGCAAATAGCACATGCAAAAGCTGAGAGGCATTTACAGCCAATTGTCCATATGGTGGGAGCGAACTAGCTAATGTCAGTTACTCTCTTTACCCTATACCATCTCCGTCTTCTTTACCAAGCAAAATCCCCTGTAATTCTCTTGCATGGATGGAATGTATTAAATCTTAAAATTTTTTTAGATTGTGACTGACCAAAATAATATACTTAAAAGTCAAATCATGGCACATATACACCATGGAATACTATGCAGCCATAAAAAAGGATGAGTTCATGTCCTTTGCAGGGACGTGGGTAAATCTGGAAACCATCATTCTCAGCAAACTGACACAAGAACAAAAAACCAAACACTGCATGTTCTCACTCATAAGTGGGTGTTGAACAATGAGAACACATGGGCACAGGGAGGGGAACATCACACACTGGGGTCTGTTGGGGGGGTGGGGACCTACGGGAGGGATAGCAGGGGCTAGGGAGATTGGGGAGGGATAACATTAGGAGAAATACCTAATGTAGGGGACAGGGGATGGAGGCAGCACACCACCATGGCATGTGTATACCTATGGAACGATCCTGCAAGATCTGCACATGAACCCCAGAACTTAAAGTACAATAAATTAAAAAAAAGAAAAAAAAATACAGCATATGTTCATAAAAAAAAAGTCAAATCAAACAGACATTATGGTCCTATGTGCCCAAGAGTCTTAGGGAAAGCACAGAAACCAACTCACACATGGGCCTGAGGAAGGCTGAGTTAGAAAAGACTTAAGTCAACTTTATATTAGTTTGAGTAATTCTATTTCCTACATTTTCCTAAAGGAAACCGAATTCCTAAATTTTCCTCTGAGGAGGAATACAGTCACATAATAGAATATGAACTACGTAGTGTCAGACCTAAGTTCAATCCTGGTTTTGCCCCTTGTGCTGGTAAGACCTTGGACAAGTCCTCCAATGTCTCTGAATCTCAGTACTCCTCCTTCTAAAACAGGGGGCATTAATACCACCTTGGAGGGGTCCTGTGAGGCTTACCTGAAGATGTCTAGCAGCTGACTAGAATTACGTGTTTAGTAAGTGTTAGCTTCCTCTCTAATCTGCTGCTCGTACCCTATTCTAGCAATAATGGGGGAGAGGCTTGGGCTTCTCTCCTAGGAGAATATACTTATGTACTAAAGCTGCTGTTTTTTGCTTTTGAGTAGCTGACCCTAAATGGGCAAAATTACTGTTTAACATCACATAATCCTAGAGAGGGCAGTGGCTGAGTATAACTTTTTAATGGGAATGAGATGTGTGTTTGGTCAGTAAGGAAGTAGGTTATAGGGTGATCTTGGCATATTATTTTCATTGTTTTTATACATTCTGAACCTGTCTTTGCCAGCAGGAACTCTCAGATGGCTTCTGGTCTGGGTTTGGTTTGGAATACAGCCAAACCTACCTGACTTAGCTTTTTGCAACCCTGCAAATAACAAGGTTAATACCTCTTCGTGTTCTATGGACTGCTTAGTAATAGAATGCAGGGGAAGAAGAGGGTTCAGTGTTGAAAGCATTCCATTGCTCACAGGTGGGTGGGACTGTGGCCATAGTCCTGAACTTCACTGAAGTCACGTCCCTGCTCTACAGTGGCCTCAGGGACCTGAAGAGGTCTGGAATCTCTCCCCTATCTTTAGAATTTGACAGCTACTGCCATCATTATTTCCTGTATGAGAGGTTCTTTGGAACAGCAAGGTCAGAAGGAGTAAGGCCAGAAAGAGTCTGAAGCTTGTTCTGGCACAATTCTCACCACGATATAGAATTATCATGAAATATGATAATTCTATATGAAATTACTATGGAAAAGAACTCTGTTACTTCCCAGCTTGGTTTCGTTCCTAAGCAGCAGGTAGTCTCAGCCCTGCTGTCTCTCTCTTTCTAAAATTTTCCATATGAGCCATTTAAATACAGGATTCTTCTGAGTGCTAAGGAAATAGTATAATGAATAATGATAAAATGAATAGTTTTATCTGCAAGGAGTTTCTAATCTAGTAGAAAGCTGTATACAGGCAGGTGCTGCATAATGACATTTAGTCAATGATGAACGGCATGTATGATGGTGGCCCCAGAAGATTACAATACCTTTTTTTTTCTGAGACAAGGTCTCACTCTGTCACCCAGGCTGGAGTGCAGTGGCACCATCTCAGCTCACTGCAACCTCCGCCCCCAGGGTTCAAGTGATCCTTCTGTCTCAGCTTCCTGAATAGCGGGGGCCACAGGCGTCCACCACCAAGCCAGGCTAATTATTTTTGTATTTTTAGTAGAGACAGGGTTTTGATATTGCCCAGGCTGGTCTCGAACTCCTGAGCTCAAGTGATCTGCCTGCCTTAGCCTCCCAAAGTGCTGGGATTACAGGTGTGAGCCACTGTGCCACGCCATAATACTGTATTTTTAATGCATGTTTTCCGTGTTTAGATATACACATACTTGCCACTGTGCTATAACTGCCTGCAGTATGTGGTACAGTAACATGCTGTACAAGTTTGGAGTGAATTCTTGGAAAAGTGCTCATGCCTATAGACTCCTTCTTTCACTATCTGCTAACAGCGTGTTTGCTCAGCACTGACATTATACACCACATAGCCTAGATGTGTGGTAGGCTATGCCATCGGGTTTGTGCAAATACACTCTAGGATGTCCGCACAACAAAATCATCTGACGATACATTTCTCAGAACATGTCCCCATTGTTAAGTGTCACATGACAATACCTGTGAAAGAATGATTGTTCTGGGACATACTGGGAGCAGTCCTAGCACATAGAATACAAAGTGGGTAACTCTCACCTGAGAAACTGGGCAGGCCTCACAGGGGAGGTGGCATTTGATCTGGGCCTTTCTTCAAACTGTCATGAAAATTAGACAGTTTTGCTGGATCCTGAATTCAAGATTGAAAAACAAATCTGGACTAAATTCTATTTTCTCAACATCTGACAAGAACACTGGCCACCGAGTCAGAATACCTGGGCTCTAGCCTGAATTCTGCTATGAATTCACTCTGTGACCTTGAGCAAGACACATAACCTCTCAGGGTCATGACTTCTTCATTTGTTAAATAGGTAGTTTGGAAAAGGGATTCCATGGCTCTTCCTAATTCTGAAATCCCTTTATGTATTTGCTCCTCATTAATACATCACAAAAACAAAATACAGAAGTTTGAGCAAGTTTTAATCATGGAGAAGGGAGAATGAAACTATGGCTATGGATATTACCTACAAAGAAGCAGTTACCAGTTGCCACGTCAGCATACATTAGAGTGAAAGGGCATCTCTGGACTTCAAAGGTTGGCTTAGTTTTCAAACAACCAAAAAAAAAAAAAAAAAAAAAACCAACCTTACATGTATTTCAATAATTAACACTAGCCTTAATTCACCCATGTGAAAGAGTACATTTGGTTCAGAATTCTCTTTCTGGGTAGTCAAGGAAAATAATAATGGAAAGATCTCTCCAAAATCATGGAGTCGAATTTCCAAGATGGCAGGCCACTAAGGAACATTTCTCCAAGGCTTGGGCTCTCTGCCTTCTCCACCTCTTAGAAAAATGCTCAAGCCTACAGATAGACTCCTTCTCTCCTTCCCGCAGCACCCACTGCCAGTAAGCTTGTTCAGCACTGGCATTAGTGAATAGGCGGAGGCTGGGACTTCCACTTCACTCAACAGTCCTCCTTGAGTAAGCCCTTACTTATATTTCCTCTTCCCCTTGCAAGAACTCTCACGCACACCCATGGGTTAATCACCACTGTACACTGATGACTCTCATACCTTCATCTCCAGCCCTGACCTTGTCTCTAAGTCTCAGACTCATAGATCCAACAACCTGCTGAATAGACAGACATGCGCATAAACATATAGATGTTTCTCAGACACCTCAAGTCAGTAAGTCTAAGACTGAATTCACCATCTTCTTTCCCCCACCAAATCGGCTTCTCTTCTCATATCCCAAACTTGGGTAATGGCTTAACGTCCAGGCACCCAGAAAGCCAGAATCCTGGGAGTCATTCTGGACTCTCTTCTCTCCTCACCATTCCCTGCAAAGACACCAAAATTCTGCTATGTTTGCTTCCCCTAGTGTTCTGGTATTTTCTCTTTCCCTTCTGTGCCTGCAGCAATGATCTCATCTGGGCTCTCATTGTCTTTTTCCTGAAAGACTGCGAGGCTTCTAGTCCTGCTGTCCATGAATCCCTCTTCTACCCTGCAGCCAGAGTCATCCACCTTCTGTGTAAATCTGATTAGACTACTAGAGGATGAAAAATATTCCATTGGGTAACCAGCACCCTGTGGAGGAGTCCATACCCCATTGCATTGGGTGTACCTGGATGTGGCTCCTCTCCAGCGTCACCTCCCATTTCTCCCTGCCCGTGAACCTGACAGTGTCCCCTTTGCTCATGTTGTCCCCTCTGCATTGCATGTCCTTTTCATTCCTCTTACTTGCCTCTGCTTTCCATATTTAGGCCTTATCTCCTCCAGGAAGCCTCTGTGAATCTCCAGGCTGGGCTAAGTGCCCCACCTCTGTGTTTTCAAAGGACCTTATTCATACCTTGATTTTTATCACTTACCATGTCATATTAAAATTATAGTGACGTATGTCTTGCCCATTAGTCTACAGAATCTCCAAGAGCAGGCACTTTATCATCTCCATCATAAACTAGCACAAGCTTGATATACAATAACAGGTCTTGAACTGAACTGAACGGATGCAGCTTAGCCTTAATCTTGAATCACCAGGACACCATCTCCTAAATCTAGTCATTAGTAAAGTTGCTGGTACCATCACTGTTTTCATACAATTCTTAGAGCTAGATAAGTCCTTTGATTTCTAGTACTGTGTCTCACAGACTGCTGTATGTGTGAATCCTCTCCCTGAAAATGGTACCTGAAATCACAAGACAAATATGGCTCATAATCCTGGAGTATCAATTTCACCTACGGATTCTGGAAAAATGATTTTCATTTTAAAAAGATATAGACATATTTTGGGGTGGCATACATTTTTTAATATTAAGAGAGATTGCAGCTTATGCCAGGCTGTTCTCAGCCAAGTCTCCAGGTCCTTGGGAGTTTAGGTTCTATTGTTAGTGCCGATGACTGAGAAACACGAATCTACAGATCACTGTTTTGCACTGTAGTTTAGTTACTGCTCTAGAGCGTCCTATAGAGAAATAAACAGCCCCAGTGAGACCAAAGCAGGAGTTATCTCAGTAACGGCCAGAAGAGAGAGACTTTCATCGTGGGTCTGAGTTAGGTTTGAAAAGGTATTTTGAAATTAGCTCCACACTGTGCTTTGCATAATCTATAAAATATGCCAGATGGTGGATCAATGTAGGGGAGGAGGCAGAAAAATGACCATTAGAACAGATCAAAGAGAAGGTCTGGATCAAAGTGGAGGCTAATCAAAGACACTGGAAGGAAGGGAAGGGCACTACAGTCAAAGGATGGAACATGGGGGAAAAAATAATCCAAATTGAACTGCGGCTCAAGAGGGACTTGATGCAGGTTGTTGGTGATAACCTAAGAAATAATTAGATATTTAGAAAGGTGATATGGGGAGTTTTCAATCCTGGAAATTCTACTTAGAGTCCTAGTAGTTAGAGATCTTCCAACTTTGTTTTCTTATAGCTATTCCACGCCATCAGATTTGAGAATGAGGTAGCATCATCCAAGAGGTGGTGACATAAAAAGATGTAAGAGAAACAGAGGAAACAGCAAGGGGACAGGTAGGAAGGGCTAGTTTAAAACAGATAATAGGGTCAATGTAAGTCCACTAACATTTATCAAGTGCCTTCTATGCATAAGGCACTGCTCTGGGTGATAGAGGAACAGAGGTGACAAGCCTGGGCCCGTGCTGTCAGGGAGTCTGCAGTCTTTTTTAAAGGTGCCTAAGAAGGAAAAAATGCAGGGTCGAATGGGCAGGCTTTCCAAGTGAGAGGTCTTAGGAAGCTAAAGCAGGAACTATTCCTATCATACATATTATCTGCTCCCTTCACGTGCTCTAAATCTTTCCCAGAAAAAAAAAAGATGAATCTACTCCGAGTTTTGATGATCACTGTTAGGCTGCACAAGGGAAAAATTGCACGGATTTGGAGGGTGACCTTCAAGGGCAGAAAATCGGTCCCATATTCTATAACCAAAACATTCTCTAGAGGTATTAGAAACATGTTTACCACATAGTCCATTAAAGAAAAACACTGTGCTAATTAAACTTTTCCATCTTAACTAAGCCTTCCACCTACAAAACCTGTAAAGAAAAACACTGGCATGGCAGGGAGCATCTCCAGAGGCCCTAATTTATTCTGGATTAGTGACTCTTTCTTTGTAAGTGGGTAATGAATATTTTGCAAATGGTTATCCAAAAGTAAGTAGTTGCACATGTATTCTAAGAATTTTCATTCTCTAATATCTCAGAACTTTTTATTTTTATTTTTCAATAGAAAAAAAAACAAACCATGCAGAATATCAGCAACTTCAAAGTGAGGCAGAATCAAGGACACATTTCCCAGTTTGAATCCTAGACTTTCACTTATCTACCTTACAACAAGAGCCTCTGCTATTAAACAGATTACATAATAAATACATCTAAGTTATTATTGGACTTTTCTCAAACAGGAATAAATGGCTAGAAGTGGGATCTTTCTACAGAGAAACCCATTATATGTACTAGAAAGCACTAGAGACAGATGATCATAAGCCATCAAAAAGGCCTTCTCTGCCTAACCACCCTACAGTGAAGCCCGCCAACTTACAAGCCATGCTCACAGACGACGCACACCATTCCTAAACATGTACACGTGAATGAAGCTTCCAACATGAAAGGCAGGCCAAAAGCTACTTTGAAAGCCACTTTGAAAATAGACACAGACATTGTAGGTAGCTGAAGAAAACTTTTTTTTTTTTTGAGATGGAGTCTCACTCTGTCACCTAGGCTGGAGTGCAATGGCGCGATCTTGGCTCAGTGCAACCTCTGCCTCCCGGGTTCAAGCGATTCTCCTGTCTCAGCCTCCTGAGTAGCTGGGATTACAGGTGTGTGCCACCATGCCCGACTAATTTTTTTATTTTTAGTAGAGATGGGGTTTCAGTATGTTGGCTAGGCTGGTCTGGAACTCCTGACCTCAGGCAATCTGCCTGCCTCGGCCTCCCAAAGTGTTGAAATTACAGGCGTGAGCCACTGTGCCCACACGAAAACTTTTAAAATGTAGAAAAAGTCACTGAGTTAATATTCTCAGCAAAATAAGATACTTCACTCATGAAATGAGAACAGGATACTGTAAAAACCATTTAGAAGAACACACCTCTTGCCCATAAAAGCTCCTGAGAATTAAAAATATAATGGTAGGAATGTAAACATTTAATAGCAGTGTTGGAAGATTAATTAGAACTAAAAATCATGGGACATTTTTAAAATAAAAAAGATGAAATTACAGGACAGATCCAAGAGATCCCATTTTCAGATTCAGTCTAAGTAATTTAAGTTTCAGAAAGAAAGAACGAGAAAATTATATAACAGAAGAAAATCACTCAGAACTGAAGAATGTAATTTTTGGATTGAAAAGATCTATAAAATACCTAGGACAGTGACTGATAAGTCTCCTGCATCCCCCCCCCGCCAAAAAGCCTCTCCCCAACATTAAATAACAACATCATGAAATATCAGAATATGAGCAATAAAGAAAAGAAAACCCTACAAACGCCCAGAGATTAAAACAAAATACAAGGGATCAGTAATTAGAATGGCATCAGCTTCTCAACAGCACTGTAAGAAAGTAGAAGACAATAGAGCAATGTTCGGACAGGAAATGATTTCTGATTAATATCCCATACCCAGCCAAACAGGCAATCAAGTGTGAAGGAAGAAAGGTGACATCTTAAATGGGTACAAGCTCAAAAAGCAACAGTGTCTTATGGGGCCTGAATCTTACACACTTTTGGGAGTCTTCTTTAAGAAAAAGGCATAAAATTACAAAAACTGTACATAATTGGGTATGAAAGTGTGTATGTATTCCACAAGAGATGGCCTGGATAGAAAAAAAACAGTGGGTATGTATTTAGAATGAGAGAAGAAATCACAACAGACAGGGGCCCTGGATGTTCTAGACTCCTTTCTTTCCAGAAGTGCTTAGAAAATTTACCCCAAGTGCTTCTTGATGGCAGCCTGGCTTTTCCTCCCCCACTCAACAGCTCACAATGCAATTAGCAGAACTCAGAGGTGCCCCATGAGTTTCCTCCGCTTCAGGAAATGACTCCTTGCTGATGAGTTCTCAAACAACTGAAGAAAATGTAGCAATTCCTAACTCCAGGAGGTGGGGGAAGAATGATTAAGAAGGGAAATGTAAAGATCATGGTGCATCACCTGCCTTAGTTGGGAATAATATATACATGGTCATAATAATGTAAACACCAAACATTGACTTATCGAAAATTTAGGATACAACCATATTGGGAACTTGCAAGAAAGGGATGTGAAGATAAGATAGAGGGTTGGGGTGTAAAGGAGCTAAACCCTCATCCTTCTAGGTAGGATGTCAATAGATGTCATCCAGAACTGAAAAGAGAAGAAGAAATGGCCAGTATTTGCATGCTATTTAGGATATGGTAATATCAGAAAAACACAACCCAAAGCATTGAAAGTAATTACCACGAGGGTTATACACTCAGTACAAACTCAGTAAAATCTTCTACAACGAACGACTTCTAAGACTATACATTGATTTATGTTGACTAAAGTAGAAAATTAAAAAATAAAGTAATTCCCTCAAGAGGAGTGAGGCAAAAAGCTAATGGAAATAAAATTCTCAAGGGACAGACCACATGCCAGAAGGAGCAATAATCTGAACATTGTATTTAGAGAATTTAGTATTTGGAGTATTTAGTAATTCTCCAATGAAGTAGAGTTAGGAAAGCAACTTGAGGTACCTGCTTTATTTTTCCTGAATCCATAATATTGGACTTGACAATCTTTAAGGTTATACCCAGCTCTAAGATAGTTTTGTAATTACATGGAACAAAGATGGACATGAAATATACCAAACGAGAAGCGTTTCTAAATTTAGATTCTAACAGTTTAAGTCAGAAAATATATTAAGTGTTCAGGAAAATCAAATCACAATCTTCCATCACAAAATTCAGAAAAACCACCCCGGAGGCGGCTGTGGTATTCTGGAAGGAATGCTGGTTTGACTTCTGGCTCTGCCATTTAATTACTGGGTAACCCTGGGTCACATACACAATATCTCTGTTTCTATCACCTCATTTTAAAAATATGATTCTAATCTTAACTCACAGTGTTGGTTACAAACATTGCCTTGTGCTCTGTAAAGCCCCATTATGATTTCAACGACCAGCAAGGTAATGGCTTACGGTATCTAAGTTCCGGTAAGGAGAACAACGCGGGTGTGTGCCTTGCTATCTTCAGCTGAACGCTGCATCGCACACAGGAGGATGGACATTTTGACTTTCCTTTTTCCTCCAGTAGTGTAGCTAGTGGCCGTTTAACTTTTACACAAGAGAACAGAAAAGAAAGACACAATTTGCTAAAATTCAAACAGTCTCTTTGTGTTTGTTTCTAGCTTCAGTGAAGGTTTCAGGGAGAGGGCTGGCTGGTTAAAAAGGTAGAAGCTTAAGAGTTCAAAGAAAGTTTAAGGAGGACAGCACTCACCTGTGGCCTCTAATTGTTCATATTCAGTATGGCCTTACATTGAGAATAGTCTAGTGCTTGTCTTCTGACCTGTCTATAGAAACAAATATGGAATGTGTCTACAAGTACCCATTATCTGATGACACACTAGTGACTTCAATTCTCTTACAATAAAAGTTTAGCAATAGCAAGGACTTTGGCTAGGGGAGTGACTCTATGTGTGGTGAAACTGTCCTCACCCATTTTACATTTGAGGCAAAGAGATAATCTTTTGATTACATCCAACACAGGTAACATCTGTACTTTGAACAGTTAAGTATGGCAGCCAATGTCTAACTGAACCTAGGGGGAGAGATAAGAAACAGAAAAACCTGGTGCTAAATGTGAGTTTTAATAGCTTCACTTACGCCATCAAACCATCGACCAGAAGGATAAGTGAGGAACTCACAGAATAAATGAGAACAGGTGTGGCCTGCGGATAAGTAAGTGGGGGATACTGTTTCCATCTTCATGAAGATGTGAGAGGAAATCAAAGCTCTTTAAAAAGAAGGAAATGGAAGGCTTGGCTTCTGTAATATCAGAACAAATAATGCACAGCCAGAGGTCATGCCTTGCCTTCTGCTTATCTCAAGCACCTACGCTTGTAAAATCAGTGGGCCATATTCAATAATACCTTCATATCAGCTTCATATCTTTTCCCAGAAACCCCAGGAACAGAGGGTGCCAATATCCTTATTCAACCAAGAAGCTCGCAGTCACGAAGAGCTAAGTCTGAAGCCACTGGGCCCCTACCTCACCATGTGTCCCGATTCTTTCCATAGTTCCCCACTGCACAGCACCCAGGTTATGCTGAAGATACTGCATGTCTGGTTAAAAACAGTACACGTTTCTCATGAATAATAAGCCATCCTTCCCATTAAAATGAGTCTAAAATTGCAGGAAAAATGCTGTAGGCAGGTCTGTTTGGAAAGCTATTCGACCCTATAAGACAAAAAGGTGCGGGGAAGAGGAAAACGGCAGACATCACAGAATACGGTCGAAGAGAACGTGAAAGAGGTGGCCATTTCTGCAACTTTTAGGAGAGCTACCTGTCCTCAAATTGCGAAAGAGTTTCTATTTCTTAAAATGCTAGGTTTCCCTGGCTGAAACTCACATCCTTCTTCCGTCTAGGGCTGGATCAAAACTTCAGAGGTTGTTTCTCTGGTCCTAGACAGGGCGACCCCTGCAAATTTCTCCCCCACGGCGCCTAACATCCGCTTCCATCCATGGCTCTATTAGCGGAAGCTAAGCGCTGGCTCAGGGGGCTTTATCCACTGCTCAGTGTTAGTAGATTCCAGGCTTCCTGGCCTCGGGAAAGGATCTGGCTCGTGTTTTTGTCCATTGCAGCTAACTAGGAGAGGCAGTCGGGTACCAGTGCCCAGAGCTACGTGAGCTGTGACTGGACACAGCCCAGAGGCCAGATGGAGCCATCGCCGCGGGGCGCGCGTCCCCGGACCCACGGGGCCAGACGGAGGCCCGGGGCTTCACACCTTCCCCTCACCCGGCGGCAGACCTGACTCGCGGGGGACTGAGCAATATTCATTCCAGGGCCGCTGCCAGCCAGCCAGCCAGAGGCGCTCGCGGGCGGTGGGAGTAGTGGGCGCACCCGTTCCGCAGCCCGGAGAGGTCCCCAGGGCTTCCGAGACACCAGGGCCCTCCTTTCCCGACCCGCCCTCCTCTAGAGAAGCCTCCATCCCTGTCCAAGAGCCCCTCCCTGTGCGTATCTCCTCCCTGTCCGCGTCCCCCTCCGCCGCAGGTCCCCTGTGAGCCGGAGCCCCCTCTCCATCACAGCCCAGCTTCTCGGCGGGCCCCCCTATCCCTTCGAGCCCTCCTCCAGGTTCCTGCACCCTCCGAGTACGGACGTCTGACCTGTGCCCAGCGCCTCGCAGCCGTCTGCAGCCCGCGCGGCGTTCCAACTGCGGCCGCCCAGGAGCAGGTGCAGCTCCAGGCCCGCCCCGCCCCGCCCCGCTGCGCCCCGCCCCGCCCCGCTCCTCTCCGCCCGGCCCGGCAGCAGCCAGTCCCTTTCCAACCTTGACCGCCTTTCCCCGTCCGGGCCAGCGTGCTCCACGCCCTTGATCTTCCCTTGGAGATGTCTCTGGTCCCGGGAACTCCCTAAGCTGTGTGCTTCAGGAGAGGCTGGTTCCCGGGTCACCAGGAGGATTGCAACCAATCGTGACCTTCTGGGATGCAAAGCCGTGGCAGGGCCTGGGAAGCGGCGAGGACCCGAGCAGAGGCTGTGGCTCCGGAAGAGTGTTTGTTACCAAGCCAGGCAACCAGTGAGAACACACAGGTGAAACAGCCACGGATCCGGGAGAAACGGATCACCCTCCAGCAAAGGCAGAAGGCTCCAAAGGTACTTCAGAGACCACAATCCAGGTTTTCTAGTTTAAGTTTGGTGGCTAAGTTTGAGTGTCACATAGTTCATTCCTTCATTCAACAAATCTGCCGTGTGCTCATCTGATGACAGATCTGACAGGTAGGCACAGTTCTAGGTGCTGGCGATAGAAGTGGAGAAGGAGACAAAGTCCCTGTCCTGGAGAAGGGGGCTTCCTGCTGAGGAGCGCGTGACTTTCTTTGTGATATTGTGCTGTCGCAGCAGCGTCCTCTTCTGTAAGCTACGAGGCTGGCCTCGTGGAATGGTTCTGCATTCTGTGTGTTGCCCATCAACCCTGTGCACAATATGAAATGAACACAAGCTCTAAGGCGCCATCTCAGACCTACTGTTAGAATCCAGGGGAGGAGTGCTGGCTGATGCACCTATAAAAGCTTCTCAGGAGGCCTGGGGAGGTCGGGGATTGAGAACCATGGGTCTAGATCTCTAAGATGCCTGGCAGCTTATTCCCCACTGTTGAGGGCATTGGCAATCAGGAAAGGCTTCATGGAAGAGATGTTTGTATTTGGGCTTTAAAGCAGGGCCATGGATACACATTAGCAGTACAGAAGGACCCAGAATCCGACGGGCAGCCTCTAACCAAATAGCTCTCCCTTTCTATAAAGTCAAAAGAAAATCACTTTGAAGGATAAGACGTTAACTGGAGCAGATCTTTCCCCTGGTAAAATAGAGTGAATGAGATCTGGTGGGGAGGTGGTAATGGCCAAGAGGCAGTGCCATCAGTTAAAAGGATAATGGAGTCGTACACCTTAGAGGGATGCCACAGCCAGGAGCTGGGAGGGCGTCTTTTAAATTTGTCTTCAGCTCGGGAACTTTAACACACGTCTTATCCTAGCACTTGCTCACACTCATTGCTTTCGAAATTGTTGATAGAGTCACGTCCTGGATATCTGTTACCATGGGAGAGGCTGTTGTCTGTCATCAGATCCCTTTTATGGACAGATGTTTTCTTTAGTAATATTTACTTTGCCTACGATGATGAAACAAAGGTGTGACCTCTCACCTGTATAGTTACTGGTTGGTAGAGATGCTTCATAATATTAAAAATCTAAACAAAGAAAATTATTTCTGCCTCAAAGTATAATAACCAGGTGCCAGGACAAAACCAATTTTTTTGTTGTGTGTGTGTGTGTGTGTGTGTGTGTGTGTGTGTGTTTGAGACAGGATCTCGCTTTGTTGCCCAGGATAGAGTCCAGCAGTGCGATCATGGCTTACTGCACACTTGACCTTCCAGGCTCAAGAGATACTCCTGCCACAGCTTCCTAAGTAGCTGGGACTAGAGGTCGTGCACCAACACCTTGGCTAATGTTTAAATTAAAAAAAAAAATTTCGATAGTTTTTGGGGAACAGGTCATTTTTGTTACGTGGATAAGTTCTTTAGTGGTGATTTTCTGAGATTTTTCTGTACTCATCACCTGAGCGGTGTGCCCTGTACCCAGAGTATACTCTTTATCCCTCACCCTCCTCCCTCTTTCCCCTAGTCTCCAAAGTCCATTATATCATTCTTATGCCTTTGTGTCCTCATAGCTAGCTCCTCCTTATAAGTGAGAACATTTGATGTTTGGTTTCCCATTCCCAAGTTACTTCACTTGGAATAATGGTCTCCAACTCCATACAGATTGCTGCAAATGCCATTACTTTATTACTTTCTATGACTGAGTAGAATTCTATGGTGGAAGTATACCACATTTTCTTTATTCACTTGTTGGTCGAGGGGCATTTAGACTGGTTCCATGTTTTTGCAATTGTGAATTTTGCCGCTATAAACATGAATATGCAAGTGGCTTTTTCATATAATGACTTTCTTTTCCTCTGGGAAAAGAAGTTTTTTTTCTTTCTTTTTCTCAGTAGTGGGACTGCTGGATCAAATGGTAGTTTTACCTTTAGTTCTGTAAGGAATTTCCATACTGTTTTCCATAGTGATTGTACTAGTTTATATTCCCACCAGCAGTGCAAAGAGTGTTTCCCTTTTCACCACATCCACACCAACATTTTTTTTGATTTTGAAAAGTATGGCCAGTCTTGCAGAAGTAAGGTAGTATCTCACTGTGGGTTTTTAATTGGATTTCCTTGGTAATTAGTGATGTTGAGCATTTTTCCATGTGTGTGTTGGTCGTTTGTATATCTTCCTTAGAAAGCTGTCTATTTATGTTCTTTGCCCACTTTTTGATGGGATTATTTCTTTTTTTTTTCTTGCTGATTTGTTTGAGTTCCTTGCAGATTCTAGATGTTAGTCCTTTGTCAGATGCCTAGTTTGTGAATATTTTCTCCCATTCTGTGGGGATGTCTGGTTACTCTGCTCATTATTTCTTTTGCTGTACAGAAATGTTTTAATTTAATTAAGTCATATATATTTATTTTTGTTTTTGTTGCATTTGCTTTTGGGTTCTTGGTCTTGAACTCTTTGCCTAAGCCAATGTCTAGAAGGGTTTTTCCAATGTTATCTTCTTTTTTTTTTTTTTTTTTTTAAAGATGGGGTTTCACCATGATGGCCAGGCTGGTCTTGAACTTCTGACCTCAGGTGATCCACCCACCTCGGCCTCCCAAAGTGCTAGGATTACAGGCGTGAGCCACCGTGCCCGGCCTCCAATGTTATCTTCTAAAATTTTTATGGTTTCAGGTCTTACATTAAGTCTTTGATCCATCTTGAGTTGATGTTTGTACAAGGTGAGAGATGAGGATCCAGTGTCATTCTTCTTTATGTGGCTTGCCAATTAAAGCACCCAGCACCATTTGTTGAATAGGGTGTCCTTTCCCCACTTTGCATTTTTTGCTTTCTTTGTGGAAGGCCATTTGGCTGTAAGTATTTGGCTTTATTTCTGGGTTCTCTATTCTGTTCCATTGGTCTATGTGCCTATTTTTGTATTGGTACCGTACTGTTTTGGAACTTGTATAAACCTTGTAGGATGGTTTGAAGTCAGTTAATGTGATGCCTCCAGATTTTTTTTTTTCTTAGTCTTTCTTTGGCTATGTGGGGTCTTTTTTGGTTCCATATGAATTTTAGAGTTGTTTTTTTTCTAGTTATGTGAAGAATGATGATGGTACTTTGCTAGGAATTGCATTGAATCTGTAGATTGCTTTTGACAGTATGGTCAATTTCACAATATTGATTCTACCCATCCATGAGCATGGGATGTGTTTCCATTTGTTTGTGTCATCAGTGATTTCTTTCAGCAGTGTTTTGTAGTTTTCCTTGTAGAGGTCTTTCACTTCCTTGGTTAGGTATATTCCTAAGTATTTTTTTGCAGCTGTTGTAAAAGGGATTGAGTTCTTGGTTTGTTTCTCAGCTTGGTCATTGTTGGTAATAGCAGAGTTACTGATTTGTGAACATTGATTTTGTATCCTAAACCTTACTGATTTTTTTTTTTAACCAATCTTGGAGCTGTTTGGGTGAGTCTTTAGGGTTTTCTAGGTATACAATCTTATCATCAGTGAACAGCAACAGTTTGACTTCCTCTTTACTGATTTGGATGTCCTTTATTTCTTTCTTACGTCTGATTGCTCTGGTTAGGACTTCTATTCAAACTATGTAGAATGGAAGTGGTGAAAGTGGACATCCTTGGCTGGTTCCGGTTCTCAGGGGTAATGCTTTCAACTTTTCCCTGTTCAGTATAATGTTGGCTGTGGGTTTGTCATTTTATTACCTTGAGGTGTGTCCCTTCTGTGCCAGTTTGGTGAGAGTTTTAATCATAAAGCGATGCTGGATTTTGTCAAATGCTTTTTCTGCATCGATTAAGATAATCATATGATTTTTGTTTTTAATTCTGTTTACTGGATATGTCACATTTATTGACTTGTATATCCCGGCATCCCTGGTATGGAACCCACTTGGCCATTGCTGTATTACCTTTCAAAAAAAAATTTTTTTTCATAAGTTATTGGGGTACTGGTGGTATTTGATTACATGAATAAGTTATTTGGTGGTGATTTGTGAGATTTTGGGGCACCCATCACCTGAGCAGTATACACTGCACCATATGTGTAGTCTTTTATCTCTTGCCCCCTCCTACTCTTCCCCTGCAAGCTCCTGAAGTCCATTGTATCATTCTTATGCCTTTGTGTCCTCATAGCTAGCTCCCACATATCAGTGAGAACATACAATGTTTGTTTTTCCATTCCTGAGTTACTTCGCTTAGAATAATAATCTCCAGTCTCATCCAGGTCACTGCAAATGCTGTTAATTCATGCCTTTTTATGACTGTGTAGTATTCCATTGTGTGTGAATATATATATATATATATATATATATATATATAATATATATTCCACAGTTTCCTTATCCACTCATTGACTGATGGGCATTTGGGTTGGTTCAACAGTTTTGCAATTGTAAATTGTGCTGCTGTAAACATGCCTGTGCAAGTATCTTTTTCAAATAATGACTTCTTTTCCTCTGGGTAGATACTCAGCAGTGGGATTACTGGATCAAATGTTAGTTCTACTTTTAGTTCTTTAAGGAATCTCCACACTGTTTTCCATAGTGGCTGTACTAGTTTACATTCCCACCAGTAGTGTAGAAGTGTTCCCTGGTTCACTGCATCCATGGCAACATCTACGGTTTCTTGATTTTTTAATTATGGCCATTCTTGTAGGATTAAGTTGGTGTCTCATTGTGGTTTTGATTTGCATTTCCCTGATCATTAGTGAGGCTGAGCATTTTTTCATATGTTTGTTGGCCATTTATACACCTTCTTTTGAGAATTGTCTATTCATGTTCTTAGCCCACTTTTTGATGGGACTGTTTTTTCTTACCGATTTGTTTGAGTTTGTTGTAGATTCTGGATATTGGTCCTTTGTCAGATGTATATACTGTGATGATTTTCTCTCACTCTGTGGGTTGTCTGTTTACTCTGCTGACTTTTCCTTTTGGTGTGCAAAAGCTTTTTAGTTTAATTAGGTCCCAGCTATTTATCTTTGCTTTTATTGCATTTGCTTTTGGATTCTTGAACTTGAAATCCTTGCCTAAGCCAATGTCTAGAGGGTTTTTCCGATGTTATCTTCTAGAATTTTTATAGTTTCAGATTTTATACTCTTTGATCCATCTTGAGGTGATTTTTTAATAAGGTGAGAGATGAGGATCCAGTTTCATTCTCCTACATGTGGGTTGCCAATTATCTAAGCACCGTTTGTTAAATAAGGTGTCCTTTCCCCCACTTTGTGTTTTTGCTTGCTTTGTCAAAGATCAGTTGGCTATAAGTATGTGGGTTTATTTCTGGTTTTTTTATTCTGTTCCTTTAGTCTATGTGCCTATTTTTATGCCAGCGCCATGCTGTTTTGGTGACTATGGCCTTATAGTATAGTTTGAAATCAGGTAGTGAGATGCCTCCAGATTTGTTCTTTTTGCTTAGTTGCTTTGGCTATGTGGGCTCTTTTTTGGATTCCATATGAATTTTAGAATCGTTTTTCTAACTCCATGAAGAATGATGGTGATATTTTGATGGGGATTGTGTTGAATTTGTAGATTGCTTTTGGCAGTATGGTCATTTTCACAATATTGACCCTACCCATCCATAACCATGGAATTTGTTTCCATTTGTTGGTGTCATCTATGATTTCTTTCAGCAGTGTTTTGTAGTTTTTCTTGTGGAGGTCATTTGACTCCTTTGGTAGGTATATTCCTAAGTGTTTTTTGTTTTTGTTTTTGTTTGTTTCTTTTGTCCTACTGTTGTAAAAGGTTCAGTTCTTGATTTGATTCTCCACTTGGTTGCTGTTGGTGTATAGAAGAGCTACTGATTTATGTACATTAATCTTGTGTTCAGTAACTTTGCTGAATTCTTTTATCAGTTCTAGGAGCTTTCTGGAGGAAGCTTTAGGGTTTTCAAGGCAAACGATCATATTGTCAGCAAAGTGACAGTTTGACTTCTTTACCAATTTGGATGCCTTTTATTTCACTCTTTCGTCTGATTGTTCTGGCTAGAACTTCCAGTGCTATGTTGAAGACAAGTGGTGAGAATGGACATCCTTGTCTTGTTCCCATCCTCTGAGGGAATGCTTTCAACTTTTCCCCCATTCAGTATTATGTTGGCTGTGAGTTTGTCATAGCTAGCTTTTATTACATTAAGGTATGTTCCTTGTATGCCGATTTTGCTGAGAGTTTTAATCATAAGGGGATCCTGGATTTTGTTGAATGCTTTTTTCTGCATCTATTGAGATGATCGTGTGATTTTTGTTTTTAATTCTGTTTATGTGATGTGTCACATTTATTGACTTCCATATTTTAAACCATCCCTGCATCTGTGGTGTGAAACCCACTTGATCATGGTGGATTATCTTTTTGATATGTTGTTGATTTCAGTTAGCTAGTACTTTGTTAAGGATTTTAGCATCTAGGCCCAGCAAGTATATCGGTCTGTAGTTTTCTTTTTTGGTTGTGTCCTTTCCTGGTTTTGGTATTAGGGTGATGCTGGCTTCACAGAATGAATTAGGGAGGGTTCCTTCTTTCTCTACCTTGTGAAATTGTGTCAAAAGGATTGGTGCCAATTCTCTGAATATCTGGTAGAATTCTGCTGTGAATCTGTCTGGTCCTGGACTTTTTTTGGTTGATAATTTTTAAATTACCATTTCAGTCTCACTGCTTGTATTGGTCTGTTCAGGGTATCTAATTCTTCCTGATTTAAGCTAAGAGGGTTGTATTTTTCCAGGAATTTATCCATTTTTTCTAGGTTTTCTAGTTATGTGTGTAAAGGTGTTCATAGTAGCGTTGAGTGATTTTTGTATTTCAGTGGTGTCAGTTGTAATATATCCTGTTTCGTTTCTTAGTGAGGTTATTTGGATTTCTCTCTTCTTTTGTGGTTAATATTGCTAATGGTCTATCAGTTTATTTATCTTTTCAACAAACCAGCTTCTTGTTTCATTTATCGTTTGTAACTTTTTTGTTGCAATTTTATTTAGTTCTGCGCTGATCTTAGTTATTTTCTTTCTTCTGCTAGGTTTCAGTTTGGTTTGTTCTTGTTTCTCTTGTTCCTTGAGGTATGACCTTAGATTGTTTGTTTGTGCTCTTTCAGACTTTGTGATGTAAGCGTTTAGGGCTATGAACTTTTCTCTTAGCACCACCTTAGCTGTATCCTAGAGGTTTGGATAGATTGATTTTTGTCATTCAGTTCAAAGCATTTTTTACTTTTCATCTTGATTTTGTTTTTGACCCAATGCTCATTCAGGAATAGGTTATTTAACTTCCATATATTTGTGTGGTTTTGAATGTTTCTTTTGAAGTTGATTTCCAGTTTTATTCTGCTGTGGTTTGAGAGAGTGCTTGATATAATTACAATTTTCTGAAATTTATTGAGGCTTGTTTTATGGCCTATCACATGGTCTATCTTGGAGAAAGTTCCATGTGCTGTTGAATAGAATGTGTATTCTGCGGTTGTTGGATGAAATGTTCTGTTAAGTCCATTTGTTCCAAGGTACAGTTAATTAATTAATTAATTAATTAATTTTGAGATGGAGTTTCACTCTTATTGCCCAGGGTGGAGTGCAGTGGTGTGATCTTGGCTCACCACAACCTCTGACTCCTGGGTTCAAGCAATTCTCCTGCCTCAGCCTCCAGAGTAGCTGGGATTATGGGCATGCGCCACCATGCCTGGATAATTTTTTGTATTTTTAGTAGAGACGGGGTTTCTCCATGTTGGTCAGGCTGGCCTTGAGCTCCTGACCTCAGATGATCCACCTGCCTCGACCTCCCAAAGTGCTGGGATTATGGGCATGAGCCACCATGCCCAGCCCCAAGGTATAGTTTAAATCCATCGTTTCTGTGTTGACTTTCTGTCTTGATGACCTGTCTAGTGCTGTCAGTGGAGTATTGAAGTCCCCCCACTATTATTGTGTTGCTACCTATCTCAGTTCTTAAGTCTAGTAGGAATTGTTTTATAAATTTGGGAGCTCCAGTGTTAGGTGCATATATGTTTAGGACTGTGATATATTTCTGTTGGACAAGACCTTTTACCATTATGTAATGTTGCTCTTAACTGCTGTTCTTTAAAGTTTGTTTTGTCTGATATAAGATTAGCTACCCCTGCTTGCTTTTGGTGTCCATTTGCATGAAATGCTTTTTTCACCCCTTTACTTTAAGTTTATGTAAGTAAGTCCTTGCAGATAATTGGTTGGTGGGTTCTTATTCACTTTGTGGTTCTGTATCTTTTAAGTGGAGTATGTAGGCAGTTTACATATAATGTTAGTATTGAAATGTGAGGTACCATTGCATTCATCATGCTCTTCGTTGCTCATGTACTTAAATTTTTTTACTTTTTGACTCGTATTTTTGTTTTATAGATCCTGCATGATTTATGGTTTAAAGAGGTACTGTTTTGATGTGTGTCCAGGATTTGTTTCAAGATTTAGAGCTCCTTTTGGCAGTTCTTATAGTGGTGGCTTGGTAATGGTGAATTCTCTTAGCATGTGTTTGTCTGAAAACTACTGTATCTTTTCTTCATATATAATGCTTAGTTTTGCTAGATACAAAATCTTGGCTGATAATTGTTTTGTGTGAGGAGGCCAAAGATTGTGTCCCCAATCCCTTCTAGCTTGTAGGGTTTCTGCTGAGAAATCTGCTGTTAATCTGATAGGTTTTCCTTTATAGGTTACCTGGTGCTTCTGTCTCACAGCTCTTAAGATTTTTTCCTTTGTCTTAACTTTGGATAACCTGCTGACAATGTGCCTAGATGAAGATCTTTTTTGTGATGAATTTCCCAGGAGTTCTTTGTGCTTCTTATATTTGCATGTCTAGGTCTCTAGCAAGGCTGGGGAAGTTTTCCTTGATTATTCCCCCAAATAAGTTTTCCAAGCTTTTAGAAATGTCTTCTTCCTCAGGAGCAGCGATTATTCTTAGGTTTGGTCATTTAACATAATCTCAGACTTCTTGGAGGTTTTGTTCATATTTTCTTCTTTTTTCTTTGACTTTGTTGGATTGGGTTAATTCAAAGACCTTGTCTTTGAGCTCTGAATTTCTTTCTTTACTTGTTCAATTCTATGGTTGAGCCTTTCCAGAGCATTTCACATTTCTAAAAGTGTGTACAAAGTTTCCTGAATTTTTGATTTTTTTTTTCTTTATGCTATCTATTTCTTTGAATATTTCTCCCTTCACTTCTTGTATCATTTTTTGGGGATTTCCTTGCACTGGGCTTTGCCTTTCTCTGCTCCCTCCCTGATTAGTTTCATAACTAACCTCCTGAATTCTTTTTCAGGTGAATCAGGGATTTCTTCTTGGTTTGGATGCATGTGAACTGGTGTAATTTTTGGGGGGGTGTCAAAGCATCTTGTTTGGTCATATTAACAGGGTGGGTTTTCTGGTTCTTTTTCATTTGGGTAGGCTGTGCCAGAGGGAAAGTCTAGGGCTTAAGATTGTTCAGATTTTTTTGTTCCGTGGAGTATTCCCTTGATGTAGTACTCTCCCCTTTTCCTGTGGCTGTAGCTTCCTGTGAGCCAAACTGCAGTAATTATTGTCTCTCTTCTGGGTCTAGCCACCCAGCGAGTTTACCCGGCTCCAGGCTGGTACTGGGTGTTGTCTGCACACAGTTCTGTGATGTGAACTCAGAAGATGGGCCTCTCAGCTGTGGATACCAGTGCCTGTTCCGGTGGAGGTGGCGGACGGTGCAACAGACTCTGTTAGGGGTTCTTAGCTTTGGTGATTTAATGCTCTATTTTTGTGCTGGTTTGCCTCCCGCCAGGAGGTGGCGCTTTCCAGAAAGCATCAGTCAAAGTAGTGTGGAGAGGAACTGGTGGTGGGCGGGACCCTAGAACTCCCAAGATTAAATTCTCTTTGTCTTCTCCACCTGATGGGAAGGACCATCAGGTGGAGGTGAAGCTTGGCGTGTCTGAGCTGAGACTCTCCTTGGGCGGGTCTTGCTCTGGCTGCTGTAGAGGATGGGAGTGAGATTCCCAGGTCACTGGAGTTGTGTATGCAGGAGGATTGTGGCTGCCTCCGCTGAGTCATCCAGGTTGTCAGGGAAGAGGGTGGAAATGCAGCAGTCACAGGCCTCCCCCAGCTCCCATGCAAATTGAAGGGCCAGTCTCACTCCCACTGTGCCTCCCACAACGCCCTATCTTTCCAGGCAGAGGGTGAGACGGACTTGACAACTTACCTGCGGCTTTCCTCCTTCCAGCTGCAGGGCGGGGGCGGCGGGAGGGAGGATAGGGCTTTAGTTCTTCCCCCGCCTGTGAAGTCTGCACGCCAGATTCGTAGTTTTGTGCCCTCCTCCAAGTTGTGGCCAGGAGGCCTCTTGCCCCTTTCAAATTGTTACAAAATTCAGCTAGAGAATTCCCTTTCCCTGTGGAGTTGTATGCCCTGCTCCTCTGGCCACCTTCCCAGTGGATCCCTGTGGTGTCAGGCAGGAATGGCCTGCTTGGGCAAGCTCCCAGGCCTTTCTGCTGCTTCTACCCTTGTATTTCACTTGGCTCAGCTCTCTAACTTGACTCAGCTCCAGGTAAAGTTGGAAACTTCTCCCACAAACAGAACTTCAGCTTTTTAATGGTGGTGTGTGTTTGGGAAGGGAGGGCCTCCCTTTCCTTCTTCTGCAGTTGGAGCACTCACAGAATTTGGGGTGTCTCCCGGGTCCTGCAGGAGCAGTCTGCTTCCTTCAGAGGGTCTTTGGGTCCTCCAGTATTGCTGTTTTTTTCTTGCAGTTGATCTAGAGCTAGAATTCACAATGGAAGCTTCTATGTGGTGCTCTGTCTGGAGTTGCGATCTAGTTCTGCCTCCCGTTCGCCATGATCCCCAAATCCCCCTGTATCATCTTTTTGATATGCTGTTGGATTAGGTTAGCTAGTATTTTGTTGAGGATTTTTGCATCTGTATTCATCAGGGATATTGGTCTGTAGTTTTCTTTTTTTGTTATGTCCTTTTCTGGTTTTGGAATTAGGGTGATATTAACTTTATAGGATGATTTTGGGAGCATTCCCTCTTTCTCTATCTTTTGAAATATTTTCAGTAAGATTGATACCAATTCTTCTTTGAATGTCTGATAGAATTCAGCTGTGAAAACATCTGGTCCTGCACTTTTTTTGTTTGCAATTTTTCTTCCCCCTAAGACAGAGTCTCACTCTATCACCCAGACTGGAGTGCTGTGGCATGATCTTGGCTCACTGTGACCTCTGTCTCCTGGGTTCAAGCAATTCTCCTCTCAGCCTCCCGAGTAGCGGGGATTATAGGTGCAAGCCACCACATTGGGCTATTTATTTTTTTATTTTTATTTTTAGTAGAGACAGTATTTTACCATGTTGGCCAGGCTGGTCTCGAACTCCTGATCTTGTGATCCACCTGCCTCGGCCTCCCAAAGTGCTTGGATTATAGGCATGAGCCACCACGCCCAGCTTTGTTGGTAATTATTATTATTATTATTTGAGATGAAGTTTTGCTTTTGTTGCCCAGGCTGGAGTGCAGTGGCACGACCTCAGCTCACTGCACCGTCCACTTTCCGGTTCAAGGGATTCTCCTGCTTCAGCCTCCCGAGTAGCTGGGATTACAGGCGTGAGACACTGCGCCTGGCCGGCAATTTTTAAAATTACTGTTTCAATCTTGCTACTTGTAATTGGTCTGTTCAGAGTTTGTATTTCTTCCTGATTTAACCTAGGGGGTAGTATATTTCCAGTAATTCATCCATCTCCACTAGATTTTCTACTTTGTGTATGTAAAGGTGTTCATAGTAACCTTAAATGATCTTTTGTATTTCTGTGGTATCAGTTGTAATATCTCCCATTTTATTTCTAATTGAGCTTGTTTAGATCTTCTCTCTTCTTTCTTGGTTAATCATGCTAATGTTCTAGCAGTTTTGTTTCTCTTTTCAAGGAACCAGGTTTTTGCTTCATTAATTTTTTGGTTTGGTTTTTGGTTTAAATTTCATTTAGTTCTGCTCTGATCTTTGTTATTTCTTTTCTTCTGCTGTATTTTCTTTTCTTTCTTTTTTTTTTTTGGTTTGTTCTTGTTTTTCTAGTTCCTTGAAGTGTGACCTTAGATTGTCTATTTGCATTCTTTCAGACTTTTCGATGTAGGTGTTTAATACTCTGAACTTTCCTCTTAGTACTGCTTTTGCTGTATCCCAGTGGTTTTGATAAGTTGTGTCACTATTATTATTCAGCTCAAATAATTTTCAAATTTCCATCTTGATTTTATGGTTGACCCAAAGATAATTCAAGAGCAGATGATTTAATTTTCATGTATTTTTAAAAATAGTTTTGAAGGTTCTTTTTTTCTTTTTTTTTGAGACAGAGTCTCTCTCTGTTGCCCAGGCTGGAGTGCAGTGGTGTGATCTTGGCTCACAGCAATCTCTGCCTCCTGGGTACAAGTGATTCTCCTGCCTCAGCTTCCTGAGTAGCTGGGATTACAGGAACGTGCCACCACACCAGCTAATTTTTGTATTTCTAGTAGAGATGTGGTTTCACTTTGTTGGCCAGGATGGTCTTCATCTCCTGACCTGGTGATCCACCCCCTTCAGCCTCCCAAAGTGCTGGGATTACAGGTGTAAGCCAGCACGCCTGGCCCTGAAGGTTCTTTTTGGAGTTAATTTCCAGTTTTATTCCACTGTGGTCTGAGAGCATACTTGATATAATTTTTATTTTTAAAAATTTATTAAGACTTGTTCTGTGACCTGTCATATGGTCTATCTTGGAGAATGTTCCATGTGCTGAAGAAAGTAATGTATATTCTGCTGTTGTTGGGTAGAATGTTCTGTAAATATCTGTTAAGTCCATTTGTACCAGGGTATACTTTAAGTTCATTGTTTCTTGGTTGACTCTCTGTCTTGATGACCTGTCTAGTGCTGTCAGTGGAGTATTGAAGTCCCCCACTATTACTGTGTTGGTGTCTATCTCATTTCTTAGGTCTAGTAGAAATTGTTTTATAAATTTGGGAGCTCCCGTGTTAGGTGCATATATGTTTAGGATTGTGATATTTTCCTGTTGGACAAGGCCTTTTATCATTTTATAATGTCCCTTTTTGTCTTTTTAAACTGTTGTTACTTTAAAGTCTGTTTTGTCTGATATAAGAATAGCTGCTCCTGCTCCCTTTTGGTTTCTATTAACATAAAATGTCTTTTTCCACCCCTTTACCTTAAGTTTATGTGAGTTCTTACATGTTAGGTGAGTCTCTTGAAGGCAACACATAGTTAGTTGGTGTATTTTTAACCATTCTGCCATTCTGTATCTTTTAAGCGGAGCATTTGGGCCATTTACATTCAATTTTAGTATTGAGATGTGAGGTACTGATGTCCTACTCATCATGTTAGTTGTTGCCTTAATACCTTGTTTTATTTTTTCTGCTGTGTTACTGTTTTATAGACCCTGTGTGACTTATGCTTTAAGGAGGTTCTATTTATATTTTGGTGTATTTTGAGGTTTTGTTTCATGATTTAGAACTCATTTAAGCATTTCTTGTAGTGGTTTAGTAGTGGCAAATTCTCTCAGCATTTGTGTGTCTGAAAAAAGACTTCATCTCTTCTTCATTTATGAAACTTAGTTTTGCTGAATGCAAAATTCTTGGCTGAAAATTATTTTGTTTCAGGAGGCTAAAGATGGGTCGCCAATCCCTTCTGTCTCATAAAGTTTCTGCTGAGAAGTCGGCTGTTAATCTGATAGGTTTTCCTATAGAGGTTACCTACTACTTTGTCTCACAGCTCTTAAGATTCTTTCCTTTGTCTTGGCTTTAGATAACTTGATGACTATGTGCTTAGTTGATGATCTTTTTGTGATTGATCTCCCAGGTTTTCTTTGAGCTTCTTGTATTTGGATGCCTAGATCTCTAGTAAGACCAAGGAAGTTTTTCAATTATTCCCTCAAATAAGATTTCCAAATTTTTAGGTTTCTCTTATTCCTTAGGGAGATCAATTTATTCTTAGGTTTGGGTGTTTGGAGGCTTTGTTCACTTTTAAATTATTCTTTCTTTGTCTTTGTCTGATTAGGTTAGTTCAGAAGCCTTGTCTTTGAGCTCTGAAGTTCTTTATTCTACTTGTTCTAATCTATTGTTGACCTTTCCAGTGCATTTTCTATTTCTCTAAGTGAGTCTTTCACTTCCAGAAGTGATTTTTTTTCATTATGATGTCTATTTCTCTGGAGGATTTTTCATCCATATCCTGTATTGCTTTTTAAATTTTTTTAAGTTGGTTTTTACCTTTCTCTGGTATAGCTTAATAATCACTCTTCTGAGTTGTTTATCTGGCAATTCAGAGGTTTCCTCTTGGCTAGGATCCATTGCTGGGGAGCTGGTGTGATCACTGAGGGAATTATAGAACCCTGTTTTGTCATATTACCAGAACTGGTTTTTTGATTCCTTCTCATTTGAATAGACTATTTCAGTGAAGAAGTCTGAAACTCAAGGCCTGCTGTTCAGATTTTCTTGTCCCATGAGGTGACCCTAGATGTGGTGCTCTCGCCCTTCCCCTAGGGTTGGGGCTTCCTGAGAGCTGGATTGCAGTGATTTTTATTGCTCTTCTGAGCATAGCCACCCAGTGGAGCTATGGGCTGGGGCTGGGGAATTTCTGCAAAGAGTTCTGTCATGTAATCTGTCTTCAGGTCTCTCAGCCTTGGATACAATCACCTTTTCTGGTGGAGCTGGCAGGGAGTGAGGCAGATTCTGTGAGAGTTCTTGGTTGTAGATATGTTTAGTGTGCTGAATTTCTCTAATGCTGGTTATGCTAGCAGTAAAGTTTTCACATGAACACACTCAGGACCTTTGGTTAGCCAGGATGTTGCAGGAAGTGGAATTATGTATTGTATTCTCTTTCCTGGGATCAGGGTTATTCTGTCATGAGTTACTATAGTGGCCTGAGTTGGTTGGCCTCTATCCAGGAGATGGTGCTTTCAAGAGAGCACCAGCTACAGTAGTTGTAGGGGGGTCTTAGCATGCCCTAAAATGGCCAGGGTAAGTATTTTGGATACTCAGGTGATAGGCAGGGCCATAAAGCTCCCAAGAGTTTCTATGTTTTATGTTTCACTACGAGGGCCAGTAGGAAAATACCATCAGGTGGGGGGAAGAGTTAGTAGGGTCTAGGCTCACACTCTCCTTGGGTGGGGCTTGCTGCAGCCACTGTGGGGGATGGGGAGTGGTTCTCAGGCCAATGGAATTATGTTCCAGGGAGGATTTTGGCTACCTCTGCTGTATCATATAGTTTGCCAGGGAAGTAGAAGATAGCTTGTAGCAAGAGGCCTGACCCAGTTCCCACACCATTGGTAAAGCTGGTCTCACTTCTGCAGTGGACCACCAATTAGACCTTGCCCCACTGAAAAAGCAAGCATGGCTGTCAAACCTCACTCCTCTCCATCTGCCCACTTCATCATCAGCAGCTTGTATCCATGGCAGCTCCCACTCATACCCTGGATTCCACTCAGTAAAATTTGTGCCCAATTGAAACCACTACAAATTTCAGTTGGGAGCTTTCTTTACCCTGTAACCCCTTCCCAATTCCACTGGCTGCCTTCCTTGAGGGCCCCTGTAAGATAAACTCAGGGATGGCTTCCCTGGGCTTGAGCTGGAGACTGGAAGTGCATCCAAGGCACTTCCCACTGCTACTTCTACTTTTATACTTTGTGTGACTCTGTAAATTCATTAAATCCTTAGGTAAGGTTAAATTCTTCTATGATCTGGATTTTCAGATTCCCCAGTGGGGGATGTGTATTCAGAGGTAGGTTTTCCCTCTCTCACACTTTGGGAACTCACAGTTGTTTTGCCTGTTTTGTGAAATTTGCATTGATGTGCTGCTTCTTTCAAAGGCTCTGTGAATTATTTAGGTTTTCCTGGTATGTTCCTGCTGTGGTTCTTGGAGTAAAAGATTATGGTGTGAGTCTCCACATGCTGTTCTGTCCATTCATGTGGGAGCTGCATGTTAGCTCTGTCTCCTATCTGCCATTTTCCCCTGATTTAAATTTTTTTTTTAACAGAGATGAGGTCTCCCTATGTTGCCCAGGATGGTCTCAAACTCCTGACCTGAAGAGATTCTCCTGCCTTGGCCTCCTTAAGTGCTGGCGTTATAGGTGTGAGCCACTGCACCTGGGTGACAAACCAGTTTTTAAAAAATAAGTCTGGCTGGATGCAGTGGCTCACATCTGTAATCCCAGAACTTTGGGAGGCCGAGGCAGGTGGATCACGAGGTCAGGAATTCAAGACCAGCCTGACCAACATGGTGAAACCCCGTCTCTACTAAAAATCCAAAAATTAGCTGGGCGTGGTGGCACACACTTGTAATTACAGCTACTCAGGAGGCTGAGGCAGGAGAATTGCTTGAACCCGGGAGGCAGAGGTTGCAGTGAGCCAAGATTGTATCATTGTACTCCAGCATGGGCCACAGAGAGAGACTCCGTCTCAAAAAAAAAAAAAAAAAGATCTGACTATTTAACTTGACCTGTAAAACGAACCTAATCAAACAGCTTCAACCAAGCAGTTAACAAAAGGTAAATTACTAATAAATCAATTATAAAATAATACAATAATGCCAGTTAACAATTATTAACAAGCTGTTTTAATACAACAGACAAATTAGTGGGTTTCTTTTTATAATCTTTTTATTAATTTACACAGAGGGAATATAGCACTTTTCATCCAAGGAACTGAAGGTGCTTTGCAAACATGAGCATTTAAAAAAAACAATTATATTTTAAAACTTGGAGTCTTGCTGTTGAATCTCTTTGATTCCAGATACACAATTTTCTGAAAGTGATTATATTAGGGACGATGAAAGAGGCTCAGAAAGAATTCCGATTTGCTTTCACAATACAGGCATTTTCCAAAACCTAGTGCTGGGCTTACAAAGCAAAAACACACAAATCTTACAAAGAAAAACTACACAAATTTTCCTTGCAATCACCAATATTGCAAGGTATATTAGCATTCTGAAAAAGATACAATTATATGTGGAACTTAGTAAAGGCAAAGATGACATTTTAATTCAATGAGAAGTGGTTTATTTTATGTGTTGCTAATATAATTGACTATTCTTTTGAAAGGTCTTATCATAGAGTTTCTCATTATCTAATCTCTCCTTGGCCATCATGGTGCTAGCCATCCATAATAAATATTATTATTTTTTCTAGCTGATATGGTTTGGCTCTGTGTCCCCAGGCAAATCTCATGTTGAATTGTAATCCTCAGTTTTGGGGGAGGAACCTAGTGGGAGGTGATTGGATCATGAGGCAGACTTCCCACTGCTGTTCTCATGATCATGAGTGAGTTCTAGGAGATCTGGTTGTTTAAAAGTGTGTAACACTTCCTTCTTTGCTCTCTCTCTCCTGCCACCATGTGAAGTTGTGCTCATTTACCCTCCACCCTTGTGTCGTGATTGTAAATTTCCTAAGGCCTCCACAGCCAGGCCTCCTGTACAGCCTGTGGTACTGTGAGTCTATTAAAACTCTTTTCTTTATAAATTACCTAGTCTGGGGTAGTTCTTTATAGCGGTGTGAGAATTGACTAACACAGAAAATTCGTATCAGGAGAAGTGGGTAATTGTTACAAAGATACCTGAAAATGTGGAAGCAACTTTGAAACTGAGTAGCAGACAGAGGTTGGAACAGTTCGGAGGGCTCAGAAGAAGACAAGAAGATGAAGAAAGTTTGGAAATTCTTAGAGACTTGTTGATTGGTTTTGACCAAAATGCTGATAGTGATATGGAGAATAAAGTCCAGGCTGAGGTGGTCTCAGATGGAGATGAGGGACTTATTGGGAACTGAAGCAAAGTTCACTATTGATTTACTTTAGAAAGAGACTTGCAGCATTGTGCCCTTGTTCTAAGGATGTGTGGAACTTTAAACTTGAGAGAGATGATTTAAGGTATCTGGTGGAAGAAATTTCTAAGCAGCAAAGCATTCAAGAGATGGTCTGGCTGCTTCTAAAATCCTATATTCATTTGCATAAACAAAGAGAACTTACATTTAAAAGAGAAACAGAGCATAAAAGTTTGGAAAATTTTCAGCCTGACCGTGTTGTAGGAGAGAAAAAACCCTTTTCTTGGGAGAGATTCAAGCCTGCTGCAGTAGTTTTGTTAAGTAAAGAGGAGCCAAATGTTAATAGCCAAGACAAATGAAAATGTCTCCAGGGCACTTCAGAGACCTTCATGGCAGCCCCTCCCATCACAGGCCTGGAGACCTAGGAGGGAAAAATGGTTTTGTGCACCAGACCCAGGGATGCACTGCTCTGTGCAGCCTTGGGACACGATGTCCTGTGTCTCAGCCACTCCAGCTCCAGCCTTGGCTAAAGGGGCCAAAGTGTAGCTTGGGCCATTGCTTCAGAGGGTGTAAGCCCCAGTCTTTGTTGGCATTTAGGTCGCGTTGGGCTTGCAGGTACACAGAAGGCAAGAGCTGAGATTTGAGAGCCTCTGCCTAGATTTCAGAGGCTGTATGGAAATGCCTGGATATCCAGGCAGAAGTCTGCTGCAGGAGCAGAGTCTTCATGGAGAACCTCTACGAGAGCAGTGCAAAGGGAAAATGTAGAGTTGGAGGCCCCACACAGAGTCCTTACTAGGGTACTGCCTAGTGAGGCTGTGAGAAGAGAGCCACTGTCCGCCAGATCCCAGAATGGTAGATCCACTGATAGCTTGCACTGTGTGTCTGGAAAAGCTGCAGGACTACTCACTGCCGGCTCTTGAGAGTAGCTATGGGAGCTGAGCCCTGCAGAGTCACATGAGCCTAGCTACCCAAGGCCTTGTGAGCCTACCCTTTGCATTAGTGTGCCCTGGATGTGAGACATGGAGTCAAAGGAGATTATTTTGGAGCTCTAAGATTTAATGACTGCTCTGCTAGGTTTTGGACTTTCATGGGGCCTGTAGCTCCTTTGTTTTGGCCAATTTCTACCTTTTGGAACAGAAGCACTTACCCCCAATGCCTGTATCCCCCATTGTATCTTGGAAGCAATGAACTCATTTTTGATTTTACAAGCTCATAGGTGGAAGGGATTTGCCTTGTCTCAGATAAGACTTTGGACTTGGGGGGGGGACTGTTGGGAAGGCATGATTGACTCTGAAATGTGAGAAGGACATGAGATCTGGGAGGGGTTGGAGTGGAATAATATGGTTTGGCTCTGTGTCCTTACCCAAATCTCATATTGAATTGTAATCCACAGTGTTGCAGGAGGGGGCCTGGTGGGAGGTGATTGGATCATGGGGCGAACTTCCCCCTTGCTGTTCTTGTGATAGTAAATGAGCTCTCATGAGACCTGGTTGTTTAAAAGTGTATAGCACTTCCCCCTTCACTCTCTTTCTCTCCTGCCATCATGAGACAATGTGCTTGCTTCCCTCTTGCCCTTCCACCATTATTGTAAGTTTCCTGAGGCCTCCCCAGCCATGCCTCCCATATAGCCTGTGGAACGGTGAGTTGATAAAACCTCTTTTCTTTATAAATTTACCATTCTCAGTTAGTTCTTTATAGTAGTCTCAGAATGGGCTAACACCAGCCTTCCTTTTATCTAGGTGGAATTATATGACTAAGTTCAGGCCAAGGGGCTGTGAATGGAAGTGATACAGGCAACTTCTAGGGGGTGTCCTGAAGAAAGAGAGTGTGCCCGTCTTCTCCCTTTCCCCCTCTCCTGCTGCCCAGAAGATAGTAACGGGTTGTCTTAGACCAATATTAGGGCAAGAGGGTGAGAAGAGGCTAGATTCTTGGGATAGTTTCACACAGTGGTCTCCTATTAGTGTGCCCACTTGTGCTCACCTGGAATGACCACCTCCAGATCGTTAGGTGAAAGACGAGTAAAATTATATCTATATAAATCACAGTTACTTGAGGTTTTTGTTACATATAGGTAAATCCATATCCTAAATAATGCAGAAAATCTCCCCTTCTGTTTTACATGATAAACAAACAAAAATTAAAGACGGGTTAAAGAAAAATCTCAATATACCATTCACTTTGCCTAATAATCAGTTTAGGAGCTCCACTGTACAGAATTAGTAGACAAGAATAATTGGCCGGGCACAGTGGCTCACACCTGTAATCCCAACACTTTGGAAGCCTGAGGCGGGTGGATCACAAGGTCATGAGTTTGAAACCATCCTGGCCAACATGGAGAAACTCTGTCTCTTAAAAAAAAAAAAAAAAAGAATAATTAAAGATTCTTATTGCAGCATTGTGCAAGATAGCAAATATAGCATGCCTTTTCTATAATATGTTATATTTCTGCGATGTATTACATTTAAAAAGGATGAATTAGATATAAATTTATTGACGAGGAAAATTGTTATGATGCATTGATAAAGTTAACGGAAAATGTATAGGATTCATGGAAAGCTAAAATGTTTATAAATGTCAAGCAGAACAAGAGTTAACTAAATGGACTGAACTAGCAGAAAGCTGATGTAATATTTTTGACTTATGCTTGGAACATTGCTGATCCTTGTTTTGTTTTTCAGGGTCAAGAAAACTTATTTTGAGTATTTATGGCCTTTAGTAATTGAGTAAATTATACTTGTATGAGCAAATTTTGACACATGCTTGCTTCTCTCTGCCTGGTTCCTCTATAATTCAGAAACGGGTTGTGAGTTCTGACTTATAACAATATGTTTGTTTGCATCAGTGCAATAAGAATCCATTTTCTTTTGTAACAGGACACAATTGGAAAAACTGGTTGTTTTACCAAGGCCTTGACTGGAAGAGTATGCTTCTCTTTCAGGAGTCAAGCTTGGCTTGCAGAGCTGATAAAAGCCCTTTGGGAAACTGGCCTTATACTTTGTCTACACAGCCCCTGTACAGGGTTCCTAACCTGTGGTGAGCAAAGAATATCGCTTTCTAATAGGCCCAGGAACCCCATATTCTTGGAATCTCAAGAAAAGAGGAGTTTACCCAACTCAGAAGTATTTGAGGGTACAAACCCATGGTGGGGCTCCGCTTTAGAGAGTCCTATCTGAGATTACTTGTATAACAGAGTTCCATAAGACCCAATCTGAAATGTCTAAGTAAAAATAATAATTATTCTTGTTGTACTTTATGCAAAAAACCAGAGCCGGTATAAGACTAAAGCCTATTTTGCAAACAACTCAATCGTATCGTAATCTGTATTTAACATAAATGAGGACTGTAGAGAAATAAATTATGTTTAAAAACTTATCATACAACTGCCATTAATTTCTAGCCTTATTAGTTGTTTTTAGGTTCTTGCCTACATTTTTTTTTTTTTTTTTTTTTTTTTAATAAAGATGGGGTTTCACCATGATGGCCAGGCTGGTCTTGAACTCCTGACCTCAGGTGATCCACCCACCTCGGCCTCCCAAAGTGCTAGGATTATAGGCGTGAGCCACCGCGCCTGGCCAGTTCTTGCCTACATTTTAAACCAACCCTGCTTATTCCTGTAAACCAATGGGTGATCTCTAGCTGCAGCTCAGAGGAGACAGAAAGGGATGGGTAATGTAAAAATCTGGAACAATATTCCAGTTCTGGGCAGTTATCCTACAAAACCTGCCAGGTAATAAGAATAAATAGATTACCCATAACCCAAAGATTTCCTTTTTGGAAAAGTAAGACCAAGAAAGCTAACTAAAGCCAAGCCTATGCACCCAAATCTTAACAGGCATAACTATAGCCACGAGTTATCAGGGCATGTCAGCAGCCTTGGGATGTTTTAAAGCTGTCCTTACCCACCTTGTTTCATTTTAATACATGTCCTCTAATAACCCAAATTGTTTCTTTTTGCCTAGAGGCTATCAAGCTCCAAATGGTAATGCAAATGGAACCATGCATAAATGCACCTTTCTTCCGAGGATCCTTAAACCGGCCCTGGGAGGAATCCTAGCTGTTGTTTCCCAAATAATGCCCCTCTCCAGTGGGAAGTAGCCAGAAACATCAGCACCCCAATCTCCCTAACAGCAGTTAGGGTTTTCACTCCTAACATCGGGGGATGAGGAAGAAGGAAAGGAAAAATTAGTTGGGTAAACAGCTAACAGACTAATCCTTGGAGAAGCTGCCTGTCTGAAAAATTGTGAAGCTGCCTCACTGAAAAATCACAGCTACAGGCAAAAATAGAGCAGCCTGGTCAAAACTCAGACTGCAGCTGTACAGATAAGCCACAGATGAAGAGGCAAGGCAGGCAAAGTCCAGCACGAAGGCTGTGTGTGCTTTGTATGATTAGCGAGCTCCCAGGAAAAAGTTTCCTCCCCTTTTCAGACATGTACATGGTGGGCTCCGCAGGAACTTGCACAGGGAGAAGGGGGGCTTACTTAAAAAAATCCACACTTAACAAAACAAAAATCTTTACTTTGTGCTTGTCTCGAGACATACCAACAGCTACATAAGTAAGGGAGAGTTATGCAGACAGTTTTATAGATAAGAAAAGTTACTCAAACAGTTACAGAGGTAAGAGCAGTTTCTTATAAAAGCTTTTGAATTCGACTGTAACCCAGCAACCATCCGGGACCCCTCTTTTCAGTGGAGAGCTTTCTTCTTTTGCTTACTATATTTTTTGCTCCAACCTCACCCTTTGTGTCCATGTGCCTTAATTTTCTTGGTTGTGAGACCACGAGCTCAGATAATACTTTAGACCATGAGATCAATGACCCTGACCTGTTTCAGGAGGATGGGTGTGCAACCCATTACCCAGCTCCCACCAGTACCAGCCCATGGACTGTGTCCCACAATCTTCCTGGGCAAGATTGTGTCAGCCAGCAGTCTGACTGCATGCCAAGCACCTAAGACCTGCTCTGTGGCCAAGGCATGACTTCTGGGACCACTTTCCAGAATTTGCTTATCCTACTCCTGAGGATGCTATTCGTAAGTCCCAGAGGGACCACGTGGCTGTGACTTTTCTGAGAATCAGCCCTGCTAGTGGAGATAACTGCCACTAATACCACCATCCCTTCACTTGCGCCATGGATATAACTATTAATCTCAGGTGCCTTCATCAGCAGGAGCACTCTAAGCAATTTATTAAAAGTGAAACATAATTGTACAAGCAGTTAATTAGCCACCACAGGACATGATTAACAAAGCAACCTTCCCCTCCTCGCACCCAGCAAATTTGTGAAACTCCCTTTTTCTTTCAGCTTGATCAAGTATTCAGAATTTAGAACACTTGAGGTGGCCTACAGAAAAAGAAAAAGGCCACATAAGTTCTCTCTCACTTTTTGTAAATAGCAGCATATAAATAAAATAAAATAAATAATGAAATAGATACTGTCTTGTGCAGCATTAAAAAATCAAAACAAAAACAATCTGAGCAAAAAATGGGTTTCTTGTATATAGCATATAATTGTTTAGTACATTTATAACTAATATCAAGATTATCAGTATGCTTGGGTTACAATGTATCATCTTGATGTTTGTTTTCTTATTCATCACATTTATTCCTTTGTGCTTTTTTTATCTTCTCCTTTCCATTTTCTCTCAGGTAAGCTTCTGACCCCACCAACCTGTTTTTAATCTCTTCAACCCCCATGGGAATAATTGTTACTAATGGAACTTACTAGGTTGGGTTCTGATCTCTTTGAAACAAAATTTAGCAGAAGGTTTACAGTGATTTCCTATATTCCCCTGCACCCACACATGCATGGCCTCTCCATGACCAGTGTCCCCCTCCCAGAATGGCCTATTTGTTGCAACTGATGAACCTACATTGACACATCATTTTCACCCAAAGTCCATAGTTGACATTAGGGTTCACTATTGGTGCTGTACATTTCATGGGTTTGGACACATGTATAGTGACATGCATCCACTGTTACAGTGTCATACAGAGTAGTTTCACAGCCCTAAAAATCCTGTGTTCCACTTTCATCTTTCCCCCCACTCTAACCATTGGCAACCGTCGATCTTTTTCCCCGTCTCAATAGTTTTGCCTTTTCTGGAATGTCATATAATTGGAATCACACAGTGTGCAGCCTTCTCACACTGGCTTCTTCCACTGAGTAATATGCATTTAAATTTCCCTTGTGTCTCTTCATGGCTTGATAGTTCATTTCATCTTAGTGCTGAATGATATCCTTTTGTCTGGATGTATCATGGTTTATTTATGCATTCAACTGCTAAAGGTCATCTTGGTTTCTTCTAATATTTGGCAGTTAAGAATAAAATTAGGTTCTATAAGCATCCATGTGTAGGTAACTGTGTGGACATAGTTTTTTACCCAAAAGTCCTTTGGGTAAATACCAAGGAGTGTGCTGGTTGGATTGTATGGTAAGGGTACGTTTAGTTTTGTAAGAAACCTCCAAAGTGTCTTCCAAAGTAGCTGTACCATTTTGCATTCCCACCACCAATGAGAGTTCTTGTGGCTTCACATCCTCACTAGTGTTTGGTGTTGTCAGTATTCTGAATTTTGGGCATTCTAATTAGTGTTAGTAGTATCTCATCATTGTTTTAATTTGCATTTCCATGGTAATACGGGATGTGGAATGTCTTTTCATATACTCGTTTGCTATCTGTCTGTCTTCTTTGGTCAGGTTCTCTTAAGCTTGCTGGCCCATTTAAAAAAATCAAGTTGCTTGTTATCTTATTTTTGAGTTTTAAAGAATTCTTTTTTATTGGGGATAACAGTCCTTTATCAATTATGTCTTTTGCAAATATTTTCTCACAGTCAAAGGCTTGTCTTTTCATTATCTTGACAGTGTCCTTTGCAGAGCAGAAGTTTTTACTTTTAATCAAGTCCACTTATCAATTCTTTCTTTCATAGATCGTGATTTCGGTGTCACAACTAAAAGTTATTGCTAAACCCAAGGCCATCTAGATTTTGTCCTATTATCTTCTAGGAGTGTTATAGTTCTGTGTTTTATATTTAGGTCTGTGATTCATTTTGAGCTAATTTTTGTGAAGGGTGTAAGGTGTGTGTCTAGATTCTGTTTTTTTTTTTTTTTTTTTAAGCATGTGGATGTTTATTTGTTACAACACCATTTCTTGAAAATTCTATTTTTCTGCATTGTATTGCCTTTGTTCTGTGACAAAGCTCAGTTGACTATATGTGGGTCAATTTCTGGACTCTCTATTCTGTTCCATTGATCTATTGGTCTATTCTTTTGCAAATACCACACTGTGTTACTTATTACAGATTTAGAGTAAGTCTTGGAGTCAGGTATGTTGATCCTCCAACTTTGTTCTTGTCTTTCAATATGGAATTGGCTACTAAGGGAGTTTTGCCTTTGCATGTAAAATTTAGAATACTCTGTTGATATCTATGAAATAAACTTTCTGGAATTTTGATTGGGATTACATTGAATCTATAGATCAAGATGGGAAGAACAGACGGCCTAAAAATATTGAGTCCTCCTATTCATGAACATGAACTATCTATCCATTTATTTAGTTTTCTTTATCAGGGTTTTATAGTTTGCCTTACATAGATCTTGTGCATATTTTGTTAAATTCATAACTAAATATTTTATTTTACAGGGTGCTAATGTAAATGGTATTATGTTTTTTAGAATGTGTGCTGCCAAAGTGAGCACATAAATGGTGTTATGTTTTTAATTTCAGTTTCTACTTTTCATTGTCGATATAAAGAAAAGTGATTGACTTTTGTATATTAAACTTTCATCCTACACCCCTGGTATAATCACTTATTCCAGAATTTTTTTCTTGGTTATTTTTATATTATTTTATATTCTCTGTATAGGTAATCTTGCCATCTGCAAACAAACACAATTTTATTTTTTTTCTTCCCAGTCGTACACATTTTATTTCCTTTTCTCATTTTATTTTATTATCTAGAATTCCCAATACAATGTGGAAAGACAGTGATGAGAGAGAACACCCTTGCCTTGTTCCTGATCTTAGTGGGAAATCTTCATGATTCTCACTATTAAGTATGATATTAGCTGTAGGTTTTAAATAGATATTCTTTGTCAAGTAGAGGAAGATTCCGTCTATTCCTAGTTTACTGAGAGTTTTTTAAAAAATCATTAATAGGTGTAGGATTTTGTCAAATGCTTTTTCTGCACCTATTGAAATGATCATGTGATATTTGTTCCTCAGCCCTTTGATGTGACAATTACCTAATTGATTTTTGTATGTTGAACCAGGCTTGCATAAGGATAAATGCCAGTTGTTTTGGTGGATAATTGTTTTTATACATTGTTGGGTTTGATTTGCTAATATTTTGGGGGAGATTTTTGCATCTATGTTCATCAGAGATATTGGTAGACAGTTTTCCTGTAAAGTCTGTCTGATTTTGGTGTTAGGATGATGCTGGCCTTGTAGAATGAGCTAGTAATTGTTCCTTCTGTGTCTGTCTTCTGAAATGAGTAAAATTTGTTCCTTAAATGTTTGGTAGAATTTACCAGTGAACCAATCTAGTCTGGTGCTTTTTGTTTTGGGAGGCAGTCATTTACTTTGTAATTACTGACAGTCTCTTCTGTGAATAGTGTAATAGTGTTGAAAAAACTGTATATGCACATGCAGAAGAATGAAATTAGACCCTCATACTGCATACAAGAAGCAATTCAAAATGTATTAAATTCAGAAGACTTAACTGTAAGACCTTAAGCCATAAAACTACTAGAAGAAAACAGAGGACTAAGTACAGTGGCTCATGCCTGTAATCCCAGCACTCTGGGAGGCTGAGGTCAGGAGTTTGAGATCAGCCTGGCCAACATGGTGAAACCTCGTCTCCACTAAAAATACAAAAATTAGCCAGGCATGGTGGCGCAGGCCTTAATCCCAGGTACTTGGGAGGCTGAGGGAGGAGAATATCTTGAACCCAGGAGGTGGAAGTTGCAGTGAGCTGAGGTCCTGCCGCTCCACTCTAGCCTGAGCAATAGAGCAAGGCTCAATCTGAAAAAAAGAAAACAGGAAAATCTTCTTGACAGTGGTCTGGGCAATTATTTTTTGGCCACGACACCAAAAATACAGGCAAAAAAGCAAAAATAGAAAATTGGGATTACATTAAACTAAAACGCTTCTGCATGGCAAAGAAAACCATCAACAGAGTAAAAAGGCAATTGTGGAGTGGGAGAAAATATTTTTAAACCCTGTGTGTTTAAGGGATTAATATCCAAAATATATAAGGATTTTTTTCTTTATCTTTGACTTCTTCAGTTTACAAATTATATGCCTAGGTATTGTTTTTTTGGGGGCATTTATCCTGCTTAGTGTTCTGTTAGATTCTTGAATCTATGGTTTTATGTCTGACATTAATTTGGAAAAGTTCTCTGTCATTATTTTTTCAAATACTTTTTCTGTTCCTTTCTTTCTTTCTTTCTTTTTTTTAAAATTTCTGGTATTTCTAGCACAACTATGTTATGCCTTCTGTAGTTGTCCTACAGTTCTTGTATATTTTCTCCTTTTTCCCCATTTTTTTTTCTGTTTGCACTTCAGTTATAGAGATTTTTTTATTGAGATACTCTCAGGCTCTGAGATTCTTTCCTAAGCCGTGTCCAGTCTATCGATTAGCCTATCACAGACGTCCTTTAGTTCCATTACCGCGTTTTTGACCTCCAGCATTTCTTTCTGGTTGTCTCCTAGGATTTCCATCTCTCTGCTTCTATCGTCCATTAGTTCTTGCATGCTATTTACTAGAATCCTTCACACATGTACCATGGTTGTTTTAAATTACTGGTAGGATAATTCCAGCATCCCTGCCTTGTCTGAGTCTGGTTCTGATGCTTACTTCATTTTTTCAAGTGCGTTTTTTTGCCTTTTGGTATGTCTTTTTTTGTTGGGGGGGCGGGGACAGAGTTTCACTCTTGTTGCCCAGGCTGGAGTGCACGATCTCGGCCCACTGCAACCTCCGCCTCGCAGGTTCAAGTGATTCTCCTGCCTCAGCCTACTGAGTAGCTGGGATTACAGGCGTGCACCACCATGCCCCGCTAATTTTTGTATTTTTAGTAGAAACAGGGTTTCACTATATTGGCCAGGCTAGTCTCGACCTCCTGACCTCAAGTGATCCACCCGCCTCGGCCTCCCAAAGTGCTGGGATTACAGGTGTGAGCCACCACGCCCGGCCTTTTTTTTTTTCTTTTTCTTTTTTAGTAGCTGGATATAGTGCACTGAGTAAAGAGAACTGCTGTAAGTAAGCCTTTAGGTGTTGGGAAAGAGAAGCGTTCTATGGTCTTATGCTTAGGTCTCAGTCTTTTAGTGCGCATGTGCCTCTCTGCTGTTAATTTCATATTTACTTCTCAGTCCTGCACACTTCCGTGGTAAGGGACGGGTATGGGGCTGGAGTTGAGTATTTCCTTTCTCCTATATGAAAGTCTAGAGGGGGCTGGAGTTGGGTATTTTCCTTCCCCACTGTCAGTTATACTCTGATAAACCTTAGCTGCTTGGCTCTAGTTAAATAATTTTTCCCTACGCAGTCCTTGTTAAAAATAAAATTATGCTCTGATGTATTTCAAAATGGATCCTTTTCCTTTTCCCCCTGCCAGAAGCATGAGGGGAGTTTTCTCTGATATTTACTGTGAAAACTGGTTGAGCTCTGGGAGGTAAAACTCACAAATGTGGGAGCCCCTTGATAACTGTCTCCCCAGAGTTGTCACCTCCAGACCTGTCCACACTGAGGCTCCAGCAGTTCGTCACTTACTGCTTAGGTTTCCTTCTGCAGTGTGGCTCCTGTGGTGCTTTCTGCTAGTGGGTCTCTGTTCTGTAAGTTGTGATTCTCTGCACTTGCCTGTCAGTCTTTCCAATTTTGGTGACAGTGGTTTGCCCTGTGACCTCATTTGTTTTATGTGTCCAAGAAGAGTTGTTGATTTTGAAGTTTGTCCAGGTTTTTACTTATTGTTAGGGTGGATTGGCAACTTCCAAGCTTCTTACATATTGGACCAGATTCTAAAAGTTCAATTATGCTTTAAATAGATTTTTAAGATGAAAAAGTCTTTTATTTTTACTGTCTTTCGTGCATTTTATTTCTTTTGGATCCAAGTATCCATGTGGTAATATATTCCTTCTGCCTGAAGGACTTGCTGTAACAATTCTGTACTTCTGATCTGCTGGCCGTGAATTCATCTTCTCTATGTTTGCAGAAATCTTTATCTTGTTTTCATTGTTGAAAGATATTTTCACTGAATATTATAAGTTGAATTGTGTCCCCCAAAATCCTTAGATTGAAGTCCTAATCCTGGGTACCTCAGAAACTGAACTAATTTGGAAATAGGGCAATTGCAAACGTAATTATTTATGTTAAGATGAGGTCATTCTGGAGTAGAATGGGGCCCTAATCTAGTGTGTCTGGTGTCCTTATCAAAAAAAGCAATTTGGACAGAGACACACTAAAGAGTGAGAATGGTGAAAATGAAGGCGGAAGTTGGTGTGAAGCAGCAGAAGCTACGGAATTGCAAAGCTTGCCGGCACACCGCTGGAAACAACCAGAAGGGCATGGAAGCCAGTGTCCGGCGTAGCCCTCGGAAGGAACCACCCCTGTGGACACCTTGATTCTGAACTTCTAGCCTCTAGAACAGTAAGACAATACATTTCTATTGTTTAAGGCACCCAGTGTGTGGTACTTTGTTACGCTAGTTCCAGCCAACACTGGGCATAGAAATCTAGGCTGACAGTTTCTTTCAGTTCTTTAAAGTGGCCTCACTATTGTTTCTCGGCCTACATTCACCCTAGAAAGTTTGCTGTCATTGCAGTGTGCCTCTGACCACTTTTAAGTTTTTTTCTTTACCACTGTTTTCCAGCAGTGTGATTATGATATGCATTGGTGTTTTAAAAAAATGTTTATCCTACTTGAGGGTAGTTTATATTTTTGAATATTTATTTACTTAAAAAATTTTGTTCTGAGGCAGAGTATAGCTCTGTTGCCCAGGCTTGAGTATAGTGGCGTAATCTTGGCTCACTGCAACCTCTGCCTCCCAGGTTCAAGCCACTCTCCTGCCTCAGCCACCCAAGTAACTGGGATTACAGGCACCCACCACCATGCCTGGCTAATTTTTGTATTTTTAGTAGATGTGGGGGTCTTAAACTTCCGACCTCATGCAATCTGACTGCCATGGCCTCCCAAAGTGCTGAAATTACAGGCATGAGCCACCATGCTCAGTCTATGTTTGAATATTTAGATTAATACTTTACATTAAATTTGGAAAAAAAAAATGGCCGCTTTTTCCAAGTATTTTTTTTTCCTCCTTTTTCCTGGGAACTTCAATTATACATGTGTTAGGCTAGTTGATATTGTCCCAATCTTAGTGATGCTTTGTTTAGATTTTTTTCCTCAGCATTTTAAATGCTGATTACACCTGACAAATAAGAAATAGCAACTACTCCAGACTAATTGGTAAGACATTTATATGACTTGCCTAAAATTCAGGAGTCTTGTACCTCAGCAAAATTTCTGTGGGTCAAGTGGTGTGGGGTATGGCTAGACAACCCTTTTAAAATGAAGGGTATGTTGTTGCATCTGGCCTCTCCTGCAACCAAGAAAGTGGGCCTCTTAAGATTTTGGAGGTAACATTCCTCATCTGGGTGTGTTACTCTGGCCCATTTACCCAGTGACCCAAAAAGTTGCTGGATTTGAGTGGGGCCCACAACAGGAGAAGGCTCTGAAACAGGTCCAGGCTGCTGTGCAAGCTGCCCTGCTGCTTGAGTCTCATGATCAAGTGGATCCATGGTGCTTGAGGTGTCAGCAGCAGATAGGGGTGAATGGATGAATCACAGTGCAAGCATTTAGAATTTTGGGGAAAGCCCTGCCATCCTCCAAAGACGACTACTTTTCTTTTGAGAGACAATTCTTGGTCTGCTACCGGGCTTTAGTAGAGATTGAATGTTTGACCATGGGCTGCCAAGTTACCATGCAACCTGAGCTGCCCATCGTGAACTGGATGTTATCTGATCCACCAAGCCATAAAATTTGGCATACACAGCACTCCATTGTCAAATGGAAGTAGTACATAGATGATCCGGTTGGAATTGCCCCTAAAGGTACATGTAAATTACATGAAGAAATGGCTGAAATGGTCATGATATCTACTCTTGCAACACTGCCTTCTCTCCGACTGCCTGCACCTATGGTCTTACCAGGAGTTTCCTATGATCAATTGACAGGAGAAGACTCAGGACTGGTTTGCAGATGGTTCTGCACAATATGCAGACCCCACCTAGAAGTGGACAGTTGCAACACTAACACCTCTTACTGGGATATCCCTGAAGGACAGTTGTGAAGGGAAATCCTCTTACTGGTCAGATCTTTGAGCAGTGCATCTGACTGTGCACTTTGCTTGGAAGGAGAAATGGCCAGACCTGTGATTATATGTCCATTCAGGCTGTGGCTGATGGTTTGTTGGATGTTCAGGGAATTGGGAGGAAGGTGATTGGAAACTTGGTGACAAATTTAAGGAAGAGGTATATGGATAGACTTCTCTGAGTCTGCAAAACACATGGTGATGTTTGTGTCCCCTGTGAATACTCACCAAAGGGAAGTTTAATGATTGACTGGACAGGATTAACCATTCTGTGGATACCAGTCACTCTTTTTTTCCAGCTACCTCTGTCATTGTCTAATGGTCTCATGAACAAAGTGGCCATGATGGCAGTGATGAAGGTTATACCTGGCTAAGCCATGTGGGCTTTCACTCAACAAGGCCGATCTGGCTTACAGCCACTGCTGAAGATCTAATCTGCCAACAGCAGAGACCAACATTGAATCCCTGATATGGCCAACATTGAGCAGAGACCAACATCGAGTCCCTGGGGTGATCTGCCAGCCCCTTGGTGGTAGGTTGATCGTGTGGGGACATTTTCATTATAGAAGGGATAGTGTTTGTTCTTAATGGAATAGACACTTACTCTGGATATTGTTTTGTCTTCCCTGTACACAATGCTTCTGCCAAAACTGCTATCCATGGGCTTATAGAATGCTTTATTCGTCATTGTGGTATTCCACATTGCATTGCTTCTCATCAAGGAGCTCACTTTACAGCAAAAGAAATGCAGCAGTGGACCCATGCTTATGGAATTTGCTGGTCTGATGATGTTCCCCCATCATCCTGAAGCAGTTGGCTTGATAAAACAGTGGAATAGCATTTTGAAGTCTCAGTTATAGCACCAGCTAGGCGGCAATTTCTTGCAGGGTGGAGTGAAGTTCCCCAGAAGGCTGTATATACTATGAATCAGTATCTAATATAAGGTCTTGTTTCTCCTATAGGTAGCATTCACAGTTCAAGAGATCAAAGGATAAAAATGGGAGTGACACTATTATCCCAAGTGACCCAGTAGCAAAATTTTTGCATCCTGTTCCTGACTTTAGAGGTCTTAGTTCTAGAGGATGGGATATTTCCATAGGGAAGGGATATTTCCACCAGGAGACACAACAATGATCCCAAGAACTGGAAGTTAAGACTTTCACCTGGCCACTCTGGGGTCCTCATATTTCTCAATATGTAAAGAAGTAGTTACCATGTTACCTGGGATGATTGGTCCTGACTACCAAGGGGGGAAATTGGACTACTATTCCACAATGGAGTTAAGGAAGAGTAAGTATATCCAGAATACAGGAGATTCCTTAGGGTATCATTTAGTATTACCATGCCCTGTGTTTTATGTCAATAGAAAACTACAACCTGACCAAGCAAGGCTACAAATGGCTCAGATCCTTCAGAAATAAAAGTTGAGGTCATCCTACCAGATAAAGCTGAGGTTTTGCTGAAGGCAATGGGAATACAGAATGGGTAGTGGGAAAAGGTAGTTGTAAACACCAGCCATGACCATGTGACCAATTACAGAAACAAAGATGGTAATTGCCATGTCTATTTTCTCCTTATTTTGCTATAAACTGATATGTGAGATATGTGTGTGTATCTTTGTCATCCTTCTGCTCTTATTCCCTTATCATGCAACATAAGGTGTATTTATAATATTTTATACCATACTATTTAAGTATTGCTAATTTAATTTAATTATTTCTTTTTGAGCCAGGGTCTGGCTCTGTCGTCCAGGCTGGAGTACAGTGGCATGATCCTGGCTCACTGCAACCTCTGCCTCCTGGGCTCAAGCCATCCTCCCACCTTAGCCTTGCAAGTAGCTGGGCCTGCAGGCACACACCACCATGTGTGGTAAATTTTTGTATTTTTTTGTAGAGATGGTGTTTCACCATGTTGCCCAGGCTGGTCTTGAACTCCTGAGCTCAAGCCATCTGTCCACCTTGGCCTCCCAAAGTGCTGGGATTGTGGATGTGAGCCACCGCACCCAGCCAAGTATTGTTAATTTTACATCATAGTATTAAGTTATAGGATATCAAAGAGTAAACATCTCTCAAGGATTTTACCTCCTCATCTGAGAAAGAAGTTACTGTGTTTCTTATTGTATCCAGAATAGTATTAAGGTAGGTGGAATTATAACCTGTTATTTTTATTTGGAGAATAAGTTTGGTTTGAGGAGATGTGTATGGGTGCCAAGTTGACAAAGAGTAGACTTGTGACAATAAATTTTATTTGTCAACTTGACTGGGCCATGGGTTGCGCAGGTTAAACATAATTTTTGGTGTGTCTGTGAGAGTGCTTCTGGATGGGATCAGCGATTGAACTGATAGACTCAATCACTGACTGAATTACAGTGCTGGCTTTCCTGGGTCTCTGGCGTGCAGATGGCAGATCATGGCACTTCTTGGCCTCCATAACTGTGTGAGCCAATTCTTCATATAACTCTCTCTCTCTCTCTCTCTAATATATTTATATATGTAAATGTAGTTATATGTTACTAATATACTTATATTAGTAAAATACTACATATTTACATATATATGATATATATATACTGGATATGGTGGCTCACACTGCAATATATTATATGTATTATATATAGTATATTACTAATATAAAGATAATATATATATCCTATTCCTTCTGTTTCTTTGTAGAATCCTGACTAATACATGTGACTTATTTATTTTTGCTAAATTTGGAAAAAAATGGCAATTTTTCAAATATTATTTTCCTCCCCCTCTTCTGGATACTCCAGTTACATGTGTGTTAGGCTCCTTGATATTGTCCCACAACTTACCGATGCTTTGTTTAGTTTTCTTCTGGCTTTTTTTTCTCCCAGTGTTTTATTTTGGATAGTTCCTATTGCTGTATCATCAAGTTCACAAATCTTTTCTCCTATAGCATTTAATCTACTGTTAATTCTCCCAGTGTATTTTTCAGTTTAGTTACTGTATTTTTCATTTCTGGAAGTTTGGTTAGGCATTCCATTCTTCTCCTGACTGTATTCATGCTTTCATTTACCTTTTGAACATACGGAGTGAATTTATAATCCTTGTTTTGATGTCTTTGCCTACAAATTCTAACATCTGAGTCATATATGAGTCGATGTCTATAGGATGATTTCTTTTCTGGTACTGGGTCATATGTTCCTGCTTATTTGCATACCTGGTAATATTTTATTGAATGCCAGACATTGTACACTTTACGATATTGGGTCTGGATTTCTAAACATGCCTTTAGATACTTTACTTTTACACTGAGGGTTAATTTGGCCCCACTGAGGCAATATGCTTTTGAGAACTGTACCCAATGCCCCACTGTATGAGGAAATCTTCCCAAACTGGCTAGGGAAAACACTATTTCTGGTCCTGTGTGAACTCCTGAAATCGTTCTGCTCTGCTGTTCTTTCCCCAGCCTCGGTAGTCTCCTTATACAAGTACATAGCAGTACTCAGCCAAAGTCTTGAGGGACTGTTCTGCAGACCTCTGGAACCCTCACTCTCTGCAGTTCTTTTTCTTTGACACTTTGCCTCACAGAGTTTCCTCACTTTGCCCTGCTGGAACTCCAAACTTTGTCTCCTTAATCAGTGAGACTGTTGGACTGTGTTTTGGTTTCTTTTTCGGCGGTCAGCCTGGAAATTCTCCAGGCAGTGAGCTGGGAGTATTTGCAGGGCCCATCTCACTTGTTTTTCTCTCAGGGGTCACTGTCTTGCACTGCTTGTTGTCCAATGTCTGAAAACTTTCACTTCATATATTTTGTCCAGCTTTTAGTTGTGCAAGGAAGGAAGGTAAATCTAGTCTCCCTTGTTCCATGATTAAAAATAGAATTTTGTTTTGGTAAACAGTTTTCATCGTGTTTAGGTAGCTTCTCTCTATTCCTATGTTAGTTAATGTTTTTATTAGAATGCTGTTAAATATTAGAGAAACACCCTTTTACATTAATTCATAAAATCATGTGGGGTTTTCCTTAATTTATAAATGTAATGATTTATGTAGATAGGATTCCTATTGTTGAATAGCTTTTACATTTCTGGAAGGAATCCTCATTGGTTAAGTATTTTACATTATTAAAAACAGTAATAAAATAACTGATGTGAAGGTAAGTCCCGGGATGTCTGGTGTGTCACCTTAAGAGCTGCCTGTCTGGATTGGCAGCATCCCCAAGGGATTCATCACAAAGATTGGCCTGCTGGGATTTAAGCATCAAAATGAAAATTTTTTTCTAAAAGAGCTATTAAAAATTCTGATGGACTCTCTGACAATTTAAAAGATTCCTTTTCACATTTGGAAGTATCTTTTTCACTTCTAAGACTGATTGAGGTTGTCCCACAATGCACTAATGCTCTTCTTGTTTCTTTTCAGTGTTTTGTTCTCCTCGTATTTCAATTTGGATGGCTTGTATTGCTGTCTTCAAGTTCACTAATCTTTTCTTAGATTAGTTCACTAATCTTTTCTTCTAATCTGCTGTTACTCTCACCCTATGTATTTTCATGTTAGACATTGTAGTTTTAATTTCAGAAGTTCCATTTGAGTATTTTAAAAAATATATTCTATGTCTCTATCACCACGTTCAGCCTTCTAAATTTTTGAGCATATAGGATACAATTATAATGGCTATTTCCACTAATTCTATGGTCTGTCATTTCTGGGTTGTTTTTTCATGTTTGTTTTCTTTATAGTAAGGGTCGTGATTTCCTGCTTTTTTGCATGGCTGGTAATTTTTGATTAGATGCGAGACATTGTGATTTTGACCTTGTTGGATGCTGCACCTAAAGGTGGATGGAAGAGAAAGAATCTTGGTGGCTACCGCTCTGGCTGGAGAAGCTGGCACAAGGCTCCCTCTTGTGGACACAGCAAGGAAAGAAAGAAAAGTGGACGTTCTCTTCTGGAGCAGCAACCTCCAGCTCTGCCTCTGGACTGAAACACACTTGGCATGCTGTGCCTTAGCTGAGGGCTTGTGGCTCAGGACAGAAGTAATGATGGTGACAAGAGCAGGGGAGTGATACGGGAGAGGTACAGCCCCAGCTCCAGGACACAGCAGAGCTCAGTACTGGGAAGGGGGGGAGTTCAGTATCAGTAAAGTGAGCCATAAGAGAAAGGGAAAGCAGCCCTTGCAGGCAGAGAAGGAACCAAGTGAAAGGAGGAGGGGGAGCTGCTTGCAAAGAAAGTTGTTGGTAGTGTCTAGAGGCTGTGGGGGTCATTCTCAAGCCATCCAAGAACTCTGAGAAGACTGGGAAGAAGCTGGAATTTCACTGTCTTTGCTAGGATGGGCTCAAGCCAGAGGCTATTTTATGTAAATGCTGTTATTTTTGTTTTTATTCTTTGATATTAACCCTGCCAGGTTAGTGAGCCTAGAGAATATCTGCTATAAATGAAATAAAATTCTGAAATGTTAATGTGTGGGAAGGAACTAGTAAGGTTTGAGAAATATAACCTGGACATGTAATGATGCTAGAGAATCTTTGCCTGAAAGTTTTGGATGCACAAAAGTCTTTTATTGTCATTTTATTTATTTGCTTATTTCTTACTAAGATCGAGAAAGTCTTACTGTATAATGCCTAAAGATCTTATGTAAGAGTTATATTAGCTTTTTTTCCCCTATTAGTTTCCTTTAAAAAAAAATTATTTTATTTCCATAGGTTATTGGGGAACTGGTGGTTTTGGTTACATGAATAAGATCTTTAGTGGTGATTTGTGAGATTTTGGTGCACCCATTACCCTAGCAGTATACCCAATTTGTAGTCTTTTATCCATCACCCCCTTCCCACCCTCTCTCCCTGAGTCCCCAAAGTCCACTGTATCATTCTTATGTCTCTGCATTCTCATAGCTTAGCTCCCACATATGAGCGAGAACATGCAATGCTTGGTTTTCCATTCCTGAGTTAATTCACTTAGAATAATAGTCTCCAGTCCCATTCAGGTTGCTGTAAATGCCATTAATTCATTCATTTTTATGGCTGAGTAGTATTCCATCATATATATATATCACTGTTTCTTTATCCACTCATTGATTGATGGGCATTTGGGTTGTATCCACATTTTTGCAGTTGAGAATTTTGCTGCTTTAAACGTGTGTGCAAGTATCTTTTTTCATGTAATGACTTCTTTTCCTCTGAGTAGATACCCAGTAGTGGGGTTGCTGGATCAAATGGTAGTTCTACTTTTAGTTCTTTAAGGAATCTCCACACTGTTTTCCATAGTGGTTGTACTAATTTACATTCCCATCAGCAGTGTAAAAGTGTTCGCTGTTTACCATTTCTACACCAATATCTATTACTTTTTGATTTTTTGACTATGGCCATTCTTGCAGGACTAAGATGGTGTGTGGTATTTCACTGTAGTTTTGATTTGTATGTTCCTGGTCATGAGTGATGAGCATTTTTCATGTGTTTGTTGGCCATTTTCATATCTTCTTCTTCTTCTTCCTTTTTTTTTTTTAGAGATGGGGTTTCACCGTGTTGGCCAGGCTAGTCTTGAACTCCTGACCTCGGGTGATCCACCCGCCTCAGCTTCCCAAGGTGCTGGGATTACAGGTGTGAGCCATGGCACCCGGCCTTCGTATCTTCTTTTTAGAATTGTCTATTCAAATTCTTAGCCCACTTTTTGATGTAATTTTTTTTTTCTTGCTCATTTGTTTGAGTTTATTGTAGATTCTGGATATTAGTCCTTTGTCAGAAGACTAGACTGTGAAGATTTTCTCCCACTCTGTGGGTTGTCTGTTTATTCTCCTCACTGTTCCTTTTGCCATGCAAAAGTTCTTTAGTTTTATTAAGTCCCAGCTATTTATCTTTGTTTCTGTGTTTTGTGTTTGTGTTTGCTTTTGTATTCTTGGTCATGAAATCCTTGCCTAAGCCAATGTCTAGAAGGGTTTTTCTGACGTTATCTTCTAGAATTTTTATAGTTTCAGATTTTAAAGTCCTTGATCCATCTTGAGTTGATTTTTTTATAAGGTGAGAGATGAGGATCCAGTTTCATTCTCCTATATGTGGGCTGCCAAATATCCCAGCACCATTTGTTAAATAAGGTGTCCTTTCCCCACTTTGTGTTTTTGCTTGCTTTGTCAAAGATCAGTTGGCTATAAGTATTTGGGTTTATTTCTGGGTTTTCTATTCTGTTCCATTGGTCTATGTGCCTATTTTTATACCAGTATCATGCTGTTTTGGTGACTGTGGCTTTATAGTATAGTTTGAAGTCAGGTAATGTGATGTTCAGGGTATCTGAGTCTTCCTGATTTAAGCTAGGAGGATTGTATCTTTCCTGGTATTTATCCATCTCCTCTAGGTTTTCTAGTTTATACATGTAAAGGTATTCATAGTAGCCTTGAATTATCTTTTGTATTTCTGAGATGTCAGTTGTAATATCTCCCATTTTGTTTCTAATTGAGCTTATTTGGATTTTCTCTTTTCTTGGTTAATCTTGCCAGTGGTCTATCAATTTTATTTATCTTTTCAAAGAACCAGCTTTTGTTTCATTTATTTTTTTGTTTGTTTCCCTTTCATTTAGTTCTGCTCTGATCTTGGTTATTTTCTTTCTTCTGCTGGGTTTGGGTTTGGCTTGTTCTTGGTTCTCTAGTTTTTTGAGATGTGAACTTAAATGATCTATTTGTGCTCTTTCAGACTTTTTGATGTAGGTGTTTAGGGCTATGAACTTTCCTCTTAGCACCGCCTTTGCTGTATCCCAGAGGTTTTGATAGGCTTTGTCACTATTGTCATTCACTTAGAAGAATTTTTTAATTTCCATCTTGATTTCATTGTTGACCCAAATAATCATTCAGGAGCAGGTTATTTAATTTCCATGTATTTTCATGGTTTCAAAGGTTCTTTTTGGAGTTCATTTCCAGTTTTATTCCACTGTGGTCTGAGAGGTGCTTGATATAATTTCAATTTTCTTAAATTTATTGAGGCTCATTTTGTGGCCTATAATATGGTCTATCTTGGAGAAAGTTCCATGCACTCATGAATAAAATGTATATTCTATGGTTGTTAGGTAGAATGTCCTGTAAATATCTGTTAAGTCCAGGGTATAGTTTAAATCCATTGTTACTTTGTTAACTTTTTGTCTTGATGACCTGTGTAGTGCTGTCAGTGGAGGATTGAGGTCCCCCACTATTACTGTGTTCTTGTCTATCTAATTTCTTAGGTTTAGTAATAATTGTTTTATAAATTTGGGAGCTCCAGTGTTAGGTGCATATATATTTAGGATTGTGATATATTCCTGTTGGACAAGGCCTTTTATCAGTTTATAATGTCCCTCTTTGTCTTTTTTAACTGCTTTTCTTTAAAGCTTGTTTTGTCTGATATAAGAATAGCTACTCCTGCTAGCTTTTGGTTTCCATTGGTTTGAAATGTCTTTTTCTACCCCTTTACCTTAAGTTTATGTGAGTCCTTATATTAGGTGAGTCTCTTGAAGGCAGCAGATAGTTGGTTGGTGAATTCTTATTCATTCTGCAATTCTGTATCTTTTAAGGGGAGCATTTAGGCTATTTACATTCAACATTAGTGTTGAGATGTGAGGTATCATTCTATTTATCATGCCATTTGTTGCCTGTATATCTTGAATATTTTTAAAATTGTATTTTTGTTTTATAGGTCCTGTGAGATTTATGCTTTAAAGAGGTTCTGTTTTGATGTGTTTCTAAGATTTGTTTTAAGATTCAGAGCTCCTTTTAAAGGCAGCTCTTTTCTTGTAGTGCTGGCTTGGTAGTGACAGATTCTCTCAGCATTTGTTTGTCTGAAAAAGACTGTGTCTTTCTTTCATTTATGAAGCTTAGTTTCACTGGATACAAAATTTTTGGCTGATAATTGTTTTGTTGAAGGAGGCTGAAGATAGGGCACCAATCCCTTCTAGCCTGTAGGGTTTCTGCTGAGAAATCTGCTGTTAATCTGATAGGTTTTCCTTTTTAGATTACCTGGGGCTTTTGCCTCACAGCTCTCAAGATTCTTTCCTTCATCTTAACTTTAGACAACCTGATGAAAATGTGCCTAGGCAATAATCTTTTAGTGATGAATTTTCCAGGTGTTTTTGAGCTTCTTGTATTTGGATGTCTAGGTTTCTAAAAAGACTGGGGAAGTTTACCTTGATTAGTCCTGAAATATGTTTTCTAAACTTTTAGATTTCTCTTATTCCTCAGGAATGTCAATTATTCTTTGATTTGGTCATTTAACTTAATCCCAGACTTCCTGGAAGTTTTTTGTTTTTTTTTTTTTTAATATTTTCTTATTCTTTTTCTTTGTCTTTGTTGGATTGGGTTATTTTGAAAACCCTGTCTTTGAGCTCTGAGGTTCTTTCTCTTGCTCGCTTGCTTCTATTGCTAAGACTTTCCAGGGCATTTTGAATTTCTATAAGTGCATCCATTCGTTACTGAAGTTTTGATTGCTTTTCATTATATGCTATATATTTCATTGAAAATTTCTCCCCCTTTTTTTCTTTTTGTGTGGTTTCTTTTTTTATTTCCTTAAATTGGGCTTTGCCTTTTTCTAGCACCTCTTGGATTAGCTTAATAACTGACCTTATGAATGTTTTTTCAGGTAAATCAGGGATTTCTTCTTTTTCTGGATCCATTACTGGTGAGCTAGTATGATTTTTGGGGGGGTGTTAAGGAGCCTTGTTTTGTCATATTGCCAGAATTGGTTTTCTGCTTCCTTCTTATTTGGGTAGGCTCTGTCAGAGGGAAGGTCTGGAGCTCAAGGCTGTGGTTCAGATTCTTTTGTCCCACAGGTTGTTCCCTTGATGTAGTACTCTCTCCCTGTTTTCCTAGGGATGTGTCTTCCTGAGAGCTGAGCTGTAGTGATTGTTATCTCTCTTCTGGATTTAGCCACTCAGCAGGTCTACCAGGCTCTGGGCTGGCACTGGAGGATTGAGGTTTTCTGCACAGAGTCTTGTGATATGAACCATCTGTGGGTCTTCCAGCCATGGATACCAGCACTTGCTCTGGTGGAGGTGGCGGGGGTGAAATGGATTCTGTGAGGGTCTTTAGTTTTGGATGTTTAATGCACTGTTTTTGTGCTGGTTGGCCTCCTCTGGGAGGTGGCACTTGCAAGAAAGCATCAGCTGTAGTAGTAAAGGGAGGATCAGGCAGTGGGTGGGGCCCTAGAACTCCCAAGAGTATATGCCCTTTGTCTTCAGCTATCAGGGTGGGTAGGGAAGGATCATTAAGTGGGGTCAGTGCTAGGTATGTCTGAGCTCAGACTCTCCTTGAGTGGGTCTAGCTGTCGCTGTTGTGCTGTAGTTTCCATGTTAATGGAGTTATGTTCCCTGGAGGATTATGCTGCCTCTGCTGTGTCGTGCAGGTTGTAAGGGAAGTGAGGGAAAAAGCCAGCAGTTACAGGCCTCACCCACCTCCCCACACAACCCATAGGGCCAGTCTGACTCCCATTGTTCCCCATTCAACAGCACCAAGTCTGTTTCCAGGTAGTGGGTGAGCAGGGCTGAGAACTTGCCCCAGGCTACCAGCTTCCAAGCTGTGAAAGCAAGTAGGCCCTTTGTGCTTCCCTGCCTGTGGTCTGCACACTGGATTCACAACCTCCCCAGAGTTCTGGCCAGGAGACTTCTTGTTCAGTTGGAATTGTTACAAAGTTCAGCTGGAGGTTTCCTTCTCCCTGTGGCCTTTTCTGTGTCTCTGGTATCCCTCCCCAAAAACCCCATGAGGCAAGGCAGAAATGGCTTGCTAGGGGACTCAGAGAGCCCACAGGGATTTTCCCACTGCTTCCTCCACCCCTGCATTTCACTTGGCTCTCCAAATTGACTCAGCTCCAGGTAACGTCAGAATCTGCTGTGATCTAGACCTTGAGGTGCCCCAGTGGGGGCTGTGTGTTTGAAACGAATGATGCTCCTTTCCCACTTCCACAGTTTGGGCACTCACAGTATTTGAGGTGTCTCCCAGGTCCTGCAGGAGCAGTTTCCTTCAGAGGGTCTGTGGGTTCTCTCGGCTTTCCTGATTTATTCCTCCGTCATTCTGGAGCAAAAGTTCGTGAAGCAAGAGTCCATATGCTGCTCTGTCCATCTGAGTGGGAGAAGTCTAGTCCTGCTTCCTGTCTGCCATGATCCTCCCAGAGAGATATTAGCTTTGACACTTGTCTATGTGGATGAAATATCCACAGGATACCTTAATTTCTATGTTAGTATTCATCGTATATTTTCTGCATTCATTTACATGTCTGTCTTACCAGCAACTTCTTATGGCACCATGCTTTGTAATTACCATGTGCTGAGTGGCTACTAAGTGACAAATATTTAAATGCTTTATGTGGCTTGACTTACATACTCTTCTGAGCAGCTGTATAAATTTCATCTTCTTATTTTCATTTCCAGGTCTAGGAAATGAAGGCACAGTGAGATAAAGTAAGTTACCCAAAGCCATATGGCAATTAAGACTTGAATTCTAAAAGGGTTTTATTTTTAACTTTATTGAATTAATTAATTTTTTGAGACAAGGTTTTGCTCTGTTGCCCAGGCTGGTGTGCAGTGGCACAATCACAGCTCACTGCAGCCTCAACCTCCTGAGCTCAAGGAATCCTCCCACCTCAGCCTCCCAAGTAGATGGGAAAACAGAAAGATGAGACCACGCCACGTTAATTTTTTATTTCTAGTAGAGATGGGAGATCTAGGACCCCACCCACCACCTGATTTTTTGCCAAGGCTGGTCTTGAACTCCTGGGCTCAAGCAGTTTTTCCACCTCAGCATCCCAAAGTGCTGGGATTACAGGCTTGAGCCACCACGCCCAACCTGTTTTGTTAATTTCTAAGTGCCCTGCACCTACCTGCCCTAAGGAGTGTGGCATGGTCCTTGATATTGGATAACTGAGTAACGCAGGGTATTGTGTAAATGCAGTAACCACATGGTGAATGGAAGATGATGCTGTAGGCGTGCCTGTAGTTCAGAGCTGGGATACTGGTTTCCAGGACGCAACTTCAGAATGGCTGACTAAAACTAGAAAATGCAGACTCCCCTGGGACTTTGTGTTTCTGTTTTTTTAAATGAGAAAATTAATTCTATCATTTAAGTTCAAGGAGTTAGTGGGAGTGACATAAAATTGTTGATAAAAATCTTTGGAAGTCTCAGTGAGGGGATCTGCTAGCATTGATGAAATTATTTCATTCATAAACAGTCTAAGGACCCAGGGCAGAGAACAGTAACATGGAATCTCCTTTCCTTGAGATCTTATAATCACACCTGCCTCCTTACCTCCATCCAGGTCTGTTTAAAAAAACCTCCAAAAACAGGGACTTTTAGGCCCACATGCACTTAGCTTCCTCCTCCCACCTCCTGTTCATCTCCATTTCCAATGTTCCACTGCCCTCATTGCCCAGAAGTTCTACAGAGAAGAATGAAGGAGAACCGTATGATCCTAAAGATGTTCTCCAAAGGTGTTATCAGCGCACTATCAGCCTTATTTACTGGTATGTTTTTATAGCTTTTATTTGACACCTTTTCCCATCATTTAAAATAAATCTGGTGCTTCCCTGAACAATCTCTTGAGATTTGTACATGTCTCCAGCATCACATTTGTCCTTTTTAACAAGCACACTCCTTCCACTGCTCATGGCCAACTCGGGTTCACTACAGTCATGGAATCTATGTCTTGCAACAATCAAGTCTATGTCAAACTCAAATTTATTTATTTACTTATTGATTTTTGAGACAGAGTCTCACTCTGTCAAGTGGCACAATCTTGGCTCACTGCAACCTCCCCCCTCCCGGGTTCAAGCGATTCCTCTGCCTCAGCCTCCTAAGGAGCTGGGACTACCACCATGCCTGGCTAATTTTTTGTATTTTAGTAGAGACAGGGTTTCACCATGTTGGCCAGGAAGGTCTTGATCTCCTGACCTCAGCCTCCCAAAGTGCTGGGATTACAAATATGAGCCACCGCACCTGGCCCTTATTTATTTGTTGAGACAGTTTCGCTCCTGTTGCCAAGGCTGGAGTTCAGTGGTGTGATCTCAGCTCACTGCAACCTCTGCCTCCGAGGTTCAAGCAATTTCCCTGCCTCAGCCTCCCAAGTAGCTGGGATTACAGGCATGCACCACCATGCCTGGCTAATTTTTTTGTATATTTAGTAGAGACGGGGTTTCTCCACGTTGGTCAGGATGGTTTTGAACTCCCAATCTCAGGTGATCTGCCCGCCTTGGCCTCGCAAAATGCTAGGATTATAGGCGTGAGGCACCACACCTGGCTGAATTTATTTTTTGTTTCTGAGAACTCTAATTCCACTTCAAGGTCTATACTGTACCCAACAAAGCTGCATGCCTGTTTACTGAAAACATGTCCTAGAATATTCACAACATTGCTATTACTGATGCCCTCAAACTGGAAACTACCCAAATTCCTGAGAGTAGAATGGATGAATGAATTGTAGTAATATTTATTGAATACAATATAATACAACACAATATAATATAATACAATACAATACAATAATGATAATGAATTAACTGGAACTATATTGAAGAAGGATGAATCTCACAGACATTGTGTTGACTGAAATCAGCCAATCACAGAAGTGTACATATTCCGTAATTCTGCTACAGAAAGTTGAAAGAACAGACAAAACCAATGCACAATGTTAGAAGCTGGGGTCACATTTACCCTGAGGTAGGGGATGGAGTATTGGCTGGAAGTGGGGGTGAGGAGGCCCTCTGCCATTTTTGTTGCATTCTCTTTATATGGGTGCTGGTTTTGAGAGTGTGTTCACTTTGTGAAAATTCATTGAGCTGTAAACTTATGACTTACGTACATTTTTTTGTATGTATGTTTTTATAAAACTTACAGAAAATGAAGAAATACATTGCCATACATTGATTGGACTCTATTCTGGGCTATCTTGGAAACTGTAGCTTGAAGACTTAGCATCCTCCCTGACCTCCTGCAATCTAAGCTCCGGGATCCTGGTCAACTTTGAGAGAATAATTAAGCCAATTTTCAGAGAAGCAATTTCTATGTCTTTCAGGTCCTTGCGTCCCAAGGGATTAGGAGCATTAAGGGCCTGGTCTCATTGTGATCCTGAGTGCTCATTCATTCTCTGGTCATCCTTCGAAGAAATACCAGGCTCCTGAATTCATCTGCACAAACAGAGCTGGCCAGGCTACCTGCTGCCCGCCATCGCATTGTCTTTCTTGCATTGTTCTGGGACTCTGGCCACACACACCTTCCAAAATAACTGTGCAGTTGTCATCATTCTTTAGGAGACTATTTTGGAACACTGGCTTAGCTTGGTGATGTGTGGGGGATCCAGGAAGGGCCCCAGCTGTCGGGAGGGAGGCCCAGGGCCATCAGGGAGCTGGGGGTGGGTAGGAAATGACAGGGATTGGGCTGCAGGAGGTGTGGTGGGGCCCAGGGGGAGGACCATTTCTGACAAGTGTTCAGTCTTGGTGTGGAGAATTGGAAAGAAAGAGGAGAAAGGATGGGGGGATCAGGTGCAGGTGGGAGAAAAGCTGGAAGGGGAGAAAAGAGTGAAGGAACATTATATTAGTGCTGGTGGAAGAGGTAAGGAGAGACATTGTTCACAGAGGAGGGGCTGGGAAGTGAGTGTGTGAGTTGAAGGGCACTAATGGTACGCTGACATATTGTTTAAGGAGTGGTTTCTACAGCCCGGAGGACTTGAGGACAGCTGTTGGGATCCCTCTACGGGGTGATAGAAAAGTATAATTGGGAGCGAGGGGGCGTGATGATTGATGGGCAACCTAAAGTTGACTCAGGTGACATCCTGCCATCTTAAGCAATGTAATAGGTGGTCAGATGAGCTCACAGTCTCCAGGGCTGGGGGATGGCAGAACCATATCACAGGGGTTGTGACAGCGGAGCTGGATAGATGTGTTCTCAGCAGGCAAAGGTGGAATTTCTTTCTCTTTTTTGTTTTCTGTTGGTGTCACAGGCCTGCAGAAACAGCATACCACGAATTAAAATCCCTCAATTGCACGGGTTTTTGCACCCCCATGACTTCACAGGGTCTCTAGCTCTTTCAAAGTCAGCAGCAAGACAAGGGCAAAGTCTGGGTTCCTGTGGGAGTGTTTCATGTGCTTGTGTACAAATTAGCCCCCACAAGGACTCTGCGTCTCCGTGTAACTCTGCTGGGCACTGGGGCCATGTGTTCTGTTGGTCTGCGGGAACTCTCTCTCCCCAGAGTTATAGTTTAAGAGAGGGGTTTCCAAAAAAGGATGCTAATGTCCCAGGATTTTATGGAATTTAAGTAAAACTTCTTTTTTCTGTTGTACTCAGAATGTTCTAAAGCTTTGTTCCTAGGTCACCTCACAGTGCCTGAATTCTTTCCTTTCTCTTTTTAGACATGAGATTTTGCTCTCTTGCCCAGACTGGAGTGTAGCAGGCATTCACAGGTGCGATCACAGTAAACCGCAGCCCCCTGGGCTTAAGCAGTCCCCCTGCCTCAGCCTCCTGAGTAGCTGGGACCATAAGGAGGAGCCCATGCCAAGGTTCAATTCTTCTTTTCCTACAGTGAGTTATGGTACAGAAAATTTTGCAACTCACCCCCACCCTTCACTCCCCAAAAAGACTTCCACTGGGATTCCTGCCAATATGCCAGACTCACTCGAATCCCTGGGACGAATCCAGCCTCAGTTTAAGTGCAGATTCCTGCTGCATCTCAGAGCCCGGCTGTATTGAGGAGTAGACGATTTTACCTGTCTGCCTGCTGGCCTCTTGCTCCGTTGTCTAGGCCCGTCCTTTCTCACCTAGTGTCCTAATCCCCTCCTCACCACCTCACAACAGAGAAAGCTCTTGTTCTGTGTTGCTTTCTCTCAGGATTTTTATGCTTTTTAAAAGAGCCAGGGCACTATGTGCTTTCATGCAGGACCTAAGCAAATAAGGACATCTCAAGGAGATGCCCAACTCTTACCCTGGTGCCCACCCCACCATCCTGGAGAGGACAGTTCCTGTTCATAGTGTACATGATTGTTTATGTCAAAGACCCAAGGAGTTTGCAAAAACCTCGTAGAACTAAACCTCCTTAACAAGGTTGCAGGATATAAGGTTAACACATACACACACACAAATCAATTATATTTCTATACATCACCATATTAGGATTCTCTAGGGAAACAGAACCAATAGGATATATGTATATATACACAGACACACATACATACACACAAATATGCACAGATGTATATATGTGAGAGATACACACACGTGTGTGTTTAGAAAGAGAGGGAGGGAGGGAGAGAGAGAGAGAAAGAGAGAGATTGGTTAATTTTAAGGAATTTGCTTGTGTGATTGCAGGGGCTGGCAAATTTGATTTCTACAGAGCAGGCTGGAAGGATGGAGACCCAGGGAAGAGCTGATGTTGGAGCTTGTGTCTGAAGACCGTCTGCTGGTAGAATTCCCTCTTCCCCAAGGAACCTCAGTCTCTTTCTCAAGGCCTACAACTGATTGGATGAGGCCCACCTACATTATGGAGGGTCATCTGCTTTACTCAAAGTTGATTGATTTAAGTGTTAGTCACATCTAAAACATTTCTTCACAGCAACATCTAGACTAGTGTTTGACCCCAAACTGTCTACTATGGCTTGGCCAAGTTGACACATAAAATTAGCCACCACAACCATAAATGTGTGATTGGAAAGGAAAATTGAAAATCAATACCACATAGAAAGTACCAAAAAATGAAATAGGTAAACATATGACTGAAAGTTACAAAAAGCCAATGAAAAACCTCAAAGAAGATATAAACAAATAACAAGAAGTACCATATTTGAAGATTGGAAGACTTAATATTAAAAAGTTGCCAATTCTGCAAAGGCTGATATAGAGATTTAATACAATTCCAGTCAAAATCTCATCAGGACATTTTGTTGGTATAGACAAGCTGATTCTAATGTTTACATGGAAAGGCCAAGACTAGAATAGCTAAAACAACTTTGAAAAATAAGAATAATGGTATAGGAATCATGCTACCCAGTTTTAAGACATACTACAGAGTTACAGTAATCAGGACAATATGGTACTGCATAGGAACACAGAGATCAGTGGAACAGAATTGAGTCCAGAAAGACAGCTGCTTAAATATGGCCATGTAACTTTTGACAAGGTTGCAAAGATAATTCAATGGAGAAAGGATTGTCTTTTCAACAAATGATGTTGGAACAACTGAAGATTCATATAACCAAACTAACGAAAAACAACAGACAAAACTGATTGAAACCTTACAGCTCATACACAAAAGAGTCAATATGGATAATAGATACAAATGTAGAAGTGAGGCTCTAAACATTTTAGAAAAGAAATAGTAGAAAATCACTTCTTGGGATTAGAAAAGGAGTTGTTAAACATGGTACCATAAGCACGATTCATAAAAAAAAAGGTTGATAAATTGGTCTTTATCGAAATTAAAAGACTTTACTCTGTGAAAGATGCTATTAAGAGAATGAAAACACTATAGCCTGGGAGAAAAAATTTGCAAGTCACATCTGTCACAGGATTTTGCAGAATATATAAATGACAAATAAAACACAAAAAGGTGTTCAATGTCATTAAGCATTAGAAACTTGCAAACTAAAATCCCACACACCTACTAGAATTGCTGAAAAAAGGAAAACCTTTGGTAATATCAAGTGCTGTTGAGAATATAGAGTGATTGCAATTTTTATACATTGTGGGTGGGAAAAAAAATGGTATAGCCAATCTGGAAAAGTTTGCAATTTCTTATAAAGTTAACACACATTTAACTTTATATATTTGTCATATAACCCAGAAACCCTACTTCCTAGAGAAACGAAAACTTACGCTCACATAAAAACCTGTATATAAATGTTCTATTGACAATTCTATGATTATCTGATGTTCTATTCATAATTGCTCCAAGCAAATATCCTTCAACAGCTGAACGAACAGGTAAATGGATAAAGAAGCTGTGGTATATCCATACAATGAAATACTACAGGAATGAACTGTTTACACATGCAGCAACTGAGCGCTTCCCAAGGCACGGTGCTGGGGGGAAGGAAGTAGTTTCAGAAGTTTACATACTGTATTTATCATTTTTGAGACGATAAAATAGCGATGGAAAATATATCTGTGGTTGCCGGAAGTTACGGATGGCAGAGGCTGTGGTTATAAAGGGAAAACGTGAGGGAGTTTTTGGGGGTGTGATGGCACTATTTTGAAACCTGATTGTGGCAGTGCTTACGTGAATCTATACATGTGTTAAAATTATAGAACCGTACAGCAAAAAAATAAATCTTTTTGTAATTTTTCTTTTAAGATAGGGTCTCATTCTGTTGTTCAAGCTGGAGTGTAGTGGTGCAATCATGGCTCCCTGCATCTTCGACCTCCTGGGCTCAGGTGATTCTCCCGCCTCAGCCTCTTAAGTAACTGGGACTACAGGCATGTGCCACCACGCCTGGGTCATTTTTTACATTTTGTAGAGATGGAGTTTTGCTGTGTTGTCCAAGCTGGTCTCAAACTCCTGGGCTCAAGCAATCCACCTGTCTTGGCCTCCAAAGTGTGTGAATCACTGTGCCTGGCCTGTGTGATGATTTAAAAAATAAAATTAATAGTCTACGGCCATAACACCCTGAACGCGCCTGATCTTGTCTGATCTTGGAAGCTAAGCAGGGTCGGGCCTGGTTAGTACTTGGATGGGAGACCGCATGGGAATACCAGGTGCTGTAGGCTTTAGAAAAAAATTAAATTAAATTAATAAAATTGTGGAGGATGAACATTGGATTCTGAATGTGGGCCTTGAGTTTCTCCTTGCTAAGGTGAGGCTGATGATCTATAATCTGTGCATACACTATTAAAATGCTGACCCAGCCTTGCACCTCTGTTCTGAGACTGATGTATTTTGATCTGCTTTCTTGCTTTAGATCCATTATGACTGAAAAAGACTTTAAAATTTTGCTTTTCCATCCCAGAAATGACTGATCCCAACCTTTCTCTCCAGCTGCTCAGCATGGGCCTCCAGCTCTGCTCTGCACACTCAGATAGCGGAGAGCTTTCTCACCCCCAGTTTTTGAAATATGATTTCCATACAGTATAATACATAGATCTGAAATATATAATTTGATGAGCTTTGGGAAATGTATACAGTGGTGTGTTCGTACATGTTTTACAACTGGCTCTCTGGTGGGATAAAAAAGTCCTGCTTTGTAGTGTTTGCCAGTTTCTGGGATATAAATATTTCCACCACGGTGGATTACAAGCTATTAATGTGCTGTTGACTGGCTTGCAAACATCCTGAAAAATTAACAGTCCACTCCCTTGATGGTGCCAGCGGGCTTCAGCATACCACTGCCTGTACATAACTGTGCAGCCAGCGCCCAGATTAACATTCAGGACATGCCCATCACCCCACGAGTTCCCTAGTGGCCCTCCACAGTCAATCCCCACCCCTATCCTGTGACAACATGATTCTGATTTCTACCACCATCAATTCGATTTTCATATTCTAGAACTTTATGCAAATACAGTATATATATATTTTTAGGCCTGACTTTTTATTTTTTACCTTAGATATGAGAGTCCCTCCTACTGTGTTTACCTGATTGTCTTTTTCATTGCCCAGTAATATTTCATCGTATGGATGTAGTATCATTGATTTTCCTTTTAATCAGCATTTGGGTTGTTTAAAGTTGTGGGTTTTTCTGAATAATCTTGAAAGTACTTGAGTGGCTATAAAAAAGAGGTTCTAATAGTCCTGGCAAAACTTTCTGCTGCAAAGAGGGGGATAGATTCTGAAGCTTCAGATTTTACTGGTGATAATGAAAGAGCATCTTTGAAAGCGTCTAGCATGTGGCAGACATTCAATAAATGTTAGTGGAGTCTCACTTTGGCAGAATTCTCTTTCTAGGATCTGTGCCCAGAAATAGATCGTCTTTTAGAGAAAGGTCAGAATCAGCCATTCTAGAGAAAATTTAAAAATACCTCAGAGAGATTCCATCTTCTCATTTGATAAATCCATTTCAGAAATATTTCAGAATTCTAATAATTAAAAAATTTCTATGTGATGTTTTTATGTTATACTTTAAAGCCTACCTATTATACATATTATCCAATTTACTTTATAAACATTTAAATTTTATTTTATGCACATTATTTTATTTAACTTTTGCTACAATGCTGCAAGGTAAATACACTTCTGCTTTTACAGATAAGGACAAATGAGGCTCAGAAATGCTAAGTCACTTTCCAAGCTCACAAAGATAGTGAGAATTTGATCGCGGTTGCTTGACTCCAAAATGCATGCATTTTCCTCTGCAATGTGCAGCCCCACCATGTTCACACCTCAGTGCAGACAGGAAGCACATATTATTCAGATAATCGCTACCCATTTCCCTTTCATCCACGCTTTTCCAGTGAGCAAAACATCTTGTATTGTCACTTTCTTTTTTCATTTCAGAAGTACACTTTGAATAGGCTCAATACGGCCTGATTTAAGCACGCAAAGGGAAAGTCCTTACAGAAAAGTCTGCGTGGGCCAATCCGCAATGTGATAGAGTGTTCGGCAGATGGCGCTGTTTCCACACGAGTGTAACAGCGGCCACGCGCGTTCTGCCGCCAGGGGGCGTCGCGTTCCGGGGAGAAGAGTGCCTACCGGGAGCGCGCCTGCCGCCTGCCCAGCGCCGGCTCCAGGGTCCACGCCTCCGTCGCGGTGCGTTCTTTCCCTCCAGGTGGGACGCTGCAGGCCCAGCCACTCCCTGTGCCTCCAAACAGCCAGAGCTCTCACGTGGATAGGCTGCTGGACCAAGCTCAGTCCAGGAGGCCGGCTTGTACAGCTTCTGCTCAGCTATCCCGGACAGCACGGGACTGTGCAGAGCCTCCCCCTAAACCTCATTCTTTTCAAGGGCAAAGGGAGCAGAGAGGCGTGCGCCTGTTCTTGTCAAGTTAGCACCGAGTAAGTTTCATCAGGGAGAGGCAGGGGCCTCCGAGCCTCGGCAGAAGTGAATGCTGGCAGCCGGTGGCCTGAGACGTTGAGGCCGGGATATCTTCCCCGAACCGCCTCCTCCAACGGCCCCGGGCCCGAGGGAACCCTGCAGGCCCAGCAGCGTCCTAGCCCCCAGGTCACTCCAGCGGGGAACCCAGCAACATCACGGAGGATAAAAGGTCTTTTATTACCTCTGCAGGGTTTTGACTTCTAGGAAGTTCACCTCTCTTAGGTAGCAGCAGGAGGGAAGGGGGAAAATCCAATACTAAACATAAATGGATGTGAATCTAGTAGGAGTTGGGCCAATCTGAATGCGAAGAAAGACGGAAAGACATTTTAGAGGAAGAGGAACCTAAAAAAATAGCTTTTTAATAGCATTAGTGAGATAGTAATGTTATTGATTACTATCTCACTAAAGATTATTACAACACATTGGACATATTTAATGTATACCATTTGATGTGTGTGGACATATGCATACACCCATGACACAAAATCAAGATAACAGACGTATCCATCCGCTCCCAAAGTTTTCTTGTGTCTCTTCATTTATTTTTTGGAGACAGTCTCACTCTGTCCGCAGGCTGGAGTGCAGTGGTACGACTTCAGCTCCCTGTAGCCTCGACCTCCTGGTCTCAAGCAATTCTGTCACCTCGGCCTCCCAGACAGCTAGAACTACAGGTCTGCAGTAGCATACCCAACTAATTTATTTTTATTTTTTATAGAGATGGGGGTCTCACTATGTTGTCCATGCTGGTCTCGAACTCCAGCCTTGAGCGATCCTCCTGTCTTGGCCTCCCAAATTCTAGGTTTTTATTTATTTGCAGTAAAAAACACTTCACATGAGAGTTACACTCTTAACGATTTTTTTTTTTTTTTTTTTTTTTTTGAGACGGAGCTTCACTCTTGTTGCCCAGGCTTGAGTGCAATGGCACGATCTCGGCTCACTGCAACCTGCGCCTCCTGAGTTCAAGCGATTCTCCTTCCTCAGCCTCTTGAGTAGCTGGGATTACAGGCATATGCCACAACGCCCAGCTAATTTTGTATTTTCAGTCGAGACAGGGTTTCTCCATGTTGGTCAAGGTGGTTTCGAATTCCTGAGCTCAGGTGATCCGCCTGCCTGGGCCTCCCAAAGTGCTCGTATTACAGGCATGAGCCACTGTGCCCAACCACTCATAATGAATTTTTAAGTGCGCAATGCCATTTGTTTAGCTATAGGCACAGCCCATCCCTGGCACTCACCCATCTTGCGTATCTGTGAGTTTACACCCATTGAGCAGCACCTCCCCATCCCCCATCTCCCCCATCCCCCAGACAGCCACCATCCCAGTTTCTGCGTCTGTATGTATGACTGTTCCAGATTCCTCATGTAAATGGAAGCATGCGGTCTTTGTCCTGCTGGGCCTGGCTTATTTCATGGAGCATAAAGTCTTCTAAGTCGAGCCATGTTGTCTCAAATGGCAGATTTCCTTCTAGAAAATGATTTCTTACCTGAATCACTACCCCATTTCCAGGGCTGATGTAAGAAGGGCAGGAAACGAAAGAACACAATACTCACTGCACTCCCTTCTCAGCCGCGTTACTGAGCTCTCCGTGCCTTGCACGAGTCCCGGTGCCAGCCCAGGATGGCAGCAAGGGAGTGGAAAGAGCTCGCTTTCAGCAGGCCTGAGTTTGACTCCTTAATCTGCCACCAAAGACTGAGGGCGAATTTTCTCACTTGTGAAATAGGGACAGCAAAGCTTTCCTTATAACTTTGTTTTGAGTATTAAATGAGATAAGTGGATGTAAAAAGCCACCCGTGCAGTGCGTGGCAGTGAGTGGTACACAGTAAATAGTATCAATGACGATATTCACTTCCGAGTTCAGCCTTTCCTCGGCTTTATAGAATGAATTCAGAGAAAACGTACGTCTTCCTATCCAAAAGAGATCACATGGAAAATGACCACGTTTGGCCATTAGTATTTGCAGTGTGAAAGATATTGTGCTATAAGCACTGTGGGGAGAAATGGAGAAAGAAGCCCTTGAACTTTAGGCACTCTCCGGTGGGTGAAGCAGCTGGGCCAGGAGATGAGAGCAGCCTGGTCGTCCCTTCATGTAAGGCTTGGGCACTTGTCTCCCTTGCTGCTTCCTGAGTCCTAGCCCGGCCAGTCCTCCAAGAGCCCGCGTTCCACCATGGCCAGGCATCTCCATTGCGAGTCTGCAAAGCTTGTTTTCTCTCTTGGAGTATTCTAGGCAATTCAGGTCAAAGAAAGGATTTTGAATCAAGTCCTCCACTACTTCAGATGGAAGTGCTTATAAGAAATGAGTGAATGAAATAATTCTTTAACTCCATGATCTGACTCCTGTCTACGTCTTCAGTATTTTATTTTATTTAAAATTTTTTTTAGAGTCAGAGTCTCTCTCTGTCACCCAGGCCGGAGTGAAGTGGCATAGTCACTGCTCACAGAAGCCTCGTCCTCCTGGGATCAAGCAGTCCCTGCCTGAGTGGCTGGGACCACAGGTGTGCCACCACATCCAGCTTACGTCTCCAGTGTTCATTCTCACTGTTTTCCGCATCATCAGCTTTGCCGTACTACCTGCGGTTCCTTGCAGTCTATGCTTGGTGAATACCTGCATACCCTTCAAGATTTGCAGAAGCACTGCCTCCTCTGATGCCTTCGGGTTGGTCTAACTCTTCCCTCGACCCCTTCATGGTTTATCCCTTTTATAGAATCAGTAGCGTCTATCCCAGAAATCCAAAATGTTCACTGCAGTTGATTATTTGCTTATCAGTCTCTGTCTTCTGGGCTGTCGTCTCACTGAGCTCACATTCACCTTTGAATATCCAGCATGCAGCCTGAGGACAGGAACTCGCACTTGGCAGGTGTTTTTGAGTGAGTGAAGGAAGGAATAAAAACACTCTTCACTTTGTGTTTAGGAAAAAAATTAGATAATACAGAGATTTCCGTAAAAAAACAAACCAAGCCAAAGTCTCTCTTGGAACCACACTGATACTGTATGCCTCGGACAGCTGGTCTGATGCTTTCTTCACTGTTGCTGTGTATGTCTGTGAACATGTTTGCCTTTTAAAATTACTGGAGCAAGAGGTTCACTTTTACTTCATAAGGTAGAGCCTTCAAACAGTCACTACTTTTAAAATACAAGACTTCCCCTCTCCTCCTTGAAAGGTTCTTCTCGGGCTGTGTGTTGCAAGGTCCTTCCCTGCAAGTCAGTCAGTGCTGCCTCGCCCCCTCCCCTGGAGCAGAACTGGGGTTACCTCTGGTAGCTTTGGATGTGGCCATCCAGGATTGGGGTTGTAGAAGTGAGACTCAGACACATCAAATAATCTTTCCATTACTCAGCATTGGAAGATTTCAAAGAAAGTATGTGCAAGGGGCAGGAGGTGGGGTGCAGGATTGTTTAAATTTGGGGGGGTTGCTTTTCTAGGGCAGTGAGAGTTGTTTTGCTGGGTGGTGGTTGGTGCATGCAGCTCGGCTGGGGGTCGCTCCCAGCAGGCCACCCCTAAGCGCCAGCTCAGGCTGTCTGACCCGGGGCTACTCTCCACTGGCAAATGCCACCCTCTGTCTCCCCATCCCCTCGCCCCTAATTCATGGAGAGGCAGGAAAGAGCTCTGGGAAGTGGGAGAGAGCAGAGGTCGCAGTCAGTGTCCTCTGGATGGACTTGTCCGGAGCAGAGCTGAGACCCTGGGGGACAGACACCTTGTCTTTATGCTGGAGAGACCCTTCTTTAGCAGTCATTGCAAGTTGAGTTGGGGTAAGGATTCTAGGTCTGGTTTATTTTTTTCTGGAAAGTATATACTTCCTCCATTTCTCTGGCCTGATTACTGCCCACATGCCCCCAGGGGATAGCTGTCCTTCTGCAGTGGCGGGCATGTGGAAGAGCATGGACTCTGGAGCTGGACTCCCTGGGTTCAGATCCTGGCTTTGCCTCTTAGAAGCTGTGTGACTTTGGGCCACTTAGGTAACATCTCTGTACCTAAATCACCTGTTCTGCAAGGTGGTTTCGCCTCATAAGGTAGCTGTGAAAATTAAGCAGATTAGCACACGTTAAATGCTGACAACAGCACCGGCACATAGCCAGTATGCAGAGAACATCAGCTCATTGCACCTGCCTTCTCCCTTCCCCAGCCCTCTCCCTTCAAGGTGGTCTCTGTTCATCTCAACAGGTACTCATTGGTGCCCCTGTACCCCACACCATGACAGGTACTGAGGGGATATGAGGAAGCTTAGACGTGGTTCCCATTCTCAAGAGGCTTATGATGTGGAGACATGGAGGCAAAGTAATAAAAATAAAAAACAGGGGGAGGGAGAGGGAAAAGGATAGAAAAACTTCCTACTGGCTACTACATTCACTACTTGGGGGAAAGGATGATTAGAAACCCAAACCTCAGTATCATGAATATACTCATGGAACACACCCACACAGGTACCCCTTGAACTGAAAATAAAAACCACGGCCAGGTGTGGTGGCTCCCACCTATAATCCCAGCACTTTGGGAGGCCAAGGTGGGTGGATCATTTGAGGCCAGGAGTTCAAGACCAGTCCAGCCAACATGGTGAAATCCCATCTCTACTAAAAACACAAAACTTAGCCAGGCATGGTGGCGGGTGCCTGTAGTCCCAGCTATTTGTGAGGCTGAGGCAGGAGAATTGCTTGAACCAGGGAGGCATAGGTTGCAGTGAGCCAAGATCACACCACTGCACTCCAGTCTGGGTGACAGAGACTCTGTCTAAAAAATAATAAAAAATATAGAATAAAAAAATAAATAGAGAAAGAGCAAGTTTGCTAAAATATATGCCACTAATATATAAGTGTCATAGGAGTTCAAAAGAAGGAGGGAGTGGGATGAGAGTGGCTTCATGAAAGAAGCGGAACTTGATCTGGGCCTGAAAGGGGGCAGAATATGGAAAATGGATTTCATGACTTTCTGCCCCACTATCCACAGCTCTCTGAATTGTCTGGCTTCTAAATCAAGATGGCAAAAATCATTGTCACCGCTCAGCTCAGTGAAATTCTCAGGATGCCGGTTTACCTGGCAGGTTATACCTAGGCTTAGGCTGCTGCTGCCTTTTAAACTGTAGGAAAAATGCAAAACGTTCAAGGGCTGTCCTGTTCCTCTGAATAAATACCCCTAAAGCAAATGGCCCAACCCCGGTGTTGAGCTTCCCCAGGCTTCGATGTCTGCCTGCACCGCGGCTGCAGATGACTGACATCCCAGGCCAGTACATTCCACTCCTCCGAGCTGCTCCTGTTTCCCTCCAGAAGTCTGCAAAGCATTAAGCACTATATTTAACTCCAGCCTAAAAGAAACACGCCTGCCACTGAGCATCCAGACTGAAGAAAGAGGATTGTCACCTCCAAGGACACACAGTCATTGTTCACCTTGAAGCCATGGACACACAGGCCTGGATTATTCCTCTCCTCCTGGCTCTATCTTTAGCTCTTGGGTGGGTTCAAGAAAGTAGAGGTAATTTTGATGACATTCAGTAGGTTAGGACCCCACGCATGAGAAGTTGGCTGGCTGAGCGGGGCTTTCGGCAGAGCCTCGTGTAGTTACCAAACTTAAGGGCTCATGAGAATCATTTGAGGAGCCTGTGGAAGTTGCAGATGATGGGATGCATGCGTAGCGGTTCTGAGTCGGTCGGTCTGGGATGATGCCCAGGGATCTGCGTCTGTAACACGCAAGCCAGGGAGTCCGGCGAGGGTGATCTTGGACCACATGTGCTGGAGAACAGTTAGCTGGGGCTATTGGCAACTTTGCCAAGGAAGCAAAGGAAGGAGAAAAGGTGGAAACTGAAGCAGAGGGAGAGATTTTGAACAGCATATGAACTGAATGAGGAGGACACAAATTAAGGCAAATCATTACATCATAACCTCAAGAAAGCCCAGCGCAGGGATTTCTAGCCCCATTCGAAGAAGACCTCAGCCTGGGAGCCATCAACACGGGGAAGCTGAGGCTGGGGACCATGAGGGGTGATAACCTGGTACCAACCCTGCTTCACCCAGAGCACCTTCACTTTGATCTACTTTTATATACGTGGGTTCCACGTAGGATGTCATTTGAAAACTGACCACTGCTAAAAGAAGTTAAAAAGAAATTGCTAACCTAGAGAGAATATTTCAGTCTTTGGAAAAGCGTTAATCTCCTTGGATGACTGGCGATGTGGTGTTCTGCAGGTCTAGATTGTTCTGTCTGCAAGAGCAAGACGGCTTTGGACAGAATGCTTGCACATATGCCCTTTTGCTCCTCATGTCTTTTTCTCCCTTTTAGCCAATTCTCCTCTAATTTTTCTGTGTCCAGATCCACTTAAGGATCCTATGAAAGCTTTGGACCTTTCCTGAGGCACATTGGCACACACCTATACACAGTGGCATTCAATTTCAGTGGGGTTATGAGCTCCGTGAAACCCATCTGTATCCTTGGTGATCACACCCCCCTCTAAACTGTTATTTATTTTACAGCAGTGCCACAGTTATTCTGTGTTTCAAGTATTTCAACTAGAGTGCAAACCTCTTGAGTGTAGAAACGTGTCCTCTACAATGATGGTCTAAAATGGGAAGGACAAGATAATCCGTTGCAGCATAAGAAGGAAATTTTAGAACTACTTTTTTTTATTTTTGAGACAGAGTCTTGTTCTGTTGCCAGGCGCCAGGCTGGAGTGCAGTGGCACGACCTTGGCTCACTGCTATCTCCGCCTCCTGGGTTCAAGCAATTCTCCTGCCTCAGCCTCCCGAGTAGCTGAGACTACAGGTGCGTGCCACCACGTCCAGCTAATTTTTGTATTTTTAATATATATATTTTTTGAGACAGTGTCTTGCACTGTTGCCCAGGCTGGAGTGCAATGGTGTGATATCGGCTCACTGCAACCTCTGCCTCCCGGGTTCAAGTGATTCTCCTGCCTCAACCTCCCAAGTAACTGGGATTACAGGCAACTGCCGCCATGCCCAGCTAATGTTTTGTACTTTTAGTAGAGACGGGGTTTCGCTATGTTGGCAAGTCTCGTCTCAAACTCCTGACCTCGTGTCTCCACCCGCCTCGGCCTCCCAAAATGTTGGGATTGCAGGTGTGAGCCACTTGGCCCGGCCACTTATTTTTAATCTTATCCCTTTTCAGTTTCTATTTTTCTATATTTCTGTAATGCTCCTTGTATTAGAATAGTTCATATTATTTAAATCAACATACTTATTTGAAGACGCTATGTTAAAAACTCACTGATAAGGAAAACATGATTCAGAAAGTTTGCAGTACTCTGCCTTACAGAATTTTTTTTTTACATTCATGCTGAACATTTTGCTAGGTATTTATTGGAGATATAAAAAAAATGGTGTAGTTTCTACTCTCAGGGAGCTTACAGTTTAATCTTGCACATAATAGGTGATTTGTTTTGAATGGAGGAGCTGAGATTTAAGTCTGGCTTGACTCCATGTTGGTAACTAGATGATGAGTTAATTCTTTCAAGATGGGTCATTTGTCGCATATTTAGGAAGCCACTGCCTCTAGGAAAATTACCACGTAGAATATGCTCCCATCTGGTATGAAATGTGAAGAGAGACTCTCTGATCTTGTCATCCTTAGGTAGAGATGCTAGTAGCAGTAGTTCTGGAATTCTTACATGGAGGCTGCTCAGGAGTGGCACTCTCATTAGCAGGACCAAGCTCAGCACTGAGGTTGAATGCACACTTGCACAGCAGCCCACAGCGCTGATTTAGATTTTGTCGATTTGTGGTGGTCTTAGAGACATGATGGAGACTATGGGGTAGAAATGGGGTACAGTTATCTCAAGACCTTTCTTTTTTGTTTGTTTGTTTTTGACACAGAGTCTCCCTCTGCGGCTCAGGCTGGAGTGCAATGGCACGATCTCTGCTCACTGCAATTTCTGCCTCCTGGGTTCAAGCGATTCTCCTGCCTCAGTCTCCCGAGTAGCTGGGATTACAGGCATGCACCACAACACCTGGCTAATTTTTGTATTAGTAGTAGAGACAGGGTTTCAGCATGTTGGCCAGGCTGGACTCAAACTCCTGACCTCAGGTGATCCACCCACTTCAGCCTCCCAATGTTCTGGGATTTCAGGCATGAGCCACCGTGCCTGGCCTCAAGCCACTTCTTAGTATTGCCTCAGAATCTCATGAAAAACTGAAGTAAAATTTTGGGGAAAGGCAAGCAATGGAGGCGGCTGGGGCAGAGGATCCGGGATGAGAACGCAGCTGAAGAGAGAACATTGCAAGGCTGCTCAGGGCTTCCCAGCAGCCTAGGGCATCCAACTCCAAACAGCATATTTCTCAGAGCAACTGGTAGCCTGGACCCATCTCTCAACAGCTGTCGACCATTTATTAGGACTCCACTGAAGCCAAGGGAGTGGGGAAGGAGAGCAGACAAATGGGGAAAATAGAATTGTGTTAATGACCAGTCCATTTCCATGATGCGAAGGTGACCCCGTCTGTCATCTCCTCGCCGTGGCTGGTGTTTTGTTGGCGCTGACATTTGCAGAGAGTGCCCCCAGCCGGGCGTCTGTTGCCCCCATTGCCATGGAGACAGCAGCTGCAGAGACGTCTCCTTTGAGACCGCGCCCGAGATTTCAGGAACCATTTTGGAAGCATTTGTCCCGACAGTGCCTGCTAATCTCCCTTTCATTTGTAATTATTTTATCGCCTTGGTTCTCCGCCTTGGCATCGTTCCCGCAGCTAACTCTGCTCCCCCGACACGGGGTCCGTGGGGGAGGTGTCGGCCGCCGCAGCCTCGTCTGGGTGGAGATGAAAAGCGAGAGGAAAGGGAAGACTTGCTAGGTCACTGCTGTCTTCAAACAGGCCCCGTCTCCTGGAGGCAGCCCTGGGAGGGCCTTGGCTGATTGAAGTATCCCGAATTATGAAGCTTGAAGCCTTTGAGGCCAGCCGCCCCATCCAGGCCAAGAATAATTGAACAAATAGTTTATCTGGCTAACCAACAGCTGTAGAGCCCAGGCGATTTGGAGAGGATTAGGGGAGGGTAGTGAAAGAATACTCCCACAGGGTCCTCCAAATCCTCATCCTGAATCCTACCAACGAAGAACACATGTTGGAGCCCTGGAATTGCTTTTTAAGTTCATTTCTCTCCCTTTCCAAGCGACTCTGTGCAGCGCTGGCAAAAATTTTAAGTGGCTGAAGCAACCGTCTTTGGGGTCCCTACCATTGGGTTCCTTTCAGTTGCCTCCTTCAGTTCCTCCAAACGTTGCTTCATCCCAGACAGCTCAGATTCATGCAGAGATTCTGATCGCCCTGGGAGGTGCCTAAGGGTTGCTGCCTTTTCCTCAAGTCTACATTGCTGGCAGCTGTTGTCATGTCTAAGCAAGGGCCAGGACCAAGTTCAGGTTGGGATAAAGGGGAGGTGAGAGGGTGGCTGGATAAAGAGAGAAGACACGAGGAATTCCCTTGCCTGTGTGAGAAAAAGTTGAAAAAAGAAAAAAAAAAGCTCCAAATGAATAAAATGATTAAATATTAACAAAAGTCTATCTGAGCGCTAGATGAAAACTTAGGAGAATTTTCACATTAAAACCTTTACAAGCTTGGGATGGCTGTGTTTTTCACTATAATTCAAAATTCAGAAATTACAAAAGCTGGAGAAGATTGGTAAATTAAACAATATTCTCCACGGCAAAGACACCATTTGAAAATATCGTAAACTGGGTAGAGTGCCCGCAACTCTTATCATAGAAAATGGCTAAATTCTTTGTGAGGAACTCAGAGATGCCAATCAGCGAAAGACCAAAACCTAAAATAAAAATGGATAAAGGATATAAACAGACAGCTCATAGGATGGAAAATAGAAATGTCCCCTAAATATGTAAAAGTGGCATTCAACGTCACTCACAATGCAAATTAAAACTACTCCGAGATACCATTTTTCACCCGTCAGATTGGAAAAAATCCTAGTTTGACAACGCACTGTGTTGGTGTATAGGTGAGGAAACAGAACTTTCTGACTTTGTTGGCAGGTAAAATGGAGAGCAATTTGGCATTATCTGTCAAAATTACAAAGGCATGTAACCTTTGACCCAGCAATAACACCTTTGGGCATTTACCTGATAGAATATTGCACACCTGAGTAATGACATGTGCACAATTTATTAGTTACCACTGGTTTTTTAATAGCAAAAGATTGGAATCCTACTCACATATTCATCAAGTGGGAAAGGATTACATAAATTATGGTACTTTCTTATGGTAGAACACCATACAGTTGTAAAAAAGAATGAGGAAACTTTCTAGGAACTGATTTCTAAGGTATACCATATTAAAAAAAGTCGAGGTGCAGTAGAGTGTATACAATATGCTATCCTTCCTGTGATGAGAAAAAATAAGAAAATGTCTATGTTTGTTTACAGCATCTTAAGAAACTCTGGGACAGGGAACCCGAGATACTACTAAAATGAATTATCTGTGGACATATGTGGAGGAGGTTGTAACTGGGGTGGAAGGAAGACTTCACTGTATACTTTTTTGTGTGAATTGATTTTTGAGCCAATGTAATGCCTATTCTAAAACAAAATAAACCACTTCATATAAAAGGCAAAATTAAAACATAAAGGGAAAAATGACCAAAACCCAATGATGAAGTCATTGCTCCAATGCCTAAGTGTGGGTGGAGTGAAGCAGAGAACATTCCCCACTGCTCTGCAGGTGTGGAGGAATATGACTGGACGGAATTAGCAGAAGAGTGTAGCTCCTGTGGGCTCCATCCTTCGAGAGCCTGTCATCCTGGTCAGCCTGGGAAGGGGGCCTGAACCAATGACCCAGGCCTCTCAGATGTCAGCCTGAGTAATTTTTTGCCTGTAAGTATTCTTGTGTGGCTTCTTCTGAGCAGGTTCATGAATTTCCCTTTTCTTCACAGGCATCTCACAAATCCTTAAGGAGGAGGCTGTGTCCCCAGAGCCCAGTAGTCAGGACGTTTGAGAATTTCGGACCCGATAGGAAGTGGTTGCTTATGTCAATTACGTGGGAATATGTAAAAGGACTTTATCTGCAGGTAGGTCCAGAGACAGGAGCATGACCATGGCTGAGCTTTCAGTCCCCTGTTCTGTCCTGGCTCCCATGGAGGCCATTCTTTCAGACCAGGAACCTAAATCTAAAAAAATAGCCCAGGGTCAGAGCAGCCTGCTTGGAGTGGGCTATGGGGCTGATTGATCTATTTAGAAAATGTTTATATGACACTTAGAATGTGGAAGAACTGGCCTAGTGCTTTACAAATATCAACTCATTTACTCCTCCTCCTAACAATGTGTGAGGAAACTATTTTTGATATCATCAATTTAAAATGGGAAACTGAGGCACAGAGAGGTTAAGCAACTTGCCCAATGTCACACAACTGGCATATGGCAGGTCAGGATTCAAAACTAGGCAGTCAATATTTCACCAAGACACTATGCTGGCTTTTAAAAAATTGAGGTAATATTCGCATAACGTGAAATTATTTGTTTTAAAATGTACACTCCAGTAGCACTTAGTACATTCAAATGTTGTACAATCATTACGTCTATCAAGCTCCAAAACATTTTCGTCACCTCCAAGGGAAATCCCCTACCCATTAGCAGTCATTCCTTATTCTCCCTACCCCCCCGTCCCCTGGCAATGCTACTATACTCACTGATCCTATGCAAGATTTGCCTTTTCTAGAAATTTCATACAAATGGAATCACACAATATGTGACCTTTTGGGTCTGGCTTCTTTCACCCAGCATGATGTATTTGAAGTTCATCCATGTTGTAGCATGAGTCAATATCTCACTCTTTTTTTTTTCAGCTGGGTAATATTCCATTGCGTGGATTTGCCACATTTTGTGTGTCTGATCATCCCGCTGCACACTGGGGTTTTGTCCACCTTTTGGCAAGATAGTGCTGCTGTGAACATTTGTGTCCAGGCTCTCCTTGAACACTCATCTTCAAATCTTTAGGGCATTATGCTGTTTACCAGAAGCAAGGAGCAGGTGCTCTCACCTTCCCAGGTGTATGCTCTTGAAGTTGTCACCTCCCCCACCACTCCTTATTCATTTTTCCTAGAAAAAAACCAAGAAGAGCAGAAAAGTTGTCAGATCACCAAGTAAGAAAAGTCTGCTCTGGGAAAGAAAAACAAAGAGAAAATGATAGTGAAGACATAATCACCACCAAAAGCCTAATCATTTTCAGCTGTCATTCAATCTCCAGTAGCCACAGGGTGACAGGGCTGGGACGACCTTCTTAGCAGAAAGGCGAGCCTGCTGAAGCTGAATTCCATCCCAGGGGCCTCCCGGCCTTCTAACCAGCACCAATGTGTGCATGTTCTTGCCAAAAGACTCCTGGCCTCCACCTTGCCCTAAGAGTCAGAGATAATGCTGCGTTAGATCCACAGCGAAAAGTTGGCTTTCTAAAGTCTGGACAAGGCCTCCTCCTGCCCCTCACCATCTGCAAAGTCTTGGGAATCAAAGTGTCTCCTTCCATATTCTACAACATTCCATGGCTATTCTTTCTGTATTCCAGCTTTGTGAAATTTATCATTAAACTATCGTTCAGTTTTTTATTCCCCTGGCTCTTAGGACTGACCAATTCAAGCTCCTATGAATCCACGTAAGCCTCATTTTCTAGCCTCAAGTTCTTCAAGTCTCTTTTTTCACCATGCGGCCTAAAAAAACTGAGTTGGGCTTGATCAGATTGGAATTAGATCAGGGACAGCGCATGGCTCCTGAGTGCAGGGCAGCTCTGCACTCCTGAAATTTCAAACCTTTGCTGAAAGCTTAATTTCTTGTTTTAAAAATGTTGTCCTTCCATCACTGTCCATGGTTTTTGTACTCTTTTTTGTTCTCTAAATGTCTAGAACAAAAGTCACGAACTGGTGACCATCAGGTTGAGTGTGACCTGCAGACATATTTTTAAACACAGTGCTTTTAAAGAATAAGCTAATTGGGAAATTTGCATAGACATCTGATTATCTAGCTTCTCTTAAAAAATTGTCAGGTCTAGCCATACAGAGCTGGCATTCTATCATAGAACTGTACCTATCAACTAATGAATGGACAAAGAAAATGTGGTGTATATAAACCATAAAACGGAATAAAATAATAACATTTGCAGCAACTTGGATGGAGCTGGTGGCCATTATCCTAAGTAAAGTAACTCAGGAATGGAAAACCAAATAATGTACATTCTGATCTATACACGGGAGCTAAGCTATGAGAACGCAAAGGCATAAGAATGATATACTGGACTTTGGGGACTCAGGAGGAGGGGTGGGGGGTAAGGGCTCAGTGTACACTGTTTGGGTAACAGGTGCACCAAAATCTCAGAAATTACCGCTAAATAGAGGAGGGACAGCGAGGGGTAGGGAGTTTGGGGAGGGATAACATGGGGAGAAATGCCAGATATAGGTGACAGGGGAATGGAGGCAGCAAACCACATTGCCATGTATGTACCTATGCAACCATCCTGCATGTTCTGCATGTACCCCAGAACCTAAAGGGCTATATATATATATAAAAGAATTTATCCATGTAACCAAAATCCACCTGTACCCCCAACAACTATTGAAATAAAAACAGATTAATCAAAAAAAAAAAAAAGAATGAGCTAATTGGGAATTTTGCATACAAATCTGGTTATCTAGCTTCTTTTGAAAAATTGTCAGGTCTAGCCACACAGAGCTGGCATTCTATCATAGAACAATCAGTTGACCCTGAGTGGTGGCCGTCCCTGAGGGGTCTCCAATTCAGTAGAGACCCATGACTCATACAAAGTACATCTCTGCTCTGATCTCTGTGCAGATTTTCTCATTAATGTGACCTTTCTGACTCTTTGTCTACAGTTATACGCAGAACAGAAGCAAATTAAAGGTTTTGGGTAAAGAATTGCAATCGATTTTGGACAAATGCCTTTAGTTTTGGTGACTTCCTAAATCCCAGCCTCAGTATCAATCAATGATCACACGTTTCAGCAATTTATTGTCGGGACCTCTCCTGTACAGGGATGGTGGAAGAGAAAACGCAGATTGGTATTTAAATTATTTTTACTTTAATTTTCCACCTTTTGTTAACTTTGAAAGGTATTCAGCGACAGGTTGCACCGGTATGTAAAATACTTAATCAGGCCAGTTGTTATTGTTCTTGGAGGGAAGACATCTTTTTGTGGACATGAGGTTGCTTCACTGGAATGCTGACAGAAGAGAAGTGAAAAATTGCCTGAGACCCTGAGAGTTCATTCGATCATGAACGTGACACCTGGAATAGCCAAGAGATTTTAAAAAATCTTTAATTAAAGCAATTTTCTTTTAAACTCGTAAATATGGAAGGAGCAGAAAGAAGGGATGACAGATTTCAAAAAAAGGAAGAGGGAAGAATTTTAAAAAGGAAACTTTATGAATGTGCATGTGTGTTTAAGTGTGAATGTACATATATGTGGAATGGAGGGCATATGAGTTTGTGCATGAGAAAGGGAGATTACATGCTCATGTGTCATAGGAGATTTCCTTCGAGTTCCCCTTTAAGATGTTTGTTTAGAGAAGGCAGAGCAATTTATGAAGTGTTTCCATCGTCGTTACCAACTAACTTTTGATCATTGCCCGAAGCGTCAGTCTGAACTCCTTTCACTCAGTTTTTCATTCTTCTTCCCTTTCCACAGTCTCTGCTAGTACAGGAAAGAACTATTCAAAAGTATTTATTGAGATCCCATTACTTGCCTTCAGTCATTCTGCACACTGGGAATTGCAGCCAGTGCGAAGGCTGGAAATAAGAGCAGGCTGGGTGTGCTCAGCCATAAACAGCCATGGGCTGCCCTGGAGCTTGCTGGGAGCACAGGACAGTGCATGGGGGCAATGGCCATGGTTAGTGCCCTGGTGGCTGCAGAAAAGGATTGAGATTTTATTCTAATTGCAATGGGACTTCACTGAAGAATTTTAGCAGGAGAGCAATATAGCCTGGTTTATATTACCAAGGCTGCAGAGAAAGAAGTATACTTTGATTTATGTATTAAAATTAAAAGAGAAATTTAAGAAATTGTTAATTAATTAAAAATAACATCGATAAGCCCATTATATGTTAACATAAATAACATGATTTTTATGAAAAAAAATCCAAAACAAAGAAATTTTAGTGAGAAAAGTAGCATCATTTTACTTTTTTGCAACTCTTACTAATGTTTGGCTTAAAAGAAGATAGTTGAATTCTCATGTTTGTTTCTCAATAAATGTGATGTGTTCTTTTAGTTGAAATATATGAAGAAAATCTGGCTTCATACAAAGATGTAGTTGTAAAGGGGAGAAGTATTTAGTACATAAATGTGCAAATTTTTCTACATGAAAAATTGACAAGTAGTAGTTTCTTAAGGTGAATTTCAATATGGAATCTGAAACCACATCAATGAGTTCCATACTTACTTACATTAAAATCCATTGACCAATCTTGCATTTGAATGGATCTTTTACTCATGTATGATTTTATAACATCATGCACTGGTCATTTGGAAAATAATAACCCACTAAATTATGCAGATCTTCCAAATGCTGACAAATATCATTATACAAGATAAAAATAATCACATTTGTTAGTAACAGCACTGATCTCACTGGGAAGTGTTTAAGAGTTGGGAAGCTATGAAGTTTTCAGTGATGGAAACAAGTTTTCCAAGATTATAATTTTTGTTTGAAAGATCAAAGTTTATCATTAGTGACAAGTATTGTCAATTGTTTTCACTGAAGTGACAGGCTCATTTTATTTGTTTTTATGAAAATGTCTCTAAATACTTATGTCTAAGTAAATATAGTTTGCCTGTCAGTCCCTCAAGTAATAACAGCATTTCATGAAAAAAGTGGCTAGTTTAGCTGGAAATTCAAAGAATCACACAATCATTTTATCCTCTAGACAACTGTTGTACTTCAGTATGCAGCAAAGTGTTTTGCATGCAGTGTGTAACATTTTTAAAAAGTGTATACTCAAGGACTGAGATTTAATAGAATTGATATTTTGTTAATAATTTAATAGAATTATTAAATTAATAATTTAATATTTAATAGAATTAATGGTTTCATGAAGAACATTCTTAAGTGAAACTGACACTTTTGTATTTTACTTGTGTGTGCATGTAAAAGAAGAACTCAATGACTACTAGTAAAGTGTATTAGGCTGTTCTTACATTGCTATAAAGAAATATCTGAGATTGGGTAATTTATAAGAAAAGAGGTTTAATTGATTCTGCAGGCTGTATGGGAAACTTGGTGCTGGGATCTGCTTCTGGGGAAGCCTCAGGAAGCTTGTACTCATAAGTGGGAGCAGACATGTCACATGGCAGAGGCAGGAGCAAGTGAGAGAGAGTATAGGGGGAGGTGCCACATACTTTTAAATAACCAGATCTTGCAAAAACTCACTATCATGAAGACATCACCAAACCATGAGGAATCTGTCTCCATGATCAAAACACTTCCCACTAGGCCCCACCTCCAGCAATGTAATTCATTATGAGATTTGAGTGGGACCAAGTATCCAAACTATCATCAAGTTTGGTGCTATGGCCTTTATTTGTATTAAGGCACCAGCAGTTTTACTCATCATTGCTTTTGCCTCATCAGTGTAAACATGAACACAATGAAAAGGACAAATAATGTCTTAGCGTTATTTTGAAAACAGAGTTGACCTTGCAGACCCCTAAAATAATTTTAAAGATTCCTTAGTGGTCTGTGGATCACACTTTGAGAAATACTGACTTAGATTACCGAGTGCTCAAAATCCACAAATATTAAGTCTTGACAAAACAGTTGTATTGTTTTAGAAAAAACAATGACTTTGGCATGTGGGAAAGTCTCTTGCCCATGAATAATCATCTCCATACTTCTCATGGTATGAATTACCATTTTGCCACACATTAATATATATTAAGTTCACAACTTCCCTTACCCTTCTCAAGCCCTTATATTTCTCCAGGTTCTCGATGATGAAATAGGTTCATCTCATTTCAGACTCAGCAGAAGTGGGGGTAGAGTTGCGTTTGACTTCTAAAAATACCCAGAGTATTTTATTTTATTATGTACAATGCCACAAAAATGTCTACAAGTAACTACTTTTCATTTGATTACTAAATGTAAGCAGAATGTACTGGGTATTTATTATATAGGTGATTAATGCCTGGTAAAAACAAAGTTTTGCAACACTACTTCATCTTGCATAATTCTAGAGAGAGATTAGGAATAGAGTTCCTGAATGTTGCCATAAAACAGAGATCAGCCTTGGCTGTAAAACAAACTCTCATTGATGACAATCACAATTCTTCACCTCTGTTAGAGAAGAAAGACAGCAGATGTGGGTCCACCTCTAAGGGTGTGACTTGACCAACCCTCTTTGAATTTATGGTGGGGTGGATTTAGAACACCAGGGATGTCTGGGAAGGACAGGGCACACAACAGCAGACCAGTATTTCCACCACTTCTTCTCTTCGAGATCTTATGGACATTGGAGGGCCCTAGACCTATTCTCCCTATGGGTCCTTCGTCAGAAAACATGGGAGGGGGAGATGTTGGTATTTTACGGAAAGCTCATGGGATTTTAAAAGGCTATTTGTGTTTCCCAGCAGAACTAGAGTGTCAAATTGAGTTTAGACTTGCTCTATGCAACCACTATCAGGTCACATGACATCTTTGGGTCTCAGCTTTCCATCTGTAAATGCAGGCTGCTGGGCTAGGGGACTTCTAACACTTCTTCCAGCTGTACTGGCACTGGATTCCTGGAAGTCTGACGAGTGAGGGGTGGCACCAGGAAGAGGCCCAGATGATTTTACGAAGGTATTAAATGCCACCTTTAGGGGGTGTGCCAGACCTCCCCCGCAGTCCTGAAAAGTTACCTAGCCAATTCTTCAGCATTTCCAATGTTTCTGGGAATCTGAGTTCCCAGGTGAAACAGAATTTTCTGTCTAGGGAACCAGTCTGAGGTGGAACAAATGCAGAGATCAGAAAAAGTGGCCACAGAAGACACTCCACAGGGGAAAGAGTAGAACAGCTAAACTGGTCTAGTGAGATTGAACTAAAGGAGGGTGCCAGGTAGGACCCTTAGTTCCAGGCTCACGTAGTCTTTAGTTCTAAGGCTAATCTTGGAGAAGAGTTTTGGGGAGATGGTGGAAAGGAGGAGATTTGTAACTGTCCCAAAAATGAGTTTATGTTTTCATTCAGCAAACGTTTATTGATCTAGGAATACGTTGGGTGTTGGTGAAGCAAACGAGACAGACTGGGGTGGCTTCTCAGTCACGTGGGAAGCCAGCCATGCCTAAGGATGTCACCATAGGGTGGGAGAGGGGAACGACCACTACTTTCAGACAGATGAGCATATCCAGTCTAGAGGCCGGTGAAGCCCTCTGAAGTCAGCTCCCTAGAAGGGTGCGAAGATGTTAGTGAAGAGGGTTGAAGGCAGCAGGGAGGGAAGGAGGAGGAGGCATGAGTGGCATGTCACTGTGCTGGGAGACCTGGAGTGGGTGGAGGCCTGGCATCTTGGGAGATGGACAGAAGTCGAGTCTGGCTCTCTTGCTGAGTGAGAGATGGAGGATTGGCTAAGAAACAAGGCTAAAGTGATTGGGAGGGGTTGGATCGTCTTAAGGAGATGGAACTTATGGAAGTTCATTCTCCACGGAAACCACTGAAAGCCTTTAGGGAAGGGATCTGGAGGAGCTCTTCCAACTGGAGTGGCGAATGGATTGTGAGGGAATGTGACTGTAGGCTGGGACAGCTATTAAGGGTGGTTGTAATCTTCCAGGTGCGAGATCGTGTGGACTGAAGTGGACTGGAATGGTTGGAGACAATGAGCGGGAACTGAGAGATGTCTGGGAGGCAGTCAGACTGGGTTTTCAAACCTATAACTTCATTGAGATGTGAGCAAAATTAATAATGTGTTCCCCTCAAGCAATACAGATAATATGGGGAGATACTTGCGTCCACTGGGACTTCCTCCTCCACGGAATCCCACTGCTGCACCTGTGTGGACAGGTAACTGTACAAGACTGACCCACCCATCTCAGGGGTCCTGTGCGCTTCACGACTAAAATCTTCTGGCACTTTCAGCCTCTTTGAAGAAAGATGAAATCCAGTTGGCCATAACCAGGGACCTGGCGTAATGTGATGGTGTCTATTACCAGGGAATGGTGGTGAAAGTCTATAACTCCATTTAAGATACACTTTCTTTTGTGATCTGTTGATTTTTTGCAGCCCAGCTGTTTCTACTCAAAATAGTGGCAGAGCAAGTTTGCCACTTAGAGCCTTGAATTGGGAGGAGGTGAGTGTTCCTCTCCCAGCAGGAGAACTGGTTTTGTTGCTTCCGGCCTCAGAGGTGGCCCAGAGGCACTCAGAGAACCGGAGACCAGGAGGGCGTTGTGTCAGAGGGCCAGTGACCAGGATTCCAACAAAGCGTTTTCCACCTGGTGCTGGACATGCTGCTTACTGCATTCCCGGAAGGCAAGATTAACTGGTCCATGCTCAGAGTGCTCGGGGCCTGAGTTTGCTGGAGATGTGGTCTTAGGACTCTCTGGCGAGCTGTGAGTTCATGTCCTGTAACTCTAGAACTGTCCACAGCTTGGTGCAGTCATACACTCAGATCTGACCGACTGTCTATCTTATCTCCTCCCAGGATCTGGCAAGTTCACAAGGACACCAAGCAATCTCCCAGACTTAGACTTCGCACTGGCTGCTCTGGTACTGTTGCTGGAGACTTCTCCCCCTCTCCTCCCCTTCCCAACAGTTCCCACTGCAGTGGGTATAGCAGTGATACAGACAGGAAATAGAGGTGTTGTTGATGTGGGTGCTTCACCCTTAAAATTTTGCGGAACCTATAGGGTGTACTCCAGAAAAATGATCGCCATAATCTTCTTATTCATTGATTTATTCGACAAAATATGTACTGAGTGTCTGCTAGGTGCCAGGGACTGTTCTACGTTCATGGAATAAATCTGTTAATAAAATAAAGAGGCCTTCCCTTGTGGAGGTTTCATTATAGTGAGAAGTGACAAATAAACAAGAAATGTAATACTTTGACTCTTTTGTAGGACTTCACCTCCAAATTCAGCCGATCGCTCGGGGAGAATGGGTCCCTCTCTCTTGATGCCAGGTGTGGCCAGGGAGCCATTGCTTATCATCAAGAAATCTGACTTCCTGATGTTGCAGGGAGGTCTGTCTGCTCATGACCTGGGTAGAGAGAGAGCAGAGCCAATGAATATGTACAGTGATGTATGTAATATGTGAGAAGGTGAGGGATATGGTAAAGGGGAAAAACAGAGCAGATTAAGTACATGTTAGACATAGTTCCTGTTTCCAATCACCTATAAACAGGGCATTTCATTCAAGGCATTCGAATCTGGTCCAGACACTGGTAGATCCAGGTCAGAGAATGAGGGTAATGGCCCAGGGCTGGGATGTGCTGCTTGGGAAGGTGGGGAGCTTCTGTAAGATGAATGCCCCTTTATGCATCGCTTCTCCTGTCAAAAATGTAGGGAGAAGCTTGTGGAATTGTAAATGGCTGAGGGATAGAGGTGCTGGAAATTTTTTACGCAGGTGAAATGATCAGGCAAAGGGCTAAGCCTGGGCTGTGGCCTTGCCTGCTTCAGTCTCGCAGTTCACTGAGGGGGCTCTGCTCTGCATTTCCTCCTGACCTTTAGATACATGGGATTTCAGGTCTTAGTTCATTGCCAATGAAGCAGGAGTCTGAGTGCTTAATGAGCCTCTCCCTGTGTTTGCTAATTATTATCATCCAGTTCACAGTGGGTGCTGCAATGGTCTCACTTCCTTTAATTAATTTGTTCTGTATTAATTATTGGGGTATTTTGTTTTATGAAGGTGATGACTCATCCAGACAGGCAGGTTCAGGACTGCCCTGTTGGCATTTGACTGACAAGGGCTTAGTCTCCCCAATTCAGCCCAAATCATTCAGGAGGATGCATCATTCTCTCTTGACATCAGGCGTGGCCAGGGAGCTGGTGCTTGCCAGGGAACCTGACCTCCTGGAGCAGAGATGTTGTCAGAGCTGCTGAGTCAGGGAGGTCAGTTCTGTTCATGACCTGTGTGGAGAGTGAGTGGAGCCAGCCAATAGAGAAAACCCCGCCAGACTAGGGGTCCACAGGAGAGTGGCTTCCGAGGCACTGTGTTAAGTAACCTTGAGACTGGAAGTCCTCTTGCCAGAGGCCTCTGAAACTCAGGTGCCTGGAGGGTCCTGAAGTGTCCTTGAGGAATACAGTGCAAAGCCCTTCATGGAAACGCGAGGCATATTTCTACTCTGTTTTTTCTTGGCATTTTTCCCTTGAGTGCTTTCCTAAAGCTGCTTTTTATTCTTCCAAGTCATTCTCTCTTGTAGACTCTGCATATTTTTTTTCCTGAAGTTTTGCATCTTTCTTTCTTTCTTTTTCCTTCTCTCTCTCTCCCTTCCTTCCTTTTTCTCTCTCTTCTTCTTTCTTCTTCTTTCTTTCTTTTCTTTCTTCTTTCTGAGTCTTGGTCTGTCACCAGGCTGGAGTGCAGTGGCTCAATCTGGGCTCACTGCAACCTCCACCTCCCGGGTTCAAGCAATTATCCTGCCTCAACCTCCTGAGTAGCTGGGACTACAGGCGTGTGCCACCATGCCCGGCTAATTTTTGTATTTTTAGTGGAGATGGGGTTTCACCGTGTTGGCCAGGATGGTCTCGATCTCTTGACCTTGTGATCCTCCCGCCCTCGGCCTCCCAAAGTTCTGGGATTACAGGTGTGACCCACTGCCCCCAGCTGCTCTGCATTTTTATTGCAAGTTTATTCTCACCTTCTACTGGAAATCCTCTGAAGCTGAAGGCTGTTGACCCACAGACCAGTGTGCGGGGCAATGAATCTGTGTGAGGCATTGCTGGATCTCCACGCAGAAAGATTCCAACATGAGGACCTGTCACCCGCATTCTTGCCATCACCCCCTAATTGCCATTTCCCAGCCCATGCACAGCATGGCTCTTCTCCAATCCAGTGTGATTTTTCCAGATCTCAATCTGTCTGTGTCACTTGCCTCCTTAAAACTCTTCAGTGGACACCTGTTACTTACATAACACACCTGGAGCCTTGGCACACAGGTTCTCCCCCGTCTTGTCCCTGTGCCTCCCTGCTCTGGGTCAGCTCCCCGCCACTCTCCTGTGGCTACTCAGTAACAGAGCTTTTTGGGGAATGGTTGGAATACAGGATGCATTTCAGCCTCTGCACTTTTTGCACATTTTGTTAGCTCCCTGGATTATCAGGTTCCAAACTCACCTTCTTCTTGAGCTCCTTGTGAACTTGCTCAAAACCTTCTGCCTCTGGGAAGCCTTCCTGTCTCATGCCAGGCCCAGTTCCTGCATCCTCGACCCACGGCACCTTGCATCCCAGATCCAGCCCCTCGTGGTAACTGTCATTTGCTGTCCTGCTGGTCCCCCACTGTTGGATTATGCCCTTCCTGGGGCTGGGCTCTGGACATTATTTATCCTTAGAATTCCAGGCCTCACAGAGAGCTTTGCCTAAAGTAGGAAACGAGTGAATACTTCCTAAAAATATGAGCAAATGAAGAAATATATAAAGCAAGAATCTTAATCAATCCTTTGTTCCAGTGGAAATGTACGTTATCCAAGAACCAAGTTTCTCAATTTTTAAAAGCCCACATCTTCTTCCAAAAAACATAAAATGTTTTTCTTTAATGCAATTGAAATTTCAAAATAAATAAAATATTATTATTAAACCAAATCAAAGCAATGAGGTTTGAATATGTTAATTCAATCAATACACGCTGTACTCTGTAGGGACTGCAATGCCCCATCCTGAGTCATAGGCTCCTGCTGTGTGGGGCCCCTGCTTAGCCAATTTGCTAAACGTCATTTGGGTTTTGGCCATTTGGCAACTGGCTTTCTGCAAGGTGGCCCACTGCCCCATCACAGAGTGAGAGCGCCTGGTGTGGGGGAAGGTACTGAGTCCATCTTCTAAGCCAGGCCCTGCCCTGCTTTCCCAGACCTGAAAACCCTCTTCTACAGTCACACAGAAAAGGAACCTTCAAAATTCTGTAAGCCTAGACCACACAACTCCACCAACTGGAAGTGATTTCCCGTTTCTCGTAGTGAACTCAATTCTTTCATGCCATGCTTTAAGTCACTTCCCTCCTGTTCTGCCTGAGAAGATGGAAGAAAACCTGACTCATCTTGTGCCCAGTAGGTTGTTTCATCAGTGAATGAAACATACAGAGTGAATTTGCTTTTATGGTTCGCCACATCACGACTAGGTGTATGTATTTGAGCTGGGGTCGAAGGACAGGGTTCAATATGCCAGGGGGTCATTTTAAATGGTCCAGATTTGGGAGAGAGGGTTTGGAAAAAGGGAGAGCTCTGATGTCAAAGTTAATTAAGGGAGTTAAGAGTATGTGATTTGAAATCTACATAATTGTAGGAAGCACGGACTGTGGGAGAAGGAGGTGGGGAGGTGGCGTAACTGAGTGTAGGATTCGAGTTCCTCAGAGGTGGGCTGTGCCCACTTAGAGAAGGCCACAGAGAGTCTCGCTTGTCAGAGGCAGCTGAGAAGACTGTGTCCGAAGCAGGACTTCTGGGAACCTGGGGGAGGAGCTAGGGACCAGTGGATATGAGTAGATCTGTCTTGCCACCTGGCAAGAGGTCCTCATTAGGCCAGGGAAGTTCTGCATCAGGCTGGGTTTGAAGGTATGATTCAGTTTCTTCCAGAGTGGATCTTATATCCTATGCTCTTCATTTTCTAGAAAATCCTTTAGCCCAGTTAGACATTTTGTGCCTGGTTCTATCATGATCTTCCCTCCATCCCCCCAATGTCCTCCAAGGAGTCCTGGTCCCTAGAAGATGTTGTACCCCTTTCTCTCACCTTCCCCATTTGCCTGACTTTCTCCAGCTTGCTGCCCTCAGAGGACTGATTAGGGCTCAGACAAAGTAGAAGCCAGAACTCCTGGGTCTGGCTGCTGGCTTGGCTGGGCCTTGCTTTCTTCCTTCTGCAATGTGAGCAGCTTGCTGTTTCACCTCCCTTGCGCTGCCTAGTTAATGATCACTGAGTTCCCAGGGAGTGCAATGCCCCACAGCTCTTCAGGATGCAAATCGGTGATTTTTACTTTTTGCCAAGCCTCTCACATCACCTCCAGTTTCATAACCCCAGTCACCCTTCCCCTTCCCCTCCCTTGCTGCACGTACTGACCCCTCCCCCTCTAGCCCAGATGCACACCTGCAGGAAAAATTGGCACAGACTCCTTCCCATCTGTCACCACTTCAAATAGCTTGAGTGTGCTGATGACAGGTAAAGTAATTGCAGAGCATACGAATGACTTAATATTTGATGTGTTAAAATAATTTTTTAATGCCATGCATTTGTATAATTTATAGCTGGATCCACGATTTTCGTCTTGCTTCCCCTTCTCACCTGGCTGCTTCTCCATGAGAGTGGTGGAGCGTCACCCCCTGGCCCTGGATTTTGCTTCGTGGGTTTACAGGGAGAAATGGGCAGCCTTTTGCACTGTTCACAATGACTGTTGATTCCTAAATCTCCAGGGCCTGTTCCATTGTGAGCATGTTGAGGTGCTTAAAAATATTTGATGAGTGAATTATTAAGGAGCAATTTGGGATTCATCTATCAAGTATTTACCGAGGGCTAGTGTGTGCCAAACTCCATCCTAGGTAGTAGAATACAGCAATGAGCAAGACAGACCAGGCCCGTGCCCTCAAGGGATTTAGGGTTTGGTGGAAAAAACTGGCGTTAAGTGAGTTGAGATGAGAAGGATGGAAAGATTTGAAGCAGGAGAGTGACATAATTAGATTTTTCTACGGAAAGATTCTAGTAGATTTCTGAGATCATCACTAGAGGTGGTTTACCATCTACTAGAGGTACGCTGGTGGCCCGTGTGTAGGGTGGTTTGGGAATAGAGACACCCATTGTGGGGAGAAGGTCTCTGTAAGGTCAACTCTTAGAGCTCAGCCAGGCTCAAATTTTGGCTTAGTGGGGACAAGAAAGACAATAGAAGAAACAGGGCCACTCTTTACAAAGAGCTTTCAAACAACAGAGAATGTTCGCAGCGGGCAATCTTTGCCCCCTTCCTCCTTACTTCTGTTACTTAAATGTCTTGTCACCTACGGGGTGTTCGTGGCCTTGCACATATGGTGAAGGACAGATGAGAAGAATGTGGCCCCAAAAAGGTATACGAGGTGTTAGTTCCCACTCTGTGTGGTGTCCCATCCCATCCCCTTTCCTAGTCTGAGGTCCCCCACGTTGTAGGATTTCCAAAGCTGCCGTGGGGTATTATTTATACCATGGAAGTCAAGCAAAAGCTATTGTAACTCAGGCTTTCATTTTTCCTGGAGAGCTGGTTGTTGAGCCTTTCCCAGAACACCACTGCCTGCCACTCCTTTGTGAAGTTAGCAGGTTAGCAGCCTGAAGCCCTGATAGTGAGGGACTTCTGCTTTAGCCTTAGCGCTGAGGTGGCGAATTCCTTTCTAACCAAGGCCTGTAATTTCTCCCCGTCTCAGCATGGCTGATTTTGAACTTGTCTCTTTTGAACTTATTTGCTTTTGAATTTGAGTTTGGGTTGGTTGTTCTTTTCCTACTCCCTCAGGTCTCTAGGGTTTTACTGATGGTGAAGGTAACACCCACAAAGGTGCTGAACTGTGGGGGAGGAAGTGCCTCCCCCCTGCCCTCTGTCCCCCACGTGAGCCGGCATTCCCCCTCTTCCACTGGTGGAAACCCTCCTGTGCAGGCCACTTCCCATCCTTCCTCTGATTCCTTCTCCATTGTCCACTTAGGATGCTTACTTATTGGAACAGAGAGGTGGGAAAGTGAAGCAGGTTAGTTTTGCTCCTTACCTACAACTCTGGAATATGGACAATAGAATATGTCATTGACTTGGTGTGATGCAAGCCTTCTGGACATGGAAGTAGGGGACCTTGGCTGGAGTCCACACTTTACCACTTACCAGTCATGTGATCTTATTCTAAAAATGGTGCATGGGAGCTCAGCTACTATATGTGTCAAGTGTTTTTCTATAGATATTTTCTCAATCTAAAGGGACTTTTTAATGCATGAAGTTCACATGTTTACTCGGAAGAGGTAATAGAGAGTCAGTCACGAGGACACACAGTCCTAAAGTTGCTCACACTGACCCAGAAACAATGCCAAGGTCACTATCCAAGCATCTGCCTTGCCCATGGCCCCGGGAGAGTTGGCCATTTAATGCAAGAGCCCATCTCATGGCCTCTGAAAAGGTTTTGAGGAGGAAGAACGACGCAGGACTGGATGGAAGTTTTCAAAGTGCTGCCAGATGAGGTTGGCCTGGTAGAACTGTGGGTTTCTTTTCTCTTCTGTGTGTATACTCAGTGATAGTATAATAATATAACCTGCACAGCAGGGCCTCTGTCTTGCAGGAACTCACTCTTTACCGGGTTTTGGTGAGGAGAACAAAGGAGGAAGTAGAAGAAGCCTTATAGCTCTCAAGCTAAAGGAGGTATCTCAGGCTGTGATCATCACCATCATCATCATCACCACCATCATCATCATCACCATCATCATCATCATCACCATCATCATCATCATTGTCACTATCACCATCATCATCATCATCATCATCACCATCATCATCACCATTATCATCATCATCACCACCATCATCATCATCACCACCATCATGATCATCACCATCATCATCATCATCACCATCATCATCATCATCACCCATCTCCCACATCATCACCATCATCATCATCACCATCATCATCATCACCATCCTCATCACCATCATCATCATCACCATTATCATCATCATCACCACCATCATCATCACCACCACCATCATCATCACCACCATCATGATCATCACCACCATCATGATCATCACCATCATCATCATCATCACCATCATCATCATCACCCCATCATCACCATCATCATCATCACCATCATCATCATCACCATCCTCATCACCATCATCATCATCACCATCATCGTCACTATCACCATCATCATCATCATCGTCATTATCTCTGCCACAGGGGAGAGGCTGATACTTGCTCAGGTGGGTTGGTATTGCCTCTTTGTCCCCAAAACCACAATACCTGTCTTTCCCAGATCAAGCACATCATTTTATAAGGGTCCTGGGAGCATCGAAAAGCAACACATCATTAGAGAACCAGGTGATGCTGTTTAGCTCATGCATCACGTTTGGCCATCCAGTGGTGGTTAGAGGAAGACGGGGTGGGACAAGACGTTAGCACTTGGGGTTTTGCAAAGTGTCCCATGAAAAAATCTCTCCACTGCTCTCCTTCCCGACACCTCTCCAGTCTGTTGTCATGTTGCTCCACAGTCCTCTCCTAAGACCCTCATTTTTCGCTTGTGACACCAATCCCCATGTGATAAGGTGCCTCCTTGAGCCTTCTAGAGCCCGTTACCTTCACTGTCAGTTGGATGAACAGTGGAGTCCTCTTCTACCTAAGCTCTGTAAGGCTCAGAGGGGGAGCAATGGGCGGGCCAGAGGATGGTGGGTATTTTTGCAAGGGAGATGTGCTTTCACCACAGCCAACCAGAGCCAGAGTAGTCATGAGAAATGTAGATTCTGCTATGGGTTAATCCAACGGAAGTTTCGAGTTAGTGGTGGTTGAGATAAAGGGATTATAGAAGTGGAAGGCTGAATAATTCGGCCCCTACCTCCTTAATAGCCCCATAGCCCCCTACCACTGCCTTAATCTCACTTCCGACATGCAGCCATCAGGGTATGGAGCCAAAAAATTCATAAAAAGAAACACAAAGAGCCAACGACAGATGAAAATACACCTAACCTCACTTATAACAAAAATACAAATTCAAATGGGACGACAAGAACTCCAGGAAGCTAACCTATGGAAAAAAAGAAGTACAGAAAGATGTATACACGAGGATATTTATTGCAGTTTTGTTTGTAGTAGAAAAATGACTAGAAACAAATGTACATGAATAAATGAATGATTTAATGTATTATGGGGCCAGGAGCAGTGGCTCACACCTGTAATCCCAGCACTTTTGGAGGCCAAAGCAGGCAGATTGTTTGAGGCCAGGTGTTTGAGACCAGCCTGGGCAACATGGCAAAACCCTGTCTTTACAAAAAATATAAAGTTAGCCAGGCATGGTGGTATACACCTATAGTCCCAATTACTCAGGAGGCGGAGGTGGGAGGATTGCTTGAGCCCAGGAGGTGGAGATTGCTGTGAGCTGTGATCACTGCATTCCAGCCTGGGCAACAGAGCAATAGCGGTCTCAAAAAAAATGTATTATGGATCATCTATGTAATGAATACTATAGCAGGCATTAAAGCAATGGGTAGGCTTTAAATTTCCCTAGGACAAATATGTCCTTGCTACATTAAAAAATAATGTGAGGAAAAATTTGTATGTTTCCATTCGTGCAAAGAGTTCTCTGTGGAGCATGTGTATAAAAAGAGTGGATGGATACATACCTAACTTAAGACAGGATGCATCTCAGAAGTGAGATTAAAAAGGAGGAGGTAGGGAAGCTATTAATTTTTACTTTGTGTGTGGTTTATTATTTGAATTTTTATAATAAAAAATCCTAAAAGAGATATTTACCAAACAGAATATGTAACTAACTCGGTCTCGCTACTATTCTCTAAGAGCTGGCAAATCCAGACTTTCACACACGTCTCAGAACACGGTGAGGCAGGGATCAGTTGAGTGCAGTGGTGTGATGCAGGCTGACATCTGGAGCTGGTTCTTCTCCCTGAAGTGGGGAAGATTGTATGAGGACAGTACAGGTTGTGCAGTTCCTGGGGGAAACTCCTATCTTGCAAGAAAGAGCCTGATATCAGGTGGGCAGACCTCTGTGGCAGCCACGCTAGGGTAATCCAATGTGGGATTCAGGGGGTCGGTCTATCAGCAGAGGCCATGTTGTTCCAAGACCTGGGAAAGCAGGCAGGCAGCAACTGGAAGCTTGTCAAGATGTCACGAAGCCATCTGGACCCTCGTCAAGACGTCACAATGACAAAGTTGATACCTGTACCGGTGCTTATATATGTTTACAGAAGGAATGAGAGAGGCATCCAGAAAGAAAGAGCAAGACAAGATGCCAGTGCATGAGAAATCAGGATTCCCTGGAGGCATCCACAGGTTGTTGAGGTATGGAGACATATACAGAGCCAGTCACCGGAAGCACGAGCATGCAGCAGGTGGCAGGACCCTGGCAGGCTGATCTCAAGTGACTGGTATTGAGGGTAACGGCGTTTGTGGCTAGCGTGTTCGGGTGCACTTCAGGGGGTGTCTAAGCACCTAGGAGGGACAGCCAGATGGCCCCAGCTGCAGAGAAGCAAGGCTGGAGATTCTGGGCAGGAGGCTGCAGCCTAGAATGGAAACTGGCTCCTGGCGCCTTCCTCTTTAAGTCTGCAGAGCCCTAGTATGAATGGACCCCTTCTGAGCTGTGTGTATGTGAGGTCTGGCCCCTTGCTGTTTGCAGACAAGCTGCTGGGCAAGGCCTGGCCACTGATGCCCTGCCTGCCGGCTCCAGGAAGTGGACATCACATGCATCCGTGTGGTGGGGCGACCTGGCCTTGGTGGGCTGCCAAGGCTGCCGCTCTGCTGCCCTCTGTTCATGGCTCCTAAGCACAAGCCTGCTGGAGGCAACTGAGTGGAAAGTCAATATAACAATCAGGTGTTTCTCCCCCTGGCATCCTGACAGCCTCTGCACTGCAGGAACCCTTATCATGGGACGGGATGGAGATGGAGTAGGGACCAGCTTCAGAGACTCCTTTAGGAGCAGGCCTCCTCACGGGTGCTCCCTGTGAGGCGGCTGGCAGCTGCTCTAGAGTGTCGTGCTCAGCAAGTCCTGGCAGCTCCCTGGGTGGGGAGGGAGGTGTTGTGGCTGTGGGGGACAGCAGTAGCTTCTCTGTGGGTGAGTCCCCCTCCATGCTTCACCTCTCCTCTGTGACAGCTGTTCTCTTCCCCCACACAGAGCTGCAGAAGAAGCTGAGAGAGGGTACTGGGGAGGGAGCCATGTCCTGGCCTGGCCGTTTCCACCTGCATGGCGCTGGGCAGATCATGAAGCTCTCTAAGCCTCACACTGCACACTTGTAAGATGCTGGCTATCAGCCTGTCTGCCTCGCAGGGCCACCGTGAGATGGGAGCAGCGCCGAGGAATGTGGATTGAGTGCCTCTGAGGTGCCAAGCACTGTGGCCCCATGTACTTGTTCGGTTTTGTTCATGGTTTTCATCACTATGTAACATACAACGCAGCATGCTTATTATTATCTCGATTATCCGTCTGCTTCTCTAGGAAGAAAGTTCCATGAAGAGAAAGCTTTTTGGCACCATTTGTTCACCATGTTTAGAGCAGTGCCTGGTGCGTTGGAGAGGCTCAAAATCGCTGTTGGAGTAATGAATGAATGGGTATCTCACTGAGTCCTTGCTGAGATGATCCATGGTAGAGACGGGAGCATGGGATGGAGGAGGAGGATCATGGTTATGAATTCACGGAGGAGCATGCTGTGGTCCTGGCATTGAAACTGGCTGTTTAACCCTGACGTCTGCACTGTTCGGTGCTCTAAACAACATGATGTCCCGGAAAGTGCTGCTACGCTATAAAGTGCTGTGTACCTTTAAGCTGTCATAAGAATTGCACCTTCCCTTACCCAATGACCTAAACATAAACTACCTGTTTGTGCAGTGTCTTGCAGCCTCCGCCCTCAGCCTTCACTCTTGCCTGATTTTCGGTAGCATGGACAACTCTCAGCTTTTTGCTGGTCCTCATCGTGTATGTTATCCATAGCCAATCTGTAATCCAAGGTCAATTTTCCTGAGTCATCCTGCATGTTCACTGTTATTTCTCTCCTGTCAGCTGGTGGAGAGTGTGCTCCTGAGGTTAGCACAACTTTTTGTGACCAGCTTAAGCCAAACTGTTGCAGAGTGGAGGTCCCGTAAGAGACACGCTGAATTCCTGGGTCAGGGTGTGCAGCTATCTGCTGCTAAGATGGACTCCCACTCCTCTCCTTGTTAGCCTTGGTGCCTGAGAATCAGGTGGGAAATCTCGAGAGTGTTTTTTTTTTTTTTTGAGATGGAGTTTCACTCTTGTCGCCCAGGCTGGAGTGCAATGGTGCGATCTCAGCTCACTGCAACCTTCGCCTCCTGGGTTCAAGTGATTCTCCTGTCTCAACCTCCTGAGTAGCTGGGATTACAGGTGTGTGGCACCACACCCAGCTAATTTTTTGTATTTTTAGTAGAGAGGGGGTTTCATCATGTTGACCAGGTTGGTCTTGAACTCCTGACCTCAGGTGATCCACCTGCCTCGGCCTCCCAAAGTGTTGGGATTGCTGGCATGAGCCACCATGCCCGGTTGACAGCAGTTTTACATGGAATACGCACTTACGGTTTCTCTGCTTCCATCCTGTTATGAATGGCCCCTTTGGTATGGCCCTGCACTGCATCTCTGTGTCCTCACTTGGACTTGACTCCGCGCCTTGCTCTCTGCTGTCCCTTTTCTGTCTCTTGCTTTCTCTCTGTCACATGCCTAGCTTGGGGCTTAGATCTGATGCTTGTTCTCAGGAACCAGCAGGGTAGTGTGGGGGAGGGAGAAAAGCCAGACAGCATGTCTCTCCCCACCATCCTCCCATCCGAATTCCACGCTCAGCTGCCTGTCTCCTGCTGATCTTGAGAAAGACCTCTGGAAGGCCGTGCTCCTTCTTCGGTGGTCAGAGAACAAGGCTTTCCCTCCCAAGCTGACGAATCCAAGTGGAGGCGGAAGGGTGGAGCAGAAGTAGTTTTCCACCGTCGTAGCTGGGAGAGGGCGGCTTCCCGATGTCTTCTGGGGAGCAAGTGTTCATCCAGCCAGTCCGGAGGGGATCCTAGGCAGTGGAAACAAAGGGGCAGGTGGGAGAAGGAAAGGCGTGGGCTTTGGAGTCAGCTCAGCTCTGAACTCTGACTCCACCCTTTCTTGGGTGTTCATTGTTGGTCACGTAATACCTCTGAGCCTCAGTATCTCCCTCTATAGAATCTCAGCTCTCAGGGTTGCTGTGAGGATTGGATGAGATGGCTTATGAAGTACCCTATAAACAAAGCACATTCATATTAGTCATTCTAACTGTGACAAAGCGGAAAAAGTTTATGTACCAGCATTTCCCTTAGAGAGAGAAAGCTGATTTGTTGGGGAAATACTTTGATCTATGCTTTGGAACAGAAGCTGAAAGTTCAGGAGGACCTAGGCATGAAAAGAATATCCGGCACGGCATGAGGAGGGCTTGTGCTTGATTCTGTGGAGGTTCTGGGGGAGAGGAAATATGAGGGAGAAAGGCTGTGACGTACATGAAGCAATCCTACCCCATGGCCGCCTCCCCATATTCAGTGTCTCTGAATTCACAAGGTGCTTGCATGTGAGTTTTTCATAGTAATTGGAGGTTGGGGTGACATTTGGATTGACGTGGGGCAGCACAGAGGTAGATGCACAAATGAACTACCTGGAGGTGAGAGAGTCACGAGCAGGTACACACCAGAATTCACAGACATTGTGAGGAGGTCTTTGGACTCTCATTAGAAAAGAAATTGGTTTTCAAATCAGGTTTAACTGGGCGTTGTGGACTAGGAAGTCACAACGGACATCTCGTAACCTCCTAGGCCATCATCACCATTGTCATCATCATCATCATCCTCTTCCTCATCCCTGTTTAGTAGGGAGAGAGAGAAACAGTTTCAAGTGCAGTGCTTTGCTCAGTCACGGTCACATGGCACCAATGGTGACAAGACTGGTTTTAAATTCCCCATGGCCTGTCTCCAGCCCGTGGCTGTTCCCTCTGAGCCAGACCACCTGTCCATCATGAAGGACGTGTGATCTCAGGTAACATGTGAGGAAACTAATCTCATAGGGGTTGCACAATCTGCCTAAGGCCAGACTTGGTCTTAATGGAGGGTGTTGAGGACAGGAAGGAGATGCCTGCAGGGAGTAGGCTACTGGCTGGGCCTGCAGGGCTAAGGGGAACTGTTTTCCTTTTAGACAAATTGCTTCACTTATGAGGATGATTGTCCCTCCTAATCCTGTCTGCTAATTGTATTAAAGCTTCCCCCTCTCTGCCAGGGGATTGAGGGCTGCGGTGACAGGACTGGGCACAGGACCCGGGGAGTGCTGCCTGCACCCCCTGCTTTAACGCCCTAGCTGCACCTGTTTCATTCGTGCGGAGCCTGGTTTCATTTGGTCACACTTCAAAGCATAATCTCACATAAAAAGGCCAAATTTAGTTTTATTCAAATAACTACTGAACATGAAATCTTTGAAGGATCATCACCAACTCTGATTATTGATGACTAGGAAGGAAGGTCTAGAAAGAGAGCGATCATTTACATAATTGAACACTCAGGGAAGGTTTAAAAGCTAATCTTGTGTGTATGTCCATCTCTTTTTTATTTCAGAAAACTTAACACCTGTGTCAGATGTCCTCTTGGAAGCCATGGAAACCCTGTTGGCTATGCAGACAAAGGCTGGTCCCGGGACGGCTGCAGGACAGCAGGGCTGGGATCTTTCTTTCCGTACCTTCTAGATCAGTATTTCTCTATTTCAGTTACACTGCCAAATGGTCGCCAGCTCAGTTCTTTACCTAAGGCAAGAGAAATGAGGAAGGTGAGAGAGAAAAGGGAACTAGGAGATTCCCCCAAACAGTTCTCTTTAAAAGGAGGCGAATGACAGAGGAGGAAAGGATAGGATGGCAGGGTCTTGCTGACATACCATGTTCGAGCTTGGGAGATCTGTTGTAGTGCCAGTGCATCAATGGGAATGGCTCAGTGATTGCCAAATACCCACCTGCCACCGTTGGCATCCTTGTCATTAAGACAGAGATTAGTTCAGTTCAACCTGGGTTCTGTGTGGGAAGCTGCTTACATGGTTTCCCTATTCTGGGTCCCAGGACATCAACCCTTCATCAAGTACTGGTCATCCTGTCTAAAGACACCTAGAAAAGTTCTTCAATAAGAAGATGTTGGAGGGTCTGTGGAGAATGACAGCTCACTGTCTGTGCTGAGCGTTTGCCTAGGCAGTGGTGAGCTGGGGCAGGCTCACACCCACTTATGAGAGCCAACTGGGGACATCTCCTCCCAACTCTACATCAGTGACATCACGGTGTTGCTTGAAATTGGCCATGGTGGGAGTTTTACATTTTTATGTATATATTTTCCCAGCTTTATTGAAGTATAATTGATAATGCATGTATATATAATTGTTATATATGATTGACATCTATACGCAATTGACATATATATACGAATAAAAATTGTATATATTTAAGGTGTATAAGGTGATGATTTGATATAAATATACATCGTAAAATAATTACCACAATCAAGCTAATTAACCCGTCCATCACCATACATAGTAACTTTTTTTCTTTGTAATGGAAATACAGTACTTAAGATCTACTCTCTTAGTGAATTTCAAGTATGCAATACATTATTATTGAGTATAGCATAGTCACCATGCTGTCAGGATGGTGACTCCAGAACTTATTCATCTGAGAACTGCAAGTCTGTACACTTTGACCAACATCTTCCCAGTTTCCCCAAGCCCCAGCCCTTGGCAACCACTGTTCTACTGTCTGTTTCTGTGAGTTTGGCTTTTTAAAGATTCCACATGTAAGTGAAATCATTCAGTATGTGCCTTTTTGTGTCTGGCTTATTTCACTTGCATAATGTCCTCCAGGTTCATTCATGTTTTCTTCCAGTGGCAGGATTTCCTTCTTTTTAAAGACTGAACAATATTCCATTGTATTCTAATATTCCGTGTGTACAGATACCACATTTTCTTTATACGTTCATCCATCAAAGGACACTTAGGTTGTTTTCATACCTTTGTGAAACATGCTGCAATGAACATGGGAATGTACATATCTCTTCGAGACAGTGATTTGATTTCCTTTGGATATATACTGTGAAGTGAAATTGCTGGATCATATGGTAGTTCTGTTTTTAACTTTTTGAGGAACCTCCACACAATTTTGCATAATAGCTGTATCAATTTATATTCACATGTGGGGGATATTTACACCATGAAAATTGGCAAATAAATTGGGGCTTTTCCTTTGCTGGAAAGTCAAATTAAAGCATTTATCAGTAAAACAACAATGAGATACCACTGCATATCCATGAGAATGGCTAAAATCCAACATAGGCAACACCAAATGTTGGTGAGGATGTGGAGTAACAGAAACTCTCACTTATTGCTGGTGGAAATGCAAAATGGTACAGCCACTTTGGAAGGCAGTTTGGAGGTTTCTTACAAAACTAAACACACTCTTACCATATGCTCCAGCAATTGCGCTCCTCGGTATTTACTCAAAGGATTTGAAAACATGTCCACACAAAAACCTGCTTATGAGTGTTTATGGAAGTTTTATTTGTAATTGCCAAAAATTGGAAGCAAATAAAATGTCCTTTAATAGATGAATGGATAAAAAAAATGGTGGTACAGCCATACAATGAAATATTATTCAGCGATAGGAAGAAATGAGCTATCAAGCCACAAAAAGACATGGAGGAAGCTGAAAGGCATATTGCTAAGTGAAAGAAGTCAGTCTGAAAAGGGCTACATACTGTGTGCTACTGAATATAAGACGTTCTGAAAAAAACCTAAGCTCTGGGGAAGTATAAACATCAGTGGTTTCCAGGGCCTGGTGGGTAATAGTGAATTGGATGAATAGGTAAAGCACAGGGGATTTTTAGGGTAGTGAAATGATACTATAAGATACTGTAATGTTGGATACATAGACATTATGCATTTTTCAAAACCCAAAGAGCTGTACAACAGAAAGAATGAACCCGAAGTCAACTATGGGTTTTAGTCAGTAATGATGTGTCAGTATTGGCTCAGCAGTATCACATTAATGCAAGATGTTAATAACAGGGAAAACTGTGGGGGATGGGAGGAGAGGGAGTATATGGGAACTCTCTGTATTTTCTGCTCAATTTTTTTCTATAAACTTAAAATTGCTCTAAAAATGAACTTTATGCATTTTAAAAATGTACCAGCACATCTCTGTGTACTTATCATGGCTTATTTAAACAGTGGTGCCCCTTGGGTGGAAGCAGAAAGCAACATTTTCCTTTCATATCATTGCCTTGTCAGAGTCTCTTTTTCCTCTCCTTATTGATACCCTTGGCAGATACTGTAACTTTCCTCGTCCCTCTCAGGTATTAAAGAAATCTTGCCTGGAGGTGTTAAAAGTCAGTCAAGTTCATTTAACTATTTAAGCCTCAGTCTCTGACCCGATTCAGCGCTTTCCTCCCTCCCTCAGTCTGGGTCTTCCTCTGGCTGGGAAGCCAGCAATAAGCAAGGAGGGAAATGGGAGGATTCCTCTCTGTGTCACTTCCTGCCCTTCCCCTCTTCCTTCCCTCCTCCAATTCCAGAGGAGCCAATCCTCTTTTCCAGATTGGCTCCTCTGGAATTGGAGGAGGGAAGGCAGGGGATTCCAGATTCCAATTCTGCTTTTGGCTCCTCTGGAAATAGAGGAGGGGGAAGCAGGAGAGGCAAGGGTACAGGTGCGGCCTGGCTTCGGTGGCTTCTGCGAAGACAGCTATCCCATTTCTGGCTCTCTGGAAGGCAGAGATTTCCTGGGTTCCTGGGTCCAGCTTGGCTCTCTGCGTTTGACCCCTTTGGCCACCCCCTCCCAGGGCTCCCTGTGGTCCTCCCACAGCACACCATGTGTGGAATCCCCTTGCTGAGGGTGCACTTACAGCAGGTCCAGCCTCTCCTTCCTTATCTGCAGCCAGGGAGCTGGCCAGCCTCTTGCCTGGATGTGCTCACGGTCTGTGGCTAAGGTGAAGGTACCCCCTGCATCCATGAACAATACAGCACAATGCCATGACAGTTTGCTCTCTACAGAAATCCACTCTCCGGTCTGTGTGCATCAATCTTCAAACCTCTCCTTTCAGATCCTCCCGCTGGTGATGGGCTCAGGGTCACCGGGTTGGTATTTGGGTCACACTGGCCAAGTTCTGTATGGATGTGCTGTCACTTCTCATTAGAGTGCGGGGGCTGCTGACAGCCTTTCCCCATACTCTGGGCCACAGCAGACACAGAGAGGAGAGCAGAAAAAGGCAGCCCCAACATTCAAAAGCTGGCCCAACACCCACAGCTGGGTAGTGCCATTCGCCTAGGGGTATGAACAGCCAGGTAGTACACCAGCCTCAGAATACTCTGAGAGCATGAAAAATGAGACCAACCGAAGCCACTTCATAATTGTGTCTCAACACAGACAAAAACAAGGTTGCTGTGCGGCACAGCTGACTTTGGCTGAGAAACGACTCTGCCACTTCTTTATCAATTAGGGCTGTGTCCTGGCTCCAGTGTCTCCTTCCTACAGATAGGACTTATTGAGATGCCAACATGGAATTGCCCCTACTTTTTGACAGCACCCAATCTAGAGGGCAGCCCGCTTCCTTAGGCTCTCCCCGACATCACAAATAAAAGCCTAAATCTTAAAATAAGTGCTTCTAACATCTCCTTAGTGAGATGCCTGGTTCCTTCATGGTCCTGTGTGCTCCCTCAGCAAGTAAGAAGTCCAACCTGTGTGTTCCTGGTGGGCTTTGGCTGGAGAACACTGACAGAAACAAAAGCAAAAGTTGCATTCTAACTGCTTGTTACCTGTAGTTTTGCCCTCTCTGCACCATGTTTATTCTGCCAAGATAATAACTGTTTTCTTCTTTCCCTCTCTTCCTCTTCCCCTCCTTCCCTTCCTTCTTATTTCCCCCTCATCACAGAATATTATCTGGCCAGGCATGGTGGCTCATGCCTGTAATCCAGCACTTTGGGATGCCAAGGGGAGACGATTGCTTGAGGCCAGGAGTTTGAGACCAGCCTGGGCAACATAGTGAGACTCCTATCTCTAAATAATAAATAATAAATGAATGAATAAATAAATAAATAAAATTAGCTGGGTGTGGTGGTGAGTGCCTATGGTCCCAGCTACTCAGAGGCTAAGGCAGAAGGATTTCTTGAGCCCAGGAGGTTGAGGCTGCAGTGAGCTCTGATCACACTACTGTCCTCTAGCTTACATGACAGAGTGAGACGAGTTTTTACTAACTTCATGGAAAATGTCTATTTTGAAAGCTTTTTTGGATTTCTGAATTATACATAGGAATATAGGACTGTACAGATATATATGTACATATAATTGGATAAAAGTTAGAAAATACAGAAAACCACCAAGAAAAATACTCATAGTCCTACCATTCAGAAGTAACCACAAACATTTTGGTATGTGTACCATTTTGTTTGCATCTTTAACATATATCAAAGATCTTTCACATATTAATATACGTAAAATGTACAAACACATGTATAAATTTTTGCTTATTCCCCCCACCAGAGAAAAAGAATTAAATTCACATTTTTCACTTAAATATATAAAATGAACATTTATCTATGTCATCAAATATTCTACTATAATGTCTGTTTCGAGTTTTATTTTATTGTTATTCCTTAATTTATCAAACATTTATGTTGGTTACAATTTTTCATTTATTTATTTATAACAATGTAATGATAATGTAACATACGGATAAAAGTTATCCATATAACTTTCAGTGTGTCCTGATTTTTTTCCTAGGATAAACTACTAGACGTAGAATTACTGGGTAGAAGCATATAAAAGATTTTAAAAAATAGTTTTCTTTTGTTAAAAAGTTTACAAAATAAGCTTAAAAATATGTTTTTATCAAAAAGTTTACAAAAAATTTGTGAATGTTTTTCATGCATGAAAATGAGTGCTTATTATCGATTTTACTCATTGTTTTAGAGAATTCTTTTATATTTAGAATAAACATCTGTATTCAGAATATGGTATCATCTATTAAGCACACCTTATAAATGGGTGTCCAGGGGAGAGAATATAGTCATGGGTTCTTAGTTTCTGTTTCTGGTTAGGCCAGTAAAGCCCCTTCCTCATCCCTCTCTTCCGCGTATCGCTAGAGACAGAAACTAAAAACCATGGCTTCAGGCTGCTAAAAGCCTAAAACAAAACAAAACGAAACAGAACAGAAAACAACAAAATAAGATGGATTGGACGAGCTTGTAACATTCCAAAGAAACCCCAAACCTATACTCTGTATCTTAATTGAATAAAAATGTTTAAAGAGTTTTAAAAATCATTCCTCCTTTATATTTATTGAACCTAAGAGGAATTTCTTGATCTTAAAATTCTACTCATTATTTTCCTTTAAATAATACTTCAGAAGCCAGGTGTTAGACAGTCAGAGAGTACTGCTTTCCTTGCATGGTGATAATTCCAGGGGATGTCAAAAATTTTAACAGTTTGTTGAGGTGTAATTTACATATGATGAACAGCATATATTTAAAATGTATATTTTGGCCAGGCACGGTGGCTCATGCCTGTAATACTAGCACTTTGGGAGGTCGAGGTGAGCAGATCACTTGAGGTCAGGAGTTTGAGACTAGCCTGGCCAACATGGTGAAACCACTACCTGTACTAAAAATACAAAAACTAGCTAGGCATGGTAGCACGTGCCTATGATACCAGCTACTTGGTAGGCTGAGGCAGGAGAATAGCTTGAACCTGGATGGTGGAGGCTGCAGTGATCCGAGATCTCACCTCTGCATTCCAGTCTGGGAAACAGAGTGAGCCTCTGCCTTAAATAAATAAATAAATGGTGCATTTTGGTAAGTCTTGATATGTGTATATCTCCATCACCTGAAAAGTTTCCTTGTAGCCCTTGCCTTTGTAATTCCTCTTTCCCATCCCTGCTCACCACCCTATCCCCCAGGCAACCACTGATCTGCCTTCTGTCACTATAGGTTAAGTGTGTGTGTGTGTATGCGCGTGTGTACATGTGTGTGCACATGTGCGTGTGTCTTCTCCATAAAGAGGACCCGGGAGCAGGGACCCCCATTAGCAATGTGCAGACTTAGTGCTTAGAGCCAGGACTCTTTGTAAAATGGGGATTTCATGGGTGTGACAGGGAAGGTACAAGAAGAGCCTGGAACATGTTGTCGAATGGAAAGTCAGGAAGTGCTCCAGGAATGATGAAGACATCAACAAGACATGGGAACTGGCTTGAAGGGGCTCCTGGTGGTCAAATCTGGTATAATTTAGACATGAAAATGAATAATGTTGGTAATGAATTCTATCCTACTGAATAAAGTAGAATCCATGAGTCTGTACCAATATAAATATATAAGCAAATAAACAAATGAAAAGAAGAGAAAGCGTTTCCTTACAGCAGAACACCAACTAATATACTGTGGAGGAATGATGAAATTAGAAAAATCATCCCTCTTCAGCATCCATCGTGGTTGTTAGTTCAGCCAAGAAACATCAAGGACTGTGAAGACTAGTTGGGGAAGTTTGATGAGGACTAGTGTATTTTCTTAGTCTCAAACAGTCTCATACCTACAAAGAGAAAAGGAACAACTTTAGAGTGGGGAGACTTGGCAGACAGCACCTTAGTCAAGTGATCCAAGTTCACATCAGGTGACATTAGGCAAACAGGAATCACGTACAATCAAACAGAATGCATCAGGAGCACAACACTAGTTCCGCGGCGTTCCTGCCAAAAACCCACACCTGAATCCAATTGCAAGGAAACACTCGGCAAACCCAAATGGAGGAACAGCCTACAAAGAAAGTGTCACAATCCTTCAAAGGTGCCACACTCACCATCAAGGTCAAGGACGGATGGAGGAAATGTTCCAGATTAAAGAAGACGAATGAGGCATGACAGCTAAATGCAGCATAGGGTCCCAAGCATTATCGGGAAAATTAGCAAAACTGGAATGGCATACGGTTTAGATGCTAGTAATATATATTAGTTAATTCCTGGATTTTTATATTGTGTCATTACTATGCCAGAGAATGTCCTTGTTTGTAGAAAATATACATTAAAATATTAGTGCTATTCTTGGAATAGAATCAGCCAATTGTATGACTGAGTTCCCCTCCTGGTTCTCGTTCTGCAAGATCTCTGGCTCCCTTGAGGAGGCCTGATCCTTCTGTTCTGTGTGGGAAGTCCTCTGAGGGTCCCTGGGAGGAAGCCTAGCTCCTCTAGGTGGCGATGCCAAAGAATACTGAAAGAACCTTATGAAAGTGGGAAGAAGTGGTTGAACTTTGCTCTGTGCCTGGGACTTTCCCTATCCTTGCTGGAGTGTTGAAATCGGGAAACTTATTAAAGATATCTGTATCATATCAACATAGGCATTAATAACACTATGTTATGGGGAGGCTGGGTTGAGTTAGTCGTGGGAATTCCCCACTGCCATAGACACCCCAGAAGGATTTCCCCATGGGTTGGAAGATTATTAAGGCTGTGGTCTGCACAGGCAAATATTCATCGGTCAGATCTTTGCCTCTCAAAGGTATGCACCATCAAGCGATACCTGTTTTGTATTTATAAATTCCTTCACAGTATTAAAAAACTAACCAAGCATCAAACACAATACACTGGCATTTGCTGAAACCTGACAATCTTCACATTGGTGAGGCAGTCAAAGGAGGCTTCTTGCCAGCTTTTCAAAGAGGGCTTTTTCAGGGATGTTGTTCTGTACCCAGGCTGGCTTTGACACCCACAGACCTCTCAGAGCCCATCCCTGCCACTAAGCCTCCCTACCACAGGTGAGTGGGCAGTGGCCTGATTCTTCAGATTCCGCCCCTTTCCTGAGTTTCTGATAGGTTAGCTCCAAGCCATTTGAACTGGCCCCTAAACTGGGTGGCCAATCCCTGGGCTGGCTGTCTCCCAAATCATCTGCAGAAAATGACCACCTCCCATCTTCTGCACCTGCCTCTCCCTGCGCCTACAGCCACCCTTCCCGCATGCTGCCCTCCAGTCACATTCCTTACGGCTCCTCTGTGAAGAGTAATGAAATTCTAGCTCCTCAACAATGTTGCATGTTCCACCATGTCTAAAGTGCGCTCTGTTCAGCCTGGTCAGACTGGCAGCCGCACCTTGCTGTCCTTCCAGAAACTCACTGGATTTTTTTTTTTTTTTCCAGGATGGAACTTGGGAGATCATTTTGGTGCTGCATGTAGGTCCTGTAAGTGGCCTGTTATTTCATGTTGGAGCTGGAAGCAGAACTCCCAGAGTGGCATTCATCCCACTGCACCGCACTGTTCTCTCCCGGTGGAATTAGCCCATCTTGGGGTACTCTGACCTATTGTTTATCCTAAACACAGATAAAATTATTTTCATTCCCAGCTTTAGAGGGCATACTCCAGGTAGGGCTTTGTGAAATATGAGAAATGCCAACTTAGCAAATAGCATGTCAAAAATCCCTCCTAATGAGTAAAATGGGATGACGGCAAAGGGGCAGACAAGAGGAGAGCACAGAGCCTGGGGGCTCGGAATCACCCCTTATTCATGTGAGGTGATCTGGAGCCAGAAGAGATGAATCGGGGGATGTGCATTTCCCTGGCTATAAACCCTTTTCTCCCCCTCCTCCGCAGCCCCATCTCCCCGAAAAAAGTTCTTTGGGATAATTGCTGGAAAACAGCCTGTGTGTACTTGGGGGAAGAAACTTTTTATGACATAATGATTTTGGATACAATCCCGCCAAGCCGGTGCCCTGTGGCTGTTTTTTCCATTAAGAGATTTCACAATCCATGATCTCCTCTTTGGGAGAAAGAGAGAAACTCGGTCATGGGGCCTGAGAGGGGGAGACGGACGAGAAACGACTTTTTGTTCTCACTCAGCAACGAGGTATTGATTCTCCCTTAATCTCCTCGTCTTTGGCTTAGACCAGATATTCTTAGCGGTCCTGGGCTCTGGGCAAGTCAATTGTGGCTACAGCACAAGAAAAATGTGTTTTGGAAAACAGAACTTTAATAGGCTGGATAAACAATAGATGGGTAGTGGGTGCAGCACCTACCATTAATAAACGAGTGGGAAAAATGAAATTTGCCGATCAGGACTTTATTCCTACTGCAGTTTGCTTGACTGTGTGGTTTTGAGCAGAAGGAAAATATGTAAAAATATGACTAAGGTGTTTCCCCTATCATGTGCACTGACCGAAGGGGTGTGGAGTCCAGTATTCCTGGACAGGAGCCCCAGATAAGTCTTAGAAGCCTCGCTGTGGTTGACTCAGGCTGACAGGGTAGTGAGTGGATTCTACAGAGGACAGAGACCCTCAGAGTGCCCCATGGAAAGAAGAGGATGTGGTCAGCTGCAAAGGGCAGGAGGCAGAAGCAGGGACATCTGGGCCCACCTGGAACAATGACAAAGTCCCTGATGTTTCATCAGTGCTTTATAGTTGACAAAGCACTTTGTACATTGCCTCATCCACAGAAGCCCTGTGAGGTAAGCGGGGGCAGATGCTATGATCTTGATTCGCACATGGGGAATTCAAGGTTCACAGAAGGTGAGTGGTCTGTCTAAAGCTACACAGCAAACAAGTGGCAGAACCAGGGCTGGAACACGGCTGCCTTGACCCTGTGTTTAGTGAGATTGCCAAATGCATGGAGAATGTGCCAGCACCATGGGGGCATTAGTCTACTACCTTAAGCCTTCGCTACCCTGCCTTGGAGCTCGGTACTCCCACCATGGACTCAATCTTTCAGGTTAAGGCATTGTCTTCAACAAAGCTCCAGTTAAAGCAATGTGGAGGTAGAAGAGATCATGAATTTCACGAGTCTTTAGCCCATGGCAGCCTTGAAGTACATCTCCATGACTTTCATGCCGTGCTGGGTGGCAGCATCTCTCAGGGGTACAGACGTGTCTCTAGCCCTCAGCGTCATTTCCTCCCATCCTGTTCTCAAAGATCCCTAGCAAAGCCTGTGTGTGGTCCTGTTCTTTGGCCAATGAGGACTACTTATTTGTTGTCCCTCTGACTCACCTTCTCATTCCAACTCTGTGCTTCCATTTGAGCACTGTGCTTTGCCTTCCTTGCTGACCCCTCCTCTTTGTCTTGAGTGTAATGACAGTGCTCTGCAAGCCAGAAGGGGACATCTCGAAATCCCATAATATCCTGAAACTCTTAATGCACTTCTCTACAAAGAGTGGATGGCCAACAGAGAGCTGTGGGTAAAAGTTTGGGTGGGGTCTGTTGGAAAAGGTTCTGTCTACTTTGGTACGACCAATTAGACTTTTGTAGCCTTAGGATACTGAGACTTTCTTAGGGATGGGCAAAGGTTTTAGATGGCAGAGCTGACTTCTGCTGATGGTGTGGAATGAGGCCTGCAAAGGCCATGTGGAATTTTTCTATTGTTCACTTCGCTTTCCCTACATCTGAAACACAGGACTCTGTGCTGTAGCCTGGAGCCATCCTGCCATTTAGGGGATGCCCAACACATACTGAGATCCAGCAGTTGATGGAAAGGGAATTCAGACAGCATATTATCAGTAATGTTTAAAGGGAGACGCCATAATTATGTCAAGTTGCTGTTTTCTTCTCCCCCTCTTCTTTTTCTCTCTCTCTCTCTTTTTCAGTTTGCATTTCTTTTTTTTTAAATTGCATTTTAGGTTTTGGGGTACATGTGAAGAACATGCAAGATTGTTGCATAGGTACACACATGGTAGTGTGATTTGCTGCCTTCCTCCCTATCACCTATATCTGGCATTTCTCCCCATGCTATCTCTCCCCCAACTCCCCCACCCCCCCACTCTCCCCTCCCTGTTTCCCCCTGACAGACCCCAGTGTGTGATGCTCCCCTCCCTGTGTCCATGTGTTCTCATCGTTCAACACCTGCCTATGAGTGAGAACATGCGGTGTTTGATTTTCTGTTCTTGTGTCAGTTTGCTGAGAATGATGGTTTCCAGGTTCATCCATGTCCCTACAAAGGACACGAACTCATCATTTTTGATGGCTGCACACTATTCCATGGTGTATATGTGCCACATATTCCCTGTCCAGTCTATCATCAATGGGCAATTGGGTTGGTTCCAGGTCTTTGCTATTGTAAACAGTGGTGCAATGAACATTCGTGTGCATGTGTCCCTTTAGTAGAATGATTTATAATCCTTTGGATATATACCCAGTAATGGGATTGCTGGGTCAAATGGAATTTCTATTTCTAGGTCCTTGAAGAATTGCCACACTGTCTTCCACAATGGTTGAACTAATTTACACTCCCACCAACAGTGTAAAAGTGTTCCTATTTCTCCACATCCTCTCCAGTATCTGTTTTCTCCAGATTTTTTAATGATCGCCATTCTAACTGGCGTGAGATGGTATCTCAATGTAGTTTTGATTTGCATTTCTCTAACGACCAGTGATGATGAGCATTTTTTCGTATGTTTTTTGGCCTCATGTATGTCTTCTTTTGTAAAGTGTCTGCTCCTATCCTTCACCCACTTTTGAATGGGTTTGTTTTTTTCTTGTAAATCTGTTTTAGTTCTTTGTAGATTCTGGATATCAGCCCTTTGTCAGATGGGTAGACTGTAAAATTTTTTCCCAATCTGTTGGTTGCCGATTCACTCTAATGACTGTTTCTTTTGCTGTGCAGAAGCTGTGGAGTTTGATTAGGTCCCGTTTGTCTATTTTGGCTTTTGTCGCCAATGCTTTTGGTGTTTTGGTCATGAAGTCCTTGCCTTTCCTTTTCTCTTGAGAATGAAGGCTTTTTCTTTAGCATCACAATTGCTATGAAGTGTCTACACCGTTATCTAAGTGAGTGACTCCCAGTCCTGATCCACAGCCAATGGGCTGACTGGACAAGAATTATCTGGGAGATTTTTATGCATCCCGATTCCCAAGCCCCACCCTGGAGATTCTGATTTGGTGGCTCTGGGAAGGCACCCAGGACAGGTGATTCAAATGTTCACCCAGGCTTGGGAGCCACAGGCCTATGACTTAGACGGCAGGCAGCTCTCAGGAACTAGCACACAGCCACACCCATGAAGGGGTGCCATGGAGGATGTTGCTGAGCTGAGAGATGTTGGTGTTGCTCCCTCTGCTGCTCTGTACCTTCTCTGATGAGCAGGAAGGACCGCGGAACCCATTGGTCCAGCATCTTTTAGGATACATAGGTCAAGTTCTCCCTGTGCCTAGACTTTTGATACCCCCAGGGACAAAGAGATTCCCGAAAGGAAGCCGAATCCCACATAGCCGCATTCTGTTAAGCAAGACTGCATACTGGCATCTCCAACTCCAGCCAAACACCACAAGGTTTATTGTATTTTTCTCCCTTTACACTTTTTTTGTTTTGTAATACAGAGTCTTCCTCTGTCGCCCAGGCTGGAGTGCAGTGACGCAATCTTGGCTCACTGCAACCTCCGCCTCCCAGGTTCAAGTGATTTTAATGCCTCAGCCTCCCGAGTAGCTGGGACCTGTGCCACCATGCCTGGCTAATTTTTGTATTTTTAGTAAAGATGGAGTTTCGCCATGTTGGTCAGTCTGGTCTTGAACTCCTGACCTCAATTGATACACCCGCCTTGGCCTCCCAAAGGGTTGGGATTACAGGTGTGAGCCACTGCACCTGGCCGGTTTTCACATTTTTAATTTCTGTTACTGAAAGAGAAAGACTCCCATGGCCTTTACCGTATTTGCTGATTTGATCACTCTTCTGTATTAACCTGTCTCCCAGCAGTGCCACCCTCTCCCGCACACACATGCGTGCTCCGTACCCACTGCACCCTGCTCAGGTTCTGATATCCTGTGCTGGTTTGTCCCTCTATGCCCAATCCCTCCTCTCTCTGTCTGGGGTTCAAGATCCTCTGCTGGTCTGCCCCTGGGTGCTGCTCTCCTTACCCAGCTTGGGCTCTGACATCCTGTCTGGGCTGTCCCCTGGGGATGCCCGCCGTCTGGGGTCAAACACTCCCATCCAGACAGCCCCCTGCACGGGTGCTCTCACTTTGCTGGGGCTCTGACAACCCATTCTGGGCCATTGCATCTGCGCCCTCCTGTACGGAAGCCCAGCTTGCTCAGCCCCACTTATGGATTTAGGACTGACGAATTCAGGAAGAAGAAAGAAAAAGAAGGGAAAGGAAGAAGGAGAGGAAGAGACCCACCATAAAATTTTGAAGGGAAGGATTCCGCTTTACTCTTCAGTGAATCTCATGACTAGGAGCGTATTTCTCACTTAGTTCCTTTCCTAGAGAGTCAGTCTAGGAGAGGAATAGTGCAGGGAGGAAGCGAGTGTAGTATATTCAGCACACAGACTCTGCAATGACTTAGCATCTGGCTTTGATAATTTTCATTGTGTGACCTTCTCAGTGCTTCAGTTATGTTGTCTGTACAGTGAAGATGACCACAGCATTGACCCCAGAGAGTTGTGTGAGGATTAAACAGGTAACCCATGTAAGGTGCTCAGCAGAGAACCTGGCACAAGGAAGTACTCAATCAAAACACTATTACTAAGGAGTGTCCTTGTGGGCAGTCAGGCATCGTGGGGTTGGGACGGAGCTGCCCAATGCAGTTGTGCAAGCCCGTGTCAGTTGCATTGGTCTTTGGACCTGTTTTTCTACCTGCAAAGTGACCATTAAGGATCTGTCATCTCTCTGACATTGTAGAATGCTATCCTTGAACTACCTTAAGAGGCCAGAGGAAGGGGTGCCAGTCAGGGAATTGGAATTCAGGCTGCTTCCAAGGTAGGTACAGGATGGTACCTCTGAAGATGGTTGCAGAGCAAGAGAACCATGCAGGTGGGGAGACAATCAATCCTCGTATTTGCCTCGTGCTCCCCAGTTTGCAGTCATTGTCTACATTCGCCATCTCACGTAATCCCTACAAACACCTTACGAGGGAGACATTTTTTCAGATGCGATCCTGAGGCTGCAAGAGATTAAGTGATACCACTCAGAAGTGGCAGAAGGAGCAGGGTGGGGGACTCAGACCTGAGGCCTGATGGTGCTTGTCCTCTGAACCTACTGGCTAGCGGAACAGCTGACCCAGGAGGGACAATTGCAAGTGCTGACTACTGGTGCAGACCCTCGTGTATTCTCACGGAGTGTCTCCCAGGCTGCTCCTGCTGGCAAGCCTGTCTCCTCCTTTCTATAAGACTTTTTGCAGCCACACGAGTTCTTGGAATATTTACTAAAGAGCAAACACGATTATCACCTTACCAGGGCTTAAATTTTAATACGAGAAAACAATAGGAGACAAACTAGTCATCCACTGAACTTTGTCATTAGAATAATCTCTAAAGGGCACTGAATAGGGAGGGCAAGTCAGGCACTGGGGCAGGGATAATCAGGCTGGTTTAATTTAGGAGAGCTTCCTGGAGGAGGTGGTATGATTGAGTTGTGATTTCAAAGAGGGAAAATGTAGTAGTTGAGGTGGCAGAAACCAAGACATCTGGAAATCTTCCCTCCCCCCACTGACCCTCCCCATTTTGATTCCTGTGGATCTGATAGTCCTGCTTAGGCAAACTGAGGCACAAGTTCAGTGGCAAAAGCCAGAAAGAGATCCCAGGACACTTGCTGTCCCTAGTCAGAGGCCTGGAGAGAGATGGTGCTGCTTCTCCACCCCATCATTAATCTTGTTCAACCTCTTTTGCAAAACAGGAGTCTCAGCAACTAGGGAGGAGGTGTTGTGAGAATGAACATTTGCAAACTCTTCAAGCGTGCTGGAATAAAGAGGCAGTGCTTGTGTGAAGCTCCCCGGAGGTGCCTGCCACACGGCTGTGCACTCCCATTCATGTCCTGGACCTGGAGGCTGGGCATGACTACCGAGTGTCACTGACATATGCCAATAAGCAGCAGGAGGGACATGTTTCAGCAGGGTGGTGGACTAGGGCCAAATACCTCCATGTTACAATGCAATAGATGATGGAAGACCAATTAATTTTTACAACAGGAGAAATAGCTAGAAGATTAGCAAGCATTAATTATTTATTGAATTGCTGCCTGTGCAAAAAAAAAAGGGGGTTGTGGGGGAAGTGCCCTGTATGGGGAAATTAATCTTTTCACTAATCTCAGCTCTTGGTTGCTATCTGCCTTTGCTTGGAGGTCATGCAAATCATCCCTAGGCAATGGGTGAGATCATTTAGGAAGCAGGCAGAACTTTGACAGTCTCGTTGAGGGTAGTCAACCAACTGGTGAGAAATCCAGAGGTTTCCACCTTTGAATCTTTCAATCTTTCTAGGCCCCTGCACAGAAAAGGCAGGCTCTGGAGCTCAACCCCATCCCGGGTCTGCAGTTCTGACCCCCAAAAGGGGGAAGACTGAGACAGACAACTGTGAGTGTCAGCTGAGCCTGGGCAACCAGCAAGCCCTGGGGCACGTGGATTCAAAGCAGTGGCAGGAAGGAACTTGGGGGTTCCTCTTTTGAGCAAGGTTAAACCTGCTGGTCAGAGTCCCTCCTAGGATAAGTTGTAAAGAATTCATTTATTCATTCATACCCTCACTCATTCATTCAGTCGCTAAATCATTCATTCAGTATTTATTTTTTTTGAGATGGAGTTTTACTCTTGTTGTCCAGGCTGGAGTGCAGTGGTGAAGTCTTGGCTCACTGCAACCTCCGCCTCCCAGGTTCAAGCAATTCTCCTGCTTCAGCTTCCCAAGTAGCTGGGATTACAAGCATGTGCTACCATGCTTGGCTAATTTTTTGTATTTTTAGTAGAGTTGGGGTTTCACCATGTTGGCCAGGCTGGTCTTGAACTCCTGGCCTCAAGTGATCTGCCCACCTCAGCACCCTAATGTATTGGGATTACGTACCCGGCCTCATTCAGTATTTATCCAAGTGACTCTATGTGCCATCTACAATATTGTTACAAATAAGACTACCCAGCCCAGGTCAGGGTTTCTAAAACATCCCCTTTCATAAGAAGAGTAGCTGAGACATGCGTAGGCTGACCAGTGAGCTGGGTCTTTGTCCTTGGCCTGTCCATGCTCTGGGAGTGAGGATTGCAGAGGAGGAAGAGGCAGGAGAAGCTGATGCTTGGCTTCTGTTCCTCTTCACCTCTTCTCCTTCACCCCTTTTTCTCCCCCACCTTTCCTTTGGGCCCCAAGTTCTCTCTCCTAAATATCGCTGAAATCCATCCTCCCACTCCAGCGCCCAGCCACATCCTGCTAGGGGCCTACCTTGTCTTTTGCTTGGACTAAGCCAACAGCATCCCACAGAGCCTCCTGCCTGTGGCTCTTCCCCCCCCCCCCCGGGATCGCTCTGTAATGCCATCAGAGGTTCCTCTTGGAAAAAACCCCTGGGGGAGTCACACACTCTGCTTGCAACCCTTTTGCCACCCCACAACTTACCCCTTGCTCGATATTCCAGACCTCTTGGGAACCTTTCTTCCATCTTTTCGGCACCCCAGGCCAGCTCCTGCACTGTCTCCAACCATGTGGATGCCACCCTTAGGTCCCCACAGTAATCTCTGCACATTTCCACTCTGGCTTTTTGTACCTCTTCATATGAAGTGCCACTGCCTGGGACACCTGTTCATCCCTGCCTGGAATTTTTACTTTCCTCTAAGACTGTTCCAAGTCATCTCCTCCAAGAAGCCTTCCCTGACCAGCTAAAACATAGTCATGGATATTTTGTCATGTGACCTAATAAAGCTTTCTTAAACATGAATTTCACTGTATACATGAATTTCACTGTATTGTGATTATTACGTTGTGTCCCCCAGTCTGACTTTGAACCCTCCACGGGCAGAGATGGAATTGTATTGATCTCTGTGTCCTTAGCCCCTAAATAGGGCCCGGCATTCATTCATCCACTCACTCCTTCATTCTTGTTGACTATTGATTCTCTGCCTGGACTGTGCTAATCGCCAGGGATACAAACAATGACAGGATGCACCCACAACCTTATGGACATGATAAAGGACCAAGTGGGGGATTTAAGCGTGGTGTGACAAGAACCAGGATCACAGGGAGCCTGGTCCGTTCAGGTGAGGCAGGAGGCTGAGCTGCTCCTTGGGCACCAGGCCCTCCGTGCCACACACCTACAGAATTCTGGGCAGGCACTCTGCTGACAGCATTATGTTTCCTTTCAGAGGGAAGTTCCAGCAGGGCAAGGCCTGTATTGCTGATCTCCGCTGTTTACAGAGATCTCGGTTTCTCCTGGGGCCGAGGGGCATTGGTGCAGCGGAGCCGGGACCTGAGCTGGATCCTGGCTCTTAGATAGAGTCCTGAGACTTTGACGTGTCCTTTCCCAAAGCGGGTCTCATGCACAGACCTTATCCGAGAGGGTCATGGCTTTTTTCACAGAGATGGACATTGAGAGATAAGTGCCCCAGAATTACACACTCGCAGTTGGGAGAAATATGGTGAAGAAAAACACCGGGGCCAGGACATCTTGTGTAACAAACAGGCCTCCCAAGAAAGTGACATCGATGCGATGATGTGTCCTTCAAGCCTGAGCCCAACCCGCATGTGGGGAGTGGCTGGCTGCCTTGGTTCCCAAGCCCATCACCCTGCAGGTAACCCCTCCCGACCACAAGGGGGCCTGCTGGAGCCTGGCCCGGCCCAGCCCTTCCCGCCCAGAAACATCTCCCAGCCTGATTCCTGCTGTTGGTAACTCAAGGAGCCAATACCTGTCTCCAGAGGTCACCTTGAGGGTACAGGGTGCCCGGGCACTCCACACACGGGGCAAGGAGGGAGTCTCCCAGCCGGGCCAGCCCCGGCTGCCTCTCAGTGGAGCCTCTGCTGCATGGGAGCCCCAGCGGGCCCCTGCCCGGACCAGCCCCTGCCCCTGCCCCTGGCTTTCGCTTCTATCCCGCATTTCTTCTCTCCCCATAATTGCCAAAGAGTCGCTGCCGCAGTTTTCCCAGCACGTTGTTCACAGGAAATGAGAGTCTGAAGGTGCAAGGTAAGAGAGAAAAGCCATACCTGGAATAACTGAAACTATTGAGGGCTGCATTTCCAGCTCCACTCGCCCTGTGCAAAAGCACCGAGAGCCTACCTTCCCCCCGCAGGCCCCTGTGACCGCCCTCTCCAGGGCTGAGGGTGCAGGTCCACCGTGGCCCTCCCAGGGCCTGGCTCAGCTGGGGGACAGAACATGGCAGGTTCTATCTGAAGCTTTACCTCTGGGTAGAGTGGGTGGTGTGTGCCTTGAGAAACATCAAGCAGGTTCAACAGAAGCAAAGTCTCTTCCTCTCCAAGATTCAATCACACCTAACGCTCTATTGCTGGAAACGCATCAGCGAGGCTGTGTCCTCTCTGCAAGGCACTCTCTAAACCACAGTAGCAGCTGCCTTTCTTTGCTGCTTGGCAGTAGAGAAAGTGCTTCTGGTACACGCCTCATGGTCTCCCTGTGACACTTCTGGAGGGTAGGCGCTTGCAAGCTAATTTTCGTTTGGTTGATGAGGGACTCGAGGACTAGCACCCAGTTCCAGGTTGCCCACCTGTCTGATGTCCACGCCATTACCTGGTGGCCAGTAGCACTCAGGCGCCTTGACGCGAATGAATCTGCCTGATGACTGGACTCCATGGCAGCAAAGCAGGGCAGCCCAGCAGTGTTAAGGAAGGGGCAGGTAATCCCTCAGGGGAGGGGAGAGCCGGGGCTCTGAAGATGGGAAGCCCACAGAGGAAGGAAACCCAGGCACGAGGGCAGACTTCCCTCCATGTCAGACAGAACCTGCATTCTTGGGGGTGTGTGTGAGTTTTCACTCCTATTAGTTCTTGGAGTTGACAATGGGCAATCACGTGTTGAATGGCCTCCTGGCCACGGATGGTGAGCTGTGGGGGGGTGTGTCCAGCTCGCCATGCTGTCGCTGTTGTGGAAGCAACACCCAGAGTTCCATCGGGCCAGGATGCCCATCTCTGTCTTTCTCAGCTACGGACACCAGGAGCTGTTTTCTGTTCTCTTGTCACCTGAGCTGTGACGCCAGCTCCTGGCAGGGACTGGCTACCCCCCTTGGCTGCAGGGTATTTCCATGACCTCTTAAGCAGGATCTGGAGTAGATGCTGCTCTCAGCTCCTGCCATGTAGATCAGTGTCACCAGGCTCCGGGCCAGGCACTGCAGCCTTGCCGTGGTGGCTCAGCATAGACGCTCCACCACATGGGCAGCTGTGCTGGGTGCTGTCAAATCTCCTTCATGATCCCTGCCCTGCCCTCCAGGAGTTTCCAATGTCAAGCGTCTTAGTTAGATTATTGTTTCTCCCTGGGCCTCTCTCCCTCTGACTACAGTTGCTATTTATTATCACAATAAGGTAGTGTGATACTCTTTATTTGGGGGTGGGGTTAAGAATACTGAGCCAGAGCGGGGCAGGGGGTCATAGACTTAGATGGAGCCCCAGACCTGCCACTAATTTGCTATGTGTTCTTGAGCAAGTTATGTGGCTTTCTCTGAGTCTCAGCTTTCTCGTCTGTGAAATAAAGAAGATAACATCACTCCTAAAGATTGTTCTGAGGCTGTAGTGAGAAAATAGACGTGAAAGCATTTTCAGAGCCACAGAAAGCAGTGGGAGCAAGGGGAGATGCTACTATTCTTAGTGAGGAGGCAAGCAGAATGGCCCAGGGGACTGATCGGCTGTCCCCATGCCTTTCCTCTCCTTTTCTCCACTACCCCTTTTCAGCACCTCTCAGGGCCCTTGACACGTGCCCTTTTTGTGCCCCAAGTGGGCCTGCTCTCCACGCTGCAAACTTTCTCTCTTTCCTTTTTTTTTTTTTAGACGGAGTCTCGCTCTGTCATCAGGGTGGAGTGCAGTGGCGCTGTCTCGGCTCACTGTAGCCTCTGCCTTCCGGGTTCATGGGATTCTCCTGCCTCAGCATCCCGAGCACCTGGGACTACCATGCTCACCTAATTTTTTTTTTTTTTTTTTTTGTATTTGTAGTAGAGACGAGGTTTCACCATGTTGGCCAGGATGATCTTGATCTCTTGACCTCATAATCTACCCACCTCGGCCTCTCAAAGTGCTGTGCTTACAGGCATGAGCCACTGTGCCCGGTAGTGAACTTCCTTTTATCCCTCCTCTCTCTTAAAACATACCCATTCTCTGCTCAGTCCTGGTGCCCTGGATAATCCATTCTTGTAATAAATGCTTCTTAAGAGGCTGGTGAATTGGAAAGAGTATGGATTTGAATCTTTGACCTTATCCCTTCTAGCCGTGAGACTCTATGCAAGTCCCTCGCATTATCTGTGCTTCAGTTTCCTAAAATTTAAAATGGGTATGACATCCTCACTGCAGGACTGTTGGGAGGATGGTGAGGGATAATGTAGGTAAAAACCAAGGCGCAGTGCTCAATAATCGTAGCTCTCTCCCTCAGCCTGCTTGCTGCCAATGAGAAACTTACCAGACTTGCTATGTTGTTTGTACAGAGACCAAAATAACAACAACAACAACAATTTTAATTGGGTCCTGGGATACACCACAAATCCTGGCCTGACGACAGTTGCTTGAATATGCAACCAAGCCACCAATGCCATCTTCAAAAGGAGTGGGTGAGGAGGTACTGCATGTTCTGTGGCAGGGCCACTGGGCCTCAGCAGCACAGGGCACCAGGATACCTTAATTCTCTAAAAAGGCATTAGTCCCATTCCCACAATGCCAATGCTGTTAAGTGTTGACCCTTTCTAACCCCAAATTCAGTGCCTCATCATCCACCTGAGGTTCCAGATGGGGACTGCAAGGCATGAGAGAGGGGTTTAGATTTTAGGCATCCCTTTTTTTGTGAGGGTACATTTAAAAAGCAGGTATATTATTTGGTGCATTTGATATTAAGCCTCTGGGTACGATCTAGAAAGACAAGTAAACATATAGCACAGATGCCCTTTCAAGAGCCTCATCTCATTATACATTCAGTGAATATTCATTGAGTTAGGGCCCCCTCTTGATACTGGGGTTATAGCAGTGAACAAAACAGATGGGGTCTCTGCCCTTTGTGTAGCTGACGTTCCAGTGGTAGAGGCAGATCATCAGCAGGAGGCATAATAAATAAAGAGGTAAAGGTTATGATAGGAGGTGGGAGTCCCGAGAGAGAAGAAAAGTGGAGCTGGAGGGGGCTTGGCTTACGGGAGGGGCAGGGCAGGCTGCAGAGGCAGTAATAGGTTGGTCAGAGACTCCACCTTGGAGAGGTGACACTTGGCCAAGCCTTGAAGCAGGTGAGGGGACTAGTGACGCTGATGTCGGGGCCAATGCGTAGCATGGCTAGGGTGCTCAGGGACCAGCTGTGTGCTGGGGTGCAGAGAGTGAGGGGGAGAAGAAAAAGGGGAGATCAGGTAGGTTCTGGGGGTGGGGGAGGCAGATCACGTGGGGCCTTGGAGGTCACCATAAGTACTGTTTGGCTTTGGCTCTGGGGTGTGGGGGAAGGGGAACCACCAGTGGATTTTGAGGAGTGCTGGGTCCCAGGCGAACGAATTCCAGTGCTGGCTCTGCTAAGCCCTGGCCTTGACATTTGGGAAAATCAGGTAGCTTTTTAGGGCTGTGCTTGTCTTAGGGCCCTGACCAGCTGGCTGCTTGGCTAGTTCAAGTGCAGTGGCACGATCTCAGTTCACTGCAACCTCTGCCTGCTGGGTTCATGGGATTCTCCTGCCTCAGCCTCCCGAGTAGCTGGGACTACAGGCGTGTGCCACTATGCCCAGCTAATTTTTTTTTAAAGTAGAGACAGGGTTTCACCATGTTGGCCAGGATTCTCAACCTTGGGTGTCACATGCGGCGCAAGGTATGCACACTCATCAGTTTCTCCATCTACCCCCAAAGTCTCCACCTCCCCGGAGAATTTTCATTTCCCTTGCTGCCAGTTTCCCAGTTCACCCCAGAGGCAAACCAAGATCTCCAGGTGCATCTGGAAGTGGCCGTGGGGGGGGGAGATGGTGGAATTCCCTGCCACTCCCACAGGGAGCTGAGCACTTCTTAAGGCAATTTTTTCCTGGCTGGGATCAGCAGTGGAACAGTTTCCCATGGTGAGGCGAGCCCTGGCCTCTTCCCTGCTGGGCTGGTGGGACTGTGATAAGGAGAGAGGAGGAAGTGGCAGGTGCCTCTGGGAGGAGAGCTGGATGCGGCAGGCGTGTCCTTGGATGTGGGCAGCTTGGCAGGATTCAGGTGCAGTGTCAGTGACAGCCCTGAGCAGGAGGCTGGTGGCGGGTCTGTCTGTTACCAGAAGTGCACCCGTTTTACTCCAAGGGTATGGGAGACAAGCTTGCAGCTGGAGGGCCGGTGATTCTCATGCCTGATGCTGCAGCAGCTGCCAAACACCCTCTCAATGCAGCCTTGTCAGAAAGGAGGATCTAGTGCACTGCACGGAGACCACAGTGGATAACAATGTAACATATATTTAAAAATCGCTGGAAGAATAGATCTTTAATGTCCTCACCATAAATAAATGATAAATTGATGAGGTGATGAATATGTTAATTGGCTTGATGGAATCTTTCTGTAATATCATAAATCAAAACATCACATTGTACCCCATATATATACAATTATTGTCAATGAAAAATGACTTAAAAAATGAAAAAAGGAGACAAGAGGGAGGACTTTCTTTTTCTTGGCAGGGGTAGAGGAGTATGAAAGGGAGAATGGGGGGTGCTCCTCATTTCCCACCCAGCCCCCTGACCAGTCTGCCTCGCAGCTCAGGCGGGCCATGTGTGCCTTGGGCTTGGTGCACCGCTACCCTCCATGGAACCATCACCACCACTCCTCCTCCATCTCCTCCTGCCAGCTCACAGATCCCTACTAGCCAGGTTTCCAGAGCTGGAAATGACCCAGTGCTAGAGATTGTTGGAAATGTAACAAACGGCATCCAGCCAAGGCTTTCCAATTCACAGCTCTCCATGGTCATGGCTGCTGAGGCTGCAGAACTCCTCAGAACTCCTCTGCAGCCTCAGCAGCCATGACCATGGAGAGCTGTGAATTGGAAAGTTGCAAAAACAGGTTAGCTGCTGAGACCAGACAGTGCTCTGGACCTGTGGATTTCCAACAACATACAGCAACATTTCTGCAAGGAGCATTTTATAATGATGAGGTTCATTGAGGTAATTGAAGTATAACTTACATGGAATAAAATTCATGTTTTGTAGGTGTACAGCTCAATGAGTTTTGACAACTGTAAATAGTCATGTAGCCATTGCCACAGGCAAAATTTAGAACATTGCTAGCACCCCAAATGATTTCCTTGTGTTCCTTTGCATTTAATTCTCTCAGTTCCCAGGGCCTGGGAGGAGTATTTTTCCTGGATCGTTTTCTCCCTTTTCTCTAAATGTCCTCTGTCTGTTTTCTTTCAGTTAACATGTTTTTGAGATTCAGCCGAGTCATTATGTGTCAGTAATTCCCTTTTCATTGCTGTGGAGGACCATCACTTTACTTATTTTATTTTAAATATTTTATTGTGGCAAAATATAGCCAGCCCTCTGTATTCATGGGTTCTGTATCCATTGATTCAACAAACCATGAATCAAAAATCTCTGGAAAACATTGTGTCTGTACTGAACATGTACAGACTCTTTTCCCTTGTCATCATTCCATAAACAACATGGCACAACAACTATTTACATAGCATTTACATTGCATTAGGTATGATGAGTAATCTAGAGATGATTTAAAGTATATGGGAGGGTGTGCATAGGTTATATGCATATACCACAACATTTTATGGAAGGGACTTGAGCACAGTGGATTTTGGTATCCACTGGAGGTCTTGGAACCAATTTCCCATGGATACAGAAGGACTATATATAAAACATAAAATTTGTCCTTTTAACAGTTTTTAAGTGTACAATTCAGTGACACTAATTGCATTCACAATGCTGTACGGCCATCACCACTACCTACTTCCACAGTTTTTCATAACCCCAAACAGAAACTCTGTACTCATAAACAGTCAGCTCCCCACCTTCTCACAGTGTGCACCAAGCCCAAGGGAATAATCTTCCCGTAGTCCCTGAGCACCTCTAATCAGCTTTCTGTCTCTACAAATTTCCCTATTTTAGATACTTCGTATCAGTGAAATCTACAATATTTGTCCTTCTGTGTCTGGCTTCTTTCACTTAGCATCATGTTTCCAGTGTTCATGCAGCTTGTAGCATGTACCAGAGCTTCCTTCTTTTCTACGTCTGAATGACATTTTGCAGTTCATATACAACATGTTTTGTTTATCTAGTCATCTGTTTGTGGACAGTTAGATTGTTTTCAACTTTTGGCTATTGTGAATAATGCTGCTGTGAGCATTGGATACAAGTATCTGTTTGAGTCCCTGTTTTTTAATTATTTTGAGTGTACTTCTAAAAGTGGAATCGCCAGGTCATATAGTAATCCTCTGTTTAACTTTTTAGGGAACTGCCATAGTGTTTTTCATAGCAGCTACAGCATTATTCCTAGCAGCAATGCACAAGTGCTCAAATTCCTACCTATCCTTGACAACGCTTGTTAATTTCCTTTTAAAAATAATTATAGTAGGTGTGCAATGGTAACTCACTATGGTTTGATTGCCTCCTTAGGTATCCTGTTGACTAACGATGTTGAGCATCTTTTTTCTCATGTGCTTTTTTTTTGTCATTTATATATTTTCTTTAGAGAATTGTCTATTTAAGTTCTTTGCCCATTTTTGAGTGCTGTTTTGTGGATTTTTCTGTTATTGAATTTTAGAATTTCTTTATATATTCTGGATATTAAGCCCTTATCACAGATATGATTTGCAAATATTTTCTGTGAGTTGTTCTTTCACTTTCTTAATAGTGCCCTTTGATGCACAAAAGTTTTTAGTCTTGATGAAGTCTCTTTTTTTAAATATGTGGCAACTTTGCTAAATTCATTTATTAGCTAGAACAGTTTTGTCTTTTTTTTGGTTAGGATTTTCTACATATGTGATCATGTCCTTTGTGAGCAGAGATAATTTGATTTCTTTATTTCAAATTTAGATGTCTTTTATTTATCTTTCTTACCTGATTGTCCTACTTAGAACTTCCAGTACTGTGGTGAATAGAAATGGTGAAAGCAGGCATCCTTGTCTTGTTCCAGATCTCAGAAAAAAAGTTTTCAGTCTTTCACTATTGAGTATTATGTTAACTATGGGGTTTTCATACATACCTTTGTTATACTGAGGTAGTTTTCTTCTATTCCCAGTTTGTTGAGTGTTTTTCATCATGACACGATGTTGGGTTTTGTCAAACACTTTCTCTGCATCACTCAAGATAATCGTGTGATTCTTCATTCAGTTGTTGCAGTGTATTATATTGATTGATTTTCATATGTTGAATCATCCTTTAGTTCTGGGAATAGATCCCCCTTGGTCATGATGTGTAATCATTTTAATATGCCGCTGAATTTTGTTTGCTACTATTTTGTTGAGGTTTTCTGTATCAATACTTATAAAGGATATTGGTCTGTAGTTTTCTTTGTTTTCTTTTAGTGTCTTTGGCTTAGGTATCAGGGCAACACTGGCCTCATAAAATGAGGTAGGAAGTATTTCCTTCTCTCCAACTTTTTGGAATAGTCTGAGAAGAATTGGTACTAGTTCTTCTTTAATGTTTGGTAGAATTAACCAGTGAAGTCACTAGGTATTGGTATGCTGTGTTTTTGTTTTCATTTGTCTTAAGCTATTTTATACCCTGTGATTTCTTCTTTAAACCATTGTTCCTTTTGTTCTTAGTTTCTAAGTTCTTCCATTGTAATCAGAAAAAATACTTTGTATAATTTCAATCTTTTAAAATTCATCAATATTTCTTTTGTGGCTAAATGTGATCTATCTTGGAGAATGTTCCATGTGTACCTGAAAAAAATCTGTATTTTTCTGTTGTTGGATGGAGTGTGTTGTTTAAGTTTGTTAGATCTAATTAGTTTATGGTTTTGCTTAAGTCCTAACTTTCTGTATTGATCTTCTGTCTGGTTGTCCTATTCATTATTGAAAGTGAGGCATTAAAGTTTCCAGCTATTTTTTTGGTAGTGTATTATTTTGAGTCTCTTTTTTGGTATAATGTTTTAGTGATTTTCTTAATGGTTATCTTGGGGTTTGTAAATAACTTCTTACGCTTATCATACCCTAGTGAATAATACCAACTTAGTTTCACCATTATAAAAACATTCTGTTCCTATACATATTGATTCCTCCTTCTCTGTGTTTTTATCTTTGTGCTTGTGGGTCCATGAAAATAGATTTGTAATTGTTGTTTTGTGAACCTAACTTTTAAATCCTATAGAAATAAAAGGAAGTTGTAAAAGTATATAGTACTGGCTTTTATAATTACCCATGTAGTTGCCATTCTAGCATTCTGTTTTTCTACATATGGCTTTGAGTTATTACCTAATGTCCTTTAACTTCAACCTGAGGTATCTCCTTTAGTAGATCTATTAGTAACAAATTCCCTCAGCTTTTGTTTATCTGGGAATGTCTTAATTTCTCCTTCATTCTTGAAAGACTGTTTTGGCGGATATGGAGTTCATGGTTTTGTTTTCCAGTCCTTTAAATATATTATCTCACTACCTTTCTGGCCTCCATGGTTTCTGATGAGAAATCAGCTGTTAATTCCATAGAAGATCACTTGCATGGGATGAGCCACTTTGCTCTCACTGATTTTAATATTCTCCCCTTGTCTTTCAACAATTTGACTCTCTTGTGTCTTGGTGTAGATCTCCTTGAGTTTATCCTGCTTGAAGTTCATTGAACTTCTCCCATATGTATATTTTCATGTCTTTTTAAAAATCATATTTGGGGAATTTGGGGCCATTGGTCTACAAATAATGTCTCTGCCCCTTTCCCTATTCTGGAGTGCTCATGATCTATCTATATCTATATCTAACCTATATCTCTGTATATCTATGTGTTTATGTGTGTGTTTGATGGTGTCCCACAGATCCCTCAGGTTCTGTTTATTTTCTTTATTCTTTTTCTTTACCTCTTCAAACTGGATAACTTAATTTGTCTTAATTTAAAGTTTGATAGTTCTTTTCCTGTCTGCTCAAAATCTACCATTCAATCATTCCAGTGAATTAAAAAATTTCAGTTATTATACTATTCAGCTCCAGAATTTCTGTATGGTTCCTTTTGAGAATTTACATCTCTTTGACATTCCCTATTTGTTCACACATTGTTTTCCTGATTTTATTTACTTATTTTTTGTCTATGGTTTCCTTTCACTTACTGAGAATATTTAAGACAGTTGATTTAACATCTTTGACTAGTAACTCCAATGTCTGGGCTTTCTTAGGAATAGTTTCTGTAAAATTCTTTTTTTTTCCAGTGAATGAGCCATATTTAAAATTTTTAAAAATATATATTTTTTGAGACAGAATCTCACTCACTCTGTTGCCCAGCAGGCTGGAGTGCAGTGGCATGATTCAGGCTCACTGCAACCTCCAACTCCTGGGTTCAAGCAATTCTCTTGCCTTAGCCTCCCGAGTAGCTGGGATTACAGGCATGTGCTTCCACGTCCAGCTAAGCTTTGTATTTTTAGTAGAGATGGGGTTTTACCATTTTGGTCAAGCCGGTCTCAAACTGCTGACTTCAAGTGATCTGTCTGCTTCAGCCTCCCAAAGTACTGGGATTACAGGTGTGAGCCACCGTACCCGGCCCATATTTTTCTATTTTTTGTATGCTTCATAATGTTTTTTGTTGAGACTGAACATTCTAAGCATTATAATGTGATAACTCTGGAAATGAGATTTCCTCTCCTCGAGGACTGCTTTTTGAGGCTGCAGTCATCCATTTGTACAATGACTTTTCCGAACTATTTTTGCAAGATGTCTTTTGCTTGTTGTGTGTAGTCACTGAAGTTTTTGTTCTATTATCTCTGCATTTAGCCTGCATCCTGATAGACGTTTCCTTAAATGTCAAAGTTCAGCATCTTCTCTCTCCACCAATCCCTGATTGCAGGAACAGTGCCATGATGGCATGGACATTGCCATGATTATTGCCCTACGTCACACTCATACGAGAGGAATTAATCAGTCAAGAATGTAATCACAAGTCAAAAGTATTAAAGATTGCCAAATTAACCTCTGAAATATTTTTACCAATTTAGTCTCCCACCAATGGATTATGAATACTCATTCTCATCTGCCCACCAACACCAAGCATTCTTTTAATCTTTGCCAACTTGAGAAATGAAAGTGATGTTTTATTGTTGTTTTAATTTTGTTATTTTTTTGCTAGTGAATTTGATTTATTTTTTAGTCTTGGGGATTTCTTTGTTGTTGTTGTTGTTGTTAATTCATATCTCTGTCCAGCTTGGGGGGCATCCCTTTCTCTCTCTCTTTCCTTAGTCATTTATGAGTAAAGCTTTTCAAAAAGCGCCATAGTCTCTTTGAAAAAACAGAAATTTAAAACATTATAACTTGTCAGTTGGTTAACAGTATTGGGAAAATTGGCTTTCTGTCCTCCCGAACTGTGAGAGAATCAATTTCTGTCATTTAAAGTCACCAGGTTTGTGGTAATTTGTTGTAGCAAGCCTGGGAAACAGATACACCCATTCTCCTTTTCCCTTTCTAGGTTTCCATCTTTTCCTTAGGAGGAGCAAACCTGCCCTCCTAAAGAAAGGATGGAAACCATGCAGGGTGATTTTCTATTTTCTGTGTTTATAGGGCCTACTCTCTATTTGTGTTTCCCCCGTCATAGTCCATTTGGGCTGCTATAGCAAACAATCATAGACTGGGTGGCTCTTAAACATCAGAAACTTATTTCTCACAGCTCTGGAGGCTGGTAGGCCAAGATGAAAGCACTGGCAGATTCGCTGTCCGGTGAGGGCTACTTCCTGGCTCACAGATGGCATCCTCTCCTGCGTCCTCACATGGCAGGAGGGTGAGGGAGCCCTCCAAAATCCCTTTTATGAGGGCATGAGTCCCACTCGTGAGGCCTTCATTCTTGTTCCCTAATCGCCTCCCAAAGGCCCTGCATTTTAACACCAGCACTTTACGGGTTAGGGTTTCAACAGATGAATTTGAAGGAGGGAAACGAAACACAAAAATTACAATCATAACACCCAAAGTGAGATTTGAGGTGATGGAAGAACGCAGCTTTAAATTTAATTGAATTGCACAATATATTCTATTTAGTAGTAAGATGAATTAGTCAAAGATTGTTTGGTGACGATAGCACATAACATCTAACACTTACCAAATTCTCTTTTAATGAAAGAGAAACCAAGCTTCAGCTTTGGCTCTCTTAAAGCTGGCAATGATATCTGGTTATATTAATAACATTGTTTTGATTTCATTGAATTTATTTTTATGCTTGGCTACCTTCCATTTATTGTAAGTGATGCCAATTTTTCTTTTAGGCTTATCATTGCAAGATTCCTTTGTAAACATATGACTCTAAATTAAAAAGTGAGTTAATTTAAAGAAATATGTTAAGTAAATAACGGTAGGGATAATATACAGATATGGAAAAGTCTGAAGGTATGAAACTCCGTACTACCCCAGAAGCTTATCAACGCTTATTTTTTCTAAGGAAAATTCCCTCTATGGGAAGAATTCTGATGCTAACACCAATCCGTTTCTGAATCTACTTTGATTCATCTCTTGGATCAGTGTGTTTCATTTTCATTTACAAGAAGGGCTCACGGGTTTTACATTCTCTCAGTGTTTATATGTTTGACTACTGCATCTTACTGTTAAATAACTTGTATGGTAGGAAACTGTTGTGTTACACTTTCTTTTCCTCAGAACGTTGTGGACACTGTTTTACCATTTTCTTGCATCAAATGTTGCCTGATTCTCAGGATCCTCTCCCAGCTCTACCTCACCATTGCAAGTAAATTGTTTTTTGTTCTTGGATACATGAGACCATTTTCTTTTACTTTGAAGTGTAGTAAATTCATCAAGTATGTTTCAGAGTTCCAGCACTATCACTTTTCCCCAGAATTCAGGGAGCCCTTTCCATTTCCTAGCCAGCGATTCCTTTTCTTTTCTTTTCTTTATACAATAGTTTTTGTATTTCATGCATTGTAGTCATTCATTTGGGGAAACAAGCCCATATGTAGATCATCATCTGTCCCTCATAGCTTAGTCTTTGTCCTAACTACTTGACTTTATTGTCGTTTCCCTACACCTTCTATGATTATCTCAAGCTTTTCTGAATGTGATGAATTTAGTATTTGAATATGTTAATTTTGTTTCTTGCGCTTTCAAATTTACTTTATTAACTCCGTAATTGCTATTTTGATCTGCAATTTTTCCTTACCTCTGTAACTACCATTTCCATCCCATTTTATTGTCTCATCTGAGTATTTATTTATTTTTGTTTCAGTGAATTTATGTTTTCCTTATTTTTTTCTAGATACAAAATACTTGTCTTAGATTTCTTTTTCCTATTTCTTAGGCTTATATTAGCTTTCAGGATGGATTTTTCACTTGCCCAATTATACTATATTTCCTCCTCTTTTTTTATGTTAACCTCTCTGCATAGTTGCCATAAATTTTCTTTTATTCCTGCATAATGTTTAATAAAAGCAGCTCTATCAGCACTCCCATTTGCCTGTATATGGTGTAAATCCACTTTACTTGGTTCTCATCTCAATGTGCTGAGTCCTGTTGTCTTCTGTTCAGTAGTGTTTGCTTCTATTCTTACCATCTTTCTTACTCTTAGCTTCCTGTGCCTCAGTTTTGTCAACCTATGGCCCATACACAGGTTCAGCACTAAATGAGCCGTAATGTGAAAAATGCTTATAACAGTGTCTGGCATACACGGAAGGCTATTATCCTCAGGAAGGAAGATTCTCTTCTCTCCAACTTCTTTTTTTCCCCCCAACTTTTATTTTAGGTTCACATTCTATGAGTAAATTGTTTATGACAAACAGAAACAATTTACTTGTTTGGTGAACAGATTATTTCATCACCTGGGTAACAAGCATAGTATCCAATAGGTAGTTTTTGATTCTCACCTTCCTCCCACTCTTCACCCTCAAGTAGGCCCTAATGTCTGTTGTTCCCTTCTTTGTGTCCATGTATACTCAATGTTTAGCTCCCACTTATAAGTAAGAAAAATCCAGTATTTGGCTTTCTGTTCCTCTGTTAATTCGGTTAGGATAATGGCCTCTAGCTCCATCCACGTTGCTGCAAAGGACATGATCTTGTTCTTTTTATGGCCGCATAGTATTCCATGGTGTATATATGCCACATTTTTCTTGTCCATCCTATCACTCATGGGCATTTGGGTTGGTTCCAGGTCTTTCCTATTGTAAACAGTGCCACAATGAACATACATGTGCATGTGTCTTTATAACAGAATGATTTATAATCCTTTGGATATATACCGAGTAATGACATTGCTGTGTCAAATGGAATTTCTATTTCTAGATACTTGAGGAATTGCCACACTATCTTCCACAATGGTTGAACTAATTTACACTCCCACCAACAGTGTAAAAGTGTTCCTATTTCTCCACATCCTCTCCAGCATCTGTTGTCTCCGGATTTTTTAATGATCGCCATTCTAACTGGCATGAGATGGTATCTCAATGTAGTTTTGATTTGCGTTTCTCTAATGACCAGTGATGATGAGCATTTTTTCATATGTTTGTTGGCCTCATATATGTCTTCTTTTGAAAAGTGTCTGTTCATATCCTTTGCCCACTTTGGATGGGTTTGTTTGTTTTTTTCTTGTAAATCTGTTTTAGTTCTTTGTAGATTCTGGATATTAGCCCTTTGTCAGATGGGTAGATTATAAAAGTTTTTTTCCAATTCTGCTGGTTGGTGGTTCACTCTAATGATTGTTTCTTTTGCTGTACAGAAGCTCTGAAGTTTAATTAGATTCCATTTGTCTATTTTGGCTTTTGTTGCCAATGCTTTTGGTGTTTTAGTCATGAAGTCCTTGCCTATGCCCATGTCCTGTATGGTTTTGCCTAGGTTTTCTTCTAGGGTTTTTATGGTGTTAGGTCTTTAATCCATCTGGAGTTAATTTTAGTATAAGGTGTCAGGAAGGGGTCCAGTTTCAGCTTTCTGCACATGGCTAGCCAGTTTTCCCAACACCATTTATTAAACAGGGAATCCTTTCCCCATTGCTTGTTTTTGTCAGGTTTGTCAAAGATCAGATGGTTGTAGATGTGTGGTGTTGCCTCCAAGGCCTCTGTTCTGTTCCATTGGTCTATGTCTCTGTTTTGGTACCAGTACCATGCTGTTTTGATTACTGTAGCCTTGTAGTATAGTTTGAAGTCAGGTAGTGTGATGCCTCCAGCTTTGTTCTTTTTGCTTAGGATTGTCTTGGCTATGTGGGCTCTCTTTTGGTTCCACAGGAAGTTTAAGGTGGATTTTTCCAGTTCTATGAAGAAGGTCATTGGTAGCTTGATGGGGGATAGCATTGAAACTATAAATTACTTTGGGCAGTGTGGTCATTTTTATGATATTGATTCTTCCTAACCATGAGCATGGAATGTTTTTCCGTCTGTTTGTGTCCTCTCTATTTCCTTAGCAGTGGTTTTTAGTTCTCCTTGGAGAGGTCCTTCACATCCTTTGTTAGTTGTATCCTAGGCATTTTATTCTCTTTGTAGCAATTTTGAATGGGAGTTTGTTCATTATTTGGCTCTCTGTTTGTCTGTTATTGGTGTATAGGAATGCTTGTGATTTCTGCATATTGATTTTGTATCCTAAACTTTGTGTAAGTTGCTTATCAGTTTAAGGAGATTTTGGGCTGAGACAATGGGGTCTTGTAAATATACAATCATGTTGTCTGCAAATAGAGACAATTTGACTTCTTCCTTTCCTAATTAAATACACTTTATTTCTTTTTCTTGTCTGATTGCTCTGGCTAAAACATCCAGTACTATATTGAATAGGAGTGGTGAGAGAAGGCATCCATGGCTGGTGCCAGATTTCAAAGGGAATGCTTCCAGTTTTTGCCTATTCAGTATGATATTGGCTGTGGGTTTGTTATAGATAGCTTTTATTATTTTGGGATATGTTCTGTTGATACTCGGTTTATTCAGAATTTTTAGCATAGAGAGCTGTTGAATTTTGTTGAAGGCCTTCTCTGCATCTGTTGAGATAATCATGTGGTTTTTGTCTTTGGTTCTGTTTATGTGGTCAATTATGTTTATAGACTTGTGTATGTTGAACCAGCCTTGCATCCCCAGATGAAGCCTACTTGATCATGGTGGATAAGCTTTTTGATGTGCTGTTGCAATCAGTTTGCCAGCATTTTATTGAAGATTTTTGCATCTATGTTCATCATGGAGACTGGCCTGAAGTTTTCTTTTTTTGTTGAGTCTCTGCTGGGTTTTTGTATCAGGATGATGGTCTCATTAAATGATTTGGGAAGGATTCCCTCTTCTGGATTGTTTGGAATAGTTTCAGAAGGAGTGGTACCAGCTCCTCTTTGTACTTCTGGTAGAATTTGGCTGTGAACCCATCTGGACCTGGGCTTTTTTTGGTTGGTAGGCTATTAATTGCTGCCTGAACTTCAGCCCTTGTTATTGGTCTATTCAGGGTTTCAACCTTTTCCTGGTTTAGTCTTTGGAGGGTGCAAGTGTCCAGGAATTTATCTATTTCTCCCAGGTTTACTGGTTTATGTGCATAGAGTTGTTTGTAGTATTCTCTGATGGTAGTTTGTATTTCTGTGGAATCAGTGGTGATATCCCCTTTATCATTTTTAATTGTATCTATTTGATTCTTCTCTCTTTCTTTTCTATTAATCTGGCTAGCAGTCTGCCTATTTTGTTGATCTTTTCAAAACACCAGCTCATGGATTTATTGATTTTTTGAAGAGTTTTTTTCTGTCTCTATTTCTTTCAGTTTGGCTTAGATCTTAGTTATTTCTTGTCCTCTGCTAGCTTTTGAGTTTTTTGGATCTTGCTCCTCTAGCTCTTTCAATTTTGATGACAGGGTGTTGATTTTAGGTCTTTCCTTGCTTCTCATGTGCACTTTTATTGCTATAAATTTCCCTCTAGACACTGCTTTAAATGTGTCCCAGAGATTCTGGTACGTTATGTCTTTGTTCTCAGCTTCAAAGAACATCTTTATTTCTGTCTTCATTTCATTATTTATCCAGTCGACATTCAGGAGCCAGTTGTTCAGTTCCCATGAAGTTGTGTGGTTCTGAGTTAGTTTCTTAATCCTGAGCTGTAATTTGATTGCACTGTGGTCTGAGAGACTGTTTATTACGATTTTCTGTCCTTTTGCATTTGCTGAGGAATGATTTACTTCCAATTATGTGGTCAGTTTTAGAGTAAGTGTGATGTGGTGCTAGAAGAATGTATATTCTGTGGATTTGGGGTGGAGACTTCTGTAGATGTGTATTAGTTCCACTTGGTCGAGATCTAGTTCAGCTCCTGGATATCATTATTAATTTTCTGTCTCATCGACCTGTCTAATATTGACAGTGGAGTGTTAAAGTCTCCCACTATTACTGTGTGGGAATCTCAGTCTCTTTGTAGGTCATTCAGAACTTGCTTTATGTATCTGGGTGCTCCTGTGTTGGGTGCGTATATATTTAAGATTGTTAGCGCTTCTTGTTGCATTGATCCTTTTACCATTATGTAATGGCCTTCTTTGTCTCTTTTGATCTTTGTTGGTTTAAAGTCCCTTTTATCAGAGACTAGGATTGCAACTCCTGCTTTTCTTTTTGCTCTCCATTTGCTTGGTAAATCTTCCTCCATCCCTTTATTTTCAGCCTATGTGTGTCCTTGCATGTGAGATGGGTTTTCTGGATACAGCACACTGATGGGTTTTGGCTTTTTATCCAATTTGCCAGTCTGTGTCTTTTGATTGGGACGTTTAGCCCATTTACATTTAGGGTTAATATTGTTATGTTTGAATTTGATCCTGCCATTTTGATGCTAGCTGCCTGTTTTGCCCATTAGTTGATGCAGTTTCTTCATTGTGTTGATGCTCTTTACCATTGGGTATGTTTTTGGAGTGGCTGGTACTGGTTGTTCCTTTCCATTCAGGAGCTCTTGTAAGGCAGGCCTGGTGGTGATGAAATCTCCCAGCAATTGCTTGTCTGTAAAGGATTTTATTTCTCCTTCACTTACGAAGCTTAGTTTGGCTCGATATGAAATTCTAGGTTGAAGGTTCTTTTCTTTAAGGATGTTGAATATTGGCCCCCACTCTCTTCTGGCTTGTTGGGTTTTTGCCAAGAGATCCACTGTGAATCTGATGGGCTTCCCTTTGTGGGTAACCAGACCTTTCTCTCTGGCTGCCCTTAGCATTTTTTCCTTCACTTCAACCCTGGTGAATCTGACGATTATGTGCTTTGGGGTTGCTCTCTTGAGGAATATCTTTGTGGTGTTCTCTGTATTTCCTGGACTTGAATATTGGCCTGCCTTGCTAGGTTGGGAGGTTCTTCTGGATAATATCCTGAAAAGTGTTTTCCAGCTTGGATTCATTCTCCCCATCACATTCAGGTACACCTATCAAACGTAGATTAGGTCTTTCACATAATCCTATATTTCTTGGAGGTTTTGTTCATTTCTTTTCACTTTTTTTCCCTCTAATATTGCCTTCTTGTTTTATTTCATTGAGTTGATCTTCAAACTCTTGATATCTGTTTTTTCTGCTTGGTCAGTTTGGCTATTGTAACTTGTGTATGCTTCGTGAAGTTGTTGTGGTGTATTTTTCAGTTCCATCAAGTCATTTATGTTCTTCTCTAAGCTGGTTATTCTAGTTAGCATTTTGTCTAACCTTTTTCAAGGTTCTTAGTTTCTTTGCATTGTGTTAGAACATGTTCTTTTAGCTCAGAGAAGTTTGTTATTACCCACCTTCTGAAGCTTGCTTCTGTCAATTCATCAGATTCATTTTTCATTCAGCTTTGTTCTTTTGCTGGTGAGGAATTGTGATCCCTCGGAGGAGAGGCATTCTGGTTTTTGGTGTTTTCATCCTTTTTGCGCTGGTTTCTTCTCATCTTCATGGATTTATCTACCTGTGGTCTTTGAAGTTGGTGACTTTCGGATGGGGGTCTCTGAGTGGATGTCCTTTTGTTGATGTTGAAGTTATTTCTTTCTGTTTTCTAGTTTTCCTTCTAACAGTCAGGCCCCTCTGCTGCAGGACTGCTGGAGGTCCACTTCAGAGCCTGCTTGCCTGGGAATCACCCATGGGGGCTGCAGAACAGTGAGGGTTGCTGCCAGTTTCTTCTTCTGTTATCTTCGTCCCAGAAGGGTACCCGCCAGATGTCAACCAGAGCTCTCCTTTATGAGGTGCCTCTTTGGTTATACAGGGATCAGGGAGCTGCTTGAGGAGACAGTCTGTCCCTTATCAGAGCTCAAGTGCTGTGCTGGGAAATCTATTGTTCCATTCAGAGCTGCTGGGCAGGTATGTTTAAGGTCTGCTACAGCAGAACTCATAGCTACCTGTTTTCCCAGGTGCTCTGTCCTGGGATGATGGGCCTTTATTTATAAGTCCCTGAGGTGCTACTGCCTTTGTTCAGATATGCCCTGCCCAGCAAGTAGGGGGTCTAGTAACAGTCTGCCAGCAGATGTGTTGCTGAGCTGTCATGGATTCTGCTCAGCTGCTGTGTAAACTTCCTTGTGGTTTTATTTACAGAGGTACAGTTAGAACTGCCTGGGTAATGGTGGTCTGCCTCAGTAATGGTGATTGCCTCGGTAATGGCGGACTGTCTCAGTAATGGCAGACTGCTCAGTAATGGCGGACTTCCTTGTTAATGGCAGACTGCCTCAGTAATGGTGGACTGCCTTGGTAGTGGTAGACTGCCTCAGTAATGGCAGATGCACTTCCCCCAACAGAGCTCAACTGTCCCGGGTCAAGCTCAAATTGTTGCGCTTGCTGCGAAGCTCTCAAGCCAGATCATTTCAGATTGCTTGTCTTTGTGGGGAGTGGAACCCGCTGAGCCCAATCATCTGACTTCCTGCTTTCAGCCCCCTTTTTTCTGTTGAATGGGCGCCTCTGTCTCCCCTGGTGTTCCAGGCTCCAGTTGAAACAGCCGTCCAGCTTTGTGTGTTTTTGTGTGGAAACCTGTGGTGCTAGAAACTCGTGGTGCTTTTCTGCCTGGGAATCTCCTGGTCTGTGGGTGGTAAAAACTGCAGGAGAAGTGCAGTATCTGAACCGGAGTGCAGTGCTGGAGTGGCTGGAAAAGCCCCCAATGGCCTCCCTTGTGTAGGGAGGGGGGTCCTCTGGGGGATTGCACTTCCTGGGTGAGGCAGCACCCCACCCTGCCTCGGTCCACCCTTCTTGGGCTACACTCACTGTGAAACAAGTCCCATTGAGATGCACCTGGTAGCTCGTTTGAAAATGCAGAGATCACTCACCCTCTGTGTAGCTCTCACTGGGAACTGCAATCCAGAGCGGTTCCTATTTGGCCATCTTCAGTTGTCTATTTACTCTGTAGATAGTTTCTTTTGCCATGAAGAAGCTCTTTAGTTAGGTACTATATGTCAAATTTTGTTTTTATTGTGGTTACCTTTGGTGTCTTTGTCATGAAATCTTTGCCAGAGCCAATGTCCACATGATGTTTCCTAGGGTTTCTTCCAGGGTTTTTAAAGTTTGAGATATTACATTGAAGTCCTTAATCCATCTTGAGTTAAGTTTTATATGTGGTGAAAGGAAGGAATCCAGTTTCAGTCTTCTGCATATGGCTAGCCAGATGTCCCAGCACTGTTTATTGAATAGAGAGTCCTTTGCCCATTGCTTGTTTTGGTCAACTTTGCCAAAAATCAGACGGTTGTAGGTGTACAGCTGTAGTTCTGAGTTTACTAAGTCGTTCCTTTGGTATGGGTGTCTCTTTTTGTACCAGTACTATGCTCTTTTGGTTACTGTAGCCTCGTAGTATAATTTGAAGTTGCATAGTGTGGTGCCTCTGCTTTTGTTCTTTTCACTTAGGATTGCTTTTGTTATTTGAGCTCTTTTTTGGTTTCATATGAATTTTAGAATGTTTCTTTCCTTAATTCTGTGAAAAATGTCATTGGTGGTTTGATAGGAGTGGCATTGAATCTGTAAATTGCTTTGGATAGTATGACCATTTTAACAATATTGATTCTTAAAATATTGATCATGAAATGTTTTTCCATTTGTTTGTGTCTTCTCTCATTTCTTTCAGCAGTGTTTTGTAATTCTTATTGTTGAGCTGTTTCACCTCTCTGGTTAGCTGTATTCCTGTATTATTTTTTATGGCTATTGAGAAAGGGATTGTATTCTTGATTTTGCTTTCAGCTTGCATGTTATTGGTATATAGAAATGCTACTAATTTATGTACATCAATTTTTATCCTGAAGCTTTGCTAAAGTTCTTTATCAGATCTTGGAGCTTTAGGGCAGATACTAAGGAGTCTTCTAGGTATAAAATAATATCATCTGTGAAGAGAGATAATTTGAGTGCCTCTCTTCCTACTTGAATGCCTTTTCTTTCTTTCTTTTTTCTAATTGCTCTGGCTAAGACTTCCAGTAGTATGCTGAATAGGAGTGGTGAGAGTGAGTATCCTTGTTTGGTTTCAGTTCTCAAGGGTAATGCTTCCAGCTTTTGCCTATTCAGTATGATGTTGACTGTGAGTTTGTCATAGATGGTTTTTTATTATTTTGAGGTGTGTTCCTTCAATGCCTAGTTTGGTGAGGATTTTTAACATAAAGGAGTGCTGACTTTTTTTTGTTTTGTTTTGGAGGTGAAGTCTCACTCTGTCGCCCAGGCTGGAGTGCCATCATGCAATCTTGGCTTGCTGCAACCTCCCCCTCCCAGGTTCAAGCAATTCTCCTGCCTCAGCCCCCCAAGTAGCTGAGATTACAAGCACCCGCCACCATGCCCAGCTAATTTTTGTATTTTAGTAGAGATGGGGCTTCACCATGTTGGCCAGATTGGCCTAGAACCCCTGACCTCAAGTTATCTGCCTGCCTCGGCCTCCTAAAGTGCTGGATTACAGATGTGAACCATCATAGGTGGACTGTGTTGAAAGCCTTTTCTGTGTCTATTGACACGATCATGTGGTTTTTGTCTTTAGTTCTGTTTCTGTGATAAATCACATTTGTTGATTTACATGTATTGACCCAACCTGGCATCTCAGGGATAAAACCTACTTAATCATAGTGGCTTAGATTTTTTTTTTAATTTAATTTTATGTTTTATTGCATTTTAGGTTTTGGGGTACATGTGAAAACATGCAAGATTGTTGCATAGGTACACACATGGCAGTGTGATTTGCTGCCTTCCTCCCCCATCACCTATATCTGGCATTTCTCCCCATACTATCTCTCCCCAAGTCCCCACCCCCCCACTGTCCCTCCCTATTTCCCCCCGACAGACCCCAGTGTGTGATGCTCCCCCTCCCTGTGTCCATGTGTTCTCATTGTTCAACACCCGCCTATGAGTGAGAACATGCGGTGTTTGATTTTCTGTTCTTGTGTCAGTTTGCTGAGAATGATGGTTTCCAGGTTCATCCATGTCCCTACAAAGGACACGAAATCATCGTTTTTGATGGCTGCATAATATTCCATGGTGTACACGTGAGTGGCTTAGATTTTTGATGTTCTGCTGGATTAAATTTGATAGTATTTTCTTGAGGATTTTTGCATCTATATTCATCAGGCATATTGGCCTGAAGTTTTCTTTGTTTGTTGTGTCTCTGCCAAGTTTTGGTATCAGAATAATGCTGTCCTTGTCGAATGAGTTAGGTAAGAGTCCTTCTTCCTCAGTGTTTTGGAATAGTTTAGGTAGGATTCATACCAGCTCTTCTTTATATAACTTATAGAATTTGCCTGTAAATCTGTCTGGACCAGAGCTTTTTCTAATTGTTAGACTTTTTTATTACTGATTCAATTTTGGAATTTGTTATTGGTCTGCTCATGGTTTCAGTTTCTTCCTCATTCAACCTTGGGAGGTTGTGTATGTCCAAGAACTTATTCCATTTCTTCTAGGTTTTCCAGCTTGGGTGTATGGAGGTGTTAATAATAGTCTCTGAGGGTTTTTGTATATCTGTAGGGTCAGTGATAATATCCTCTTTGTCATTCCTAGTTTTGTTTATTTGGACAGTCTGTTTTTTTCTTTAGTAGTCTAGCTAGTGGTCTAGCAATCTTATTATTCTTTCAAAGAGCCATGTTTTGGTTTCATTGATACTTTGTATGATGTTTTGTGTCCCAATTTCATTCAGTTCAGCTCTGATTTTGGTTATTTATTTTCTTCTGGTAGCTTTGGGGTTGGTTTGCTCTTATTTTTCTAATTACTCTAAGTGTGATGTTAGGTTGTTGTTGAGATCTTTCTAACTTTTTGATGTGGGCATTTAGCACTCTAAACTTTCCTTTTATCACTGTTTTAGTTGTGTCTCAGAGATTCAGGTATGTCATATCTTTGTTTTCATTAGTTTCAAATAATTTCTTGATTTCAGCCTTAATTTCATTGTTTACCCCAAAGTCATTCAGGAGCAGGTTATTTAATTTCCATGTAATTATGTGATTTTTGAGACATATGAGTATTGATTTCTATGTTTATTGCACTGTGGTCCCAGAGTCTGGTTGGTATAATTTTTTTTTAATTTGTTGAGAATTGTTTTATGGCAGATTATGTGACTGATTTTAGAGTGTGTGCCAGGTGCAGATGAGAAGAATGTATATTCTGCTGTTGTTGGGTGGAGTGTTCTGTATATGACTGTTAGGTGCATTTGGTCAAGAGTTGAGTTCAGGTCTTGAATATATTTTCTTTCTTTTTTTTTCTTTTTTTTTGAGATAAGGTCTCACTTTGCCACCTAGGCTGGAGTGCAGTGGTGTGATCTCAGCTCACTGCAGCCTCAACCTCACAAGTTCAAGTGATCCTTCCACCTCAGCTCCCCAAATAGCTGAGACTACAGACGTGAGCCACCCCACCCAGCTAATTTTTGCATTTTTGTAAAGACGTGGTTTCTCCATGTTGTCCAGGCTGGTCTTGAACTCCTAAGTTCAAGGGATCTGCCCACCTCGGTCTCCCAAAGTGCTAGGATTACAGGCGTGAGCCCCCGTGGCTGGCCTGGTCTTGAATATTTTTTGTCAGTGTTCTGCCTGGATGATCTGCCTAGTACTGACAGTGGGATATTAAAGTTTCCCACTATTATTGTGTGGTTATCTAAGTCTCATTGTAGGTCTCTAAGAACTTGTTTTATGAATCATGGTGCTCTGGCTTGGGGGTACATATATATTTAGGGTAAAGTCTTCTTTTTGAATTGAACCCTTTATCATTATGTAATGCCCTTTTTTGTCTTTTTTGATCATTGCTGATTTAAAGCCTGTTCTATCTGAAGTTAGAATAGCAACTCTTGCTCTTTTTTTGTTTTCTGTTTGCTTTGTAGATTTTTCTCTGTCCCTTTACTTTGAGCCTATGGGTGTCATTAAATGTGAGATGGGTCTCTTAAAGGGTCTCTTAAAAAAAGCATACAGTTGTGTCTTGCTTCTTCATCCAGCTTGCCACTCTGTGCCTTTTAAGTGGGGCACATAGCCTGTTTATGTTCAAGGTTAATATTAATATGTGCTGATTTGATCCTGTCAGTTTGTTGTTAGCTTCCTCCATAACTTCTAAGTGTTGGGTGCCCCACGGACTCCATCCTCAGACCTCTCCTCGCTCCACACTAACTCCCATGGGCTCTCATTCCCTCTTGTCATGTTAGCATCACACACGTGATAATGTCTTGTATTTCTAACTGCCTACTTGGTATTGCCGCATGAGTGTCTGACATCTGTAATACATAGGAGAAAAAAGTTTTTTCTACTCTCACAGTTAACACAACATAGAACACTGTGCTGTGACCAAAATGTGTAGGTGTTTTCCCAGGCAATTTGCCAGTAGTACCAACTGGGTGCCCTACAATTCAATTAAATTCTGACATTAACCAGTGTTAGTGCTGATCCCCACAGGTTAGGGCACAGTCCCCACAAGACTGTCCCTCTACTTTAGACACCAATCACAAGTCCCAGTTTGTCACCTGTATTTCTGACCAACCAGCTATAAAATTGTGTTTCTCGGGATCCCCTCCTCAGGTTCGATAATCTGCTAGAGGGCTCATGGAACTCAAGGAAACACTTAATTACATTTACTGGTTTATTTTTTTAAAAACAAAGAATATGCTGAAAATACAGATAAACAGCTCCATGAAGAGGTACATGGGAGAGATAAGGAAGAGTCTTGAGCTCAGGAGATTCTGTGCTGGGTCTGTCCTGCAGAACCTGGCTGACAGATGAAATGAGTACTCAGATACAGGTATGCAGTGTAAAAGCAGCTAAGTGACTGGCTCTAGCAGCCAGAGAGCAGCCTTGAGAAACTGCAACTGCTTGTCTTTTTTCAGTTCAGGCACAATGCTGAAAACCTGGAGTAAACACAACCTCTAAGTAATTAACATTTATTGTTCCACTTTTAGGGAATGTCAGGGATGCGTGGATGATCAAAGGTCAGTTCCTGGTCAATATAAGTAAACAAGCCTGTTTAAGATAAATTCCTCTACACTCCCTTCTACCTACTCCTCGCCCTCTGCCTCAGGATTATAGAACAGCTGCCTTCAGCTCTTCTCCCCTGGGGCTCTGCAAAACCTTGAGATTTGTGTTCTTTCCCTATAGTTTTTCCCCACCACTCTGACTGATCCCGCGCAATTCTGTCCCCATGGAGTTTTGGCATGCAACCTTCCCAGGATATGTATGTGTTCAACAACCTGGAAGCTCTCTGAACCTTGTACTTTGGGAATTTTTATCCCTCACAAAATGGAGGTTTTCTCATATAGCATGATCAATTATTAACTCCATCTTTAACCCTTTTCCCTTTTTAAGAGAATGGGGAGTGGGGCTGAAAGTTCCAAGCTTCTAATCACAGTTTGATTAGAAGAAGTTGGTTAAAGTTCCCAAGTTTTTAATCATAGCTTGTTTTTTTCTGGTGACCAGCCCTACCCAGGATTACCAAGGTCATCTCATTAGGACAAATATTAGAACTAAAGATTCTCCTAGCACCTCTATTTTCCAGGAACTTCAAGGGTTTTAGGAGCGCCATGCCAGGAACCAGAGACAAAGACCAAAATATTTATATGTAAGTGTCTAATAGACATCTGAAATTTAACATGTTCGATATCAGTCTCCAGTACCTCTCCTCCCCTAAACCTGCTCCTCTTGTAGTTTTCACCATCAAGAGTTAACAGTAATACCATCCTTTCATTTGCTCGGGACAGAAACATTGGAAAAATATTTGACTTGTTTTTCTTATATGCATCACATTCAACTCAATTCTTCAAAATACAATCCAAAATCCTACCACTTCTGGTCATTTCCAGCATGACTGCCCTTGTCCAAACCACTACCATCTGTCAAATGGCATGCATCATTGCAAATGACTCCCAAATGGAGCATCTGCTCCTGTCCTTGACCTCTCAAGTCTATTCTCAATACATCAAAAAGTGCAATCTGGTTAACATCTAAATCAAGTCAATGTCACTCCTTTCCTCATATCCCTCCAATGTCACTCATGTCCCTAAGAGAAAGAAAAAGGCAGTCTTTACAAGATTCTATATGATATGGCCCCCTGCCATCTCTCTGATTTTATCTCCTATTATTCACTCCTCATTTGTTCCACATTCCATCAACACACAAGATAGATTCATATCTATCAGGAATACGTCAGATTTCATAAAACTTTTTGTCTGTATATGTTAATTATATGGTTATTTTAAAAAAATACTTATCAATACACTAAATTGACTGATGTTTGAATGTTAACCTAATTTTGCATTCCTGGGTTAAACTCAACATAATCATTATCCATTTTATATATTGTTAGGTTTTATTTATTAAATTCTCATTAAGAACTTTTGCATCTCTGGTTATGGAGGATATTGCCTTTTAGCTTTCTATCCTTGAAATACCTTTGGTTTTGGTATCAGAGTTATCTTCAAAGGAATTGTGATACATTCTTTCCTCCATTGAATTTGCAGTTTTCTTTGAGATGGTTTTTTGTTAAAAATTTCATTTCTCAGCATGATGTGATGGCTCATCTGTAAGCCCAGTGCTTTGGGAGGCCAAGGCAGGAGGATCATCTGAGGCCAGGAGTTTGAGACCAGCTTGGGCAACCTAGCAAGACCCTCTCTACAAAAAAAAAAATTAATTTCTTATGTATATATGGATATTTATGTTTTTCACTTCTTCTTGAGTGAGTTTTAGTAATTTCTTTATTTCAAGGAATTTGCCTAATTCATTAAAATTGCAAATTGATTGGCAAAAAGTTATTCTTAACATTCCCTTATTGTATTTTTGAAATCTAAAGAATCTGTGGTGAAGGCACCTCTCTTATTCCTGATATTGGTAATTTGTGATGAGTTTTCCCCTAACCAGTCTAGCTAGAGGTTTGTCAATCTTATTGAACTTCCCATAGTACCAACTTTCAATTTCACTGATGTTCTCTATTGTTTTCTGTTTTTATGTCAAGAATTTCTGCTCTGATATGTATTATTGCTTTCTTTTGGTTACTTTGAGTTTCCTTTGCTCTTATTTTTTTTTTTTCTTAAGATATTAACTGAGATCATTGATCAGCAACCTGCAACGTTTCTCTTTTCTACTACATCTCCCCCTAAGTAGTGTTTTGGCTGCATCTTATTCTTCAGATATGTTATTTCTTCATTTTTGTTTTATTCAAAATACTTTCTACCTTCTTATTTGATTTATTTTAACCCATGGGCTATTATAAATCCGTTAGTCAAATCCCAAATATTTAAGGGATTTTTCCACAGAACTTTCTGTAATTGGTTTTTAATTATTCCATTGTAGTCATAATATATATTTTTTATGACTTGAATCCTTTTAAATGTATTGATGGCTAATAATATGGTATAACACTGTAAATATTTTTGGAAAGTGTGTGTTTTGCTGTTGTTGGAAGCTGCATTCTGTAAATGTGATTTAGATCGAATTAGTTGATAGTATTGTTCAAATTGAATGTATTCTTACTATCTACTTGTCATATCAATTAAATTATTGAAAGAGGAGTATTGAAATGTTCAAGTATAATTGTAGATTTGTTTATTTCTCTTGCAATTCTGTCAGTTCTTTTCTTCATGTATATTGAAGCTCTGTTATTAGGGGAATAAACATTTTGAATTTTATGTCCTCTTTATAAATTAACTCCTTTATCACTGTGAAATAATCCTTATTATCCCTGGTTTTATATATATATATATTACTTTTGCTTTGAAAAATCTATTTTGTCTGATATTTACATAGTTACTTCAGCCTTATTTTGATCAATGTTGGTGTGGTATAGCTTTTGTTATTATTTAATTTGATGTATTTTTGTCTTTATGTTTAAAGTAGGTTTCCCCCACTGGGTACACATGGACGTAAAGGTGGGAACAATGGACAGCGTGGAGTCCAAAACAGGGGAGGGAGGAAGAGGAGCCAGGATTAAAAAATAATCTATTGGGGCTGGGCACAGTGGCTCACACCTATAATCCCAGCACTTTGGGAGGCCAAGGCGGGTGGATCACGAGGTCAAGAGATGGAGAGCATCCTGGCCAACACGGTGAAACCCCATCTCTACTAAAAATACAAAAATTAGCTGGGCATGGTGGTGCATACCTGTAGTCCCAGCTACTTGGGAGGCTGAGGTAGGAGAACTGCTTGAACCTGGGAGGCCGATCGAGGTTGCAGTGAGCTGAGATAGCGCCCCTGCACTCCTGCCTGGCGACAAAGCGAGACTCTGTCTCAAAAAAAAAAATCTACTGGGCTTTGAGTTCACTATTTGGGTGATGGGTTCAATTGAAAGCCCCAAACCTCAGTATCATGCAGTATATCCATGTAACAAACGTGGACACGTACCTCTTGAATCTAACATTTAAAAAAAAGGTTTCTTGTGGGCAGCATATAGTTGAATCTTCCCTTTTCATACAATCTGACAATATCTGTCTTCTAATCGGATTGTTTAGACTACTTACATTTCATGTATTTATTGATCTGTTTGGGTTTAAATCTATCACATTGCTAGCTGTTTTCTATTTATCCACCTGTTCTTTGTTTCCTCTTCTTTTCTTTTTTGGCTTGTATGTATTGTTTTTTATGCCCCCATTTTATTTTCTTTGTTGGCATACTAGCTATAAATCTTTTTTGTATTATTAAATTTTTAAATTCTAGCAACTATATATTGAAAATTCTACATCTTACCATTCTCTTTATTCTCCCCTTCAGCTGTCCGGAGGCCAACTGTTGGTCTGAAAGTATTTGTTACAAGCAAGCACCATTAAGCACATTTTTAGTCTAGCTGACATTATTTTTTGAACTAAGTTCTTTCTTTATAAAAGAAGCATTGCATTGGTTTAAATTCTGGAACAGGCTCTTTACCTCATAGTGGCTTTGTGCAGCATTATTCTAGATGTCATAGAGATATGCACAGGTTACAGTTCTGTCTTGGCAAGACCAGAAAGGCCTTTAAGGCTGCTGAAACACTTAGGCTGAGCCTTCAAAGATGGCCAGTTTGCTCATCCAGAAAATGGGGTAGGAAAGAACATTTCAGGTGTTATAAGTTTCTTGAGGTCAGGCACTTTGTCTTCTTCATCTTGGTAGTCTCATAACAATGCCTGACACATAATAAATGCTCAATAAATGTGTGTAGGATTGAACTTAACAAATTGCGGGAAGTAATATCAGTAAAGTGCCAAAACAAGAGATATAGGTGTCTCATTGGGGGCAGCAAGTCTAGGGTGAAAAATGATGCTAGAGAAATAGCAAAGAATCACACATGGAAGGCATTGTTTGACATGTTAAGGGTTTCAAATCTTATCCTAAAAAGTATGGAAGGTTATTTGAAGGGTTTCAAGGAGGATGTCATCAGATTCACATTTTAGAAGATCCCTCTGGGTGCACTGTAAAGGGTGATTCAGATTGGGCTAACCTGAAGGAAGAGAGACCAGATGGGGGCTCTTGTAGTATTTCCCTGGACATATGGCAAGAACCTGAGCTAAGATTAGCTTCCCACCAGGGGAGTAGTCATTTCTGTCTGCAGACATAGACTCAGTGGAAATTCTCTTAGCTCTGGGATATTCAATAGTATTGGATAGCAACCAGCACCTTTCTCTCTTCTCCCAGACCTAGGAAGTCCATACCTGCCTTGTTCTGGATGTTTGCAATGAAGAGTGAACAATATCTAAAGGGTGCATGAAGGAGGAGAAGATGGTGTCATCTAACTATGCATTATTGCCATTTCCTTCTACTGGGAATCAAATATATCCCCAAAGACAACGCTCCTGAACAAAAAGAAAGACAGCCAACCCTTCTCATTGCAAGAGTTCTTTCTGGACACGCAATGCTTCTTTACCAGAAAATTAGAAACTTTTCTTCAGACCCTAGAGAACCTTGTCTTAGTCTGTTTTGTGTTGCTATATCAGAAAACCTGAGATAATTTATAAAGAAAAAATTTTTTAGCTTGGCTCACAATTCTGGAGGCCAGGAAGTTCAAAATGGAGCAGCCCATCCCGTAGGGTCTTGCGTTGCTTCAACACATGGCAGAAAATGGGTGGCAGAGTTGGAATGTCCAAAGAGATGAAACATGAGAAGGAAAAACCTGTTGTCATGGTAACTAACCAAGTCCTGTAAGAGTGAAACTCACTCCTGAGAGGTGGCATTAATCTATCCATGAGGGATCTGTCCCTGTGACCCAACACCTCCAGCTAGGCCCCACTCCCAGCCCTGCCACACTGGCATTTAAACATCAACATGAATTTTGGTGGCGACAAACCACATCCAAACCATAGCAAACTCCCTCACCTTCCCATCCTCTATACACTCTTACACACTTCAAGAAGCAAATCTAGCTAATTCCATCCCTGTAATTTATTTTATTTCTAAAGAAGCTGCTGTGTGAGGAAAACAAGTATCTGGTTCATAAAGTTTGCAAGAGACAGAAACGAAGGAGAAGCAATACCAGTGATGGTAATAATAATGATAAAGAAAAAACACTCAGGAGGAAAACTGCCTAACATTGATGTGTAACAATCATATACAACAATTATGTACAACAATTATGTAACAATCAAATGTGTGTGTGTGTGTGTGTGTGTGTGTGTGTGTTTAATTTCAGCAAAGTGCATGTGTGGAAGCTGTAGAAGTACATAGGTGCTTTAGCAATTCATTTTCTAGGTAAGTAACTGACCCATGGCCAAAATTTCCTGTCATGGATAACAAGCAAATCCAAACTTACCCATAGGCTCATGGTTTTGTAACACACCTAGTGTCCTGCTATCACCTTTTCCCCTAAAGACCTCCAATGATTTGAAAAAACAGAAAAAGAAAAACAAGACAATATTTATTCATTCTGTCCTGATACATTGCTTTATTAATTCTGTGAGAGAGTGGAGGACAAACCAAGAGGCTAGCTGAAGTTACATAATGGGTGATGCGTGTCTAATTCTAGGGTGTTTCTCCTTAATAAATGATTTATTATTATCACAAAAGATACTAAATTTTGATACTCTAAATAGCAGCTCTGTCCAATAGAGATAAAGTGTGCCATATTCATACACTTAAAATTTTTAGTGGACTCATTAGAAAGGTAAAAATAAACAGGAGAAATGAATTTTAATGCTATATTTTATTTAACCATAAAATTAACAGTTATTTCAATATAAAAATAATCTCTTACTATTAATGAGGTTTTAATATATTTTTCATACTAAGTCTTATAAATCTGGCATGCATTTCATGCTTACAGCATATCTCCATTAGTACTAGCCACAATTCGGGAGCTCAGTAGACATATGCAAGCTAGTGGCTTGCATATTGAAGAGTGCATCTCTAGGATTTCTCTTAGGTAATTTGACTTCTTCAAGGGGCCTTAGTCGTGGCCTAAGGAGCCTAGATTTACTTTGTTAGGGCTGTTTTCAGCAAGTGCGTGCATAATTCTAGTAGGGTAAGGGTACGGATAGGGTAGAAAAAAGAAAAGGATATATGGGATTCTGAGCCCAACCCATCCAATCTTCAGAAATGGACTGATGTCAACTTCAAGGTACCTTGCCTCAGATGCCATTAAGCCAAATCATTAGGAAAAAGAAGCCTGGTTTGCAACAGGGCAGATGGAGCCCAGTTTATAGTCCCACTCTGGTGGCTCTGCAGTACTTTTCTTAGCTGTTGCTGTGACTTTGTCTAGTTTATATTCCCTGCCGTGTGTCTATAAGAAGAATGGACAGTCCCATAGGAGATTAGAGGAGAGAGGGGCTTTAGGGGTTCTTTAGATTAGAGGGAGGGGGGGGCTTTAGGGGTTATTTAGGGGTTCTTTTCATTTTATAGTTGAGGACAGTGAGACCAAGAATGTCAAAAACTTGCGGGGAGCGGGGGCCATAGCTGGTCAGAAGCAGAACTTCTCTTAGTCTTGAGAATCCCAGGCTGTTGTCTCTCTCTCTCTCTCTCTCTCTCTCTCTCTCTCTCTCTTCTCTCTTTTTGAGATGGAGTTTTGCTCTTGTTGCCCAGGCTGGAGTGCAGTGGCATGATCTTGGCTCACTGCAACCTCTGCCTCTCAAGTTCAAGCGATTCTCTTGCCTCAGTCTCCTGAGTAGCTGGAATTACAGGCACGTGTCACCACGCCTGGCTAATTTTTAGTAGAGACGTGGTTTCACCGTGTTAGCCAGGATGGTCTTGATCTCCTGACCTCGTAATCTGCCCACCTCAGCCTCTCAAACTACTAGGATTGCATGTGTGAGCCACTGTGCCCCACCGCTGTTGTCTCTCTCTCTGCACCAGACAGATATAACAGTGTGCTCAGCTGGCAATCCATAGCTGTATCTTCCAGGACCTCTAAGGCCCAGTGTAGCCAGGAAAAGAAAAATCAGTCATTTCATTAGGGCAGATTGGATTATGCAACTGGATATTATATATGTTGAGAAATTCTCAGGATAAAAAGCAATGCTAGAAATGTTCATGTGCAGACTGGGGAAGATGAGCCGGTGCAGGATAACTAGACACTTGCACCCTCCCTTCCCTGTGGCCCCACTGACCAAAGGTCTGACTGTTCAAATAAAAAACAGGCTGTAAGACTTGTTAAAATTTCAAGACCCAACTATATGTTACCTACAAGGAATGTACTTCAAGTATAATGAAAAATAAGTTAAAATTAAAAGGTGGAAAGATATATACTATGCAACACGAATCATAAGTGTGCTAGAGTGGCTATATTAATAACAGGAAAAGTAGATTTTGGAACAGAAATATTACCAGGGAAAAAGAGAGATGTTTTATAATACTAAATGGGGTAAATTAATAAAACAAGACATAATTCTAAGTGTCTATGCACCTAATGGCAGAGTTTCAAAAAGCATTAAGCAAAATCTGAGAGACTGAAAAGAGGAACAGATAAATCCAAATTATGGTTGGAGATTGTAAAACTCTTCTCTCAGTAATTGATATACAAGTAAATTGAAAGTCACTTAAAGTATAGAAGCCCTGAAAATATTATTAGTTAATTTAACTTGATAGATATTTTTCAAACAGTATATCCAACAATGACAGAATATGCATTCTTTTCAAGCATATGAAGAATATTCATTAAGATAGATATTGCTTAACAATAAAACAATTCTTTTTTTTTTTCTCTTTTTTTGAGACAGAGTCTTGCTCTGTAGCCCACGCTGGGTGCAATGGTGCGATCTCGGCTCACTGCAACCTCTGCCTCTCGGGTTCAAGCGATTCTCATGCTTCAGCCTCCCAAGTAGCTGAGATTACATGTATATGCCACCATGCTCAGCTAATTTTTGTATTTTTGGTAGAGACAGGGTTTCACCATGTTGGCCAGGCTGGTCTCAAACTCCTGACCTCAGGTGATCCATCCACCTTGGCCTCCCAAAGTGCAGGGATTACAGGCATGAGCCACTGCACCTGACAACAATTTTTTATTTTTTTTAAATTTATTTATTTTACTTTAGGTGCATACTATATCTGGCATTTCTCCCCATGTTATCCCTCCCCACCCTCCCCTTCCTCCTCACCCCCTGTTGTCTCTCCCCTACCCCGCCTGCAACTGCCCCCAGTGTGTGATGCTCCTCTCCCTGAGTCCATGTGTTCTCATTGTTCAACACCCACCTATGAGTGAGAACATGTCGTGTTTGGCTTTCTGTTCTTGTGTCATTTTGCTGAGAATGATGATTTCCAGATTCATCCAAGTCCCTACAAAGGACACAAACTCATTGTTTTCTATGGCTACGTAGTATTCCATGGAGTATATGTACCACATTTTCTTTGTCCTGTTTATCATTAATGGGCATTTGGGTTGGTTCCAGGTCTTTGCTATTGTACACAGGGCTGCAATGAACATATGTGTGCATGTGTCTTTGTAGTAGAATGATTTATAATTCTTTGGGTATATACCCAGTAATGGGATTGCTGGGTCAAATGGAATTTCTATTTCTAGATCCTTGAGAAATCACCACGCTGTCTTCCACAATGGTTGAACTAATTTACACTCCCACCAACTGTGTAAGAGTGTTCCTATTTCTCCACATCTTCTCCAGCATCTGTTGTCTCCAGATTTTTTAATGATCGCCATTCTAACTGGCGTGAGATGATATCTCAGTGTGGTTTTGATTTGCATTTCTCTAATGGCCAGTGATGATGAGCATTTTTTCATATGTTTGTTGGCCTCATATATATCTTCTTTTGAAAAGTGTCTGTTCATATCCTTCACCCACTTTTGAATGGTTTTGTTTGTTTTTTTCTTGTATGTCTGTTTTAGTTCTTTGTAGATTCAGGATATTAGCCCTTTGTCGGATGGGTAGATTGCAAAAATTTTTTCCCATTCTGTTGGTTGCCAATGCACTCTAATGATGGTTTCTTTTGCTGTACAGAAGCTCTGGAGTTTAATTAGATCTCATTTGTCTATCTTGGCTTTTATTGCCATTGCTTTTGGTGTTTTATTTATGAAGTCCTTGCCTATGCCTACGTCCTGGATGGTTTTGCCTACGTTTTCTTCTAGTGTTTTTAAGGTGTTAGGTTTTATGTTTAAATCTTTGATCAATCTGGAGTTATTTTGTGTAAGGTGACAGATAGGGGTCCAGTTTCTGCTTTCTGCACATTACTAGCCAGTTTTCCCAACACCATTTATTAAACATGGAGTCCTTTCCCCCATTGCTTGTTTTTGCCAAGTTTGTCAAAGAACAGATGGTTGTAGATGTGTGGTGTTTCTTCTGGGGTCTCTATTCTGTTCCATTAGTCTGTGTCTCTGTTTTGGTACCAGTACCATGCTTTTTTGATTACTGTAGCCTTGTAGTATAGTTTGATGTCTGGCAGTGTGATGCCTCTGGCTTTGTTCTTTTTGCTTAGGATTGTCTTGGCTATGTGGGGTCTTTTGTAATTCCATAGGAAGTTTAAAGTGGTTTTTTCCAGTTCTGTGAAGAAGGTCATTGATAGCTTGAAGGGGGATAGCATTGAATCTATAGATTACTTTGGGCAGTATGGCCATTTTCACGATATTGATTTTTCCTAACCATGAGCATGGCATGTTTCTCCATCTGTTTGTGTCCTCTCTTATTTCATTGATCAGTGATTTGTAGTTCTCCTTGAAGAGGTCCTTTACTTCTTTTGTTAGTTGTATTCCTAGGTATTTTATCCTCTTTGTAGCAATTGTGAATGGGAGTTCGCTCTTGATTTGGCTGTCTGTTTGTCTGTTATTGGTATATAGGAATGCTTGTTGACTTCAGGTGGGACCAAGGGGTGATCAGGTGGAACTGTCTCCAAGACCTCCCTGCAGAGTTGAGGTTCAACAGTTTCCCTAGGGCTAAAGTCTCCTATGGGAGCAAGTTGAGCCTAAAGGGATGACCGTCCCTGGCTCTACTACATATGCTCCTGAACCAAACTCTCTGGACTCCACATCAGTTGGCTTGCTGCCCCTGCCACTTCTTTAAGTGGCTCTCCCTGCCAACTCAAGTGTCTGTGGTAATTGAGGGGTCTCCTGCTATCAAGATTCCGGAGGCTCATGGTGAGAGTGGGTTGCTTCTTGTCAGTTCAACTCAACTGTTCCCATGAAGTTGTTGGGGGCCAGAAATGAGTCCTGGTGCACTGGTAGCCCCATGCAGAGTTCCCAGCTTTGTCCTCCTTCAGCTCAGCTTCTGTGTCTTCCCTCTGTCACTCTCAGTGTCTTTGTTCCGAAAATCTGTTAGGAGAGTGCCAATCATCTCAGCCCCTTGGTGGCAGCTGTTCCACCTGGCTGCATCTCATTGGCCATCTTGCCTGATCCTTATTTCTATTCTTATAGTCTTTTTTCATAAATCAATTCTTTCTTCAATTCTGGAAAATTCTCAGCCATAATCTCCTCAAATATTTCTTTCTGTTTTATGTTCTGGTATACCTCTCCAGAATATTAGGTAGGCCCTAGTCCAACGTTGCTCCTGTTCATTCTATTCTCCATATCTCAACTGCCTTTTTGTATTCCCATCCTTTTATTTCTCTCTTTATCTCTATTTCATCTCTTTATCTCTAGATGTGAAATTTCAAATTCAATTATCCTGTAGTTCACTGGTAGCCTCTTAACTGTGTCTGATCAACTACAGATATTTTAAAATCTCAGGAATGCAGAATTAGACTGAAGTTAATCTTTGGTTCATTATATACTGTTGCCGTTTGTTCATGCATGACCCTCTTTTATTTGTTCATATATGTATCTATTCACTAACAGCATAGAAAAATTAGAGATTAGACTACTAACAATAACTTGTATCTACCCATATGCTTCCTCCCCATCTTGTCAAAATGCTTCCTCTCATCCAAGGTAACCACTCTCTGAACCTTGTGCTTATTAGTCCTTAACTGCAACAAAACCTTTTCTCTCATATTTTAGGAATATATGCATTTCTAAAAAACACATTTTTTTAGTTCTGGCTTTTTAATGTTACAAAAATTTGTAACCTTTTAAAAGTGGTAAAAATTGTCTTCTGCTTTTTTTTTTTTAATTCACAATAATGTTATCAAGATTCATCCCAATTGCTACATGTAGCTGTAATTCATTTGTTTTGAGTGTATTAGAATGTTTCATTGTGCAATTTCATGACTGTATCACAGTTTATTTATCCACTCTTCTGTCAGTGAGCATTTGAGTTGTTTCCAGGTTTTTGCTATTGTGAACAGCACTACTACAAACATTATTATTCATGTTTCTTGGTTTACCTTGGTTATGTTCCAAGGAGTGGAATTGCTGAGACATAGAATATGAGAATGCTCAACTTTTCAAAATAGTAATGCATTCTTTTTCTAGGTGGTTGGATCTATTATTTAACCTATCAATTGAGGTTTAAATTTTCAGTGACAGTGCTTTTCACTTGTAAAAGTATTACGTAGTTGTTTTTTTTTTTTTTTTTTTTTGAGGCAGGAGTCTTGCTGTGTTGCCCAGGCTGGAGTACAGTGGTGTGATCTAGGCTCATTGCAACCTCTGCCTCCTGAGTTCAAGTGATTCTCCTGCCTCCATCTCCCAAAGCTGGGACTAAGGCACACACCACTATGCCCAGCTAATTTTGTTTGTTTCTTTTTTTTGGAATTTTAGTAGAGATGGGGTTTGGCCACATTGGCCAGGCTGGTCTTGAACTCCTGACCTCAGATGATCCACCCTTCTTGGCTTCCTAAAGTGCTAGAATTACAGATGTGAGCCACCATGCCTGACCTATGTAGTTTTTAAATCAAATTTGCGTTTTACTTTTCCAAACTTTCTTCTATTTATATTGTGGCTTCTATTCTTCCATTTATCTGTTTAATCAGCTTACATATCCATATATTATAACTCTTCTCAAATTGTGTAATTATCTTCAGTGTTTGAGGTGCCAAGTTTGTTTTTTGTGTCTTTTTAACACCCATATACACACCCTCACTCCATGGTGGTTTGTTTCTTTATGAGGTTTATAATTTTGGTTATGAGCTTGTTTTAAGCCTGACTTTTTTTCCCCTGGGGGAATTCTGTGTATTCTGACTTAAGTGCCTCTACAAAGTAACTTTTCAGTTGCTTCTCTTGGAGCACAGAATTTCAATGGCTTTAGGATGTATGTTTATGCAGCTGCCTTGATCTTGGGGTTTCTGTATCTATGTACAGTGTTCTTCTAGACTCTACACCTTCACATGGTACAGGCCTGGAGTTTTAACTTCTCGTAGATGATTTTTTTTGGTTCGTTTGATTTTAATTCCATCAGATTCCTTGCTACTTCCACAGGTTGATGGATGGAGTTTTCAAAGTTCCCTTTCCAGGAACTGGGCAGAAGCACATTCATTGTGTCTCTGAGATTTATGAAGAGGATTCAATTAGTTTTCAAACTTTTGCATGCCCAAGACCAGTTATCCTATACCAGTGTAAAAATAAACAACAGTCCACAGTCCCTGGGGCTTATTTGCAGGCTGGAAAACCTCTTGGGACATTGTATTACCTCCCATTTTCCACCCTTTCTCAATTTGAGTTTTTTCCTCTGTTCTTGCGTTTAGCTAGGATTTCTGTGTGTAGATGAAATAAGAGGAAAAGCCCAAGTCAACATAGGCCGTTATAGAAATTCTCTATTTTTTAATGTCTTTATTTTGGTTTTTTAAAAAGCAGTTTTAGATTAACAGCAAAATTTAGAGGAAGTCTCAGAGACTTTCTCCGTAGCCCTTGTCCCCATACATACACAGCCTCCTCTGTTACCAACATCCCCTACTAAAGTGGCACATTTCTTCTGATGAACATATGCTGACACAACATTATCACCCCAAATCCATGGTTTACATTAGGGTTCACTCTTGATGTAGCACATTCTGAGTTTGGACCATTGCATTATGACATGCATCCACTATTATAATATAGTACAGAATATTTCCTCTTCCTTAAAAATTCTCTGTGTTCCACCCACTTGTCACTCCCTCCCACCCTAATCCTTGGCAACCATGATCTTTTTACTCTCTCCATAGTTCCACCTTTTCCAGGATGTCACACTTGGAATCATAGAGGCTCTTTCACTTAGTAGCATACATTTATGTTTCCTTCATGTCTTGTCATGGCTTGATAGCTCATTTCTTTTTAGTGCTGAATAATATTCATTGTTTGTATGTACCACAGTTAATCCATTTACCTACTGAAGGACATCTTGGTTGCTTCCAAGTTTTGACAACTGGGAATAAAACTACTGTGAGATATTTTCAAGTCCTTTGGGTAAATACCAAGGAATGTGATTGTTGGATTGTACAGTAAGAGTATGTTTAGTTTTATAAGAAACCTCCAAACTGTCTTCCCAAGTAAAAGGCTGTACCATTTTACATTCCCACCAGCAATGAATGAGAGTTCTTGTTGTTCCATATCCTCACCAGCATTTTGTGTTGTCAGTGTTCTGGATTTTGGCCATTCTGATAGGTGTGTAGTAGTATCTCATTGTTTAATTTGCCTTTCCCTGATAACAAGTGGAATGTCTTTTCATATGCTTATTTGCCATCTGTATATTTTCTTTTATTAGGTGTCTGTTAAGGTCTCTAGCCCATTTTAAAATTGGATTGCTTGTTTTCTTATTGTTGAGTTTTAGGAGTTCTTTGTATATTTTAGATAAAAGTCCTTTTATCAGATATGTCTTTTGTAAATATTTTTTTCCCAGTCTACAGCTTGCTTTTCATTCTCTTGACAGAGTCTCAAGTTTCCCACTAGCAGGTACAAAATTAGCAATAGGTGTTTTGTGGATATTCTTTGTCAAGTTGAGAGATTCCTCTCTATTTCTGGTTTATTGAGAGGTTTTTTTTTTTTTTAAATCATGAATTGGCATTAAATTTGGTCAAATACTTTTCCGTATCTATTGTTATGATCATGTGATTTTTTTTTCTGCAGTGAATTGATGTAATGAATTACATGAATAGATTTTTAAATGTTGAACCAGCCTTGCATACCTGGGATAAATCCCACTTTTTCATGGTGTATACTTTTTATACATTCTTGAATTCAGTTTGCTAGTATTTTTTGAGGAATTTTGCATCTATATTCATGTTTCTGGCCTGTAGTTTTCTTTTCTTATAATGTCTTTGTCTGGTTTTTTATTAGGGCGATAATAAGTCAGGAAGTGTTCCCTTTGCTTCTGTCCTCTGAAAGAGATTATAGAAAATTGGTATAATTTCTTAAATGTTTGGTAGAATTGACAGGTAAACCCATCTGGCTTTGTGCTTTCCATTTTGAAAGGATGTTAATTATTGATCCAATTTTTTAAATAGAGAAGGTCTATTCAAATTGTGTATTTCTTCTCATGTTTGTTTTGGAAGATGGTGCCTTTCAAGGAATCAGTGTTTTACTTAGGTTATCAAGTCCATGGGCATAGTTATTTATAATATTCCTATATTCTCCTCTCTTTCATTTCAACTGTTAGTCATTTATGTCCTCTTTGTCCTCAGTTAACTTGGTTAAGGGCTTATCAATTTTATGGATCTTTTAAAAAACATAAACTTTTGGTTTCATTGATTTTCTCTATTGGTTTCTTGTTTTCAGCTTCATTGATTTCTGCTCTAATTTACTACATCTTGTCTTTTGCTTACTTTGGATTTAATTTGCTTTTATTTTTCTCATTTATGAAGACAGATGCTTAGATTTTTTGTTTTAAAAATTTTATGCTTTTCTAATATATGCATTTAGTATTATACATTTCTCACTAAGAATGGCTTTCACTGACTCTCACAAATTTTGATAAGTTGTGTTTTCATTTCTATTGAAAGAAATTGAAAATACATTTAAATTTCTCATGATATTTCTTATTTGACCTATGTGTTATTTAGAAGTGTGTTATTTAATCCTTATTTATTTGGGGATTTTCCAAGTATCTGTTATTAATTTCTTATTTAATTCCACTGTGATCTGAGAGCACACAGTTGATGATTTCTATTCTTTTAAATTTGTTAATGTCTGTTTTATGGCCCAGAAGGTGATCTATCTTGATGAATATTCCATATAAGCTTCAGAAAAATTTGTCTTCTGCTGTTGTTCAATGAAGTAGTCTATAAATTTCCATTGTATCCAGTTGATGGATGGTGTTACTGAGTTCAACTCTTTCCTTACTGATTTCATGCCTACATGACCTGTTCATTTCTGATAGAGGGGCGTTGAAGTCTTCAACTATAACAGTGGATTCACCTATTTCTTCTTGTAGTTCTGTTAATTTTCACCTCACATATTTCGATGCTCTATTGTTTTGGTGCTCTACAAGTTAAGGATTATTATGTCTTCTTGCAGAATTGACCCTTTATAATTATGTAATGCTCCTCTTATCTCTGATAATTTCCCTTGCTTTGAAGTCTGTTCTGTCTAAAATTAACATAGCTACTCCCACTTCTTTCTGATTAGGATTAGCATGGTACATCTTTTCCATCCATTTACTTTTAATCTATATGTGTCTTTTAATTTTAAGTGGGTTTCTTATAGGCAACATATAGTTGGGTCTTGTTTCTACTCTAACAATATGTTTTTTAATAGATAATGTACCTTATAATAACAAAAATCATAATTCTAATGTCTCTCCCCCTGTTCCTTGCATCATTGCTGTCATTCACTTATATATGTGTACATAAGTGCGTGCACACACACACATACATACACACACACACACGCAAACATGCATAGTCAAATACTTTGTTGCTATTATGATTTTGAACAAATTTATCTGTTTAACCAATTGAGGAAAAAAAGGGTTTATTTTACCATTTATTCCTTCTTTGATTCTCTGCCTTTCTTTATATAGATCTGAGTTTCTGATCTATATAATTTTCTTTGTCTCTAAAGAACTTTTTAACATTTCTCATAAGGCAGGTCTACTGGCAACAAATTCTCTCAAATTTGTCTGAGAAAGTCTTTATTTCTCCTTCACAGAATTCTAGGTTGGTGAGTTCTCTCTCTCTCCTCTCTCTCTCTCTCTCTCTCTCTCAACACTTTAAATAACTTTGACTGCACTCTCTTCCCACTTGCGTTGTTTCTGAGGAGAAGTCAAATACAACTTATCTCTGTTACTCCATAGATAAGTTGTTTTTCCCCTCTGGATTATTTCAGGAATTTTCTCTTTTCTTTGATTTATTTTTTATAGTTTGAATATGGTATGCTTAGACATAGATTTTTTTTTTTTTTGCATTTATTCTTCTTGGTTTTCCATGACTTTTTGGATCTGCGGTTTGGTATCTGGTATTAATTTTGAGAAAATTATCAGTAACTATTGTCTCAAATATTTCTCTTCCTTTCTTTCCTTCCTTCCTTTCCTCCTCCTCCTTCCTTCCTTTCTCCTCCTCCTCCTTCCCTCCCTTTCCTTCCTTCCTCCCTCCCTTCCTTCCTTCCTCCCTCCCTCCCTCCCTTCTCTCTCTTTCTCCTTCCTTCCTTCCTCCTCTCCTCATCCTCTCCCACCTCTTCCTCCTCCTTCTTCCTTCCTTCCTTTTTTCCTTCCTTCCTTCTCTCCTCCCCCTCCTCCTCCTCCTTCTTTTCTTCTTCCTCATTTTATTTCTTCTTTCTCTTCTTCCTCATTTTCTTTCTTCTTTTTCAGACAGGGCCTCACTCTGTCATCCAGGCTGGAGTGCAGTGGTATCAGAACATGGCTCACTGCAGCCTTGCCCTCCTGGGCTCAAGCAGTCCTCCTGCCTCAGCTGGGCATGATGATACATGCCTGTAGTCCCAGCTACTCAGGAGGCTGAGGCAGGAGCTCTGTTTTTTCAAACCGTGTCTTTGGCCTTATAATTTTTTCTTGACAGCTGGACATGATGTACTGTGTTAAAGAAACTGCTGTAAATAAGTCTTTAGTAATGTGATGGTAAGGTACGTGGAGAGAGGAAGCATTCTGTAGTCTATGATTAGGTCTTAGTCTCCTAGGGAACCTACACCTTTGGACTGTGAACTTCACAAAGGTTTCTCAGTCGCCTCTTGACTCTCATTGGGTGGGAAGAAATGACTAGAGTGTGCTTGAGTTGGGTACTTTCCTTGTCCCATGGGGAAGGCTAGAGCTAGCTGTAGTTGGGTATTTTCCTTCCCCTAGGTCAGGAAGACTCTGATAAAACCCCTGCAGTTTAGGTTCTAGTTAAATAGTTTCTCCGGAGGGCATAGCTTGTTAAGAAGAACAGAGTGCTCTGGCATATTTCAAAATGGTTCCTCTTTCTTACCTTCTACCAGGAGCACAAGGAGATGTTTTTTCCCCCCAATATTCATCACAAGACACTGGTCAAGCTCTTGGAGGTAAAACTCACAAAAGTGTGCCCCCACCCCAACCCCTGTTACTGAGTTTCCCTGGAATTTTTAACTCCCAAACTTATCCATACTCAGCTTCCAGCAATTCACGGTTTCCTCTCCAGGTGCTGGATCTCACAGAGCTTTGCTCATGGGTATCTGCTCTGGTAAGTTGTGACTCTGTATCTGCCTGTCTAGCTCTCCAACTCAGAGCAGCAGTTTGCCCTGTGTCTTCATTTCTCTTATAGATCTAAGATGAGCTGTTTTTTTTTTTTTTTTTTTTTAGTTTTTTCAGATTTTTACTTGTTGCTGCAGAATGGCAACTTTCAAGCTTCTTACATACAGCACCAAAAGCTGGAACTCTGATATATTTCCATCAGAGCACTTGTGTCATTCCTCTTTGAATTTTTGTTAATAATGAACTCAAGTTTCTCACACTGAGGTAACTTTTTGAGGTTAGGCACATTTTATTCATCTTTATCTCCTACACATATGTGACTTTTGCACCAACATATTAGCACACAACAGACATCCAAATACTGTGAGGAACAGACACAATGAATGCATAAATTGGTGAATAAATGCCACTTGTCATCATCATTTTAGTACCCTCCAACTTCACTTTCCAATAAAACCTCATTTGTATTCAAACATTTTATTCTATTCAAAGAACTCCCAGGTATAGAAAGGCATAGCCTTGTTCAAAGTTACAGAAGGTCAGCCAAGGTCAGATCTGTGGATAGCTGACAACCGCATCTTCTCTCTTCTACAAGAGAGTATGAGACACAGGACGCCTCCCGTAAGGAGACAGTGTGCTATATGTTTTACAGGCTTTTGTATGCTCACTTTTTTTTGTTTGTTTGTTTCAGACTGAGTGAGCTAGGGCTTGTAAAATGCTGAGAGTGGGAGCACCTTTAAGAAAATGGTAGAACACAGGAGGCCCTTGTGCAGACTCTCAACTCGGTGCTAGTAGAGCTTCTCTTGCTCCACCTGAAATATTCCTGTGACTCCAGTCACGAGTGGAGACATACAACAATACTAAGCTTATGCTCTAGAGTATGTGTGTGTGTGTGTGTGTGTGTGTGTGTGTGTGTGTTACCACCTGTGTTCTTGGCAAAAGAAAAATAGCACTCTATGCGTAAGTCTGCCTTAACACCTACCAATTATATGGAAGCTGTTTAGGTGCCTGCGTCCCCTTCTAAACTGTGGGTTGCTTGAGGTGGGTGCTGTGTCTTCATCATTTGCACCCTAAGAGCCAACAGAGTCAATGTCTGCTGAATCGGATGATGAAAGATGAAGCAAGGAACATAATGCCCACAAATAGCCCAACTGCTTCTTGAGGCCAGGATTTGTGTTTGTTGTTAGCGCAAGTCTCTAAAGATTCAGTGGTCCCTTGCTTCTCTTCCCAACAGGAAGGGCACATACCAAACCTACATTTTTCTCTTTGCTTGGCTTAATTCTCTATTCTTTGTACACAGATCTTAAGTAGGTCTATTCCCACCTCTGAGAGCTAGAACCAGTTTGTGGTTTCTTCATGAAGTGTGTGGCAATGGTGTCCCTAAATAGCTTTGGGTGATGAAAGAAATTGGCTTGGGAGAGACGCCTCCCTGTTTGTCTTCTCGGTGTTGGGAGTGGGCCCCAGTAGGGCTTTGCCCCAACCCTGGCCTCTCTCTGCCCAGGGCTATGAGGTACTCAGAGTGGTGAATTCTGAGTGTGTGAAAAGTGGAAAGGGAATGAGTCAGAGAAATAATTCCTAGGGCCAACCTCACCCTAGAATTGTTTCATCAAAATGGAGAGGTTGAGCGCTGGGGAACAAGCCCTTTGCCAAAGTCTCCACACTGTTCCGACTTGCCTTTGACTTGAGGACTCAGCAAACATTGACAGAGGGCTGAAAAACCAAGAAGGGCTTGATTTACAGAGTACTCATCTGTCCCAGGAAGAAACCAAACACTGTAAATCACTAGGAGATGGCCAAGGTTCTAAAGTGCTTATAAACAACATGAGTTGGCCTTACTCCTCACACTGCCTGAAGTCAGTTTCCAATGGGCAGCATGCTTTCCTAAGAGGCAGGACAGAGAGAAACAGCTTCTCTACATACCATTAAGTGACTCAAATGAAGAGCTACATCAGTCATTGTCTTATTCCAGGAAGAAGTCTTGACATCACTGGGGGGGAGTTTCATAATAGCTCCTGCTCTCTGTCATCCAGCTTTAGGGGGCTTCCGTCGGAACTAGGGGTTATGATGTTTAACAGTATGAAGAAAGAGAGTCTAATTTTTACAGCCTAGCCCCAATAGCACAAGCACCTGAGTTACTACAATCTTTTTTCAGACAGTCTGCCCAGTGAATGCAACCATGGCCCACTTCCCGAGGATATTGGAGTGCCACATGTATCCTTTATAATGGTGACTCTAAACATCTATAGAAGAGGATCTGTCTATCTGTCTATCTATCCATCCATGCACACACATATAGTTTGTTTACACCAATGAGATACTCATCTGGGTTTTATTGATATGAGATCTGGGATTCTTTTTCTTTTCTTTTCTTCTTTCTGAAGTGAATGAATTTAACCAAATCTTTTTCTTTCTTATAGTTGGTCAATTATTTCAGTTGTATTTTATAGCATTTGTTTTGGCTTAGTTTCTTCTTTCTGGATTATTCAATGGCCTCATCTGCCTGGAAATTTAAAATATATACCTTGTGATTATTTGTTTAGTTGAAATGTATTTATGTGTTTATTTGCTTACTTAATTTCTTGGGACTTTGGATGTGAGACTGTACTGGTGGCTGTGGGGTAGGTAATAGTGGCCCTGCAGTTCCTTGGCTCTCTAGGATTCTGGAAGGAATGTTGTTGTTCAAGAATTAACCTAACTATATTTCTAGCAGAACCACAAAAGATCACATGGAATTCAAACAGTGAGACTCCCAGTAGCAAAAAAGAGCACGTCACTACTTGTTTCTGAATTCTGGTTTCCTATAAAATGAAGGGTTGGCCTAAATGACAAAGGTCTCCTGCCAGCTCCATCTATCTACCCACCCATCCATACCTAGCAGGTTAGGTGAGGGGGGTTATTACGCATGTTATCTTCAACTCTCCTGTCTTATTACCATAATTCTAGAGTGAGTCCTCATTTACCTCCCGGGGCTCCTGTTCTCCAGTCACAGAATAGGGACTCTCTCCCATTGGCCTCTTTTCAACCTGCAAGGGAGTTGGTTTCAACCTCAACTTCTCAGACAGGAGAGGTGATTGTGTTCATCCCTTCTTGAATAATCTCCAAAGCACAGCCAAATATGGGAAGGAAGACCCATACCAATACAGGTGGATGCCTTATTTCTTGTGAGGAAAACCTGAAAAATAGTTCCAACAGAGGAGCCTGGACCATAACTCTGGGCAGGTAGCTCCACCCACGCATCCACAGGTGACTTTGGTCCTCCTTACATTTACAGAGTATGACAGCAGGAACATCTGTGGAGATCATCTGTCAACCGTAATTTTGGAATACGATATGAGCTTTTATTAAGCCTGAGGCCTCTTTTCCTTCAAGAGTTAATCCAAAGATTACCTGCTAAATGCACAAATTCAGAGCCAAATCAGAAGATGAAATATACAAATGTGGTCCCTTCCTTCTAAGAGCATATAATCTAAATCAAACAGCATACATTCATAATGGGAAATTTTGAGCAGCTTTCAAGAGAATTAAATCAAATATTGAGATTACATCTTGGCCTGAGGTTAGTGGCTTTTGGTGTACCTGGGTTGGGAAAAGCATTGTGGGTTTAGATCCCGAGTAGTGCTCTCAGCTGGAAAAATCACTGTCTGTAGCCAGTCGGTTAGGAAAGGTTCCATGCTGGAGAGAAACCCAGGAGATCAACAGGGAATAGCATGGCATTTGGGAAGAGGCAGGTGGTGCAGGGGGGAAGTCAAAGGCAGGTGGGAAGAAGTCACATAATGAGGACCAGCATTTTCCAGAACTGTACAGTACTTGGCCACTTGAATTAAGGCACTGCCAGATTCACTCTCTTTTCCCATTTTCAGATGTCTCTGGAAATTCCAATTCCTAGGATGCATCCAATTACACTGAATCTCTTTATCTTTACATACGGTATTAGAGTTTAAATGGACATGTTAAATTTACTCTATCTAAATTTGCCCTGGCCTCTGACAACTATTTCCTTTTTAGCGGTTTAGTAAGTTATATCTACTGTATTCTTCCAGCAAGCAAACAATAAAACCATACAGCCTGACAGTGTTGGAGAAGGGAGAAAGTTTAACTCCTCCCCACTCACTCATTTCACAGATGGGAACACGGATGTTCCCAGAGACTTGGTAAAACTTGCCTGGCCCATGACTTTGGGAACACGGACATCCTCTGAGTGCGATGCTTTTTACACGTGACCTGGAGTTTGCTTCCTGATGATGTGCTCCTTCCTGCCCAGGTAGCCTCAGTTGGGCCTCACTATCCCTGCTCCAGTACCCACTCCAGCACTTAAGAATGCCTCCTGTCTGGCTCCAGCATGAAGGTAACAGAGCAGGAAAACCTGGATTTCAGCAGATTAAGTGGAGGAGAGGAGAGAGAGACCGAGGAAGAAAACAAAGGCTGTAGACAAATGAAAATTGTCTTGTGAGCGTAAAGTGATTGACATGGATAACCTGGATTATGATGATTTAAAAGGCAGTTCACAAAGAGAAATCCCAGAAATGTTGAGAGCAAAATAATGACTTTTGGAGAAGACTATGAATTTGGATCTCTATGTTACAGTATGTGTGTGGGGGGAAAGCAACTGCTTTTAACTTACAAATATTCTAACTAGTCACTCTTTCAGAGTCTTTTTTTTTTTTAAATGGAAAGTAACATTCCTCCATTAGAAGATTCAATTTCACTATGGCTGCAAAAGGATTACTTCTGGACTCAATCAAATCAACCTATATAATCAACCTAATCAGCCAGACCCACTGATATATATTAGTGGGTCTGGCTTCTGTTCTGGGCCAGAAACTGAGAGCTCCTGACAGTTTGCAACAATGTAATAGGGGATAAAATATCAGAAATTTCAGTGAAAATGGAGGTTAAATTGTGCATTTTAAAAGCAATTTTTAGGTATAAGGTAGTAAGTAGCTAGTACTTATGTGTCAGCAGTTCAGAAAGCAAAACACAGAATTCAAATGTCCAGTGGCCAATTATTTGTTGCTTTGTACTTTTGAGGACTATAAGCAGACTGATACTAAGAAGCAAACATCCCTGGGTTTATTTCCCAAAACATATCACCCATTCCTAAGGTTCCTCATAGATCTTTTCAAAGATTACTATCAGAATGTGCCCAAAGAGTCCCTGAACAAATGGTATTGACTGTGGTAAGTATAACAAAAATCATTTAAAAATATCAGCATTTTAAATAGTTATTATAATCCAGTAGTGACTTCTGTATTGCCCTGTTCTGTGTCTATATGTTCTGCAAAGCCCGTATTGACCTATTTGGTGTCTATACGTTTTGCAAAGCCTTACATTGACTTGTGTACAGATATTGCATTTGCATTTAGCTAATTGTGGCATCTGTAGTCATTTTCTATAAAGAAGTTGGTCTTTAGGCTGTTGGTAATGAATGTGGCTTAGTTTCTACTGGAAACTCTGATTCAGCTTACATCATTTTGACTTATAGCACCTTTTCCAGGAATGAAATCTAAGAGTGCAAGACTGCCCTGTTCATTCCCAGGTCTGCAGAGGCCTGTTGCTTTTAATGGGTTATGTGTAGGACACAAGGATGTGACTCATCTATCCACTTAAGAGTCATAAAACAGTAATGCAAACAGCTCAGCGTCAGTCATAACGTTCATTGTATGCACTATACTGAATGTGCATTACCATTTAGTTTTTGTTATTTTACGGGAAAGTGGGCATTGGTGCCCAGTGAACAAACGAAATATTTATTGTTTGTTGTCATTAATGTTGTTAACATAACTGTTTTCAGTGAGCATAGTACAAGCGTGCGGAACTTTTGTCATCAACTGAACATCCCTGTCACCCCTTCTAATGTCTCCTTGCTTTGTAGAAGAGAAACCAGGACCGTAGTTGTATTTTGCAGAATTCTCTTCTCTGTGAGGTTCCAGGAGAGACCATCCAGGAAGAGGCACTCACATGAGGAAGGCAGAAGGCAAGGCCAGTATTCTCCAAAGGCAGTTGTAGGCATATGCAGGGAGAGCTGCAAGGTTCAAAGCAGCTTTCAGATGAACTTTTGGAGAATCGCCTTTTGTGCTATGAGAGGAGATAGATGTCTAAAGCATCTCTAGGCTCATACGTTTTGCAGTTTTCCAGGTGAGCTCTTGGGAATCATGTGCTTCAGTGCTCCAAGCAGAGTGTTAACAATGGCCTCCTTGACCTTTGCTTCCCCAATAGTTGAAGAAGCTTCACTTTCTTGTCTTAAAACTATTAATATTTAGAAGACACAGAGTGGCTTCTATTTCCTGATAAAAAGTGGCTGATACAAGAAGTAATTATTAAAAAATTAATATAAAATTAGAAAAGGCAGAATGGATAAATCATAGATTAAAATAAACTGCCAGTGGACTATACTTACTACAAAAATAAAACGATCAAAGGCTGATCAAATGGAAGAATTAAGAAATCAAAGTCAATTAAATAATTAATTATAAACCAAGTAAATATAGTAAATATTTATTATGTTTATGTAATTATAATTTATCTGTTATATATTATATTTAATCTGTAAATATATAAAAAATATATATAACAACTAGGAATCTAGATTTGTTATCATATGATCAGTACCCAGCATGAAGTGGGTGGAGAGAGCCCACACCCCAGTTAGAAACACAGGAAATTAGGAGTTTGACTCACTTATTTATTCATGCAACAAATGTTTTTGAGCACTTACTCTACCCCAAATGGAGTGCTAAATGGTGGAGGATGCAACGTGAACTAAATAAATGTGTAACTGCTCTTAAGGTGCTTATGGTCTACTTGGGAATACGGACAAGTGAATAGCCAACTGTCATTGAGTGTGATGCATGTCATGATGGAAGAAGTACATCATGTTGTAGGGACACCCAGAGGTAGGAAGTAGGGTGTGGGGTGGGGAGAAAGAAAGACTTCCCGAGAAAGTGGCCTCTAAGCTGAGACTTGAAGAATGAAAGGAGGTTAATGGTCAAAGTGCATGGGGTAGAGGAGATGGAGGTTGAAGAGGGAGCTGAAGAGTGTTTTTGTAGGCACCCCATTGTCAGGTGGCAGTGGTGATAACTCCAAAGGCAATGGGGAGATGTTGCAGGGTTTTAAGTAGCAGAGTGATATGATCAGGTTTATGATTTCAAATGATGCTTCTGGCTGTAGGATGGAGAATGGATTTCAAGAGAGCAACATGGATGTGGGGGAGAAAAACTAGAGGCTGTTGTAACAGTCCACATATGAGATGTCTGTAACTTGGACATGGATATGGCAGTGGGGATGGAGAGAAGTTAGCAGATACAAGAAATGTTTAGTCGCTGACTGGCGAAGAGGTTAGAGAATGGGAGAAGTCAAGGATGACTCATTTCACATATACGGAAACTGAAGTTTAGAGATTGCACAGCTCACCTAAGGTCACATAACCCAGAAGCAGTGGAGTTGGGATTCAAACCTCAATTAGGTCGGCTCTAAAGCCTTCACCTTTACCTCTAAGATCTGTAGTGTATGCAGAACAAGCCACGAAAGCTCAAGTTTTTAAAAATCGTTAGAATCAGGTCTTGTGTCATACAAGTTTACTTTTTGTATTAATGTGACACAGTGGCTCTACTGGGATCTCTTTGTCTCTTATCTTACCTGTACTGTATTTCTTCTACTTGATTTTTAACTTATTTTCATAATTTTTCCCTCTGTATGTGTGCAAATGTTGTTATAACTAAAAGAAAACAGAGTGGGGAAAGAAGACGATTTCTCCTTCTCACTAAAATTTTGGATTCAATCCAAAGTAAAACCAGAAGGCATTTCTCCTTTCTTTTTACAGTGTATATATCTGTAACTGTAGAAGTTCTAGAAGGTAAAAGCCACAACCAGCTGTCACGTTTTGTTTGCCAAAATGACTAAGATAATGGGTAAGGCTGAGAAAGCTATAAAATAATTATCCCATATTGCTCTCAAACACCCACCTCTTCTGTTATACTTGAGATCTGTTAAACAAGTCTGAAATAGTTGGAAACAAATACTGACATGCCCGTGATTATAACTCCTGACTATTTGTGGATGAATGTCAAGCCTCCCACTCCTGAACAAACCCCTGTGCTGAGCTCCAGACACCCAAGGACATCCCCGGCCAAGTGACCCGGGCTCCTTAAACTTTATGTGCTATGACAATCTCAGCTGAGCTAAGGCCCCTCACTGCCACCCCTCTGGTGGAAGGATCAAGAATGGATTTCAAGAGAGCAACATTACTACTGCTAGTACTACTACTACCACCCTCTGCCTTTTTTCCTGAAACCTGTACCAACCAAGTCAACAAAACCAGATGCTTAGAAGTTAGTCTAGATTCCTCTTTCTCTCCTATTCCTCACATCTCATCAGCCACTAAATCCTGGCAATGCTACCTCTTAAATACCTCTTCAGTTTTTTCTTCCCTCTTCATTTCCACTGTGGCTGTCTTAGTACCCACCACTGCTTCCAAATTCCTGACAGATAATGACTTTTGTGATGCAGAAACAAGAAAACGGAATGCCCAGGAATTTGCAAACTCATAAGTTATTCTGTATTTAGTGTAACATATTATTTACATATTTTTAAAATAATAAAAATTGGTCATAATCATAAATAGTGAATAGTTTTTCTGTAACAGGGTTATACTAAAAGTTTGAGAGGCGTTCTATAAAGAAAGAAAAAGTTATCATAATAAACGCTTTGCTACAATTACTGTGAACCGAAATATTGGGACCGATTATATATTTCAATAACATGTAAAAATGACCTCTATCTAATATACACATTTGATAATAGAAAACATTAGAAGAGAACATTAACACAAAATCAATGCCAAGTAAAGATTATTAGCACATTGAGTGGTAATACAACTAATATTAAATATTTCAAAAATTCTTAAAATTATAAGGCACATAGGCATGAATTTCACTGTCAAATAGTTTTGGACAATATTAGGACAAATATTCCAAATGTAGAAAAATGTCTTTCATCTTGTGTTACATCAGTTGAAGTGTTTGGTTAAAGATATGTTTAAAAGCATCTTCAAATTGGGAGTCAGGGAACATGTTGCTTCAAATAAATTCATTTCCTCTTTAGCAATAAAAATATTTTATCACTTGTTCTGGTTTTCATTTGTCCATTGAAAAAGATATTACTTCTGTTAATTCAGATTTTAGATCAGTTTCTAATTTCTTACTAGAACGTTATGTAACAACATCAATTTATTCTCTTTGTAGTTTTTTTTGGGGGGTCAACATACTTGAAAAATCTATAGTGAATGGCAGATATTTAAACACTAGAAAATGCCAACAATTTGGGCAATATTCAAATAACACAACATTCATATTGTCTAACAAGATTACCGTCACCCCCGTGGGTTTGCATGACAAAATTGTCCATTTAGGGATTTATTTTGCCTCCAAAACTTGCATTTCTTGACACCCCCACCTAGAGAACTTAAATAACATATACTGTATGTTTAATCTTATTAATATTTATATTATTTGCAAGAATGCCTTATTACCAGCAGACAGAGCTGCCAACACACACTGACTCGCTGGCCACAGCCCTAAGCAAGACTCATGAGACTGTGGCTGCTTCTCTCTTAAATGCCTCTGCCCGGTTTCCAGATACGTCAACCTTAATACTTGTCTCTGTGGCTTAGGGTTCCTATTCTTACTTTTAGCTTGATGTCATTGGGTTCCTTTGAGCCAGTAATGTCTCTATGTTAATTGTTAACCTCGAATTCTTACAGGAGAATTATAATACTTTCATTTTTCTGATTTCTTGTCTGATTTTTCTAAAATTTGGGACTTAGAAAAACATAGAAGTTTCTTGAGAAATGTCAGGAAAGAACTCCCACATGGAAATACTATTGCAGACCCTGTAATGTCTTAGTCAAATAATCACTGTATAATACTGGTCTCTGGACTCTTGCCATGTCTCCTTTCCGTCTATCCCTCCCATGGCTTATTCTGTAAAATGGACATGCACCTACCAAATTGTGTTAAATTTTAAAATACACTGGCCTTTTCCATGAGACTGCACATTTCTTAAAAGCAGGAACTGAGTCTTAGCTCTTGATCTCCAATGTCTAGCAATGAATTGATACATTTTAGGTTCTCAATATATGTGTGATAAACAGAGATGAATTAAATTGAATTTATTTGAAATAGAAAGATGGTGACAACTTCTGATTTTGAAAACCTGGTAGGTTGAAATAAGACATGTCTCCCATGACAATTGTCTGGGAATTCTAGATAATATGCAACTAAAAACTTTAAAAACAGAGTTGAGTTCAGAAGAAAAAAAACAAGAAAGGCTTTAGGTAGCACAGATAAGCAAAGACCCTGACAGCTAAAGCACTGACGTTGAGTGCAGCTTGTGGATGGGTCAGGGCAGTGCTTGTGGGGGAGGGGGTCAGCTGGGATGATGCAGTTTCACATCAGGAATTAAGCTGAGGTTTCTATAACCATCTAGAAAGATGTGTCATTATGCTTTTCAGGTGAGTATTAAGAAGTGTGAATTAAGGAACAGACATCTCATGCACAAACAGGGCCCCACTTCTTACTCTTTCCATAGGTCTTTTGCGTGTTCTTCCTCCCAGTGATGCTGTGTGGAGAGCAGAGGTACGCTAACATTGAATGAGACCACATTCAGGCCTCAGTGATTATACCCTAGAGACTTCAAGACACGATTGGAAGAAGCCCTATTCTATGTTTACGCTATTAAATTCTGAATGGTAAGTTTAACATGACCAGAAAACAAATGATCATTCACATTCTGCATACTCTGGATGAGCTTGCATTTGTGGTCATCACAAATGATACACAGTTGCAACTTTTGAGAGTCACTGGAAGTCAGTATTCATGGGCAGCATGACAAATGATGCAATGCCATGAGTACTGATGCAACCCACACTAATTTATAAATGGTTTTAGGGAACTGCAGAGGCAAAGAGATCTATGTTGTTTCAATAGAAACAGTTTCCAAAGAGTTATGCATATATTACAAATTATTTCAATTCACATGTGTCTATGAATTTCACAATATATTTTTAAACTGAATTGTTTATGTAGACAAAATATGTTTGCCCAGCACCTTGCATACCCTAGGGGTGACTCTGCCCTTAGCTTTGTCCCAGCCAGGTCATATTTTAATGTGTTTGTTTCCCTTTAGGCAGAATGTATGGGAGTAAATTCTGAAGGAGTGGGACCCAGGAAGATTAGATCAGGCAGAATTAATTTATATTGGAGCAGTCACCTAGAATTCTGGATTTAATATATTGACTCAGACAATTATGAAGTGATACTTAACTGAAGCCTGGATTCAACAATGATTCAACAGCAAGGTTTCTCAAAATTTAAAATGCAGAAGAATCACCTGATGATCTTGTTGAACTGCAGATTCTGATTCTGTAGGTCTAGGGTGGCCCTAAGGTTATGTATTTCAAACAAGTTCTAATTCATGGATGATATTCAAATAGCAAAACCCTAAAATTAATAATGTAGAGAAAGGAGTCTAAAGGCTCAGGAGCTGAGACTGTTGGAATGGACTTAACATGAGCAGCTTGCTCAGCCACTGCTTAACCATCTCCCCAGGAAGTCTTAGAGGACATCCCTTTCATTAAGATATGAAACTACATTGCTCAGGAGAGCACCAGAATTATTGAAAAAGTGTTGTGGCTATCTGTCATAGGTCAGAGATCTCGGTGGGCAGATGTTGCAATGAAGTTGAGTTCCCCTGATTTCAGTGGAAATAATGGGTGGTGGTATGGTAGAGCCCTGGTGGTGACGCTTAGCCATCAAAAACATGTTTGGACAAAATTACTATTATATGCTGCTGGAATAAAGCATGTCATGACCTGAATATTTGTGTCTCCAAAACTTAAATGTTAAAATCCTAGCCCCCAAGGTAATGGTACTAGGAGTAGGGCTTTTGGAAGGTGATTAGGACATGAGGGAGGAGTCTTCACGAATGGGATTGTGCCCTTATAAAAGAGGCCTGAGAGAGGCCCCCCTCGCCCCTTCTTCCATGTGAGGACACAGCAAGAAGGAGCTGTTTATGAAGCCTGTCCCCTCACCAGACACTGAATCTGCTGACACCATGACCTTGGACTTCCTAGCCTCTAAAACTATGAAAAATAAATTTCTATTGTGTATAAGACACTGAGTCTATATTATTTTGTTACAGCAGCTTAAATGGACTAAGATAGGGGCACTCTATATTTTTACTCACATGGATATAAATGATGGCAAATTGATCAAGGTCTCAAAGGAATAGAATGGACAGGCAGTCTGCCAAAGTGCTAATTGAAATGCAGAAGTAGAAGTATTCTAAATCTAGTGGGCAAAAATAGAAATCAAGACATTATAATAGGGTTTCATAGTCTGTTATCCAATTATCAGACATAAGTCAGTTCAAAAGACTTTGAGTCTCCCGATTGAGAAGAAGGTTGAGCCTCTTTGGGAAAGGGCCCTTGAGTGTTATCACATGTATATGCTATAAATATTTCTTCATGTCTTTCCCCAAGAAACTAGCATCCATTTACCAGAGTGACTGAACTGATGATAGAGAAATAAGCAGAACATTTAATATTCTTAGACACTGACTTTGAGCTGATTCTAATCTCTAGAGTTCCAAAAATGCCTCAGAGTTCATTGGCAAGAGTGGGGACTTATGAATGATGGTTAACTCAAACTCATCTCACTGTGAGTTCAATAAAATAAGGAACCTAACCTACTGTTATCCCTACCCCAGACTGTATAGTGCAACTTTGAAATGCTTCGTAACCAGCAGAATCTCCATATTGGTTCTCTGATCTGTGGAGTGAGAGCTATTAGGTTAAGATGAACCAAAAAGGGGCCCAGGAAACTCACTTTCTGTAATGAAATTTCAGGTATATTTCCTCTGCTAAGAATTTTAGGCAGGGTACGGTAGCTCATGCCTATAATCCCAGCATTTTGGAAGGCTGTGGTGGGTGGATCACCTGAGGTCATGAGTTCAATACCAGCCTAGCCAACTTGGTGAAACCTCATCTCTACTAAAAATACAAAAATACAAAAAATTCAAAAATACACCATGCTTGGCATGATGGCAGGCAACTGTAATCTCAGCTACTTGGGAAGCTAAAGCAGGAGAATCACTTGAACCTGGAAGGCAGAAGTTGTAGTGAGCTGAGATCATGCCATTGCACTCCAGCCTGGGTGACAGAGTGAGAATCTGTCTCAAAAAAAAAAAAAAAAAAGAACTTTTAAAAGGTAGGGGGTGGTAATTCCTATGGTATCACCCTTTAATGAACATGTTTTGCTGGTGAAAAAGTTATGTGGGTCTTTGAGGATGACTGCGGATTATTTCAAATTTAATCATGTGATAACTCCAATCCAAGCTGCAGTTCTGAGTGTGGTATATTTACTGGTGAAAGTCAACAGATCTTCTGGCACCTGATATGCAGCTATTGACCCTAGCAGAGATTTTCTATTCTTTTTTTTAAACATGAAATTTACCATTTTAATGATTTTCAAATGCACAATTTGCATTCACAATTTTTTTTCCTTTTTTGCACGTATATCAATAAAGATAATCAGAAGCAAATCAGAAGGTTTGTTTTCAGTTTGAAGGGTCAGCAGTATACTTTCATGGTCTTTCCTCAGAGTCATGTCAGTCTCCTGCTCTCTGTCACAACATAATATTACAGGATTTTGAGCATCTTGATATTCTACAGAACATTATTTGGGTTATTATGCTAATTAGATCTGGAGGACAGGAAGTATCACAAACTTTAAAGTCTTAATAAGACATATGCATGCCAGAAGATGAGAGATAAACCCCATGAAACTTCAGAAGACAGAAAAATCAGTAAAAAAGGCCATAGACCTAGATCATTTTAGGATATCCTCCTATAAGTCTCTGTATCTTCAACTACAAGTCTCTGTATCTTCAACTACAGGTCTCTGTATCTTCAACTGCCTGCCATGAAGAAAGAAGTATAGTACTTGATGGGTTGCTTTAGATTTTGCAGGCAAATATCTACCACATTAATATATTTACCAGGTAATTTATAAAGGTGTCAGTTTTGAACAAGTTCTGGAGCAAGAAACTATAAAACAGATCCAGACCACTGTGTAAGCTACCCTGATGCTTGGGCCTTATGACCTAGCAGTTTCAATGGTAACTAAAATGTTTCTAACAGACAAGGATGCTTTATAGAGCCTCAACTAAAACTCAATGAGAGAATTACAGCACAGATCCCTAGGGATTTGGAGTAAGCCTGTCCATCTTTGCTAACAACCATGAAAATCAGTTCTTGGCTTGCTAACATGCTCTGCAGAAACTGAATGCCTGACAAAAAGACACCCAGTAACTGTGATCTGAAACACCCATCGTGAACTGGGTATTCTCTGATACACTAAATAATAAAATTGGACATGGGCAGTATGTTAAATGGATATGGCAGATCCAGAATGCACAAATAAATTTCATGAGCAGATGACACAGACTCCTATGATATCAGTTCCTACTCCTTTAACACCATACTCTCAACCCATAGCTACAACCTTATGGATGATTTTATTTTATTTTTTTGAGATGGAGTCTCACTCTGTCACCCAGGCTGGAGTGCAGTGGCACAGTTTTGGCTCACTGCAACCTCCATCTCCCAGGTTCAAGCGATTCTCCTGCCTCACCCTCCTGAGTAGCTGGGACTATAGGCACATGTCACCACATCTGGCTAATTTTTTGTATTTTTAGTAGAGACAGGGGTTCGCCATGTAGGCCAGGCTTGTCTCGAACTCCTGACCTCAGGTGATCTGCTTGCCTCAGTCTCCTAAAGTGCTGGGATTATAGGCATGAGCTGCCATGCCTAGTCCCTTATGGAACATTTTTAATGACCAACTAATAGAGAAGGAATAATCACAGGCCCAGTGTTAAAATGGATGTGCATTGTATGTTGGTACTGGCTGGAAGTGGCTGGCTCCTGCATGGCAATGCAATTTTCCTCAGGAATGTCCTTAAGAACTGTCATAAAGGGAAGTCACCACAGTGGGCAGAACATCTGGAATTTGTCTGGTTTCCCCTTTGTATGGAAAGAAAGATGGCTTGAAGTATGAATCTATACAGGCCTACCTTGTGCCATTGTGCTTCACTTAACTGTGCTTCACAGGTGTTGTGTTTTTAACAAATTGAAGATTTCAGTCCATCAGCACAATTTTTCCAACAGCACATTCTCATTTTATATTTCTGTGTCACATTGATAATTCTTACAATATTTCAAACTTTTTCATTATTATTGTTCTGTAATGCTGATCAATGATCTTTGATGTTACCATTATAATTATTATGGGGAGGCACAAACTATACCATGTAAGAACTTAATCAATAAATGTGTGTTCTGACTTGCCCACTGACCAGCCAGTCCCCCATCTCTCTTCCTCTGCTCAGATCTCTCTACTCCCTGAGACATAGCAATATTGAAATGAGGCTAGTTAATAACCCTACAATGGTTTCTAAATGTTCCAGTGAAAGGAAGAGTCACATGTCTCTCCCTTTAAAGCAAAAGCTAGAAATGATTAGGCTTAGTGAAGAAGGCATGTTGAAAGCCAAGATAGGCCAAAAGCTAGGTGTCTTACACCAGTTAGCTAAGTTGTGAATGCAAAGGAAAAGTTCTTGAAGGATATTAAAAATGTTACTCTCATCAACACATGAATGACAATAAAGTGAAGCAGTCTTATTGCTGATGTGGATAAAGTTTGAGTAGTCTGGATAGAAGATCAAGCCAACCACAACATTCCCTTAAGGCAAAGCCTAATCCAGAGCAAGGTTGTAACTCTCTTGAATTCTACGAAAACAGAGAGGCGAAGAAGCTGCAGAAGAAAAGTTGGAGGCTAGCAGAGGTTGGTTCATGAGGTTTAAAGAAAGAAGCCATTTCCATAATACAAAAGTGCAAGGTGAAGCAGCAAGTGCCAGTGTAGAAGCTGCAGCAAATTATCCAGAAGATCTAGCTAAGATAATTGATGAAGGTGGCTACACTAAACAACAGGTCTTCAATGCAGATGAAGTAACCTGTTATTGGAAGAAGGTGCCATCTAACACTTTCATAAATACAGAGGATAAGTCAATGTCTGGCTTCAAAGCATAGACTGACTCTTTAGTTAGGGTCAAACGCAGCTGGTATCTTGAAGTTGAAGACAATGCTAATTAACAATTCTGAAGATCCTAGGGCCCTTAAGAATTAAGCTAAATCTGTTTTGTCTGTGCTATGTAAACGGAACAACAAAGCCTGGATGACAGTGCATCTGTTTACAGCATGGCTCAATGAATATTTTGAGCCCACTGTTGAGACCTACTGCTTGGAAAAAAGATCCCTTTAAAAATATTACTGCTCATTGAAAATGCATCTGGTCATCCAAGAGCTCTGATGGAGACGTACAAGGAGATTAATGTTGTTTTCATGCCTACTAACATAACATTAATTTTGTACCCCATGAATCAAGCAGTAATTTTTAATTTTAAATATTGTTATTCAAGAAATACATTTTGTAAGGCTATAGCTACCATAAATAGTGATTCCTCTGATGGATCTGGGAAAAGTAAAGTAAGAACTTTCTGGACAGGATTCACCATTCTAGATGCCATTAAGAACATCTGTGATTCATGAGGGACGGTAAAAATATCCACATTCACAGGAGTTTGAAAGAAGTTGATTCCAAGCCTTGTCAATGACTTTGAGGGCTTCAAGAGTTCAGTGGAGGAAATAACTGCAGATGTGGTGGAAATAGTAAGAGAACTAGGACTGGAAGTGGAGGCTGAAGATGTGACTGAATTGCTGCAATCTCATGATAAAACTAACAGATGAGCAGTTGCTTCTTATGGATGAGCAAAGAAAGCGGTTTCTTGAGATGGAATGTCCTTCTGGTGAAGATGCTGTGAACATTGTTGAAATGACAACAAGGGATTCAGAATATCCTGTAAACTTAGTTGATAAAGCAGCGGCAGGATTTGAGAGGATCAACTCCAGTTTGGAAAGAAGTTCTATTGTGGGTAAAATGCTATCAAATAGCACTGCATGCTACAGAGGAATCTTTCATGTAAGGAAGAGTCAATCAACGTGGCAAACTTCGTTGTCTTATTTTTAAGAAATTGCCGCAGCCACCCTAACCTTCAGCAACAACCACTCTGATCAGTCAGCAACTGTCAACACTAAGGCAAGACCCTCCACCAGCAACAAGACTGTGACTCTCTAAAGGCTCAGGTGAAGATTACCATTCTTTTAGCAATACATTATTTTAAAATTAAGATGTGTACATTATTTTTACACCTAATGCTGTTGCACACTTAATAAACTACAGTATCATGTAAGCATAATTTTACATTTACTGGGAAACCAAAAAATTCATGTGACTCACTTTATTGTGATATTCATTTTATTGTGGTGGTCTGGAACTTAACCTGCAATAACTCTGGGGTATGCTTGTGTTGATTTAAGGACAGTTACTCAAAGGGTGAACACCAGACAGCGTTCACCATGGAGAAGGTTTTCAATGATCAAGTTAAAAGTAAAGGTGATACTTTAAGCTGTATCTTTACTTTTTGTTTTATTTCTCAATTTGTTCAGACCCAGGCAGGGAAGAGGGTGTTATCTGTGGAGACCTCCTCAGAAAGCCCAGTAGTATGCAATCACCTAGCCTTAAATATATATAGAGAGAAAGCAAAAATGTGCAGCACTATGAGAAGAAATCCATAATCATGTAAGAAAAGTTATAATAATACAGGTAATAATATTGGTCTAAGTGAAGGAATACAGAACGTGGCTCTGAACTATTAGATAACATATATTCTTCAAGCATTCTGAAATATTTACACGATTTTACCATGCACTAACCACAAAGCAAGTTTCAAAAAATACCAAACCCCCCCCATTTATATAATTAGAACAGATTGTCCAAGCACAATACACAATTAATTTCATAGATATGAAATTAATAATAAAAAATAGACAAACCATTAATTTTAATAAAAATAGACAAACCACAATACATAATTTCATAGATATGAAATTAATAATAAAAAATAGACAAACCATTCCACCTTCTTACATCTGGACAATGTAAGCACACTTCTATAAAATCACTAGTTCAAAAAAGAAATCATCGTGGGTGTTAGAAATTATTTATCATAGTAACAGTGAAAACAGTAGCAGTCAAACCTGTGACACATAGCTACAACGAGACCTAAAGGATTTGAGCCAAATCCACTAAGTGAATATTTAAACAATTTGATTTTACGTATTGGAAAATATAAAAGTAGATTTCTTCTTTATACCTTACCAAAAAAGAAATTCAGGAATAAAGACCTAACGTAAAAAGCAAAACTCTCAGTTTTACATAAAAACATATGCAATATCTTATGAACTTGGGATGGGGAAGAATCCATTGGACAATATGTAAAAAGCTTAAATTATAAAGGAAAAGATTGCTAAATTTTATTGTATTAAAATGTAAAACTCCTATACAATAGAAAACTCTATAGGCCAAATTAAAAGACCAGCCAAACACAGAAAGGAGAAATTTGCAGTGTAGAGGGCAGAGAAAAGATTAATAGTCAGAATACATAAGGAATTATAAGTTAGTAAGATAAGGACAACCCAAAAGAAAAACAAACAAAGGATATTTTTCAATTCACAGAACAGGAAACCTGAGTGGATTGCAGAATGATTTTCTCCATGTTAGAAATTAGCTAAAAGACAAGTGAAATTTTATAGCTATCATTTTAGAAAATAAATTAGTCTGATTACATTAAGTGTTGGCAAGAACATGGAGAAATCAGGTCTGATTTCTTGCTCATGGTAGTATATAGCAGTATAATCAATTTGGAGACAGTTTAGCAATGCTTGGTAAAGGTGAAGCCCCACAAATCTGACCCAGTAGTTCCCCTTCAAGAAATCTCCTTGAGAACCTCTTGCGCAAGTGCCCAGAAAGACATGTACAAGCATGTCTAAGGCAGCTTTGTCAGTAACAGTAAAACATTAGAAATACCTCACTTATCTTAGGGAAATGTCCACAATTTTACCCATGGTAAGCCTGGAGGTCAAACAGGAGAACCAGCACTGACGTGCTGCAGGTGCTTGAAGAGAATTGTCGAGGGCACACAAAGAGGGAGTGTGTTTGCAAAATGAATGGGCATTTGAATAGCAGTAAAAAAGACAAGACAAAACAAATATGGAAATGTCAGCCTAGACATAGGGTGAGCAAAGGTGTAAAGCCTGGAGCCAGCCTGGCACCTGGGGAGGCTGGTAGTGCTGCTGAGGCAGAAGTGGGAGTGGTCGTGATGGGGCAGTACGGAGAACTGGGATGGGAAAGGTGGCAGAGGCCAAAGAATGAATGTTGTGTAGACAAGTCGAGACTTCAACCCTGCAGGCCAGTAATTTCCTAACTTTTGGTCTTTATCATGCCTTTATGCTTTTAAAAATTATTGAGGACCCAAAGGATTTTATTTTCATATGTGTCATATAGATATTTATTACATTCAAAATTGAAACCAGGAATATTAAGTATTTTGTTACTTATTTAAAAGTAATAATAAGATCATGACATGTTAATATAGATAACATATTTGTATTGTCCAAGATTTAAAAAAATTGTAAGAGATGTCTGGTTTACTAGAAGATAGCTGGATTTTAATTTTTGACAATATGTTTTTCTGGTTGAAGTATATGAAGAAAAGCTTGCCTCACATAGATATCTGGAAAAGGGAGATCGTTTTTAGATCATTATGGATATTCTTTGGTGCCACACTAAAATTGGGTAACTCGTAGTTTCTCAAAAGTTAGTTGCAATGTGGAACCTGAAGCCATATTAACAAACGTTTCAAACTCTGTTACATTAAAACCCATTGGTCCATCTTGCACCTGAAGAGATTTTTTTTAATGTTTGCATGATTTTATAATATCAAACATTGATCATTTGAAAAATATTGGCTGAGTTATGTAACTCTTCCAACTGTCGGCACATCTCATTTTGTGAGATGTGTGTGGAGACTCAAAACAAACTCCATGTTTCTTAATATCACCACCAATCTCATCAGAAAAATCAGTAAGTGTTGGGAAGCTGTCAAGCTCATGATGACAGATGCATGTTTTCCAAAATTCTAATTTTTGTTTAAAAGATCACATTTTATAATTGGCAACAAACACTGCTAGCTGTTTTCCTTGAAGTAACAAGCTCACTTTATTAATTTTTCAGATTACAACTGCCAAATACCCAAGTCTGAATAACCACAATCTCTCTCTGTCAGTCTATCAATCATGCTTTCAAGTAAAAATGATATTAGGGAGAAGAAAAGAAAGCTAGTTTAGCTTGCAACTCAAATGATTGCACAAACGCTTTTCCCTGCGACAACCACTGTACTTTGGTATGTAGCAGAATTGTTTATGAGTCCTTTCTATTTTGACATGCAGAATATTAAAAAGATGATCATTGAAGGGCTGAGATTTTTTAAAGTTAATATTTTTACTGCTTCATAGTTGCATTTTTAAGTGAAACTAGCTTTTTTTTCTTCTGCAAATGCATGGGGTAAAGAATACAAACACAAGGTTTAACATAGTTTTGTTCTATCCCTTAATTTGTGCTGAGGCACCTACTGATTTGCCCACTATTGCTTTTGCACCATCAGTGCAAATATCAAAACAGTGAAAAGGCTAAATAATGTCCTATTCTTATTATGAAAATAGTTTTGACCTCATGTACCCTCTGAAAGTGTCTTGGGGTTCCACATTATACATTGAGGACTGTTGCTAGATAAGATGGAGACCATCAGGGAAGGATGTGGCTAAATTTGCAATTTAGGAAGATCATTCTGCCAACAGCATGGCTGACGAGTTGGAGGGGGATCCGTCTGTGGGCAGGAGACTGTGGCAGTGTTCCAGGAGAGGTGATGAGGGCCCTGAACTGCGCATGGGGAGCATGGGGATAGAAAAACTCTGAGTCCAAGATGACTCTCAGCTTCCCTGACTGCACGGAGGATTCACTGAGATGGGGAACTCAGGAGAAGCAGACGCAGGCTCAGCTTTGGTTAGGTTGACATTGAGGTGCCGTTCATGGAGATATGTTCACAGGCAGCTGTTTATATGGATCCTGAGATACATGTTTGAGAACTAAAATCAAGGAAAAATCAAGGAAAGATAAAATCTTGGAGGGTTAGTCTTGAGCCTACAACCTACTTACTACCAAGCTTTAATTACTAGGTAGAGGATGAAAAATCTGCAAAGGAGACCAAGAAGAAACAATAAGAAAGACAGAAGGACAACCATAGGACATTTTTGTTATGGGATATGAGAGTGTTTCCAGAAGGTGAAGCCCAACCGTGGCAGATGCTAAAGATATCTAAGAACTAAAAGGAGTTCATGAAAACATAAGCACCAAGAAGACTTCACACCAGTATATCCCCACACCTGGAGCAGTGCCTGGTTCAGAGTAGATGTATGTAATTCGTGTTGAATGAACAAATGAACCCATTGGAACTTGCCATTGAGGGCACTGGTGCCTGTTGTCATAGCGGCTTTGTGGAGTGTAGTAGACACAAGCCTGGCACTGTCTGTAGAAAAAATGCATTAACTTTTTTGAGGAACTTTGTTATCAAAGGAAGGGAAGAGATAAAGAGAGATCTTGCAAGTATAACAAGGTGAAGGGTGGCTTATATTTAGTTAGGCTGATTGTTTTTTCTTCTCTTTTTTTTATTGCATTTTAGGCTTTGGGGTACATGTGAAGAACATGCAAAATTGTTGGAATGAAAAAACCTTTTAAGTATGTTTTATAAGCCCTGGGGGAAGGAGCAAGTAGAAAGAGAAAGGTTGACAATTAATGGTAAATTATAATCCTTTTATGCACAGCTCCCTGTCTCCTCAACCTCCTTAGGGCTACTAATGGCTTGAAGAAACAGAGATTCTCCCTGACATAAAGTGCACTTTGGGCAAATTTCTGGCTGCGCCGATCACAAGGAAAGCACTACTGAGAAATTATGCCCCCTTCTGTCCCCTTCTGTCCTAGCACCAGACTGTCACTTATCTCAGCCTTTCACGACCTGGCATTTTTAAGTGAAACTAGCTTTATTTTCTTCTGGTAAATGCATGAGGACTTCAAAGCATCACACCCCAGATGTAGTTCCAGCTCCAGAGTCTGCCATCCTGAATCCAGCCATGTGCATGATTTTGAGTTCTTCAGAGGTGCCTCGTTTCTCTCACCCCCCAGCTTCTTTGCCTGGAGCAGTCTTCCTCTGCGTGTCTAGCTGGCTAACTGCTCCTCACCCTTGAGCTCCCTCCCCTGAGCTTCCTCTATCATAGCAGGCATCCCACTAGACTGCAAATTCCTCTTCCCAAACTTTCTTCCCCCACTAGTCTAGAAGCTCTGTGAAGGGACGTATCAAGTCTTGCTCTCTGTGCATCCCCAGTACCCAACACATAGTAAAGCTCCCTAAATGTATGTTGCACGAAGGAATAAAAAATGGATGTATTCCAAATCCTCTTTCATCCTAACTCGCTTCACGGACAAAGACCTGGACAGAGAAACAGGCTCAGAAGTGGAATCCAAAGCATTGCTTTAGGTTACATGGTTTTTCTTAGAGTCTAATTTTCTCTGGCTGCTGGCTGAGGCTGCACACAGCCTGCAGACTTGGAGTCAGTGAAGACTACATCATAATAACCATCTATTAAACTTCAAAGGGAGAAAAATTAAAAACATGAATGGAACTAATTGCTGGCTGCCACAAATTGGTTTCTGGGCATTATAAATGGTTTAATAGTTGGTCTAGATACCACTGCGATAGGTGGCTGCCATTTACAACTACAAACACAGAGAGATGCGGAGATAACCGATACAGGCTGTGGCCTCAGCAGTCACAGCTCCACAGCCGCAAGGGAAGAACTGTGCCTGTTTGAAGTGTTTGACATATTTATCAGTCACAAAGTAACCAAAAATGACTACCGTCTAGCAATTACATAACCTAAAGACATGGCGCCCAGGTGAAACAAACTGAACTTCACAGACTACCCTGGCTAGGAGTCAGGATGCCTGGAGGTCAGATCAGGCTCTGAAGTAACCAGCCATGTGCTCACAGGCCAGTTGCCTATTTTGAGTACTTAATGAGGCCTGATAGAATATAGCTCTCTGTGGGGTCTACACCCATGAATTCAACCCACCTCAGATGGGAAATATTCAAAAAAATTGCATCTATACTGAACATGTACAGACTATTTTTTTCTTGTCAGTTTTCCCTCAATAATAAGGTATAATGATTTATATAGCATTACATTGTATTAGGTATTGTAAGTAACCTAGAGATGCTGTAAAGTATATGGAGGAAGTGCATAGGTTAGATGCAAATATTGTGCCATTTTATATCAGGGACTTGGGCATCTGTGGATTTTGGTATCCTTGGAAGGTGCTAAAATCAGTCCTCTAGGGATACCAAGGGATGACTGTACTTGGGTCAAGCATTCACTTATTCATGTAATGAGTCCAGATTTATTAAGTACCTACCACATTCCTGGCACAATACTAGGTGCTGGGGCTACCTTGAGGTTCAAGTCCACCACAAGGCTCATGACAAAGAATGCAATCTGGCGATGCTGTTGCATGGGTGGTATGCATGGGTGCCATCAGGGGAGATACAGAAGGAGTAACTAAAACTCAGCAGAGAGAAAACACATGAAGTCTCAAGAGGGAGAGATCTTTGAATTGGGCTTTAAATGATACATACGAGTTTGTCAGGCAGGGAAGAAGGAAATGCCATTCCAAATGACAGGAACAGGGTATCAAAGATACATGAAAAAGAAATGCTTAGGAAACAGGGAGTGTTAGGTGAGTGTGGTTAGAGGGGAGGAGGAACCTGTTAGGTTCAGCTGGTGAGGTCTGGGAGGTGTCTGGGCACTCTCTTGTAGACAATAGGCAGTGGTCCTCATACTTCAGCATGTACCAGCATTACCCAGAGGGCTTGTTAAAATACAAATTGCTGGGCCCCGCTCCCAAAGTTTCTGATTTAGCAGCGCTGGGGCAGGGCCTGAGGATTGGCATCTGTATTAAGCTCCCAGGTGATGCTGCTTCTGCCAGTCCTGGGACCACACTCAGGGAGCCACCGTGCTAGGGAGTCCTCCCTTCTGATGCTTGTATGTCCAGGTCTGTTGAAGCAAGCATTTGACACACATACAGCAGATTGGAAGGGCATAGGCTGAAGGCAGAGTGGCATCCATGAGGCTTGTAGAAGCTCCTAGAAACAAAACTCCTGCTAACTTTTGCAACTCAAGAGTCCCCGACTCATCTTAGGCCCAAATGTTTGTTTCCTTTATTTAGCTTGTTAACTAGTACCTGAAATTTTTACTAACAGCTTTTCTCATTTGGATTATGAATTGCAAATACTTCTGGAAGGGGCTGCACATGAAACTGCTATCAGGGCTTTACTATAGTGTGGTAATTTGATTATGAGAGTCTTTCCACGTAGGCTGGATGAGACAATGGTCATTTCTAATGCACTGGGAGGGCAGATTTACTCCTGGCTGTGCTGTACCCTGATGGCACACTGTTACCCAAGTCACTTCACCTCCCAAGTCTCAGTCTCAGTCTACTCTTTGATAAAATTGTGGATAATAACACCACCTGCCACAGTGAGGAAATGTGTGTAAGAGCTTCTGGAATATACCAAGTGGTAAACAGAAATGCTAACATATATGCACATAGACCCATATATTCTTTAGTACTTCTTTTAGCATATTGAAAAATTCAGAAGACTCATGAATCTAAGGTTTGTCAAGCCTGTTGGGTTGTCACTTTGTGTGTTTATGAGACGGACACACAGAGAGACAGAATAAGACAGAGAGAGTAGGAAAGGCAGGAAAGGAGTGAGATAGAATATGTCAGTGAAAGGAGGAGGCTGATGTTAATTCCAATTTTACCATTGGGCTTTTGGTCTACATTTCCAATAACTTTTCACAAGACTCCTAAGTTAAAACAGGTCAGGATTTAGAAATCTTATGGGTAGGGATTTCTCTTTGTTATCAAACAGAAAAAAAAAAAAATCCCTCCTTAGGTCTTTAGGGACTTCCTAGGTTCTCTGTAGATATTTGCACTGTTTTCCACAAACCCCAAAACAGGCAGTATTGATCAGGCCCAGACTGAATGTACCTAATCCCTTTAAACAAATATATGTCTAGCCAGTTCTGGGAAACCTTTTCTTAACCTTGGTGTAATTCTCCACCTCCAGGATATTGACAGGCCAGGTTTAAAGGGCTGCTTTAACTAAATGTGATTGAAGTTTTTCTTTCATCACAGAGGATGTAATGTGTTATTCTAGAGTACCTTGGCAGGTGTATCCTGGAACGGCAAGCTATCAGCTTACCCACAAGTGAAAAATTCCCTGGGTGGCATGGTTAATTGCAGCTTCACCATGGTAAAAGACAAGGCCTTTCTGTCTTGTCCCAAGGAAAAGAAGACATCTACAAATTTGTAAGAGGATAATTTCCTAATTACCCCATGAAGTTTGTTTTTTCTGGTGGGTTCTTAAATCAGGCTGAGAAGACTGAAATCGGATCCTTCCTTTGGAGATGAAAAGCATCATTGACAGCATTAGGTTTTCGCTGTGTCTCCCTCTACAGCTGAAGGAAGGATCTGCTCATCTCCAACGCAGTAGTCCTGGAAACAGAAGCAGCACTTGCAGGAGAAGGTCTCCGATGGAAAGGCTGGGGCTGTTGGACTTCGGCTTGGTCACAATATCATTGTTTAATTACTTGGAAAAGATCCCTCTGGAGTGAGCGGAGGCCCCGACAGAACACATGACTCACAGCATAGTAACTCCTGAATGTTTTAGAAACGAAGGTTGCCTTAATTTTCAGCAGCCATTAAATTCTCCTCAAAGTATTTTGTGAAAAAGGAGGGGGTGTTTGATCGTGATGATCAAACCATAACCATCCTCAGCCACACCTGGGGCACTCCCAGACTGTTGGATGCTAGTCAGGAAACGAATGAAAATTCTGTAGGACCTATCATGTGCTCCAGAACTTTTCAGCCTCCTGCCTGACTCTTTGCAACAATCCTGCGAGACAAGTGGAATAGCTGCTGTTCCAAAGCAAAGAAACTGAAGTTCAAAGTCCAAATTTCCAACGGGAGGAGCTGAAGAAGAGCACCAGTTTCACCCCATCATTCTGTGTCCTTCCAGAAGGAGAGGCCACCCTGGTAGCTCTCTATTTCCAGAGCTCTGCTTCTTTCACCTTCCTGTCTCCCACTCTGACTTCAGGGGCGCTTATTCACAGGGGATAGCAGGAAACAGAGACAGAGGGGAGAAGGTGTAAGAAACAGGAGCAGGGAGGAAAACTTGGCACAATCCGGATTTAAGGATTGGCGTTGTCGGGGGCGCCAGGGCTGGTACCAAGAACAGAGAAGGAGGTGAAATGTGGCCTTGTCCTTTCTCCAGTTCCAGAAGGGCCTGCCTCCATTCCTGGAGTCCGTCGATTAACTCAACAGCTATTTATTAAGCATCTGCTGTGTACCTAGTACTTTACAGCAGCCATCAAACAAAACTCCTTCCCCCACAAAGCTTACATTCCAGGGGGAGTTTCTATCTGGCAGCTTCAGGCAGTCCCCTGGGGGCTTAGAATGAGGGTACCCCTTCTGGTTCCCGTGGACACGCACACGCGCTGACAGACATGCGCTCACATATGTGTGCACTCACATGCACTTACCCACGCGCCCCGTCAAGCAACCCTTTCTCTAGCCAAGCATCTGAAGCAGAGGCGCAGCGCCGGTGGCTCCTGGATGGACCTGAACAAGCGCGCGAGGACCAGGCAAACCCCGGGGCAGCCACCAGCGTCTCAGGCCCGCGCAGTCGGAGGGGCGCAGCTGGGTGACGCCCCTAGGAGGGAAGGAGGCTGCGCGGAGCCCCCTGAGCCCCAGCTCCGCGTGGTTACACCTGCTCACGCTCCCTCCCGGGGCACAGCAGGGCTCTCCCTCCGGGGCTTGCGGTGCAGCGGGCGGTGTCAACCCCTCCAGGCTCCCCTGGCCCACACCTGCCACCGCCTTCGCCTCTTTAGCCCCACAGACCCACCCCGGACTTCTCCTCCCAGGCACGGCCTCCCTGGACTGATTCCTCCCTCCTCTAATTATTTCTGAGGCCCAGCCTGGGGGGGGGAGAAGAGAGAGAAGGTGTTCGCCTGCGCCAGCCGTGCTGTTTGGGTGAGGCACAGGTGGAAAACAATTACAGGGCTCTTTGGAAACAGCCTCGGCCCTGGAACTGTGGCAGAAACTTGGACTCGGTGGCCTGAAACCAGGCTGAGGAGCACGGTCAGGCGGTGCGGACCTGTCCCTCGGGGCTGATTGATTAGACACTCCTTCCTTCCGAAACATTTTCAGTCTGCTGTTTGTTTGTTTCCAAACCTAGCAACCGTTTACCACACTTCTCCTCATAATGCTTTCCCTAAATGCGGGCACTAGTGCACGCGCTTTCCTCCTCCCCGCTCAACTTCCCCCACGCTCTCAGTCTCGGGCAACTCCCTACCATGCCACCTTTGTTTCCCAGGGCCAGTCAGCACCTTTGAGAGGTTCTCCTGTGGCCATGCCCACCTGCCTGTCCTTTTCAGGAGAGAGAGTGGCAAGGCAGGAGGAGGGTCCCCACTCCCATAGGACAGCTGGCTGAGCTCTGCAGAGCCCCTGTGGCTGGGAGGGTGTTTGTTAGGGCCCTACGAGGTCAGGGTACAGGCAGGCTTTCCTGGCAGGTGCACCTGCCTCAGTCCCATCCTGCACTCCCTGTGGAGCAATGTCAACAGCAAGAGACTCACAGGGTCTGGTTCTGTCTCCTTGCCCGGTACAAGAGAACTTTGCATTATCCTCTGCCCACAACTTCGTTGAAGAGGTGGAGAAGTGAAGCTAGTAAGGCTGTCTGGAAGGAGAGCTGGACTCTGTCTATGGGGAGAGCTGGAGGGCATTTCTTCTCTGCGGAGTGTGAAGGGAGAACCGCCCTATTCCTTGTCTGTGAGCACTTGCCCCTGGGAGCCTGTGCATCTTATCCCTTTTAATTCTCACTGGCTCTGCTAGACATATCACTATCCCATTTTACAGGTGAGGAGACTGAGTTTCAGACAGTTGTTCCTGTATAGCTGTAAATGTGGGAGGCAGAATAGGACGGGTTACATTACCTTTAACTAGTTTTATGGCCAATTGGAATTCATTTTCCTGGTTCTTCCAAAGCAGTGGATAAGGCTGGAAATTAGGATGCCCTCCTTCTACTCCAGCCATGCCAGTTTAGCCTCTGCCCTATAAACAGCCCTTGTTCTTTTCTGTCTCCTAGATTCTGTCACGTAGCTTCCCCAACTTGGAATGCCTCTCCCCTCCCACCATTTCAACTCCTACACACCTGAAAGACCCAGCTAACAAACCTCTTCCCACAGGAACCTTTCCCTGCCCACTCTAGCTTTTGGCCCTCTCTCTCTCCTCTACTCTAACAACTGTATTCTGTGCCATAAAATCTAACCCTTCATGACGGTACTGTCTTTTATGATTTGCTCATTGTTTCCATTTCATTAATCTCATTCCATCAGCCAGACTGATCCCTGTAAGGGCAGGGACCAAACATGGACACTTCCCCTAGATACCCCACTATTTCCAGCCGGGTGCTGCCATCAAGTTGCACTCAGTGACTCTTGTTTCGCTAATTAATCAGACACATTCTAAACATGAGCCAAGGAATCTTTGCTACAAGACAATGAGGGGTGGTACTATTGGGCTTTCAGCCATTAATCTGCTTGCAGCAACTTCCCCCTCACTGGGTGGCCAGCCTGCCTGGTTCCTCCAGACTGTCAAGAAGGATTGCACCTGAGTTAGCTGAGAAAGGGAGACAGAGCTTAATAGTATGCTCTGTTCACACTAAGGCACCCAAGGACTACTTAGACCAGGCAATGTTACTTTGACCAGAAGTGCGGGGAGGCGTAACCACGCGGGGCTGGTGCTCCAGGGGCTCCACGCAGCCTCCTTCCCTCCCAGGTATGTGATGATTGAGGATAAGTGAAATGCAAATAGTTATGTACATAACAAACAATCTGGTCTAAAGTTGAAAACCACAAGGCAAATTATTGCTTTTTGGAGTATTTCTGTGCTTTCTACTCAAAGTTTGAAGCTGTTCAGTGACATAATCTAAGGCCAAGTTCTTTTTCTTGTTACCTTCTCAGCATACAGTAGTGGTCATTTCTTACCTCTGCAGCTTATAGCATGTTTTTGCATCAGTCATCCCATTTATTTCTTGCAAGACTTTGCAAGGGAATAACAGTAACAATAACAATGTTAATAAAAATATTGATATTTATTAAATACTTATATGTTCTAGGCACCAAGGGCACTAAGGGCTTTATGTATATTAATTGGTTTGTTCCTTACCATTTTACAGATGCAGAAACCAAGGCACTGAGAATAATGATTTCAGACCATACAGCCTTCCAAGTGGCAAAGCCTGGACTTGAACCTGGTGTCCTGACCTATAACCTGGCAGAGAGAGGGACAACTGCCATGGCGCCTTGCCTGTGGCTGCATCCAGTACTGACTTACCTCAGCACTTTCGGGAAGCCCCTTTCTCACCCTGGCCCCAGGCTTGTTCTTGGGGGAAGATTCAGTGACTGGGTTGGTATCCTGGACTCAAGGGAGGGAGACAGGAGAACTGGGCTTGGCTTGGTCATTCCCTGAACCTCTCCAAGGCCAATTCTGTTATCTGCAAATTAGGAATGATGGTCCTAAAATACCTGATAGGCCTGTTGGAAGCATCTAATGAGACAGCATAAATATAAAGCACGTGTAATAAAATTCCCCCTCCTCTTCCCTTTCCCTGCTGTTCCAGGGAGCACTGCATGTATAGAAGTAGGAGTTATTGTTGAATTGACACATTTATCTGGTGGGCCACACTCCTGAATATAATGAGGCAAGGCCCACTGAAAGGAACTCTGACTCTTGGTATTCCCTGGGAAGAAGGCCTGTCTTCAATTTGGTAAGAACTCAGAAAGTAGGTCATGGGTGGAAGAGCGACATCTAGCTCCTTGGGCTCTTTCTTTCCAGCCTAGACCTTGTGCACTCTAGACAGGCTGGAGGATAGCCTTTGCAGACAAGTGGAGCTGGGCAGAGAGCCTGTGTGGGCCACAGGATGCAGCAGTAACCTTAAGAGTTACTTAGACGTTATTCCCCCACGTGAGTTACCTCTTGTTTAAAAGCTCCAGCCTGATCTCAGCTGTGCCACCGAGGACAACAGGATATTGAAGTCTGGGCTTTTTAGGTAAGTAAGAACAGCAGTGCATGATAGCAGGGTATGTTGCCAGTGGCATGTGTTGGTGGGGAGTGTCCCCCGAGGCAGAGGGGGACCAAGAGCAGACATAGGAGATACGGCCACCCAAGTGAAGATCCTCCCTCCCTGCCAGCACTCCTTTGGTCAACAAACTGCATTCCAGGTCTTACTGAGGGGGCTCTTGAGTGCTGAGAGTTCCACGAGAGGAAGAAGATGCCTGGGCTGAGTAAGGAAACTGACATGGAACACCTGCCTTCCACCAGGCAGTGCTGCTGGGAACACCGTGGGCATTTTCTCACTTCATTTTTGCAATGACCTAGAAGGTAGGTGCTGTGACTTTCTCCCATGTTTGGGGAAACTTGGCCTTGGAGAGGTCAGCTGGTGCATTCCAGGGGCCCCAGAGAGTGGGTGACCAGGCCAGGATCCAAAGCCAGGTCTGCGGAATGCACCTGCTGGTGCCATCTCTACACACCCTGCAGTGTGCCCGGGGGTGGCTTGGCCTGCTGTGGCTCTTTGTTTGTCTTTGAGAGAAGGGAGGCAATGTTTATTTCACTGGCTGGGATGGTGCGATCATTATCATCCTCAGAAAGCATGTGCGAAATCCTTAATTGTTCATGGCACTGAGCACAGCACTGAATTATTTTGTATACAAAAATAATTAAGAAAAGTACACATATAGGGTCTCTGCCTTCTGGGAACACAGCATCCCCAGCACGTGAAGTTGACTCCAGTGCCGTGCCTGTAAAGCCAAGGCCGTGGTGCCATTCTCAGGAAGCCTTCTGAGGACCTGTGTGACTTTGGGCAGTTCCTCACTCTCTCCAGGCTTTCTTCAGGCTTGACACATGGTGCAGATAATATATGGAAAGCACTTAGCAAGTGCCCAACATACCGTACATTCTCAATCATTAACAACTGTTACTACAGCCATTGGGTAGGTGGCTTATACCCAAAATGGATTTAGTGATGAGGGAAAGGTTTATGGTTAAACACTTTTTTGAGGGTGGGGGGATACAGTCTCATTCTGTTGACCAGGCTGGAATACAGTGGAGAGAACATGGCTTACCTGCAGCTTCAACCTCCTAGTCTCAAGCAATCCTCCCACCTCAGCCTCCTGAGTAGCTGGGACTACAGATGCATGCCACAATGCCTGAGTCGTTGTTTTAATTTTTCTGCAGAGCCAGGGTTCTCACCATGTTGCCCAGGCTGGTTTCGAACTCATGGGCTCAAGTGATCCTCCTGCCTTGGCTTCCCAAAGTTTTGGTATTACAGGTGTGAGTGACCATGCCTGGCCAGAAAGAAGACCTTTGATTGCACAGTGGAGGCACCCTTTCACTACTCCACTGCTCTGTGGCTATGGGAAAAGCTACAAGCCTCTTGTTTTCCTTACAGGAAAACATTCTCATTCTCCTGAGATGAGGAGGGCTCGGCCTTTATGGAGCAACCCTTCAAGTGTCTGTCTTTTAGTCATTGGTCTTTTGTTCTTTATTCTGGAGAGATGTGCGGCTTTCCTGAGCAAAAGACTTGAAGGAATTGAGAAATGCAGCAGGCTAGAGCCGTTAGTGACCTGCATACAGTAAGAACTCAATAAGTGCTAACTGGGATACTGGGGTGGGGGAGTGTTCAGTTTCCCCAGACCTACAAAGGAGCCTACTGTCCTTTCACTATTTGCCCGAGGAACAAAAGGACAGAGCTGTGAATCCCATCAGATAAGACATCTGGGGCTGCCAGGGCTACAGGTGCAGGTGGAGGGCTCCCAGGGGAGCTTTCACCCTATGAGGGTCCCTAAGTGTGCACCCTTTGCCACGCACAGCTGGACAGGGAGTGACTGAGGAGCCTCAGTGACACAAAGGCACATGCTTTGGAAAATGTCTTTTGTTTCTTCTTGGCAGAGGTGGGGTAAGAGACAAGATTTATGCCTAATGGCCTGTTTGGCGGGGGGGGGGGGGATGCGGAATTCACAGCACTAGAGAGAAAAAGATTAAACTAATAATAAAACCAAACCCAAACATCAACACCCTCCCGCCACCCCCGCCCCAGCCCGCACCTGACACAGTGAGCTGTCTTCCAGCCAGTTCCCCTCCCAGGCAAATAATATTTATTCCATGAAGCCCTGACACACTGATCTTCAACAAGACAATGCTTGATTGTTTCTCCTTCCCCCTGCAGCAAACCACAGGCTGCAGCAGAAGATGTGAAAAGGGAAAGGAGCGAGGTTGCTGCTCTTCTGGTGGGACCAGCTCCGGGTGCTGTCAAAACAAGCCTGAGATAAGGGGCGGGCGAGGGGCTTCGGGCTCAGAGATTAGCACTGCTACTGCCCAACCTGCTCAGAAAGTTTCATTCTTTAGCAAAGTTCCTGGCAGCTGTGACCACTTAAACAGCTTTTGCTTCCATTAAATGGGAGAGTCATTAAGTCATGGAGCTTAAAGCAGCTCTAAAAGGGCCCAGTAGTCATTCCTAGGTGAAAAGTGCCAATTCATTGCTTGGTAGATTTAAAAAAAAAAACAACACCTGGAGGTTCACAGTCAGAGGTGAGTTTCTGTAGCATTGGGGATTGACGGTTGACCTCAATGTAACCCTGTGCTGAAAAAACGGTCTTGTGTGAGTCAAGAGGCCTGCACTGGTGATGCAGTGAGAAGAGGGAAACTTCAGACCACAGAGAAGAATTGGATTGTCAGTTTCCGCAGGTTCTCAGCAGCTGCCCTGTCTGTTCAGACCTGAAAGGTCCAGACAGATCTCTTATTGATGTTAGGGTTTATCAACAGGTTTATCAATGGGATGTATGTTGCAGGCTGAGATAGTTTGTGTTTTCGCAGTCCAAGTTTACTTCCCTGTCAATCAGCCACGGCCATTGGGGCAGGACTAGTTCCTCCTTGAAACTAGGGATGGTATCCCTTTCTTCTTTGAGCAGTGCCTATAGACGATTCACAGAAAGGAGGGGAACAAATGATAACCCCAGGGGCTCACCTACATTGTCCACCTTCATATGGGAGCCTGCCCCTCACGCAGCAATGGTCCAAGCTGGCTAACTCAGCCAGTAGGCGGGAACACCCTGACTGCTCACAAGGACAAAGTGGGCCAGGTGCGGTGGCTCACACCTGTAATTCTAGCCCTTTGGGAGGCTGAGGAGGGCAAATTGCCTGAGCTAAGGGATTCAAGACCAGCCAGCCTGGGCACATGGTGAAACTCTGTCTCTACTAAAATACAAAAAATTAGCTGGGCATGGTGGTGCATGCCTGTAGTCCCAGCTACTCGGGAGGCTGAGGCATGAGAATTGCTTGAACCTGGAAGTGGAGGTTGCAGTCAGCCTGGGTGACAGAGTGAGACTCTGTCTCCAAAACAAACAAACAAACAAACAAAATACCCAAAGAACAAGGGCAGAGTGAAAACTTATTTCTGGGAAGTACTCACTGACTTTCCAAAAGCTTTCATTTATTCTAACTCATAATTAGGTGGGGTGAGCACGGAAGGTATTACTACCCCATTTTATAGCTGAAGAAACTGAGGTTCAGGAAAGTTAAGTGACACTTAAGCCAGCAGCTCAAACCCCAGGACTTTTGATTCCTAGGCTGGTGCTCTTACTATGTGAACACTAAGAGCTTTATCCTAGGTGACTGTGGAACTCCAGAACTCAACTTCCAGCCTGATCTCTGTCCACCTTGCCAGCATCCCCTTTTACTTGTCAGGAACCAGCCAGACTATCCCCTTCATTAAAGGCCTGGCATTGGAAGCCAATCAGCAGAAAGATGAAAACAACCCAAGAGTTTGTCTTCTGCCCATTTCACTGAGGTCAGAAAGCACTAGGAAAAGAATGAAAAGGTTTGGGGCAGATGTCTTTCCCTTCAAGAGAGAGTATCCCCTTCCTTAAGTATCTCATCAGCTGTTTCACTCTTTGCTGGGGCTGACTGTGGGAGGAATTGATTGCATCTGCACAGAACCATGAACACAGATTGTGGGAACTGGGATGGGACATTTGCCAAGGGGAACTCCAGGAATACTTGGCTCCCTGCAACTTCAGTGTGGGGGGACACACAGCCTCATGGCTACCTGGTGGATGACCAGCATTCTGGAAATACCACTTCATACAAGAATTCTGATGGGCTCTGTGATCCAGGACTAAAGAGGCTCAATCCTGGCTGGAAAACCTGGGGTAACTGGCAGTCTGGCTTATCCCATGTGGGATTACTCAGCCTGTAAAAGTTCTATTTATTTATTAAGGGAGGGGCAGATCCATATCCCATCTGTTGACACCTGGATGGCAGAGGAGCAAGCGATGCACTGCCTTGCCCATCAGCACCCTGGCGGTGGCACTCCCTGCCAAGTTGCTGTGGTGGCTGGGAAGAACACCTGGTGGGTAAGTGAGTGACGGGAGAGCCTCCCGCTGGTAGCTGCCACCCCTGCCGGGAGCCATGATCATCACTCAGTGGAATGGAAGGCCCAGGCATGTAGCCTGAGAACACAGCTCCAAACACGTTCCCCTCACACACATGCCCCAGAGTGGGCCTGACCTGGTCAGTGAAACCAGGCTCACCAGGTCCCAGAAGCTGCCTCTCCAAGAGTGTCTCAGAGGTTTCCCAGCACTTCTTTTCATGGCTGTGTTAGTTTTGGCTCCAAGACCAAATGAGTAGCAGATCTGAGAAGTTTTAAGTCTTCAATTACAGTGCTGAGCAGTGCACACCCACCCTTTGACTGTGGTGTCTTTCTGTAGTTTCAGTTCAGAGGCCAGAAGAGCAGAGAGGAGGAGCTACCTAAAGTTTTAGAGGGGGCAATTGACTTGGTTTCAAGATGATGTCAAAAACAGAGAATTATTGTGAAAACGACTGGCATTTGCAAAGCGCACAGGATCAGTGCTGAAGATGCAAACCTTCCAGAGCTCATGCCAGCATAAACCAACGGTGCGACCTTGGGCAACTGAAATGGACCTTCTGGATCTCCATTTTCTCACCAAGAAACAAAAGAAACTGGATTGATGCTCTCCCAGGGGCCCTTCCAGTTCAATCTTTTATGATTATACAACTACTAATCTCAGCACTGATGTCCTTTATTTACAAGGAAAATATCACTGACACACCTCAGGTAGGACATATGCTTTGAGTTATTCTTTCTGCTGTGCCAAGAGGTTCTCTGTGCTCCACCCCCACACCTGCCCATCCCCTTTGCCTGCCAGTTTCCATGCAAGAAGGCTTGCCCCATGGCCTCTGCTGTCCTCTGGAGTCCCTCAGAGGATGCCATCCAATGGCCACATCAGGGCCGGCAGGTCTAGGTCTCAATTCTGACCTCAGGAACTGACTTGGATGGTTGCAGGCAGGACTTAGCTTCTCTGGGCCTCATCTACTGAGTGGGATAAATCGTCTATCCTGGGAAGACACTCTGGGATGCTTCGGCAAGAGAAGCAAGAGGCGCGTGAAACGGCCCTGCTGTGGAGGCTGAGGATCTCAATCCCGGAGTCTTTGGGAGCCTTTACTAATGGGCTGCACACCCAACAGAACGTTGTTGATTTCCCAGTTTACATGGAACTAAGGCCTGCTGGCAGATGCTGGGTGACTTACTCACATGCACTGTGAACTTGGATCAAGACTCCCTCTTTTTGGATTAGTTCTGAGCCTGGTTTTAAAGCATCTTGCTGGGACAGTGAATGGTTTTGCAATGCACTTCAGCGAGCCCTTTACAAGCTCACTTAACAGGCCTTGGGGAACGAGGCTTACTTCATCCAGCTCAGCTTGGATGCCATGCTATAGGCTGCTGAGTCACACAGGCAGAGCCCCGTTACCTGCCAAACGTGGCTTTTCTGGATCCACCTTTCCAGTGTGATGAACCCACAGGATTAATCTGAGAGCTTGTCCCCTCTCTTTCTCTCTCCCTTTGCGCCCTCCCTTCCCATGGCCCTCACCTGCAGTTGCTGCTCCTCAGGTGAGAGCACCTAAGCTGCAAAGGGGAAGGCAATGAGTCTCAGGCTCCAAGAGCTTCTCCCTAAAACGAGCCAGAAAATGGCCTAATCACACTAGGGATGAAGGGACCCCACTTTGCAAGAGACCCCTGAATGGACATGGGAATTAATGGAGAGCATCCTTCAGAACCATTCAGAACTACTTGGATGTTACTGAATCTGCCAAGTCCTCTCACGCCTTTGTGGCTTTGAGCTTCTATTTCTTCTTGCCAGAATCTCTTCCATCCTCACCTGCCTGGTTAGTTCTTATCTATTCTTTATGATTCACCTCCTCCAGGAAGTGAACCATTTATTCAGTATTTATGAAGCACCTATTATGCACTAGGCACTATTTCAGAAGTTGGGATACAATAGTGAATGAAATAGCCCCAAATTCCAGCCTTCCATCCAAGGACAGTGTGATTGACTGTCAAGCGTGGCTGAAAGGTCAAAGATTGGAGAACTGACCACAGCATCTGGCAACACAGAGCTCACTGGTGGCCTTGTCAAAAGCAGTTTGAGAGGTTCTAGAGAGAACCAGAGAAGAGAAATGAGAGATAGTTCATACCAACAACTCTTTTGAGGAATTTTGCTGGAAAGGTGATGAGAGAGATAGAGAAAAATGTGCAAGTCAGTTGTTTAAAAATTGACTTGACTTGTTAATTGGTTACTTAAGAAACTATGGAGATCATTGGCACATATTTTGAGAGCTTAGCCCAAGGCTAGAAGAGGAGATTGAGAAAAGTTTGTTTTCATTTTCTCTCCTTTTCCATGAGTCCCTATCCTAGTTCTGCCTTCTGCCCTTACTCAATGGTGACAGATGTGGCCATTTTTACTTCAATATCTTCTGTAGACTTCTAGACTGTCTGGAATTTAGCAGACCAAGGAGACTCCTAGCCATATCATATGAGATGCCTATCTACAGTGCCATGTCAGCTGTTTTCTAGAAGTCTGGCATTTGGCTACATAAATTATTGAGAATGCCTGATTTGTGTGTTATAATGTAATCCTGTAATTTGATGGTGAAGTGACATCACTTCTATGGTAGGCACAATAGGTTCAAAATTGTTTACAATACTCAACCAATAAGCATGTTGCATCAAGGAACTATTTAAATAGTTTTTAAGTCTCTGGAGATTAGTGCCAGGTTCTTGATCTTTCTATGAATATTCAAACAATGGCTAATGTTTTTCTAAGTATAATAGAGCCTGCGTCTTTTAAAAGACACGACTTTCACGTCACACTATATATAAATCAGTGAGAACCCATCCAAACGTATTACAAACTTTAGTTGAATTCTAATAGGACACAATGGTAACCAATAACATCAATCCTCTAAATAATAACATTAAGATGGAAATGGTTGACTTGTGTTGGAGTTGACTGGGGATGGCCTTTCCCTCATAGCAGGCACATGGTGTCCTTTTAGAACCTCTGCATTATAACAGATAAGTAGACATCACCCTCCCCTTTACATCCTGATAATATAGTAAAAAAACATAATGAGGTTTGAGGTCAGTCAGGTCTATATTAAAATTCTTACTTGGCTGCTTAACTGTGAGACAATGAGCAAGTTACTTAACCTCTGTGAACTTCGGTTTCCTTATGTATAAAATGAGAATGCTAACACTTACCTCACAGTGTTATTGTGACGTTTAGCTTAAATATGAGTGACAGTCAGCTGGCATAGAATAATTAGTATTATTAGCAATACTTCTAGGGAATGCAGGGGGGTTGATGCTGGTGTGATGGGCGTAGCAACATTCCTAGGGGTGGAGGTGAGAGGGGCTGACCTCCCCCCCTCCTCCTCTCGTTGGAAATTCTATCTGCAGATGGAGACGGGCTTGTCAGTGACCCACATCATCCATCCACTTTGGCTTTCACACATTCATTTAATAATTTATTGAGAGCCTTGGAAGTCCCAAGCAACAAAAATCCCTGGTCTGACCGAGCTCATGTTCTAGTGAGTTTCGGGGAAGAATCTGGGTCGTCCCAGATTTAGCACAGCTCTTTCATGTCCCTCATCTTTATGACTTTAAGTCCAATCACCAGCCTATCCTACTCTGGGTGAGAATAAACTGAGGCAGTTTAGGCTTTCCACAGACGTAGATACACACCAGCCACTAGTGATTTTCTCTTATTGTCAGGGACTAGCCAACTTACAAAGATTTTTCTCCCCTATTAAGGTGATTTTATTTTTTCTCAGAGTGGAAGGAATATTTCCCCAATTAAGTAAGAATTCAGGCCCTTCTTCCCTGTAATTGGCTTTTGGGGCAGACTGAGGATCACTGTACCACTTAGGGATGAAGTTGGCACAAAACTCTATGCCTTATTTTGCCTTTTTGCATTGGAGCGATGGGGGCAGAGAAAGAAGAAGGAATCCTAGGTGGTCAGAAAAGAGGAAAAACCTTCAAGCCCCTTGTCAGATGGTGGGAAAGAGGTCAGGGGACAACGGCAGAGGGGTATGCCCTTAGAGCCTGGGCTCCATTGGAAGTTCTTGCTCTCCTGGAAAAAGATCATGCAGTTATTTAATAAAAATAAACAGTATAGTTGCAGGTATTCATGGCCAGGTGTTTTACTTTTTGAGTCTCAAGCATGAATACTTGTGTCCTGGCTGTCAGTGTGAGTGTAGTGCAAACAGCAGTCTTGTCAAATGTGGACAGTGATGAGATGGGGCAAACTGGTTTAACACCAATGTGAACCCTTCACCTAAAACTCAACTCAACCCCAGGGATTTCTGAGCTGTCCGAGAAAGTTTGACGACTTTCCTTGCTTAATCAGTTCTGTTAAGCTCCCTCGAGGCTAAATAGGGAAGAAGGGGCCATGAATTTTATGTCTTTCTGTGGGAATGTATACGTTCCAAAAGCAACAACCCTCTTCCAAGCAAACGTATAATCAACAAAACAGAGTTCTCTGCTCTGTAAAACTAGCACAAAATTACCCTCCTGAGTGCCCTCTTCCAAGAAAACACTGACCCCTCCTTTATAGAAATCCTGAAATCTCCGTGTGTTAAACTAAATCAAATTAGGTTTAACTGTTTCCCCAACCTCATGTCTTTGTTATCTCTCATTTATTTCCCATATGCAGTGACCACTGCTAGACACTCAGAGAAAGTCTGTCCCAGTGCCCATAAAATAACAGCTCCTGTTACTCTGACCTTATGCCCCACAGGAACCTCAGAGTAGGCAGGTGCATCCTCAACTGAACACCAATAATTAAGGACTTAGGGAGCTCTTTATGTTTCACTAACCCTTAAGTCAACAATCTGCTACTCATTCATTGGCACATTTCTCTTGAGCGATCATTGCTACTCTTCCCACAGGTAAATTTTTCTAGGAAAAAAAATGATTAAATGTTGGATAACTTTAGCCAGGCAAAGAATAACTCAAGCCATTAACCCTATTTGATTGCAATGAAAACTGCTAATTAACTTTGACGGACAAAAAAAAAAATCATGTAAAAATTAAGCTAATTACCACCTCTCCTCCACAGAAAAAATGGGAATAGCTTTTCATTGTATGAGACATTATCGGGTAGTGATTAAGATCCTGGACTCTCAATTCAGACATACCTCAATCCAATACCCCTCTTTTGAACCCATAACTATCCATATGACCTTGACCAAGTTGTCTGGCTTCTCTATGCCTGCTTGATTGTGCTTTGTTAGACTTGTGTAAATAAGACAGTGTATTGCAGTGTCCAGATGATAGACCATGCTCAATCATTTAAAAATGATTTTGATGGTTATAAGTACAGCTAACGTTTATATGAGCAGCTAAGCCACAGATATTTGTAGGTCAGTAGAGATTCATACCACCATACTCTAGTAACTTCTGTCCTAGGAAAAGACAATAAAAATATTAGCTCCCATCACAAAAAACCACATATTCCGATTCCATTTATATGAAGTGTGCAGAGTAGGCAAATCTATAAAGACATAGATTGGTTGTTGGGGGATAAGGGAGCATAGGAAAGGAAATGACTCCTGATGGGTACAGGGTTTCTTTGTGGGGTGATGAAAATGTTCTAAAGTTGATTGTGGTAATGGTTGCAGAACTCGATATGAAAAACCACTGAATTATATACACTTTGGGTGAACTGTATGGGATGTGGATTATATCCCAATAAAGCTGATATAAAATAGCTCCCATCTATCTCTCAATTAATCCTTATAATAGTCCATAGTTATTATTTCCCCATAGTCAAGAAAATTTCATAAAATTAGCATGTGATGGAACTGGGATTTCTTATTGACTGATTGGCTCTTTGGTTCATAGAATTGGATTAATCACAGTCATTCATGGCACATTCTCCCTACTGATCCACTGAAAGCCATCTTTTCTTTTTCTTTATGTATATACACTAAATAATATAATAAACACTTAGAATCCACTTCCCAAACCAAGAACAGAAAATTCAATAACTGATAGCTCCCTGTGTGTTTTCTACTTTCCAACCCCTATCTTCTCCTCAGAGATAAATATTTCTTGACTATTGTGCTAAGCATTTCTTTGCCTCTTTTAAAAGGTTTTTTAAACAGGAATGTGTGTACCTAAGTTGTATATTATTCGGTTTTGCTTAGTTTTGTGTTAATTTTGCTTAGTTTTAGAATTTTATAAAAAGTGTATTATGTTATATATGCAGTCTTCTGAGATTTACTCTTTTCATTCAACATGATGCTTCTTTGATTCACCCATGTGAAAGAGTACAGCTGTGGCTCTTTTGTCTTTGTGCTATAGAGTATTTCATTTTATGACTATACTATTATTTATTTATGCATTCTCCTTTCAATGGGTAGCTAAGTTGGTTTCACGTTTTTGTTATTTTGGCAAGTTCAACTATGGTTATTCTTTGTATATGTTTCTTTTGGCATACATGTACTAAACTTTTCTATAGAGAAATAAGGAATACATCAAATAGATTTGCTGGGTATGCCAGCATTCAGCTTTAACAGATAATGCCAAATTGTTTTCCAGTTTTCCCCCAGCAATGTGTTTGAGACCCTGTTGATATACAACATTTGGTGCTGTCATACCTCTTGGATTTGTTAATCACATGGGTGTAAACTGGCATTTCATGGTGATGAAATGCCTCTTCATGATTATTGGTGAGGTGAGCATCTAATTATAGATTTACTAGTTATATGTGTTTCTTGTTCTACGAAATGCTTTTTTTGTGGCTTTTACCCATTTTTCTATTGAGTTTTTTCTTATTTTAGAAGTGCTTTATATATTTTTAAAACCAATCTTTTGTTAGCTATATGTATTTCAAATATTTTCCCCAAGTTTGCAACTTGTATTTCTACTTTTGTGCAGAAATTCTTAGTTTTTATTTTTCATTTTACTTTAAGTTCCAGGACACATGTGCAGAACATGCAGGTTTGCTTCAGAGGTGTAGGTGTGCCATGGTGGTTTGCTATCAACCCATCATCTAGGTTTTAAGCCCTGCAAACATTAGCTATTTGTCCTGATGATCTCCCTCCCCTTGCTCCCTACCATTTAACAGGCCCTGGTATGTAATGTTCCCCTCCCTGTGTCCATGGGTTCTCATTGTTCAACTCCCACTTATTAGTGAGAACATGTGGTGTTTGGTTTTCTGTTCTTGTGTTAGTTTGCTGAGGATGATGGCTTCCAGCTTCATCCATGTCTCTGCAAAGAACATGATCTCATTCCTTTTCATGGTTGCACAGTATTCCATGGTGTATATGTACTACATTTTCTTTATCCAGTCTATCATTGATGGACATTTGGGTTGGTTCCATGTCTTTGCTATTGTAAATAGTGCTGGAATAAACATATGTGTGCATATGTCTTTATAGTAGAATGATTTATATTCCTTTGGGTATATACCCTGTAATGGGATTGGTGGGTCAAATGATATTTCTTGTTCTAGATCTTTGAGGAATTACCATACTGTCTTCCACAGTGGTTGAACTAATTTACATTCTTGCCAACAGTGTAAAAGCATTCCTATTTCTCCATAGCCTCACCAGCATCTATGTTTTTTGACATTTTAATAATTGCCATTCTGACTGGCATGCGATGGTATCTCATTGTGGTTTTGATTTGCAGTTCTCTAATGATCAGTGATGTTGAGCTTTTTTCATATGTTCTTTGGCTGCATAAATGTCTTCTTTTCAGAAGTGTCTGTTCATATCCTTTGCCCACTTTTTGATGTTTTTTTTTTTTCTTGTAAATTTCTCTAAGTTTCTTATAGATGCTGGATATTAGATCTTTGTTGGATGCCTGGTTTGCAAAATTTTTGTCACATTCTGTAGGTTGCCTGTTCACTCTGATGATAGTTTCTTTTGTTGTGCAGAAGCTTTTTTATCTTAATTAGATCCCATTTGTCAATTTAACTTTTGTTGCAATTTGTTTTGGTGTTTTCATCATGAAATCTTTGCCCATGCCTATGTCCTGAATGGTATTGCCTAGGTTTTCTTATAGGGTTTTTATGGTTTTAGGTTTTACATTTAAGGCTTTAATCTATCTTGAGTAAATTTTTGTATAAGGTGTAAGGAAGGGGTCCAGTTTCAGTTTTCTGCATATGGCTAGGCAGTTTTCCCAGCACCATTTTATCAAATAGTGATCCTTTCTCTATTGCTTATTTTTGTCAGGTTTGTAGATCAGATGGTTGTAGATGCATGGCATTATTTTTAAGGTGTCTGTTCTGTTCCATTGGTCTATATGTCTGTTTTGGTACCAGTACCATGCCTTGTAGTATAGTTTGAAGTCAGGTAGTGTTATGCCTTCAGCTTTGTTCAGCATAATATTGGCTGTGGGTTAGTCATAAATGGCTCTTATTATTTTGAAATATGTTCCATCAACACCTAGTTTATTGAGAGTTTTTAATATGAAGGAATGTTGACTTTTATCGAGGGCCTTTTTCTGCATCTATTGAGATAATCATGTAGTTTTTGTCATTGGTTCTGTTTATGTGATAGGTTACATTTATTGATTTGTGTATGTTGAACCAGCCTTGCATCCCAGGGATGAAGCCAACTTGATCGTGGTGGATAAGCTTTTTAATGTGCTGCTGGATTTGGTTTGCCAGTATTTTATTGAGATTTTCACATCGATGTTAATCAGGGATATTGGCCTGAAGTTTTCTTTTTGTGTTGTGTCTCCACCAGGTTTTGGTATCAGGATAATGATAGTCTCATAAAGTGAGTTAGGGAGGAATCTCTCCTTTTCAGTTGTTTGGAATAATTTCAGAAGGAATGGTACCAGCTCCTTTTTCTACCTCTGGTAGAATTTGGCTGTGAATCTGTCTGGTCCTGGGCATTTTTTGGTTGGTAGGCTACTAATTACTGCCTCAATTTCAGTACTTAATATTGACCTATTCAGGGATTCAACTTCTTCCTGGTTTAACTTTGGGAGGGTGTGTGTTTCTAGGAATTTACCCATTTATTCTAGATTTTCTAGTTTATTTGCATACAGGTGTTTATTCTCTGATAGTAGTTTCTATTTCTGTGGGGTCAGTGGTGATATCCCCTTTATCCTTTTTTACTGTGTCTATTTGATTCTTCTCTCTTTTCTTTTTATTGGTCTAGCTAGCAGTCTATCTATTTTGTTGATTGTTTTCAAAAAATCAGCTCCTGGATTCATTGATTTTTTTTTAAAGAGTTTTTTGTGTCTCTGTCTCCTTCCTGTCTGCTCTGATTTTAGGTATTTCTTGTCTTCTTCTAGCTTTTGGATTTGTTTGCTCTTGCTTCTCTAGTTCTTTTAATTATGCTGTTAGGGTGTTGATTTGAAATCTTTCTAGCTTTCTGATGTGGGCATTTAGTGCTACAAATTTCCCTCTAAACACTGCTTCAGCTGTATCCTAGAGATTCTGGTATGATGTCTCTTTATTCACATTGGTTTCAAAGAACTTCTTGATTTCTGCTTTAATTTCATTATTTACCCAGGGGTCATTCAGAACTAGGTTGTTTAATTTCCATGTAGTTATGTGATTTTTGAGTGAGTTTCTTAATCCTGAGTTCTAATTTGATTGCACTGTGGTCTGAGAGACTGTTTGTTATGATTTCAGTTCTTTTGCATTTGCTGAGGAGTGTTTTACTTCCAATTACATGGTTGATTTTAGAATAAGTGCCATGTGGCACTCAGAAGAATGTGTACTCTGTTAATTTGGGGTGGAGATTTCTGTGAATATCTATTGAGTCCATTTGATACAGAGCTGAGTTCAAGTCCTGAATAACTTTGTAATTTTCTGTCTCATTGATCTGTCTAATATTGACAGTGGGGTGTTAAAGTGTGTGAGTCTAAGCCTCCTTGTAGGTCTCTAAAAACTTATTTTATGAATCTGGGTGCTCCTGTATTGGGTTCATATATATTTAGGATAGTTAGCTCTTCTTGTTGAATTGAACCCTTCATCATTATGTGGTGCCTTTCATCTTTTCTTTTATCTTCATTGATTTAAAGTCTGTTTTGTCAGAGATTAGCCTGTGTGTCTTTGCACATGAGATGGGTCTTCTGACTACAGCACACTGATGAGTCTTGACTCTTTATCTAATTTGCCAGTCTGTGTCTTTTAATTGGGGCATTTAGTCCATTTACATTTAAGGTTAATATTGTTATGTGTGAATCTGATCCTGTCCTCATGATGCTAGCTCATTATTTTGCACACTAGTTGATGCAGTTTCTTCATAGTGTCTTTGGTCTTTATAGTTTGATGTGTTTTTGCAGTGGCTGGCATTGGTTTTTCCTTTCCATATTTAGTGCTTCCTTTAGGAGCTCATGCAAGGCAGGCCTGGTGGTGATGAAATCCCTCAGCATTTGCTTGTCTGAGAAGGATTTTATTTCTCCTTCACTTATAAAGCTTAGTTTGGCTAGATATGAAATTGTGGGTTGCAAATTATTTTCTTTAAGAATGTTGAATATTAATCCCCATTCTCTTCTGGTTTATAGGGTTTTTGCTGAGAGATTCGCTGTTAGTCTGATGGGCTTCCTTTTGTAGGTGACCTGGCCTTTCTCTCTGGCTGCCGTTAATCTTTTTTCCTTCATTTTAACTTTGGAGAATCTGATGATTACGTGTCTTGGAGTTGATCTTCTTGTAGAGTATCTTAGTGGTGTTCTCTGTATTTCCTGAATTCCAATGTTGGCCTGTCTTGCTAGGTTGGGGAAGTTCTCCTAGACAATATTCTGAAATGTGTTTTCCAACTTGGTTCCATTCTGTCCATCTCTTTCAGGTACTCCAATCAATCATAAATTCAGTCTTCTTATATAGTACCATATTTTTCTGAGGTTTTGTTTGTTCCTTTTCATTCTTTTTTTCTCTTATCTTGTTGGCCTGCCTTATTTCAGCAAGATGGTCTTCAAACTCTGATATTCTTTCTTCTACTTGATTGATTTAGCTATTGATACTTTTCTATGCTTCAGGACGTTCTCATGCTGTGTTTTTTAGCTCCACCAGGTCGTTTATGTTCTCTCTAAACTGCTTATTCTAGTCAGTAGCTCCTCTATCCTTTTATCAAGGTTCTTAGCTTCTTTGCATTGGGTTAGAACATGCTCCTTTAGCTCAGCAGAGTTTGTTATTACCCACCTTCTGAAGCCTAATCCTGTCAATTTGTCCATTTCATTCTCCATCCAGTTTTGTGCCCTTGCTGGAGGTGTTGCAATTATTTGGAGAGGTGGCACTCTGGTCTTTTGGGATTTCAGTGTTTTTCTTGTTGATTCTTTCTCATCTTCATGAGTTTGTATAGTTTCAGTCTTTGAGGCTGCTGACCCTTCGATGAGGTTTTTGTGGGGACTTTTTTTGTTGATGATGTTGTTGCTTTTCATTTGTTTTTCTTTCAGTGGTCAGGTCCCTCTTCTGTAGGGCTGTTGCAGTTTGCTGTGGGTTCACTTCAGGCCCTATTCATCTGGTTTGCTCCTATGCATGGAGATGTCAGTTGACGAGGCTGGAGAACAGCAAAGATGGGTACCTGCTCCTTCCCCTGGGACCTCTGACCTCAAGGGGCACTGACCTGATGCTAGTAGGAACACTCCTATATAGGGTGTTGACAACCCCTACTGGAGGATCTTACCCAGTTGGGTGGAATGGGGGGCAGACCCATTTAATGAAGCACTTTGGCTGTGCCTTGGTGGAGGGGGGTGTTCTCTGTGGGGGCTGGGGGGGAACCCACTTGTTTGGGCTGCCCATATTCCTTAGAACTAGTGAGAGGGAACACTAAGTCTGTTGGTCTGCAGAAACTATGGCCAACCCTATCCCTAGGGGCTCAGGCCCAGGGAGATCACAGTTTTGTCTCTGGAGCCCCTGGCTGGAGTTGTTGGAGTTCCTGCATGGGGGCTCCACCCAGTGAGGAGGGCTGGGTCAGGGTCAGACCTGAAGAGGTACTCTTGGAGCAGTATGCCATAGCCGGTGTGTTGGGCTATGGGGAATACCTCTTGGGACCAAGCCATTTAGCCTCCCTGGCTCCAGCAGGGGAAAAGCCCAGCCTGGAGCTGTAGAGATGGCTGCTGCCCTTCCCCCTGCCCTGCTAGCTTAGTGTGTTAGGCAGCTAGCAGTCCAGTGTTGGCTGCTGCCCCTCCCTCAAGGAGCTCAGATGGCTTAGAGAGCAGGCAGCCGCTCCTCCCCCACCGGAAACTTAGCAGGCTTAAGCAGATTCTAGCTGAGTGTCTGTTGAGAATCTGTGTGGCTCCGTGGTTAGGACCCTAGGCCCTGGAGGTGTGGACTCGAGTGGGATCTTCGGATCCATGGGTTGCACAGTTCCATGGAAAAAGCACAGATTCTCAGGCTGGTTAGCATGCTCACTCACCACCTCCCTTGGCTAGTGGCTGGGGCCTCCCCAGCCCCATGTGCTTCTCAGGTGACCTGCTGTACCACACTGCTCTTCCTTCCTCTCTGTGGGTCATGCCAGCTGCTAGTCAGTCCTGATGACAGAACCTGGATACCTCGGTTGCCAGTGCTGGATTCGTATGCTGTTTTGGTTCTTTTTGATGGCAGCCACCAATCACCACTGTTTCTAGTTGGCCATCTTGGCTTTGCTCCAAAAATCCATTCAATTCTTAGTTTTAATACAATCAAATTTATGTATCTTTTACTTTATAAGTAGTAATTTTTATGTCTCAGTTAAGAATTCCGTCCCTTTCCCAGGTCATAAAGATATTTGCTTATATGTATATCTTCTGAAAGTTTTAAATTTTGCTCTGAAATTTGGATTCTTAATCCATTTGGAATTAATTTTTAATAGTACGAGATAGGGATCCATTTTCAATTATTTCCATATATAATAAAAAAATCACCTTTTCAGTGAAGGCAGGATTTAAATCTGGATCTGTCTGACTTGAAAGCCCATGCTCTTAATCATTATGCTATTCTAGGGAAACAATGGGATGGACTGTTTAATAAACAAGTGCAAGGTACCAGGGAGCACAGAGGAATAAAACACAGCTACTACCTCCAGCTGTTGCTCCTTAGCAGAAACTGAGGGCTATGTTGGAGCTCTTCTTCCCCTTCTATGTTTTTTTTTTTTTTTTTGAGATGGAGTCTCGCTCTGTCTCCCAGGCTAGAGTGCAGTGGCATGATCTCAGCTCACTACAACCTCCGCCTTCTGGATTCAAGTGATTCTTGTGCCTCATCCTCCCAAGTATCCGGGATTACAGGTGTGCACCACCACACTTAGCCAGTTTTTCATATATTTTGTAGAGACGAGGTTTCACCACGTTGGCCAGGCTGGTTTTGAACTCTTGAGCTCAAGCAATCCGCCTGCCTTGGCCTCCCAAAGTGCTGGGATTATAGGTATGAGCCACCGTCCCTGGCCCCCTTCTAAGTTTTATGATAACATATATCAGCTCATCTTTTGGCATTCGCAGATCCACTGAGGGGTTCCTATGGTAAACTCTGGGCCTCACTACTTTATTTCTTGCCTCCTTCATTTCTTGAAGTTAATGGGACACTTTGAAAAAGAACACAGAGCCAGACAGAGCTGGTCCTAAGGCTCAGTTCTGCCATATAGCAGTCTTGGGGAATTAAACATTTTCTGGACCTCAGTTTCTTCATCAATAAGATGGGAATAATAAGGCTTATCTCACAGGGTCATTGGCGGATTACATAGAAGGTGACATAGAGAAGGTAGTCAACAAATGTGTTACCCTCTTTTCTGTCCTAACACTGCTCCTCACATGCAAGTTACCAAGTGACACCATTTTTTCCATTGTCTCGCATTGATTTATGACTACCCTTCCACTTTTTGTCTCCAGCTAGCTTAGGCTCCCTTATCACAACCCCTTTCTTGGTCTTCTAGACTCTGGTAGCAGAATCTAGAATGGCTGGCAGTGTCAAATCAATGCATTGCAACAGTAACGTACCCCCAAGCTTTATTTATGAGTTGTCTCAAGCCTATGGCTGAAGAATAGGGGTCAGAATGTGCATGTAACTCACATTTGTGTAAGTTGATCTCCTTTCTTAAGCTTTCCTCTCTCCTTTCTACCCAGAAGATTGCCAACAGGACCATTGTACTCACATATTCTTCCAGTGCACAAGGCCTCCACTGTGTGCCCCGGAATCCTGCCATGCCCTGTACAGCTGTAGCACTCCAAGCTCATTTTTGCTCCTCCCCCGCCTTACTGACTCTTCTCTCACCAGTTTGATTTCCTGAAGATCACTCTACCCACTCTCCAATTGTGCCTGTCTTACAAACATTCATTGCTAATAACAATGATAACATTTCATACTTACATGAGGCACTTTGTATCTATTATCTTGAAGAGGAAGACATTTGGCCATTATCATCCCCAGCTGGTGGATCAGGCTCAAAGAGTGACTTGTCCAAGGTGGGCATTACAACATAGGCAAGTGGCAGAGCTGGTATTTTAACTCAGAACCTGGGCTTCTGGGGTCAAGGCCACAGCTCTTTGCATCCTTTGTTTTCAAGCATAAACATATACCTTGACTAATTGAAGCAAAAGAGAATATATTGGAAGGGGACTGGATACTGAGTAATTCACAGAATTGAAGAGAGATCATTGAAAAACCAAGCCTTGGGAAGCTGAAGGACCAGGATGGCCCCCAACGTCTAAGTAACAACAGGTCACAGACCTTACCAATGGACACCATCACTGACCCTCTATGACCTTACTGCAAATGAGAATCTTTAGTAAAAAAGGTCTTAATTCACTCATTCACACTTCTGCTGGGGTTTGGGGTAGAAGGATTTGATTGGCAGCCCACTATGACCTCTGTCTTGTGGAAGGGTGGCTCACCCAGAGTGCTAACAAAAATGGCAGATGTCTAACACAGCCTCCTAGGACATTATCTCATCTTGTCATCTCCCCTCTGCGAGGTTTGAGAATCTTGTCACTTCAGCTGGCCTGGGATCTCCTGCTGGGCAGCCTCCTACCCCAGTTCCTTCCAGGAGTTTCATATACAGTGCTGCTACATAACCAAGTCTTCATAAATGATCTTGGAAAGCTGAGTTAGGGAAAGAGTCCCTGTTGTCAGGGTCTTAGACTTAAGACCAAGCCTTTTGGCTTTGTTTGAATTTGCTTTCTTAATAAAAACAAAAAGAAAAACAAAAAGCCAGCCATCAAAACAGAGAGGAGAAAAAGGTCTTCCCCACGCATGCATTCCCAGATGCTCAGAGCTGGCTTTGAGAAGCTTGGGTGAGACAGACACACTCCCACTCAGTCCCTAATTAACTGATCACCTTCACCTGGTCAAAATGTTTACTGCTTCTGCCTACCCCTCAGCAGGGAAGAGTCCCTAGTTCAGTAAAACAGCAAGTGTGAGAGGGAAAAACAACAGCCCCCACATAGCACATGCAGTACCACGTCTAACCCACACTATAGATGTGGCTCTATCTGCAGCCTTGTCATCAATCAGCAGGTGTTGAGGTGTAGGAGCCGCGCTGGGTCCCATCACTGCCCGGGGCCATTTGCAGTGTCACTGCGTGCATTCTTCATCCAAGCTAAATAGAGTACTGGGTGGGGTGCTGTTTCTTGCACTATTTACAAGCCCCTGGGATTTTTCCTTATCCCAAAGGACTGTGAAGGGAACATGCAGACCTCAGCAATTTCTGTGGTGAAGTCATAGGGCGCTAGGAGGGCTACCTCAGCCTGGGAGAGTAAACCCAAGGCCACTGAGCTTTAAAGATAGGGATGGGGTTAGGGCAAAAAAGAGGCAGGAAGAGGAAATTTGGTTCTTTTAAATCTAACCTCATTTAAACATTTGTTTGGTAAAATTCCAGTTATGCTTCTCGACAGAGCAGATCTTTACAATGTTTCAAATGTGAAAGTTGGAAAGACTACAAATGAAAACAATTCGATAACACCTAAAGCCAAAAGAAGCCAGAATAGATCAGAATTATCTAACTAGCTCAGGCTAAGTAAAGTTCAAATGACCCATAAACTAGAATCTAGATCAACCTTCCCCTCACTCACACAGAAAACTCTAGAATGCGACATGGGAAAATGAGCTGTCATTTCAGAGGCACCACCTCCTGATTCTCTGGTCCTGGCATGTCAGCGCCTACTGTGGTCATCTGTAAAATGGGGGATCGTAAGGCCTGCCCCGGCTCCCCAGAAGGCTTTTCTAGAGATCCAAGAAGTGCCGATGTGAAGCAGAGCTGTTCAGAAGTGGGGCAATGTTGGACGTACACGCTTATGGGATGTTTGGCAGCTTCTCGGCACTCACTGGCCGTGTCCACCCGCTTCTCTTCATGGTCTATTTTTGCTCCTCTTTCAGATGTCCTGCTCTTTACCTCTCACTACATACTTCTTCAAGATTCCTTTTCCCCGGTTCTAGGCCTTGGTTAAGATTTCCCAAAGGTATTTTCATGGATCCCTAGGCCCCAAAAGGGCCCACAACTAAAGAAGGTTCTAAGAACAAGTTAGTTTGAGAAACAACAAGCATCATGACTGCCCTTTCAGAAAGTAAAGCTCTCATTAGGCTCTGAGAAGTCTTGCAGGAAGGAAGCTTGTTTACCTGTGCTCTTTAATTAGTTAGTACTTTCATAGTTAATTTGAGCACAGGAACCATTGTTCAAATATTGCCTGTTAATACCTCCCCCAAAATACAGCTTGGGAAATGTCCTAGATGATGATGGTGAGGATATGATGATGATGCCCATTGATCAAACACTTACTACATCAGAAATAAACACTTAATAACATTTAACTCTCAGGCAACCCAATGAGATGGATAGCATTACCCATACCTAGAAAGTAAGACTGATTAATACCCAGGTCTGACTATTTCTCTTTTACAAATCAGGAAAATGAGATTCAAGGAAGGTAAGTATTTTGCTCAGTCTTATAGCTAGTGAGTAGTGGAGTTGGGCCATGAACTCAAATCTTGTACCCAGGTCTGTCTAACCTTAAAAGTCCCACTGCTGATCACCGCACACGTGAGCCTGTGGCTTGTAGGCTGATTCCACACAGGGCTTCACACTGAAGGGGCTGCTCAGGCATGGCCTTCCCTCTGGAGTCTATATGATGGAGGGTGGAATTGGATCGATGGGCAGCCAACCCAGTGTATGATCCTCAGCTACCCGTGAAATGGGACAGTCACACCCTCTGGAATCCATTGCAATGGGACTGCCATACCCTGTTGCTGGACAAAATAGGAAACCCAGATTCAAGAGCTGAAGTGGTTTTGACCGGTGTGGTACAACCAGGCAGCAGCTATGAAACCTGAAGTGCTCCAGAATCTGTCCTTTCGTCAAACGACCCCTCCCTCCCAGGCCCAGAGCTATGCTCCTGCATCCGCAGTGCTCAAAGCTGCTTAGGTTGCCTGGCTGCTTTTCACTAATTGAAACCTGTTGTGGTGTTTGTTGCTATAAACACTTGGTCAATTTGTATAAGTATGTGACATTATAAAAGTTCCTGAAAGATTTTATCCACATGGCTGGCACAGGGCCCAAGAGAAAAGCCAAGTAGAAAGACAATGTGTGCGTATTAAAAAAATAATAATCTTGTTTTTGTTCCTTGTGCAGGTGAACAGGGCAAGAAATGGAAAGCATATCCAATCCAGTGGCAGTGAGTGTAGCCTGCTTTGTTTTGTTTTGAAATTATTTGAGAGTTATTTTTCTTGTACTTCCCAAGCTGCCTGTCACATTTGAAAAGCCGGAATGAGGCTGTTAAGATTATACAAATGGGTTTGTGTTTTGCAGCGGACGGTTCTGAGTGCCGCAGACTCACAGAGCAGAAGGAAGTTTGGAGATCGTCACGTCCACTGGTGTCATTTTACAGATGTGGGAAACTGAGGGCCTGAAACCTGCAGGAGACAGTCCAGGACTCCTGACTTCTATTCCGGTGCTCTCGCACACTTTCCAAAAACACTCCAGAGTCAACCAAAATATTCACCCTTATTTTCAACGGAGTTAAAAATGCACTTAGATGTAACAAGACAAAATCGAAGCCTTCCCGAGCTTCGAGGTGTGGTGAGCCCATGGCCTCCTGAAACCCTTTAACCTCCCCAGCTCTTGGTCATAGCCAACTGTTTAGGACCACCAGTCCTGAGCCAGGAGCTGGCATGTTCTTTCACATACAATCTCTTTCAACCTTCTGAGCTCCTCTAGGAGGTGAGTCCTTTTCAGCTGTGGAAATTAGGGCTGAGAGAAGTTAAATACTGCCCCTCAGTTACACAACTAGAAAGCAGGGCTGCATTGAAACCCATGACTGGCTAACTGTGAGCACTGGTTTCATCACTTCGTAGGCCTGTTGGAATGATTGAGCAGGACAGCATCCATGAACCGCTGGTACAGTGCCTTGCACACACTGGATACTTTTAAAATGTCAGGTTCCACCCCCCAGTGTCTGTCCCAAGTCATCCATCGCCTGCATTAACTCCAACAGAAATAATCTACAATATGCAGCCTGATTAACTCATGGTTCACCTAAAATGACCTTTTCTCCAGAGTGACTTGAAAACATGGTTAATTCAATTCAGTAGCCCCCAAACACTAATTTCACAGATGTGTTCAAGCTTGCTAACACTTGAGGAGTTGGCTGGTGATTTGCAACCAGGCAGACCCGCATTCAAGAGGCCAAGAAGTTGTTACATTTTCTAAACACTTAAAATCGACAAGGAGGAATGTTCATCCCGCCCTACCTCTTAGCCAGGCATGAAAATTCTGCATCTCTCTCCATTGCAGACAACCAAGTTTGAGCAATGTTCTTGTTACTGTTGTTTGGTCGCTACCAACTGTCTCTCTATGCATGTTTTTGGAGGCCCCCAGTTGAACAATTAAGCAGCACGACAACTCACTGTGTTGGAGAGTTTTAGTAAAGAAGGTAGAAAGGAAACAAGGAACTCAAGAAACCAAAGAGCCAGAGGTCACTCCATGACAAGGGTTCACTTGTGTCTTTCCGCTGGTTCACCGTGGGGCTTCGAACACCTCACTCCAAGTAGGGGCAGCAGATCTGTTCTCCCTCCCATGCTAGTAATATCATTAGGACCAAATTAGCTATGAGAAAAACCAGATTTTTCCTCCTCCCCTCCTCTCCCACCCACCATGCGGTTACCTCCAAGGCAAAACACCTCAGCCTGAAGACCAGTGTCCAGGGACAGAGGAGGCCTGCATCTACGGGACAGGGGTGGGCAGTTGCAGCTGCAGGACCATAGGGGTGGCGTCGAGGCTAATGGAAGGAAGGAGGTGGTGGGAAGGGGAGGAGATGGGTGTAATGTTTACTGAGCACATACTACGTGCCAGGAACTTGACACTTCTAAGCTTTCTTAATCCCCACAGAAATCCTGTGGGGTGGAAATTATTATCTCCTTTGTACTGATGAGGAAACAGAGGGTCAGTAAGGTTAGGTAACTCACCTGAGGTCATATGACTCTGGAGGTGGAGCCAGCATTTGAATGCATGTCTTTTGATTTCAAATCCTACCTTCTCTCCAGGAGCACTGGCACCCTGTGAGAGCAATTCCAAAGTGCTGACTCCGTTGCTTGCCCATGTTACCTTGTGACCCTGAGCCAGCTGCTTGCCTTCTCAGCTTTCTTATCTGCAAAATGGGGTTATACCTAGTGCCTACCTCTCAGGGTTGCTGTAGGAATTAGATGAGATGCCCGACATGTTGGAAGAGTCCTGCAGATGTCCACCATTGCTTTTATCTTTGCTGCTGCTGCTCTTACTGCCCCGGGAAGTCACTGTCTCTGTGCCTCAGTTTTCTCATCTGTAAAATGGATGGATTGGACTGGAGATGTTTAATCTTTTCAGCAACAAAATTATATTACTCTGCTTGGCATTCAGTTAAAGTTTATCTTCCCAACCTGCCTCCGTCTGAGGGCTCCCCTGCTGATTTCCTTAGTTCTTACAGTGTGGTTCTAACCCTGGTCCCAGCTTGTTTTTGCCACTTTGTAATTCCTTCAAGCCTTCACTCCCACTCCTTATCTTCCTTGATTTATCTTTGCTTTCTTCTGCCAATTTGAATTCTATACTTCTTTCAAGGCCTAGATGAAAACTCAACTCTTCCATGAAACCACCTCTGGCGAGCCCCGCCCTGAGATGATTTCCCTTCCATTTAAATTCCCTCAGCTATTATGCCCCTGGTTGACTCACACTGCTTCCAAATGGCTTGTATTGTCTCACTGACTTCTGGTTGACTTAAACAAATTCCCTAAAAGTAAACTCCCCAAGGGCAAGGACCTCGTCTACTTTGGTGTTGCCTCAGTGATGCCAGCACAGTCCTAAGCATGTGCTTGGTAAATTGAGGGGGATGCTGTGTGTGTCACCCCCTCCTCCCTGGGTGGCTGAGCACCTCTGGGGAGGGGGTTTTCTTCAGGTTGCCTAGGTCTGTAAGGGTGAGTAAGGGATCAACTCTGCCCTCATGGAGTTTGCAGAGGGAAAGACAGAGATATGTAAATGTAACCAACTGCAATGTAATATGATGTATTCTATTCCCACGGCATGGGGGAGGGTGGTCCCCTTTGTGGAGAAGGGGAGAAGGCTTCTGCCAGCTCAAGGAGGAACAAGCTCAAGGGGGAGCAAGGGTTCTCAGGGAGACACAGGAGTGAGCCTGGCGCAGTGTGCACAGCATGAGAAGATGCAGTACCTCCTGGTGTATTGAGGTGAGCTAAACGATGTCTTTTAGGGGAGGGAAGCAGGTCAGGGACAGTGGTGGGAAATGGAGTCAGAAACGGAGCTTCTCCTTGTCCAGTAGCATTAGGTCCTTATCTCTATGCCGACAGCTAAAGAACATGTCTAAATCGGAAAAGGAAGAGCTGGGTAAAGAGCTTCATTTATTTATTTGGCATTAAAATGCCCCTTTTAAAAATCATGGTGACAATAGCAGTTACTTGATGTTTGTTTTCTCTTTTCATTTTGTTTTAACATCTTTACTTGACAAAATACAGATTTGGTCATTCTATGTTAGAGGAAATATTCCAGATTCAAATTCTCGGAACTGTTGTTCTGGGAGCCAGTGAAACACACAGAAATAACAAGCAAGCGCAACACTGATTTAACTCAGGAGGACAGGTGAGGAGCTTCTAAGTAATTTCTGCTTTCTGCTGATGAGGACAGTGGATGTGGCCAGTGCTTGCAACGGGTGCTTTTAAAATGCAAAGCAGAGAGGCAGTCTGATGGGTTTTGGTGGCTTTATCCCCCGTCCTCTCTTGTGAGAGGCTCACTCTGTGGCTCCTTCTTCTTTGTGCTCCTCTCCTAGCAATTTCCATCCGCTGCTCCTCCCTCCCTGGGAGGGAATGGAATGTGTCCTTATTCCTACCCGAGCCTCTTGGGGGCAACTCTGACTTTATCACCAATCTGCCTGTCTTTCAAAGCAAGGGCTGACAACTGTGATTTCTCATCTCCAGGTGCGAAGGAAATTGCCCCTTGTAAGGTGTCTGCACATCTCAGGCCCTTGCCCCCCCCAGGGTGGCTCAGTGCCTGTCAGCTGAATTTGCACTAATGAGATTAAAGTCAGTGTGTTGGAACTTTCCAACATTTTTGCCCAGATCAGTCCAAAATTCCTAAGGTAAGAACTTGCCTGAATCAATATAGCAGTGGTTTCAAATCTTAAACTGTCCCTTTCAGGGTATTTCAGTCATTTTATGGAAATCAGAGAGCAGTTGAGGGGGGCCCTGGAAACAAAGGTGTATAAAGAGAAGTGCAGGGTGGGGGCCGAGGCTGGCTTCTCAGGTGGCAAAGGTATTTCAAGCTCTGTATGGTACGGTTCTGTTTGCTTACTCCTTTCTCATTTTCGTTGGCATTTCACTCCACAGAGGCTTGCCCAAAGCCTCACAGCAGTTTTGCTGAAAAAGTAAGCAATCAGAACAAAATGTAGAGATGTCCTGAAAGGCAAGGGAGGATGCACACCCTAGACCTTCATGGAGAGAGTGGGACTCCTAGGGAGTGACGACACAGGGGACATCAAGGGATGATTTTGAAATGAGTTCTCTAACCATCAGCCCCTGGATAAGTGGGTATTGAAGACCTGGAGGGTGGAAAGATGGGGAGGAGAATTCACTGTTGTTGAAGTGATCATGGACTTAGAAAGTCTTGGAGAAACAACAGATACCTGAATTCTTGTCTTAGCCCATTGTGAGACTTTGGGCTAGTTTGCTGGGCTTAGCAATGACGCAGCTGCAAACACATTGACAACAGCCCACTGGAAGGCTAAGAACAGTCTGTGGTGATGGAGCACATTCTGCAAGCCAGGGCTCTAGAGCAAATGGTGCTACCAGAGGCAGCCTTATGGGCTCACTACAATGGTGCAATTTAGAAAGCTAAGCTTGCTTTAGGAGGCGGAAACACACACGCACAGAGTCCTCAGCCTCCACCTCTAGGTCTTCGGTCCCACCCCCAACTGATGGACCCCACTCCTCCTCAACCTTTTCCAATTCCATTCATAGGCGAAGGCCTTCCTCAGTGATGAGTCCTTTTCTTGTGCTGATTGCTGCTGTTGATGAAGCACAGACAGTGTGCATGCCTCCCCTCTGTCTGCTCTCCACAATGTAGGAAGCCCTTGTCTACATAAATGACTTTTCATTGTCTGCCAGAGTGGCAAGATGTTGGGTAGAAATCAGAAAGAAATTCTGGCACATGCTTCAAGATGGAGGAACCCTGAGGACCTTATGCTAAGTGAAATAAGCTAGACACGAAAGAATAAATATCTCATGATTCCACTTACAGGAGGTACCTAGAGCAGTCCAATTCAGAAAGAAAGTAGAATAATGATTTCTACTCTCATTGAATGGGGCCAGGAGAAACGGGGTTGGAAAGTCATCTTTTGCTGGCTACCGATTCTGTTTGGGAAGATGAAAAGGTTTTGGAGACGGTGGTGCTGATGATTGCACAACAATGTGAATGTACTGAATGCCACAGAACAAATACATGTTTAAACGGTTTAAACGGTTTTATGTTATATTGCAAGATTGAAATTTATATTTCACCATAAAAACTATGGAGGACTAAATCCCTGCACAAAGGAGACTGGTTTCATCCTCGGGAATTCTTCAGCCAGGTTGTCAATTTCTGGAAGCTGACTAATCCTTTGTTTATTGTAGTTTTCATCAGGTCTGGTGACTTCCCATTTACATAATTAATAGGTAGAGTCAGGAGACATTGACACTGGGCTTGGTTTTGAATGTTCAATACTTTTTTGTATGGTGGTAATCCATTACCACACAGAAAAGTGCCTTGCTTAATAGCACAAGAACGAGGTACTGATTTGGTGGTATAGGACTCGGGTGAAGAGGAGGTGAATTTGAAGGGTGAAGAAGAAGACAGAAATAATGGGGGTTGGTAGGAGTGTGAAGCCACGCTCTAGTGGCTCAAAGGGAAAGAGGACAGTGGGTAGAGAGACAGTAAGGAGAAGCTAAGGTTCCTATGTAAGTAGGGGGGCACACCCTCTTGGAGCTGCCAGTTCCAAATGTGAATGACTCATAAGAACCATCCATAGCATTGTAATTCCATCAATATCTAGGTTCATTGAAATCTCAGGAAAATAACGTTATCTTATCTCCTTACTCCATGTCTCTCTGGATCCTATCAATCTATGTCACTTCCCATCACTGCTTTCCATTTGCACGAAAGCTTGAGTGCCAGGGGCACCCTGCTAATTAATTACCCTTGGCCTGTGAGCACAGGTGTGCTCTTGTCAAAATTTCCATGCCTGGGGGAAACATCAGCCTTTGGCTCCAACAGCATCTCTGCTGGTCCAGGTTCTGAAAGCCTCTCTGCCTGGGACTCTTCTGGGACATTGGCTGTCCTCATTATCTCAATTAGCATTTCTTTTATACCTACTTTAGAGCAAGAAGTGACTTTGGAAATCATCTAACTCAGCGCTCCTCAAACATCAGTCTGCATATGGGTCACTGGGGGATCTTCCTGGAGTGCAGATTCTGATTTGGTAAGTGTTTGGCAGGTAAGGAGGGGCCTGAGATTCCATAGATCCGACATATTCCCAGGAGTTGTCCACGCTGCTGATCCCTGAACCATACGTTAAGCAAGAATCTAGTCTTGTGATTCTCAGTGCTGACCACACATGACAATCACTTGGGGAACTTCTGCAAAATACGGTGGCCTGCGCTTTACTCCTAAGATATTATTTAGTTGGTCTGGGTAGAGCTAGTCTTAATTTGTTTAAAAAGCTTGTCATATGATTCTAGTGAGCACTTGAGCACTATATGTTGAAAGCTGGAGCTCTGATCAAATAGCTTGATTTGACACCTTTCTCACTGAAATTACCAAAAAAATCCCACCTTCACCATCCCACTTTGCCTCTCCACGCCACCTGGGATTTGATTTTCTGTCTTGAGAAAATAAGAAATAACATTTATTGAGCATTTGCTATATAATAGGCATCATTCTAAATGTTTACAATCTCACAATACTCCTTGAGTTAGATACGACTATTATCATGCTCATGTTTTTTATAACTCTGACAACTTAGCCACAGAGAAGTGAAGTAACTTGCTGTAGGTCACACAGCTAGTAAGTGACAGGTCCATGATGGGTGCTCAGGAATTCTGACTCCAGAGCCAACTCTCTTAACCACTGCCTGATTCAGCCTCCCTGTGCCATGCCAAAGATGCAGCAATGCTGGATAATGAGGGAGGAAATGCATCCTTCTCAATCAAAACTTGCTCTTTATGTTAATATACTATTTTTTTAGTCTGAGGTGTTTTTTTTTGTTATTTTTATGGATGAAGTTCATTTCTGTTTCAAAAATCACCATTGGCTCAAAGCTGTGTGTGTGTACATTGCTTTTCTATTTTCTATTCTACCCATTGATGCAGTAGGCCTTTGCATTGGAAGGCTGTGCAACTGGAATGCTGCTGTTCATGAAGGGACCCTGACCCCAGTCCAGGATAACATCTGGGAAGGAGATGGTTGTGGGCCTTGGGTTTCAAGCTCCACCTTCCCCTCCTATAGGGTTTGAAGAATTTCACAGGTTCCAATCTGGCAAGAATCATTTGTAGGGTGGCCTCTAATGTAATCTGCCTCGTTTTTCAATGGTCCCTTGGCATATATCCTTCCCTACAGAGACGTTCGCCTTAGCTCAGCCCCCCCACAGATCCATCTCAGATTCTAAGCCACATGGTTTAGTTGCCGGAAACACCAGCAGGTCTTGCCAACAGGGAGTTGTCTGTCTCTTGTAATACAGTACACAGCACAGATCCAACAGAGTGAGAAATATTTCTAAAGGAGCAGTTTAAATAAAGCATCATGAAATGCTCCCAGACCAGACACACTACAGGATCAGTGTGTTTGACAAATTGCTATTAAAGTAGTTTAGATTTTATGCATTTTATGACCCTCCTTTAGTGCAAATGATTAAGCATTGACTGGAGTAGTCTCGTAATAAAAAGGCAAAGCTGGCCAGACAAGAATTTCATATGGTTCAATCCGTAAGAGAATTTCAAAGTTGGAGGTTTTTTGATAATCTATCAGGCCCTCTTCCAAACATCTGAATGCCCTTTATATCATCCCCTATAAACAATTATCCACACTCTACATGAATACCTCTAGTGTCAGGGAGCTCATCACCTTATGAAGCAGTCAGTTCTGTTTTCTGATTATTCCTACCATTAAAGTTCTTACATAAAGTGAATTCAAACTAAGTCAATGAAACTTCTAGGAATCGATCCTAGTTCTGTTTCCTAATGTCACATGCACCCAAAATCTGGTTCCTCTTCCATTTAACAGCTTGCTTTAAGCAGTTTCCAACAGTTCTTATAGCTTCCTGTGTCTTCTTTTTCTCTAAATGAAGTATCATTTTGAAGATCTCCATGGCATAACAAGTCTTCCACTCCCCTGGTCTCTCCCCCACATAGCTGTGCTCCGGTTAGAAGCCAGTCCCCTCCACTGTGGAGTCAGGTGGGGATGCTCCCCTCTCCTTGCACAACCACTTTCTGTCACCAATGTGTGCCCAAGAGAATACAAATCAAGAGCACTGAGCTTTGGGTCAACCCTGGCAACTGAAGCCGACAGTTTCCGTATGGGCTCATGATATCCTCATACAGAGAATGGAGCAGCTAGACCTTCATGCTACACCTCCTCTCACGACTGATTTTGGTCAGGATGCAGCACTGCCAGATGATGCCTAGGCAGTTTCATGACAGGTACTTTCTCTGTGTAGCCACAGCGTGAGGCTCTGAGAGGACAGCTGGGCCTCTCAATGAGCAGAGACCCCTCCAGAAGCCCCAGCAAACACCCAGGCTCCTGGGCGCCTCCTTGCTGGTGTTTCCCTGACACTCAGGAGGCAGCATCGGTCCGGGATATTTCTCTCTCCTTTTTCAGACAAAGTGCAGATCAGATAGGCTGACTGCTCCTGCCAGGATCCAGGATGCCACTCTTTCTGCCACTTTGTTGTCTTTAACAAGGTTTCAAGGATCCAGAATGAGGAGTCTGCATATTACCTGTCTTAGACTAAAAGATATAGGTAGATTCCTTCGGAATCGGCTGAGCAAACAGCTAGGCTCAGAATGAACCATCTCCTATTTCAAAACCCTTTTATCTGCCATGCTGGGACTGCTTGCTTTCCTGTGGTTGCAGGGAGCTTCTCTGGGCAGGGCCTGCCTCCTGTGCACAGGGCAGCCACCCGCACAAGAGACGTGGGGGCATTGCTCACTGTGCCCATGCCTCAAGCCAGGGGTGGCCGGCCAGCCAGCCCAGATTGCCCACGGTGCTTCCTTACTGAAAGCCCATGAAGTGAGTGAAGGTGGTAGCCAGTAAGCGCATCAAGAGATGATCAACGTCATTAGCCACCTGGAAAGTGTAAATCAAGACCACCATGAGGTACCACTTCACACCCCCTAGGATGGCGAATATCAAAAAGACAGATGATAACAAATGGTGAGGATATGGAGAAGCTGGAACCCGTGACCCTGCTGGTGGGAATGTAAAGGGGTGCAGCTGCTTTGGAAATAGCCTGGTTCCTCAAACAGTTCCTCAAAATGTTGAATGTGCAGTTACCATACAGCCCTGCAATTCCACCCCCCCGATATATACCCAAGATAAATGAAAACATCTGTCCACATAAAAACCTGTACATGAATATGGCCAGGCCTGGTGAATCCCACCACTTTGGGAGGTTGAGGTCGGTGGATCACCTTAGGTCAAGAGTTTGAGACCAGCCTGGCCAACATGGTGAAACCTTGTCTCTACTAAAAATACAAAAATTAGCTGGGCATGGTGTGCATATCTGTAATCTCAGCTACTCTGGAGTCTGAGACAGGAGAGTCGCTTGAACCTGGGAGGCAGAGGTTGCAGTGAGCCGAGATTGCACCATTGCACTCTGGCCTGGGTGACAGAGTGAGATTCTGTCTCGAAACAAACAAACAAACAAAAACTTGTACATGAATATTTACAGCAGCATCATTGGTAAGAGCCAAAAGGTGATGAATGGATCAGCAAGAGGTACAGTGGAGTATCATCCAGCCGTTAAAGGGAATGACGCACCGATCCCTGCTCCAACATGGATAAACCTTCATCATGCTAAGTGAAAGAAGCCAGTCACAAAAGACAACAGGTGGTGGGATTCCATTAGTAGAAGACCTTCAGACCAAGGAGATCTGCTGTGGAGCGGGAAGGCAGATTCGTGGTTGCTTAGGGCTGGGGTGTATGGGGTTAGGGAAGTGACAGCTGAAGGATGCAGGGCCTCTTTTTGAGGTGGTTGTGGCACATATCTGTGAATATACTAAAAGCCACTGAATTGTACATTTTAAATGGGTGAATTGTAGGTATGTGAATTATTTATCAATAAAATTGTTAAAAAGTAGCAAATTATTATAAGAACTTAAAATCAGTATATTGTCATTAATGTAACAATTGTAGGGCCTGCTGAGGTGGGTGATGTGACATGGGCTGGGTGCCCTCCTGCTCTCCGCCTCGGCCTCCTCACCTCTGCAATGGGAGGCGCCCTATCTGACGCGCAGTGCCCTTTTTGCCTCTGCCCTGCATTTTGGCCCCCATGCCATCCCCCTAGGGCTGTATCATCTTCCTAGCTCCTCAGACACTTTACACAGAGGTCAAACCAGGCTATTCACCTTTCTCCAAACCTGAGGGCTGCTTGCCTGACTCCGTGCGTTCATTCATACTGGCCGCTGTGGCTGTCCGGATCTGCATGCCCTTTGCAGCGCTGCTCAGTCTGTGGGGTGGGGGGCACGGGAAGAGCCACGTGCCAGCCCAGCTCTGACCCCTGTCACTCTGGGATCTCAAACCCTTTCTGGCCTTGCTCTTCTCTCCTGTAAAATGACGGAATGGGACTATCAATCAGCCTATTCTGAGGGAGAATTCCTTGAGATCACCACAGGGATTTTCTAAAGAGCATAGCATGGTTAAATAAATTTTGGAAACACTGGTTTAAACAGGGTTACCTACCACAAGACTTCTCAGAGCCTTCAGTATGGCCGCTGTGAGCCATCAAGAGGGGGGATATGATTTGCAACCTTTCCTAGCTTTTAAAAGCACACGCACACACACACACGCATGCACGCACACATGCGCACGCACACATACATATACACATACAGACATATGACACATATGCATTTTAACAGACGATCTTGTCCCACACAATAACACCTAGGAAATGCTGGACTAGTTGATCTTTAAGGATCATTCTGAATCCAAAAAACAAAACCAAAACAAATGCATTTTGACTTGCGTGCAGTGTGAGTTAATGAAAAGAAAATATAAACACAGACCTCAAACTAAACAAAGCAGCAGGGCTGGTACCCTGGCGCTGCACTGGCCTCTTATCTGGTCCCGCGCTAGCCTGTCATGCTACGCTGCTCGGGCTGCTGTAACAGAACACTGTAGACTGGGTGGATCAGAAACATATTTCTCACAGTTCTGGAGGCTGGGGAGAGCCTGCTTCCTAGTTTATAGAGGGCGTCTTCTCACGCCTCGCATGGTAGGTGGAAGGGGTGAGGGGTCTTCTCTCAGGCTTCTTTTATAAGGGCACTAATCTCATTCTTGAGGATTTTGCCCTCAGGACCTAATCACCTCCCGTCTCCTGGTAACTTTGCCTTGGGGGTTGGATTTCAACATATAAATTTAGCAGAGATATTCAGATCATAGCACCTGCTGCAACCTTGGACAAGTTAAAATCTAAGTTTCAGTTTCCTCGTCCTAAAATCAGGAATCCTAATGCCTTCCCTGGAGGGTTGTGGTAGAAGGAAACCAAGGGACATAAAGCCCCTAGCACCTGGCACCTCGAGGCCAACCACTCACCAGGAACTGCCATCTGCATTATTTTTTCTCAGTAGATCAGCTTCCTGGCTTCCCTGCAGGCCCCTTAAGGGGCTCACCACATCCCAGGCACCTGTGTGCCCACCCGGTGACTACACACTTCCTAGCGCATTTTCATAAATGTTGATGGAAGTTTATGTAAGTGAATTAATCACGGAATTTCTCAGGAAGAAAGGTTGCATTTCTGTCTCCCACCCAGGCTGGTGGATTTAGGGTCCTGGCCTTTTTCTGTTGGGTGACCTTCATTCAGGCCCATGCAGGCTCCATACTCACTTTTATTTGGAGTTAGGATCACTACCAGACCTATCCCCGGGCAGCTCAAAGACAGGATACTGAGTTAGGAAGCAGGGAAGAAGAATTGGGGCGCAACATTTAAAGAAACATGTATTTCTCTCCTAAATTCTACTTTTGGTGCAATCCATAAGAAGGATGTGGGGATGAACGTGTTAGCCAAGGAAGAGGGTGGCAGATCCCTTGCAGACACTGCTCACATTGGTGTTGTTCAATGTAGCCAGGGTTTTCTAATGACTTCTCATGGATTCACACTTAGGAAAAACATCAGGGCTAAATTAGGCATGGTTCTTGGGCTTGAAGTCAATGCAGTTTGTAGAGAAGACAAGATTTACATTTACAAAATGACTAAAGTGTAAAAACAATTGTAATCAGGCAGACTTTCCTTGACCTCTTAGATGAGAAGTTCCTTTGTTCTCTGCACCCAAGGCATCTTTACTTTCCCTGTCTTAACACTCATCCATCATACTTGCAGTTCTGTGTTTAATCTGGAGGCAAACTCCAGGAGGCAGGGACTGAGTTTTACTTCCCACCCTATCATCTACACCAGCACAACACTGACTGGGTACTTAATAAATACGGGACAGGTTTGTCAAAGATCAGATGATTGTAGATGTGTGGTGAGGGTGGGAAGGGATAATGTGGGGAGAAATACCAGATACAGGTGATGCGGGGGATGGGGGCAGCAAACCACCTTGCCATGTATGTTCCTATGCAACAATCCTGCATGATCTGTGCATGTACCCCAGAACCTAAAGTACAATTAAAAAAATAAATAAATAAATAAACAAATGAATGAATACGGGACAGATTGAAGAGCTGAATGGAATCTAGACTGTGAAGTTCAACCTTTGTTGGACTCTGTTCCAGAGGTAAATTGCTAGAGAATTCAGAGAAAGAAGAGCTTCACTTAGGTGTTAAGACTTGAGAGGGGCCTGCACAATTCGGGATAGAGTAGAGGAAGGGAGTAAGTGTTCCAGGGAGAGCACAGCAAGGGCAAATGCAGAGACAAGACTGATTGCTACCTGTGCTGAGAAGAGTGACTGCTCAGCACAGGGCTGTGGGCACAGTGCATGCTCGCTGAGTTCAGTTCCAGGAGGCATTTCCTCTGCTGGCGTTGGGAGGAGGAGAAAGGGAAGAGTGGAGAAATGCAAGGAGGGGAGTTCGCTTCATTCAGTCTCCTTTCTATGTCACACTTCACTCACCCACCCCAAGGGCAGGCTGAGGTCCCATACTGGGGCCCGATGCTGGGGGCCAGTTCTGTGTGTCACTCTTGCTAATGGGACTTCGACCTGTGAATGGCCTGGAGTATCCAGGAATGCACAGTAGACCAGCTGGCAGGCTTGGTAGGTTCATGGTGCTGGGAAATGGAGGGTTGAGATAGTAATTAGTCTCATCACAGGGAACCCCATGGCAAGAAAACCATAAGAGCGGCCAGCTTTGCCAGTGGGGAAATTATGCCCCACAGAGAAAGCTCTCCCTTCTGCGGTTTTCCTCCATCTGTGACTCAGCACCCTTGCCTACAATTAAGAAGCCTGCTCACCTGCCCTTTGTCCAAAAGAGCCGTTGCTGCGTTGCTCCATGGTGGAGCAGCCGGCCAAATGCAGCCACCCTGGGCAAAGGCACCCATTCTCAGCTCCACCTCTGGCCAGCTGTGCAACCTTGGACAAATTACAGTCTTTAGTCCTGGGCCTGGAGCAGAGTAAGCACTGAATAGATGTGGCTATTAACAATATCACTATACTCATTGGAGCACACAAGTCATAAAACAGACAATAGTAGTTTAAGGCAGATAATTTTTTTTAAGTTTTTATATCTGTGTTTATTTGTCTATCCTGATACAAGATCTTTTATTTATGCACAGTGCATCTTAGTAATGCCTTTTCTGTATACCCCAATTCCTCATGAGACAATGACTGAGGGCCAGATGTTTACCTGCCTGGGCAGTGAGGCTTACACCACAAGAGAGGATTTCCAGCATTAGGAAACTCAGAGCTTATATGAGGAAGAGGGAGAGATCTTTGCTCAGGAATATAAACAAAGTCTTTTTTTTTTTGTGACGGAGTTTTGATCTTGTTGCCCAGGCTGGAGTGCAATGGTGCAATCTCAACTCACCACCACCTCCACCTCCTGGGTTCAAGAGATTATCCTGCCACAGCCTCCTGAGTAGCTGGAATTACAGTCATGGGCCACCACGCCCGGCTAATTTTGTATTTTTAGTAGAGACAGGGTTTCGCCATGTTGGTCAGGCTGGTCTCGAACTCCTGACCTCAGGTGATCTGCCCACCTAGGCCTCCCAAAGTGCTGGGATTACAGGTGTGAGCCACCACGCCCAGCCAGAAATATAAACAAATTCTTTCTGGCGAATTCTCTCGGGACAGGTCTCCAGGTCTATTATTACCAGTAGAATGTAGGCAAATGGCTTCAGAAGGAAAAAGCCTTTAAATTTCCCCAGAGCAATTCATGACCTCTAACTTCCAAGGTATGTTTAACCATTCAATCATCCTTTAACCCAGGTTACCAGCATACTTTCTGTTCAGAAAGCCTGGAATATGCAAACGTGAAAATGTTGATGGGGCGTTGTCTCTCACTTTCTCTGAGCAACTGGCAGCTTAAGATAAATTTTGAATGTTCACCCCCTCAACACCCATATGTGTGTGGGTGTTTGCAGATATTTGTACACGTGTGTGTGTGTGCGTGAATAGTGCTGATCTTTGCACATGTGGGTGTATACATTTTGTGGAACCCATTTATGAGCAGTGCCGGGAGATGGATCAAGGTTTCTGTATAGAAGAAAGGCTGTGTGGGGCATATGAAGTGCAGGCTGTGAACCCACCAACAGCACAGGGTAGGAGGGCAGATGCAGTGGAGCAGGACGGCAGGTTCCTGCCTTCAACACAACTAGTCACATGACTCTGTACAGCCCCTTATTTGTGTATCAGTCCTGTTCTCGCCGAAATGTGGATGATTTGTATCTGTCATGCCTACCTCACGTAGGCTCAGGAAACTCAAGTAAGGTAATATATCTGGAAGCACTTCGAACAGTATAAAAACCAAACAAATCAAACGCAAGCTACTACTAATGGTGCTTTGCTACAAAATTCTGGTTATAATGTGCATATAGTACACAGCATAGTATATGGTGCATAGTAGGTACTCTAGAGATGCCAGTTTTCTTTCTGTCCCCCTCTGTACATAGAGGATACTAATTATGTTGGATGCATGGAGGGAGGAATGGGTAGAGGGATGGAGGCCTTTGTTAGTACTCCTCCCTCTAAGTTACACACAAGTAGCTTTGCACAGAGCATGTGGCTTCCTTGGACCTTGGCTTCCATAACTGTAGGATGGGGGCAAAGATCTCACAATATCCCCCAATTCCGTTTTCTGATCTGCTGAAGAGTCTATCATCTGAGAGAGGAAACAGGAGTGCCAAGAGACAAAATGATGGGGCAGTTAGAGTGGCTTTTCCTTGTAGAATGAAAATAGTAAGAATAGAATGGAAGACTAGAACCTGTTGTTTGAGTTGAGTGTCTGCTCTGTGCTAGGACTTGGGTAGCACATCACTTCCTGCCATCCAGAGGTTGAGTCTAACGAGGAAGACAGACATAAAATGAGAGCCCCAGCAAAGGCTGACGAGTCTGGCAGGCGGACTCAATGCATCTTTATTTCAGTTTGGTTCCTTCTCATTCCGGGGCAAGCTCCTTTTGCTGAGTGAACTACAGAACACTTTCCCTGTCTATTGTTTTCCAAAGGCCAGGGGAACTTCTTGGATAACTCAGCTGGGGAGGATGGGAGAGAGGCAAAAGCTATGAGATGGTGAGGATGGGGATCCCAGCCTCCATGGAGATTCTCAGGCCCAGTCATTGTGTGGAAACTGGAGGACCACCTGACTCCAAGTGACCATGGAGAGTTACATGATGGAGATACCAGGAGTTACAGTGTTGGGTAGGCAGAACAACACTCCCCTTTTCCTCAAAGATACTCAAGTCCTACTCCCTGGAATCTGTGAATATGCTACGTTCCATGGCAAAAGGAGATTTTGCAGATGCAATTCACTTCAGGACATTGAGATGGGGAGCTATTCCTGGATTATCCAGGTAGGCCCAACATCATCACGAGGTCTTTATAAGTGAGAGTCTGAGGCAGGGGAATCATAGGCATGAAGAGAGTTAAAGATGCTCGGCTGCTGTTTTTGAAGTTGGAGGAAGGACCACGGGCAGTGAATAGGGGTGGCCTTTAGAAGCTGGAAAAGGAAAGAAACATTGTCCCAGAGAGCCTCCAGAAAGGACAAAGCTCTGTGGACACTTTGATTTTAGCCCAGTAATACCCATGTTTGACTTCTGACCTCCAGAACTGGAGGATGATTATTTGTGCTGTTGTACAGCACTACATTGTGCTAGTTTGTTACAGCAACCGTAGGAAACTCATACAGTGGTGCAGCAGGAAACAGGCTCTTCCCTTCTCTGGTCTCTGGCATCACTTGAGTCCACTGATTCCCGTGCACAGCAGGGCAAGTGCGAAACCTCCCTGCTGACCTCTGACTCTGAATCATTTCGCCTATGAGTTGACAATTACCAAGAGCTTTCTGGTGCCCAGTGTAATATGATGTTTAACAGGCTCTTCTGGCCTGGCGTCAAGGCCCTGGCTGGAGGCTGGTCAGTTCCCCTTCCACACCTCAACACCTCCCTTATTGGGCTCTCACAGCCCCAGCCATCATGTGCCTGCTCTAATGTCCCAGAGCCAGGCCCTTGACAACCAGGGACAGCCCAATCCTACACCCTGCCCACCCCGCCTCACCCATTCCTTCCTGTGGCCACAATCAAGGTGCTTGATTGCCCCTGATCCTCGTGACTGGCCCCAAGCTTCCCCAAGTAGCCCTACATGGTGTCCTGTGTTTGCCCAGGGACTTGCAAGTATAAATAAAACCATAAAACTCTTTCCAGTTTCTTGCTTGATCTGCATCTGCCCTCACCCTTCCTCACCCAAGATAATGTGGCTAAAACTCCAGGCTGTGCTCTAAGCCCTCTACATGCGTCTCCTAGTGGGATCCTTAGCAGAGCCCAAGGAAAGAGACCTTGTTATTATCCCCACTCACTGGGAGGAAGCCGAAGGAGAGGTGACATGACTTGCCCATAGCCACACAGCTGCCATGGGGCAGAGCTGGAGCCCAAAACCAAGTGGCCAGGCATGAGAGTGAACCCCTCACTGCACACCCTGCTGACCACAGTGACAGGGACAGCATCGTCACCATCCTAACAGGATGGATGCTCCAAATCAAGTTTATTTTGACTTAAAGAAATAAGGTAATAGGACATGCCTAGCACACGCACTTCTGAATTAAATTTCTACCCTCCACAAGCATTATCAGGAGGAGGCTAGGATGAGCTGCACCTGGGGAGGCTCATCAAGCCCAGGCCTCCCCAAGAGAGTAAGGCAATTCAAAACATCTCATCTACATTTAATTAAATTAGACATTCCTGGTGCAGCTCCACACCCCTGCACAGCTGGCTGGTTTAAAATAACCTCTAAGATTGGCCTCCTTTGACTGTTCTGGCCAATAAGTGCTCAGAGGTTGGGGCTGAAGGTATCAGTCTGCCCAGAGGTCCCACCTGAGACAGATGGATTGATCAGCAGTGCTTTGCCTTGAGAAGAGGGGGCTGGAGAAGACTCCAAGGACGCCCCCGTTCCCTCAGTGCTGCAGCGAGGTGAGTGTAGTTCTGCCACAGAGCTGGAGTCAGCATACCGGCCCCTCCCAGGCTGCTGCCATAATCTCTGGGTGAACAGAGCTCATCTTGTCTTAGCCTGGGTACCTCCAAAATAGAGCCTGAGACCAAAGCTTGCATGCAAGTCACTGGGAATGAGATTCCAGCGAGCAGGAGGGACAGATGGGGAGTGAAACAGGGGAGAAGCGAGCCCTAATGGAAGAGTGTATTAGGGGTTGGCTGCTGCTCAAGGCAACTGGAGTGCATTCCTCTGTGGCCTTCAGAGGAGCCTCATGAAATGCCTCCAAAGAGTCTGCTGGGGAGCAAAATGCAAAGCATTTCTCCATTGGCCCCTGTTTCCCATTGGTCAAGGCCTTGATTGATGAGCTTGAATGTCCCGTGCTCGAGGTTGCCCGTGTGTGAGTGTATGGTAAGTAGCAAAAGTTCTAGGTGCAGGCCTAAGGTGAGGCCCTATTGGATTAGACCAGGGCAAAATTCATCCAAGTCTATCTAGAACTAATGCCGCAGCCATGACTGGTTAAGATGTGGGGCCAAAATGATTTCTGAAGTTGTGCCCAAGAGGAATCCAGGGCCTGTGTGGGCTGTGAAAACCTCAGTGACTAAAGGGTACTGCAACCTCTGCATGTCCAGCAGGGGTAGGGGGCTGTTACCGGAAGCACAGCCCATTTCACCCTGACACATAGCATTTATGTGTTGTTGTATAAAGTGTTTCTGCATCTTTTGTTCATCTTCACATCAAATCCCATGAAGAAGGAATTATAGACTTTACGTCATGGACAAGCCGACTGGGCCTCCGGGCAGTTCACTGATCTTTTCTAGACCCCAGAATCATTGAGTATAGCAATGCTAGAAAAGCAATCTAGTTCATGTGGTTTCAAATCTGGATTCTTCTATAGCATATATCTAATTCAGCCCCCAAAATATTTTAACCTTCTGGTAGACTGTAAGCTCCTTGAGAGCAGGGATGTTTATCTGCCTCACAGAGCAAGTATTCAACTAGTATTAGCTGAATGCATGTTGCAAATGAGTTTCTGCTCAGACCATGAGCTCTTTAAATTAGAAATATATCCTTACCTCCCTCGTACCCAGCAGGTGCTCCACACTGCATTGAAAACATGTAAAGATAAATGAAGCACCCTGGTGATACTCTTTTGAAACAATTTCCCAAACTTACAGAGAGTCTCATGTACGATACAAAGAGCTTCTCCCCTGAACCATCTGAGGCCCATCACCCCAAGTTCTTCAGTATTTCCTGCAAGCAAGGATATTATCCCCCTACACAACCATAATACAATCAACACCAGGACATTAGCATTGCTGCATTACAACAGATGCTGTCTACTCCGTATACACCAATCGAGTTTCAATAATTGTTCCAGTAAGTCCTTTTTTTGAGAAAGAATCCAGTCTGAGATTCCACCTTGCATTTAGTTGTCATTATCTTTTTTCTCCTCTTCACTCTGAAACAATTCCTTAGTTTTTTTCTTGACTTTCCTGACCTTAATACTTTCGAAGATTACTAGCCAATTTTTTGGTTGAATGCACTTTGGTTTGGGTTTTCCTGATGGATTCTCTCGCTGGGGTTCATGTTATGCATCTTTGACAGGAATGTAAAGGTAAGATACTGGGTCCTTCCTGTTACACCCTGTCAGAGTGACAAAAATGTGAACATCTCATTTCTGATGATGTTTCTTTTGATAACTTGATTAAGGTGGTATCTGCCAGCCTTCTCCATGTGAAATAATTCTTTTCCCTGTTGTAGGTAATAACAGAGAGACGGGATTTGAGACTATCGATATCCCATTCTTCATCAAACTTTAAATTTATTCACTTATTTATATTCATTTGGATATAAGGCCTCCTATTTTTTCCTCCCTGAGTTAAAATCATTACTATTGTAGGGGTCAAAAGGGCCAGATCCCTTTCCTCCCCATTGTAAGGATTACTGCTGACACCCCTATAACAGATTAACAAAAGAAAAGCGTAACAAGCCCGGCGCGGTGGCTCACGCCTGTAATCCCAGCACTTTGGGAGGCTGAGGTGGGCGGATCACGAGGTCAAGAGATGGAGACCATCCTGGTCAGCATGGTGAAACCCCGTCTCTACTAAAAATACAAAAAAACTGGCTGGGCATAGTGGCGCGTGCCTGTAGTCCCAGCTACTCGGGAGGTTGAGGCAGGAGAATTGCTTGAACATGGGCGGCGGAGGTTGCAGTGAGCCCAGGTCACGCCACTGCACTCCAGCCTGGCGCCTGGTGACGGAGTGAGACTCTGTCTCAAATAAATAAATAAATAAAAGCATAACAAATGTATTTGATTATAATTTTATGTAACACAGGACACTTCAGAATGAAGATGCCAAAATACAGGGAAAGCTGTGATTTTATGCTTAGGTTTGATGAAGCAAGGACGGCTGTGTAGAAATATGATTGGTTAGAAAGGGTATGAGCTGATGGTTACAGACAGTGGGGAAACCCAGCAGGGCCTGTCTGGATTCTTGTTAGCCTCTTTGTTATAACATTCCTTCCCCCTGGATGTAGGGTAGGACTTTTCTGGAATGAGGTTCTTGATTTCTTTATGGCCAGCTGTTACATAGCAAAATAGGAAAGGTTAGAGTAATATTTTAAGGCTTTATGACTGGCTTTAGGGAAAAGAAGTTCTGGTTTCTATAACTCACCTTGAGGATGAGGAATTCTGATTACCATGGCTTGCTTCATGGGAGGATGAGGGGCAAGAGACAGGCGGGCAGGAGAAGGTCAGAGAGAAACTTTCCTTTGGCACTGAGTCTGAGGCCTTCACTTTGGGGTATTGTCTTCTGAGCCCAACCACCGTTATGTATTTTATGCTCAAATTGTCCCAGATTAGGCTAGTGAGAACCCTTTCAATATGGTTACTGTGTCATTTAGACAAATCCTCATTCTTCACTGAGCACCTCCTGACTTTCTGGCACAAGATGTTCCAGGTTCTTTTTGTACTTTTCCAGCTGCAGGAATCATGCATTTCTCCAATGAGGCCTGGTTTCTTTTACTGATGAGTGGTATTTAGTTACCAAGATCTGGGTGCTAAGTGTGCTCATTGCCTTTGAGTGTCACTGCCCCTAGGCCTTCTCAGCAGACAGTGAGGAGAGGACATGCATGCATGTGCATGCACACACATACACACACACTTATATCTACATCTGTCAGATGTATTTCTATGTATTGGCAACCATCCTAATACCACTATCTTCAGTCCAACACCATGGAGTTCATTCTGATTTTCTCCTTCCATATTTGTAGCTGCCTTCTCCAACAGTGAAAAACCTGTCTCCCGTTATCCTTAATGTACTGTTTTATTTCGTCAGTCCCTCTGTACACAACCAATATTCAATTTCGGCCCCTTCTCCTCTCCCATGCGAATACCCTTCCACCTCACTCAGACTCCGCTATCCTATGCTAGTTCACCCTTCCCCATGTGGGCACCCTCCTTACCCTGCTCAGACTCCAACTGTACTCTGAGCCACTGCAGCTCCCTACCCCCTGTCCCCCACACCTACCATTGCATGGATCCCTACCTCCCACAACCCTCCTAACGCTTTTAGTATTAAATTGTTCAGGAAAGAAAAAAGATAAGAAAGAATCCTACAGGTGCCTTATGAGTGAGAGAGTTGACTGCTTCCACAGACTCCACTCCAGGTTTTACAAGGACCCAGGACAGAAAGCAGGCTGGTGGGAAGAGTAAACATGGATATCTGCCGGCCAGCAAAGCTGATTGAGGGTGATAGACATCAGGATACCTTTGCAGCAGGAGGAAGTCTTGAAAAGGATACAAGATGGGATTCTAGGGTGTTAATAATTTCCTAGAATGTAAATGCCGTTGGTGAGTGAGGTTACAAATAATGACAAATGATGTATGGGCATGGATTATGGCAGGAGAGACCAAAGCTTTCCTACTTAGCACACACAAGTTTGTGATAAAATCATGGATCAAATCTGGAACCTGTGCAGCCATTTTTACAGATAAGGAAACTGAGGCTGGAGGGAGTTGATGATGTTTCAGCACTACACAGATGAGAGCTCAGGTTTCCTAAGTCTTAAACAGGACTCTTTCCACTACAGTTTCAAAACTAATACATTAATTCCATAAATTTTTCTTAAATTTTTTCACATCAAACTCTTGTCTCCAGTCTTCCTTCCTCCAGTCCATCCAGCCCTGTTGTAAGAGAACTTTTTGTGTATGCATTACTTAGGTAGACAAAAGTACATAAATCCTAATTGTTCAGCTCAATGCATCCATGTAACCACCACCCAGATCAAAGAACAGAACAATACTAGAACCCAGAAGCACCCTACACCCAACTCCCAGTCACCATCCACCTCTTCTTCAAACAGAAGATTATCTTTTATCATCATTATTTGGTTTTACTTGTGTTTGGAATTTATATAAATTAAATAGTAATATATGTATTTTTGCACATATGTTTGGTTTCTTGCACTCAATATCACGTGTAAGATTCACATTGTGCAAATAGCAATAGTTCACTCATTTTCATTGTTGTAGAGTTTTCCATGATATGACTATGCCACAACTTATTTGTTGACTCAATTTCTGATAGATCTTTGGAGTGTTTCTAGTTTTTGCTGAGTATAGATAGTGCTGCTGTGAACATTCTTCTGCATGTTTTTTTTTCCTGTATCCAGCAACCTGGCTAAACTACAGAATAATTCCAATATATGTAGCATTTCTTTTGGGTGTAAAAAGTTAGTAGTATTGCTGGTTATATGGTATGATCATGGTCAGTTTTAGTAAATATTGCCAGTTTTCCAAAGTTGTTGCATCAATTAGAACAGCAGTGTATGAGAATTCCAGTTTCTCCATATCTGTGCCAGTGCTTGATATGTTCAGTCTTAAGTTTTAGCCACTCTGGTGGGTATGTTGTAGGATTTTATTGTGATTTTAATTTGTATTTTTCTGATGACTAATGGGATTGTATCTCTTTCCATATTTTAATGGCAATTGATAAATTCTTTTTGTGTGAGTTTTTTGTTCAATTCTTTTGCCCATTTAGGGGATGGAATGGGTATTGTCTATCTTTTAATTATTTTTTCTAGGATTTCTTTATATATTCTTTATACTTACCCTATGTATTGCCAATATCTCCTTCCCCTCTATCACTTGTTCAATAGTGTCTTCTAGTAAATCGGCATTCTTAATATTAATGTAGTCTACAGATTCTTAACAGGACTATATTTTCCTCATGGTGTATAAATTGGTTTTGGGGGGGGGGCATAAAAAAGTCTTAGTTGTTGGAATTGGTTTGTGGCCCTTCAAAAGGAATACAATATGTAAACAGATATACAGTATATCTATGGTATTAATATTTTATGAGGCAGGAATTATGGAGATTAGGAGAAAAATTTTTTAAAGGCTTCTTAGGGGGTGATAATTTTAAGAGGTTGGAAAGCACTGACATAGTCCCATGTATCTATATTTGCCTTTTTGAATCCTGATAATCTTTGCACACACCAAAGTCTTAAAGACAAAAATAGCTTTTTGTTTTGTTTTGTTTTGTTTTTTTGTCACAGGGCCTCTCTCTGTCAGAGTGCAGTGGCATGATCACTATTCACTGTGCCCTCGACCTTCTGGGCTCAAGTGATCGTCCCACCTCAGCCTTCTGAGTAACTGGGACCACCAGTGTAAGCCTCTATGCCTGACTAATTTAATTTAATTTTTTTTTTTTGGTAGAGATGGGGTTTCCCTATGTTGCCCAGGCTGATCTTGAACTCCTGGGTTCAAGCGATCCTTCTAACACTTTGGGAGGCCAAGATGGGATTACAGGCATGAAGCACTGTGGCTGGCCTTTTAGTATCATTTAAATAATTTTTTAAATGTTGTAGCATCAATAAATAGTAATATGTTCCCTTTTCTTTGTTCATGTAGCTCAATCTTATCAATTTTATTCATCTTAACAAAGAAATCATTTTTGGTTTTATTGATTTGTTTCAATTGTACATTTATTTCTGTTACACAAATTTCCATTCTTAATTTTATTGTTTCTTTATTTCTTGCGTTTGTTCATTTTACTTCTTTATTTCTTTTCTTTTTTTTTTTTTTTTTTTTGAGATGGAGTCTCGCTCTGTCACCCAGGCTGGAGCACAGTGGTGTGATCTCGGCTCACTGCAACCTTCGTTTCCTGGGTTCAAGCAAATCTGCTGTCTCAGCCCCTCGAGTAGCTGGTACTACAGGCACCCGCCACCACACTCAGCTCATTTTTTTATTTTTAGTAGAGACTGGGTTTCACCATATTGACCAGGCTGGTCTTGAACTCCTGACCTTAGGTGATCTGCCCACCTTGGCCTCCCAAAGTGCTGGGATTACAGATGTGAGCCACTGTGCCCAGCCAGCACATTTCTGCTTTTGTAGATGGTTGATCTTCACCTTTTTTATTATCCCATCCCACTGTTTGTTCTAATGGCCAACATTTTTCTGTAAGCATTACTAGCTTCATCCTGTAAGTTTTGATATGTTCCATTTTTGCTATTCATTAAAAACTTTTTGAATTTTCATTGTAATTTCTCCCTTGAGCTATAAATATTTTATAAATGCTTTGCTTAGTTTCTAAACATTTTCAGGTTTTCCAATTATCTTTCTGTTGTAGATTTTTAACTCAATTCTGCTGTGGTCAGAGAATATTCACTGAATGATTTCAATCTTTTTAAATTCATTGACATCTCTTCATGGCTCAGCTTATGGTCTGGTTGGTAAATGCTCCCTGTGCCTTTAAAAAGAATGTATATCCTGAGATTATTTGCTATATAGTTTTATATATGTCAGTTAGGTCAAGTTCATTAATCATGTAGTTCAAATCTCTATTCTTACTGATCTTTTATCTGCTTCTTCTATCAATTACTGATAGAAGTATTTTAGTGTCCCACGTTAAATTCTGTGTCCTTACATTTAAGATGTTCCTCTTGTAAAGATCATATAATTGCTTTTTATTTTTCTAGTCCAGCCTAACAATCTTTACCTTCTATTTCAGTATGTATATCATTACATTTAATATAATTATAATTTCAATTTACCATCTCACTATGTATTTCCTGTTTGCCCCACCTATACAGTGTTGATTTTTCTGTTTATGCCTCATTTACATTACTCAGTTTTTGTTTTCCTATTTTAACCCTCTAGTATCTTGTTACTATTTATTCTTTTTTTAAATTATACTTTAAGTTCTGGGGTACATGTGCAGATCTTGCAGGATTGTTACATAGGTATAAAAACGCCATGGTGGTTTGCTGCCTCCATCCCCCCATCACCTACATTAGGTATTTTTCCTAATGTTATGCCTCCCCAATGTCCCCACCCCCTGCTATCCCTCCCCTAGCCACCCACACCACAACAGACCCTAGTGTGTGATGCTCCCCTCCCTGTGTCCATGTGTTCTCATTGTTCAACATCCACTTATGAGTGAGAACATGCTGTGTTTGGTTTTCTTTTCTTGTGTCAGTTTGCTGAGAATGATGGTTTCCGGATTCAACCATGTTCCTGCAAAGGACATGAACTCATCCTTTTTAAGGCTGCATAGTATTCCGTGATGTATATGTGCCACATTTTCTTTATCCAGTCTATTATTGGTGGGCATTTGGGTTGGTTTCAAGTCTTTGCTATTGTAAGCAGTGCCGCAATGAATATACATGTGCATGTGTCTTTATAATAGAACGATTTATAATCCTTTGGGTATATACCCAGTAATGGGATTGCTGGGTCAAATGGAATTTCTATTTCTAGATCCTTGAGGAATCGCCACACAGGCTTCCACGATGGTTGAACTAATTTACACTCCACCAACAGTGTGTAAGCATTCCTATTTCTCCACATCCTCTCCAACATCTGTCTCCAGATTTTTTTGTATGTTTGTTTTTGTTTTTTCATTTCCATTATCAAATCAGTGGTATTGCAGTCTCCAGGTTTTCTAATAATCACCATTCTAACTGGTGTGAGATGGTATCTCAATGTGGTTTTGATTTGCATTTCTCTAATGACCAGTGATGATGAGCGTTTTTTCATATGTTTTTTGGCCACATAAATGTTTTCTTTTGAAAAGTGTCTGTTCATATGCTTTGCCCACTTTTTGATGTTTTTTTTTTCTTGTAAATCTGTTTTAGTTCTTTGTGGATTCTGGATATTAGCCCTTTGTCATGTGGGTAGATTGCAAAAAATTTTTCCATTCTGTTGGTTGCTGGTTCACTCTAACGATTGTTTCTTTTGCTGTGAAGAAGCTCTTAAGTTTAATTAGATCCCAATTGTCTATTTTGGCTTTCATTGCCATTGCTTTTGGTGTTTCAGTTATGAAGTCTTTGCCTATGCCTATGTGCTGAATGGTATTGCCTAGGTTTTCTTCTAGGGTTTTTGTGGTGTTAGGTCTTATGTTTAATTCTTTAATCCATCTGGAGTTAATTTTTGTATAAAGTGTAAGGAAGGGGTCAAGTTTCAGCTGTCTGCACATGGCTAGTCAGTTTTCCCAAAACCATTTATTAAACAAGGAATCCTTTCTCCATTGTCAGGTTTGTCAAAGATCAGATGGTTGTAGATGTGTGGCATTACTTCTGAGGCCTCTGTTCTGTTCCATTGGTCTATATCTCTGTTTTGGTACCAGTACCATGCTGTTTTGATTACTGTAGCCTTCTACTATAGTTAGAAGTCAGTTAGTGTTATGCCTCCGGCTTTGTTCATTTAGCTTAGGATTGTCTTGGCTATGCAGGCTCTTTTTTGTTCATATGAAGTTTAAGGTGTTTTTTTTCCAGTTCTGTGAAGAAGGTCAGTGGTACCTTGATGGAGATAGCATTGAATCTATAAATTACTTTGAGCAGTATCGTCATTTTCACAATATTGATTCTTCCTAACCAGGAGCATGGAAATTTTTCCCTCTGTTTGTGTCCTCTCTTATTTCCTTGAGCAGTGATTTGTAGTGCTTCTTGAAGAGGTCCTTCATGTCCTTTGTTAGTTGTATTCCTAGATATTTTATTCTCTTTGTAGCAGTTGTGAATGGGAGTTCGCTCATGATTTGGCTCTCTGTTTGTCTGTTGTTAGTGTGTAGGAATGCTTGTGATTTTTGCACATTGATTTTATATCCTTAAACTTTGCTGAAGTTGCTTATCATCTTAAGGAGATTTTGGGCTGAGGTGATGGGGTCTTCTAAATATACAATCATGTCATCTGCAAATAGAGACAATTTGACTTCCTCTTTTCCTACTTGAATACCTTTTATGTCCTTTTCTTGCCTGAGTGCTCTGGCTAGAACTTCCAATCCTATGTTGAATAGGAATGGTGAAACAGGGCACCTTTGTCTAGTGCCAATTTTCAAGGGAATGCTTCCAGTTTTTGCCCATTCAGTATAATTTTGGCTGTGGGTTTGTCATAAATAGCTTTTATTATTTTGAGATATGTTCCATCAATACCTAGTTTATTGAGAGTTTTTAGCATAAAGGCTGTTGAATTTTGTCAAAGGTCTTCTCTGCATCTATTGAGATGATCATGTGGTTTTATCTTTGGTTCTGTTTATGTGATGGATTATGTAGATTATGTAGATTTGCATATGTTGAACCAGTCTTGCATCCCTGGAATGAAGCCTACTTGATCGTGATTTATAAGCTTTTTGATGTGCTGTTGGATTCAGTTTGCCAGTATTTTATTGAAGATTTTTGTATTGATGTTCATCATAGATATTGGCCTGAAATTTTTTTTCAGTTGTGTCTCTGCCAAGTTTTGGTGTCAGGATGACATTGGTCTCATAAAATGAGTTAGGGAGGATTCCCTTTTTTGTGTTGTTTGAAATAGTTTCAGAAGGAATGGTACAAGCTCTTCTTTGTATGTCGGGTAGAATTCAGCTGTGAACCCATCTGGACCTGGACTTTTTTTGGTTGGTAGGCTATTAATTGCTGCCTCAACTTCAGCCTTTGTTATTGGTCTATTCAGGGTTTCAACTTCTTCCTGGTTTAGTCTTGGGAGGGTGCAAGTGTCCAGGAGTTCATCCATTTCTTATAGATTTATGGGTTTATGTGCATAGAGTTGTTTGTAGTAATCTCTGATGGTAGTTTGTATGTCTTGGAATTGGTGGTGATATCCCCTTTATCATTTTTTATTGCATCTATTTGATTCTTCTCTCTTTTCTTATTAGTCTGGCAAGTGGTGTATCTATTTTGTTGATCTTTTCAAAAATCAGCTCCTGGATTTATTTATTGTTTTGAAGATTTTTTGGTGTCTCTATCTCCTTCAGCTCTGCTCTGATCTTAGTTATTTCTTGTCTTCTGCTAGCTTTTGAATTTGTTTGATCTTGCTCCTTTAGTTCTTTTAATTGTGATGATAGGGTGTGAATTTTAGATCTTTCCTTGCTTCTTATTTGGGCATTTAGTGCTATTAGTTTCTTTCTAGACACTGCTTTAAATGTGTCCCAAAGGTTCTGGTACGTTATATCTTCATTCTCATTGGTTTTGAAGAATATCTTTATTTCTGCCTTCTTTTCATTATTTATCCAGTAGTTATTCAGGAGAAGGTTTTTCAGTTTCCATGTAGTTGTGTGGTTTTCAGTGAGTTTCTTAATCCTGAGTTCTAATTTGATTGCACTGTGGTCTGAGAGACTGTTTGTTATGATTTCCGTTCTTTTGCGTTTGCTGAGGAGTGATTTACTTCCAATTATGTGGTCAGTTTTAGAGTAGGTGTGATGTGGTGCTGAGAAGAATGTATACTCTGTGGATTTGGGGTGGAGGGTTCTGTAAATATCTATTAGGTCCACTTGGTCCAGATCTGAGTTCAAGTCCTGGATATCCTTGTTAATTTTCTGTCTTGTTGATCTGTCTAATATTGAGAGTGGAGTGTTAAAGTCTCCCACTATTATCGTGTGGGAGTCTCAGTCTCTTTGTAGGTCATTAAGAACTTGCTTTATATAACTGGGTGCTCCTGTATTGGGTGCAATATATTAGGCTAGTTAGCTAGTTGCATTTATTCCTTTACCATTATGTAATGCCCTTCTTTATCTGTTTTGATTTTTGTTGGTTTAAAGTCCATTTTATCAGAGACTAGGATTTCAACCCCTGGTTTTTTTTTTTTTTTGCTCTCCATTTGCTTGATAAATCTTCCCTGATCCCTTTATTTTGAGTCTATATGTGTCTTTGCACATGAGATGTGTCTCCTGAATATAGCACACCGATGGGTCTTGACTTTTTATCCAATTTGCCAGTCTGTGTCTTTTGATTGGGGCATTTAGCCCATTTACATTTAAGGTTAATATTGTTATGTGTGAATTTGATCTTGCCATTTTGATACTAGCTGGTTGTTTCTCCCATTAGTTGATGCAGTTTCTTCATTGTGTGGATGATCTTTACCATTTGGTATGTTTTTTTGCAGTGGCTGGTACTGGTTGTTCCTTTCTATGTTTAATGCTTCATTCAGGAGCTCTTGTAAAGAAGGCCTGGTGGTGACAAAATCTCTCAGCAATTGCCTGTCTGTAAAGGATTTTATTTCTCCTTCACTTATGAAGCTTAGTTTGGCTGGATGTGAAATTCTGGGTTGAAAGTTCTTTTCTTTAAGAATGTTGAATATGGGCCCCCACTCTCTTCTGTAGCTTGCAGGGTTTCTGCCAGGAGATCCACTGTCAGTCTGATGGGCCTCCATTTGTGGGTAACCTGACCTTTCTCTCTGGTTGCCCTTAGCATTTTTTCCTTCAGTTCAACCCTGGTGAATCTGATGATTATGTGCCTTGGGGTTTCTCTTCTTGAGGAATATCTTTGTGGTGTTCTCTGTATTTTCTGTATTTGAATGTTGTTCTGTCTTGCTAGGTTGGGGACATTCTCCTGGATAATATTCTGAAGAGTGTTTTCCAGTTTAGATTAATTCTCCCCAGTCACATTCAGGTACACCAATCAAATGTAGATTAGGTCTTTTCACATAGTCCCATATTTCTTGGAGGCTTTGCTCATTTCTTTTCACTCTTTTTTCTCTAGTCTTGCCTTCTCGTTTTATTTCATTGAGTTGATCTTCAATCTCTGATATCCTTTCTTCTGCTTGATTGATTCGGCTATTGAAATTTGTGTATGCTTAGTGAAGTTCTCGTGCTGTTTTTTTCAGCTCCATCAGGTCATTTATGTTCTTCTCTAAGCTGGTTATTCTAGTTAGCATTTCATGTAACCTTTTTTCAAGGTTCTTAGTTTCTTTGCATTGGGTTAGAACATGTTCCTTTGGCTCAGAGAAGTTTGTTATTACCCACCTTCTGAAGCCTGTCTGTCAATTTGTCAAACTTATTCTCCATCCAGTTTTGTCCCTTACTGGTGAGGAGTTGTGATCCCTTGGAGGAGGAGAGGCATTCTTGTTTTTGGTGATTTCAGTCTTTTTGCACTGGTTTCTTCCCAGCTTCATGGATTTATCTACCTTTGGTCTTTGAAGTTGGTGACTTTTGGATGGGGTCTCTGAGTGGACACTCTTTCTGTTGATGTTGAAGGTATTTCTTTCTGTTTTTTAGTTTTTCTTCTAACAGTCAGGCCTCTCTGCTCCAGGACTGCTGGAGGTCCACTCCGGACCCTGCTTGCCTGGGAATTGCCTGTGGGGCTGAAGAACAGCAAGGATTGCTGTCTGTTCCTTCCTCTAGTAGCATCATCCCAGAAGGGTACCCGCCAGATGTCAGCCAGAGCTCTCCTATATTAGGTGTCTCTTTCGATATACAGGGTTCAGGGAACCACCTGAGGAGGCAGTCCGCCCCTTATCAGAGCTCAAGTGCTATGCTGGGAGCTCCATTGCTCCCTTCAGAGTTGCTGGGCAGGGACATTTAAGCCTGCTGCAGCAGAACTCACAATCAGCCCTTTTCCTTGGTGCTCTGCCCTTGGAAGGTGTAGCTTTATTTATAAGTCCCTGATGGGCTGCTGCTTTTTTTCAGAGATGCCCTGCCCAGCAAGGAGGGAGTCTAGTCACAGTCTGCCTGCAGAGGGGTTGCTGAGCTGCTGCAGGCTCCTCCCAGATGCTGTGTAAACGTCCTTGTGATTTTGTTTACACAGGTAAGGTTAGAACTGCCTCAGTAATGGTGGACCACTTCGGTAATGGCAGACACCTCAGTAATGGTGGAGGCCCTTCCCTCCACCAAGCTTGACCATCCTGCATCAAGCTCAAACTGCTGTGCTGGGTGCAAAACTCTGAAGCCAGTGGGTTTCAGTTTGCTGGTCTTTGTGGGGGTGGGACCCACCAAGCCAGATCACTTGGTTTCCTACCTTCAGCCCCCACTTTTTTGAGGGGGAATGGGTGGCTCTGTCTCACAGGCACTAGGGTGCCAGCTAAAACAGCCACCTAGGTCTGTGCTAGAAAACCATGGCATTTGTCAGACAGGCAGGAAAAGTCCCCAGTGGCCTCTGTTCCACGGAAGGTCCTCCAGCCCATTGCAATTCCAGGTGTCCTCCAGACCATTGCACTTCCGGGCAAGGCAGCGCCCCACCCTGCCTTGGTTTACCTTCCTTGGGCTACACCCACTGACCAACCAGTCCCATTGAGATGAACCTGGTACCTTGGTTGGAAATGCGGAGATCACTCGCCTTCTGTGTCACTCTCTCTGGGAACTGCACTCTGTGCTGTTCCTATTTGGTCATCTTCACTATTTATTCTTTAGTAATTATCCTTGAGATTATAACATGCATCTGGGACATATTAGAACCTAGTAGAAATTAGAATTTTCACTTCTTCCCAGATAATGTTAGGATCTTAGAATATTTTAACTCCACTTACCCTCCTTCTACCTTTTCTGTTAATTATTATCACACACTTCTGCATCTTTTTAAAAAATTGATGATATTCTTATTGCTTTAGAGTTGATACTAATTTGAATTTACTCATATATTTGCTATTTGCATTGGTCTTCATTTCCCTTTTTCCACCTGAGATAATTTTCCTTTACTTTCTTTTAGTGAAAGCTTTCCGGCAACAACTTCTTTCCCTTTGTGCTTGCATGTAAATATCTTTATTTTGATATAGGAGCTATATCTTTCTATGTTATGAAAGATATAGAAGATTTCATGTTTGAAGGCTATTTTTAACTGCAAAAAATCCCTGGTTGACAGGTGTTTTTCTTTTGGTACTTTAATGAAGTCTTCTGGGTCAGGCATGGTGGCTCACACCTATAATCCCAGCACTTTGGGAGGCCGAGGTGGGCGGATCGCCTGAGGTCAGGAGTTTGAAACCAGACTGACCAACATGGAGAAACCCTGTCTCTACTAAAAATACAAAATTAGCCAGGCATGGTGGCACATGCCTGTAATCCCATCCACTCAAGAGGCTGAGGTAGGAGAATCGATTGAACCTGGGAGGCAGAGGTTGTGGTCAGCTGAGGTTGCGGTGAGCCAAGATCATGCAATTGCACTCCAGTCTGGGCAACAAGAGTGAAACTCCATCTTAAAAAAAAAGTCTTCTAGTTGTTACCCTCCTCCCCCTACTTCAGTGCTTTATACGTGTCTGTAGTACTTGCATTTTGGGGGGACTGTTACTGTGTGGATTGAGAAATCAGCCATCAGTCTGTGTTGTTTTTTTAGAAGGGAACTTGTCTTTTTTTCTGCTAGATGCTTTTGCTTTTCTTGTCATCGTTGCTTTTCAGTGATTTTACTTTGATGTGGGTAAGTGTGATTTTCTTTGTGTGTCTCCTTTTCCTCAACTTTTATTTTAGACTCAAGGAGTACATGTACAGATTTGTGACAAGGGTAGATTGTATGATGCTGAGGTTTGGGTGCGATTGAACTCATCACCCAGATAGTGAGGATAGTACCCAATAGGAGATTTTTTAATCCCTGCCGCCCTCCTCCTGGGAGGAGCCCCCAGTTTCTATTGTTTCCATCTTTATGTCCCTGTGTATCCAGTGTTTAGCTCCCACTTATAAGTGAGAACATGCTATATTTGGTTTTCTGTTTCTGCCTTAGTTCATCTAGGATAATGGCCTCCAGGTGCATTTATGTTGCTACAGAGGACATGATCTCATTTTTTAATGGCTGTTTAGTATTCTGTGGTGTATATGTACCATATTTCTTTATCCAAACCACTGTTAATGAGACCGAGGTTGATTCCACATCTTTGCTATGAGCACACAGATTCCTGTGTCTTTTTGGCAGAATGATTTATTTTCCCTTGGGTATTGTGATGGTTAATACTGAGTGTCAATTTGATTGGATTGAATGATACCAATTATTGATCCTGGGTGTGTCTGTGAGAGTGTTGCCAAAGGAGATTAATATTTGAGTCAGTGGGCTTGGAAAGGCAGACCCATCCTTAATCTGGGTGGCACCATCTGATCAGCTGCCATTGGGGCTAGAATATAAGCATGCAGAAAAATGTGAAAAGAGAGACTGGCCTAGCCTCCCAGCCTACATCTTTCTCCCACGCTGGATGCTTCCTGCCCTTGAACATCTGACTCCAAGTTCTTCAGTTTTGGAACTAGGACTGGCTCTCCTTGCTCCTCAGCCTGCAGATGGTCTATTGTGGGACCTTGTGATCATGTGAGTTAATACTTAATAAACTACATATATATATTTATATATATTCCATTAGTTCTGTCCCTCTAGAGAACCATGACTAATACAGGTATATTCCAAGTAATGGGATTTCTGGGCCAAATGGTGGTTCTACTTTTATTAATAGTTCTTTGAGAAATCTCCAAACTGCTTTCCACAGTGGCTGAACTAATTTACATTCCCACCAACAGTGTATAAGCATTCCAATTTCTCCACAGCCCCACCAGCATGTCTTATTTTTTACTTTTTAATAATAGCTCTCTGAGGAATGCCAATGATTTGTAAGTTTGTTCTGTTTACATAATGGCTATTTAATAATAGCCATTCTGACTGGTATGAGATGGTATCTCATTGTGGTTTTAATTTGTGTTTCTCTGATGATTAGTGATAATGAGCATTTTCCCACGTGTTTGTTGGATGCTGGTATGACTTCTTTTGAGAAGTGTTTGTTAATATCCTTTGCCCACTTTTAAATGCTTTTCTTTTGTTTGTTTGTTGATTTGTTGAAGTTCCTTATAAAGTCTGGATATTAGACCTTTCTTGGATTCATAGCATGCAAAATTTTTCTCCTATTCTGTAGGTTGTCCATTTGCTCTTGTGACATTTTATTTTGCTGTACAGAAACTCTTTAGTTTAATTAGGTGCCTCTTGTCAATATTTGTTTTTGTTGCATTTGCTTTTTGAGAACTTAGCAATAAATTCTTTGCCAATGCTATTGTCGAGAAGAATATTACCTAGGTTTTCTTCTAAGATTCTTATAGTTTGAGGTATTAAGTATTTAATCCATTTGGATTTAATTTTTGTATATGATGAGATAAAAGGGTTCAATGTCATTCTTTTGTGTATGGCTAGCCAGTTATGCCAGCACCATTTATTGAATAAGGAGGCCTTTCTCCATTGCTTATTTTTGTCAGCTTTGTCGAAGATCAGGTGAGCGTAGGTGTGTGGCTTTATTTCTGGTTCTCTACTCTGTTCCATTAGTCTACGTGTCTGTTTTTGTATCAGTATCATGCTGTTTTGGTTACTGTATCTGTATAGTTTGAAGTCCAGTAACGTGAGGCCTCCAGCTTTGCCCTTTTCACTTAGGACTGCTTTGGCTTTTTGGGCTCGTTTTTGATTCCATATGAATTTTAAAATAATGTCTTCTAATTGTGTGAAAAATGACATTGATAGTTTGAGAAGAATGGCATTGAATCTGTAGATTGCTACAAGCGGTACGGCTATTTAGAGGATATTGATTCTTCCAATCCATGAGCGTGGAATGTTTTCCCATTTGTTTATGTCATCTCTGATATCTTTGAGCAGTGTCTGGTAGTTTTCCTCATAGAAGGATATAGGCTTTGTGTGGCTAAATCCCATTTAGCCACTACTTCCTTTTGTTTCTTTGTGTGGCTAAATGGGATTTTGAATGGGATTACATTTAACTCTCAGCTTGAATATTATTGGTGTATAGATTTGGCTCTCAGCTTGAATGTTATTGATGTACAGAAATACTACTGATTTTTGTACATTGATTTTTTGTATGCTGAAACTTTGCTGATGTTGCTTATCAGTTCCAGGGGCTTTTTGGCAGAATCTTTAGGATTTTCTAGGTACAGAGTCATATTGTCAGTGAAAAAAAAAAAAAATATATATATATATATATATATAGTTTAAAGTTTGAATTCTTCATTTTCTATTTGGATGCTTTTTATTTCTTTCTCTTGCCTGATTGCTCTGTCTAGGACTTCCATTGCTGTGTTGACTAGGAGTGGTGAGAGTGGGTATCCTTGTCTTCCTCCAGTTCTCAAGGGTAATGCTTCCAGCTTTCGCTCATTCAGCATGATGTTGGCTGTGGGTTTGTCACAGATGGCTGTTATTATCTGAGATGCTCCTTTGATGCCTACTTTGTTGAGAGTCTTTATCATGAAGCGATGCTGGATCTTATTGAAAGCTTTTTCTGTATCTATCGAGATCATATCATATGTAAATTCTATTTATATGGAGAATCACATTTAAAGATTTGTGTATGTTGAACCAACCCTGCATCCCAGGAATAATTCTTACTTGACAATGGTGAATTAACTTTTTTGTGTGCTGCTGGATTTGGTTGGCTAGTATTTTGTTGAGGATTTTTGCATTTATGTTCATCAGGAATATTGGCCTGTAGTCTTCTTTTTTCATTGTGTCTTTGCCAGATTTTGATATCCAGATGATGCTGCCTTTGTAGAATGAGTTAAGTAGGAGTTCATCCTTGATTATTTGGAATAGTTTCAGTAGGATTGGTACCAGCTCTTTGTACATCTGACAGAATTTGGTTGTGATTCCATCTGATCCAGGGCTTATGTTGGTTGGTAGGTTTTTTAATTATTAGTTCAATTTTGGAACTCATTAGTCTGTTCAGGATTTCAGTTTCTTTCTTGGTCAGTGTTGGGAGGTTGTGTGTTTCCAGCAGTTTATCCATTTCTTCTCCATTTTCTAGTTTGTGTGCATAGTGGTATTCATAATCGTCTTTGAGCATCTTTTATACTTCTGTGGCATTGATTGCAGTGTCACCTTTGTCATTTCTGAATGTGCTTGTTTGGATCTTCTCTCTTTTTCTTTGTTATTCTAGCTAGCACTCTTGATCTTGTTTATCATTATAAAGAACCAACCTTTGGTCATTTGTATGAATATTTGGGTCTCAATTTCATTCACTTCTGCTCTGATTTTGTTTTGTTTTTTTTTTCTTTTGCTAGTTTTGGGGGTTTTTATTTTTCTAGTTCTTCTCAGTATGGTTTTTAGGCATTTAGTGTGATACACTTGCTTCTTAAACTGCTTTTGCTGTATCCCAGAGATTTTGGTATGTTTTGTCTCTGTTTCCATTAATTTCAAAGAAATTTTTGATTTCTGCCTTAATTTCATTGTTTATCCAATAGTCATTTAGTAGCATGTTGTAACTTCTCCATGTAATTGTGTGGTTTTGAGAAATCTTCTTGTTATTAATTTTTATTCCATTGTGGCCTGAGAATATACTTGGTATAATTTTGGTTTTTTTGAACATATTGAGACTTGCTTTATGGCCAAGCATATGGTCAATCTTGGAGCATGTTCCATGTGCAGATGAGAAGGACATATATTCTGTGGTTGTTGTGTGAATTATCTATTAGGTCTAATTGGTTGAATGTTGAGTTTAAGTCCAGAATGTCTTTGTAACTTTTCTGCCTCAATGATCTAATGCTGCCAGTTGGGTGTTGAAGTCTCCCATTATTCTTATGTAGCTAAGTCTCTTTGTAGGTCAAGAAGGACTTGTTTTATGAATCTGGGTGCTCCAATGTTAGGTGCATACACACTTGGGAGAGTTAGGTCTTCTTTTTGAATTGAACCTTTTATCATTGTATAATGCCCTTCTATGTCTCTTTTAAATGTTGCTGAACACTTATCTGATACAAGAATAGTGACCCCTGCTTTTTTTTGCTTTCTGTTTATGTGATAGATCTTTATCCATCTTTTTACTTTGAGTCTATGGGTGTCATTACATATGAGATGGGTCTTAAAGATAGGAGACTGGTGGATCTCAGTCTTTTATCCAACTTACCATTTTGTGCCTTTTAAGTGGGGTGTTTAGACGACTTATATTTCCAAACTAACACTGATATGTGAGATTTGATACTATTGTGATGCAGTTATCTGGTTGCTTTGTAGTCTTAATTTTGATATAGTCACTTTATAGGGTCTGTGGGCTATGTACTTAAATGTGTTTTTGTGGTAGCAGGCATTGTTCTTTCATGTCCATGTTTAGAGTTCACTTTAGGATATACTATAAGGCTGGTCTAATGACAATGAATTCCCTTAGAATTTGCTTATCTCAAAAAAAATTATTTCTGCTTTCCTTATGAAGCTTAGTTTGGTGGGATATAAAATTGTTTGTTGGAATTTCGTTTCCTTAAGGATGCTACAAATAGGCCCTCAATCTCTTCTGGCTTGAAAGTTTCTGCTGAGAAGTCTTTGCCTAATGGGGTTCTCTTTGTAAGGAATCTAACCCTTTTCTCTAGCTACCTTTAAGAGTTTTTCTTTCATGTTGATGTTGGAAAGTCTGATAACTATGTGTCTTGGGGATGGTCATCTTATGTAGTATCTTGCAGGTTTCTCTGAATTTCTTGAATTTGCATGTTGACATCTTTAGCAAGATTGCAAATTTTTCATGGACTGTGTCTTCAGATATGTTTCTTAAGTTGTTTATTCTCTGTCCTACTCTCTGAGGAATGCCAATGATCGGAAGGTTTGGTATGTTTACATAATCCCACATATCTCAGAAATTTTGTTCATTTATTAAATTTTTTTTTCTTCCAAGGCCTCTGTTCTGTTCCACTGGTCTATATCTCTGTTTTGGTACCAGTACCATTCTGTTTTGATTGCTATAGCCATGTAATATAGTTTGAAGTCAGGTAGCGTGATGCCTCCAGCATTGCTCTTTTTTGCTTAGGATCGTCTTGGCTATGTGGGCTCTCTTTTGGTCCATACGAAGTTTAAAGTGTTTTTTTCTAGGTCTGTGAAGAAGGTCATTGGTAGCTTAATGGGGATAGCATTGAATCTGTAAATTACTTTGGGCAGTATGGCCATTTTCATGATATTGATTCTTTCTAATTATGAGCATGGAATGTTTTTCCATCTGTTTGTGTCCTCTCTTATTTCCTTGAGCAGTGGTTTGTAGTACTCCTTGAAGAAGTACTTTACATCCTTTGTTAGTTGTATTCCTAGGTATTTTATTCTCTTTGTAGCAATTTTGAATGGGAGTTTGCTCATTATTTGGCTCTCTGTTTGTCTGTTATTGGTATATAGGAATGCTTGTGATTTCTGCACATTGATTTTGTATCCTGAGACTTTGCTGAAGTTGCTTATCAGTTTAAGGAGATTTTGGGATGAGATGATGGGGTCTTCTAAATATGCAGTCATGTCATCTTCAAATGGAGACAATTTGTCTTCCTCCATTCCTAATCAAATACACTTTTTTTTTCTTGCCTAATTCCTCTGGCTAGAACTTCTAATACTATATTGAATAGGAGTGGTGAGAGAGGGCATCCTTGTCTAGTTCCAGTGTTCAAAGGGGATGATTCCAGTTCTTTTCCATGCAGTATGATATTGGCTATAGATTTGTCATAAATAGCTTTTATTATTTTGAGATACATTCAATTGATACCTAGTTTATTGAGGGTTTTTAGCATAAAGGGCTGTTGAATTTTGTCAAAGGCCTTCTCTGCATCTACTAGATAATCATGTGGTTTTTGTCTTTGGTTCTGTTTATGTGATGGATTACATTTATAGATTTGCATATATTGAACAAGTCTTGCATCCCCAGGATGAAGCCTATTTGATTGTGATAAATAAGCTTTTGATGTGCTGTTGCATTCTGTTTGCCAGTATTTTATTGAAGATTTTTGCACTGATGTTAATCGTGGATATTGGCCTCAAGTTTTCTTTCTTAGTAGTGTCTCTGCTAGGTTTTGGTATTAGGATGATGTTTATCTGAGAAAATGAGTTAAGCAGGATTCCTTCTTTTTGTGTTGTTTGGTATAGTTTCAGAAGGAATGGTACAAGCTCCTCTTTGTACATCTGGTATAATTCGGCTGTGAACCTATCTGGACCTGGACTTTTTTTGGTTAGTAGGCTATTAATTGCTGTCTCAACTTCATCCCTTGTTATTGGTCTCTTCAGGGTTTCAGCTTCTTCCTGGTTTAGTCTTGGGAGGGTAAAAGTGTCCGGGAATTTATCCGTTTCATCCAGGTTTACTGGTTTATGCGCATAGAGTTGTTTATAGTAATCTCTGATGGTAGTTTGTATTTCTGTGAATCAGTGGTGTTATCCCCTACAACCATCTGATCTTTGACAAATGTGACAGAAGCAAGCAATGGGGAAAGGATTTCCTGTTTAATAAATGGTGTTGGGAAAACTGGCTAGCAATGTCAGAAAGCTGAAACTGGACCCCTTTCTGACACCTTACACTAAAATTAACTCCAGATGGATTAAAGATTTAAACATAAGACCTAACACCACAAAAACCCTAGAAGAAAACCTAGGCAATACCATTCAGTACATAGGCATAGGCAAGGACTTCATGACTAAAACACCAAAAGCATTGGCAACAAAAGCCAAAATAGACAAATGGGATCTAATTAAACTTAAGAGTTTCTGCACAGCAAAAGAGAGAATCATTAGCGTGAACTGGCAACCAACAGAATGGAAAAAAATTTTTCAAGCTACCCATCTGACAAAGTGTTAAAATCCAGAATCTACAAAGAACTGAAGCAGATTTACAAGAAAAAAACAAACAACTACATTCAAAAGTGGGCAAAGGACGTGAACAGACACTTTTCAAAAGAAGACATTTATGAGGCCAACAAACATGAAAAAATGCTCATCATCGCTGGTCATTAATTAGAGAAATGCAAATCAAAACCACATTGAGATACCATCTCACATCAGTTAGAATGGTGATCATCAAAAAATCTAGAGACAACAGATGCTGGAGAGGATGTGGAGAAATAGGAACACTTTTACACTGCTGGGAGTGTAAATTAGTTCATCCATTGTGGAAGATAGTGTGGCAATTCCTCAAGGATCTAGAAATAGAAATTCCATTTGACCCTGCAATCCCATTACTAGGTATATACCCAAAGGATTATAAATCGTTCTATTGTAAAGACACATGCACACGTATGTTCATTATGACACTGTTTACAATAGCAAAGACCTGGAACCAACTCAGATGCCCATCAATGATAGACTGGACAAAGAAAATGTGGCACACATACACCATGGAATATGTGGTGTATATGGTTTATGGTGTATATGTAGCCTTAAAAAATGATAAGTTCAGGGGAGGGATCCAAGATGGCCAATTAGGAGCAGCTCAGGATTGCAGCTCCCAGTGAAAGCATGGAGGGTGAGTGGACACCACATTTCCAGATGGATTTTTATTGCCCACAGGCCAGGAGATTCCCAGGCAGAGGAGCCCCCACGGGTCACCAGCGTGGCTGGTTTGGTCAGTGAGGCTGTTTTGGCTGGCGTGGCTGTTTTGCTGGTGCCCTGGCACGGAGATTCTTTGTACAAAATACACAGGTCTGGGTGCCATTTTAGCTGGTGACTGGAGCTCTGGGAAGGTACAGTCACCCATTCATCTGATTAAAAAGGGGACTGAAACAGGGAGCCAGGCCAGGAGATTCCCAGGCAAAAAAGCTCCACAAATCTCAGCGCCACTGTTTCAGCTGATGCAGTGGGTCACTGCACAGGAAATCACACAGATCCCAGTGCCTTTTCAACAGGCGACTGGAACACCTGGAAGACAGTCAACTGTTCAACTAAAAAAAAGGCTCTGAGGCAGGGAGCCAGGTGATCAGGTTCGGCTCATCCCACCCCCACAAAAAAACAGCAATCGGAAATGCTCTGAATTGAGAGTTTCACAGCAAGCACGGATGAACCTGGGACGGTCCAGCTCTGTGGGGGAGGGGCATCCGCCATTACCGAGGCAGTCCACCACTACAGAGGTACTTTGCCATTGCTGAGGCAGCCTGCCATTACAGAGAGAGTCTGCCATTATAGAGGTAGGCAGCCATTGCCGAGGCAGTTCTAACTACACCTGTATAAACAGGACTGCAGGGAAGATCACACAGCAGCTGGGCGGAGCCCACAGCAGCTCAGCAAAGCCTCTGCAGGCAGACAGTGACTAGGCTGCCTCGCTGGGCAGGGCAGCCCTGAAAAAAAGGCAGCAGCACAACGGAAACTCATAAATAAAGCCCTAACTCCCCGGGACAGAGCACCGGGGAATAAAAAGGAGTTTATGAGTTCTGCTGCAGCAGAATTAAACGTACCTGCCCAGCAGTCCGAATGAACAACAGAGCTCACAGCTCAGCACTTGAGCTCCTATAAAGGACAGACTGTCTCCTCAAGCAGCTCCCTGACCCCCGTATATTCAAAGAGTCACCTCATAAAGGAGAGCTCAGACTGACATTTGGTGGGTATCCTTCTGGGACAAAGATAGCAGAATAAGAAACTGGCAGCAACCCTTACTGTTCTGCAGCCGCTGCAGGTGATCCCTAGGCAAGCAGGGCATGGAGTGGACTTCAGCAGTCCTACAGCAGAGGGGCCAGACTGTTAGAAGGAAAACTAAGAAACAGAAAGAAATAACTTCATCATCAACAAACTGGACATTCACTCAGAGACCCAATCTGAAAGTCAACAACTACAAAGATGACAGGTGGATAAGTCCACAAAGATAGGAAGAAACCAATGCAAAAAGGAGGAAAACAACCAAAACCAGATGCCTCTCCTCCTACAAGGGATCACAACTCCTCACCAGCAAGGGAACAAGGCTGGATGGAGAATGAGTGTGATGAATTGACAGAATCAGGCCTCAGAAGGTGGGTAATAAGAAACTTCTGTGAACTAAAAGAACATGTTCTAACCCAATGCAAAGAAACTAAGAACTTGAAAAAAGATTTGATGAAATGCTAATGAGAATAAACAACTTAGGAATATACGTGAATTGATGGAGCTGAAAAACACAACACGAGAACTTCGTGAAGCATACACAAGTTTCAACAGCTGAATTGACCAAGCAGAAGAAAGGATATCAGAGGTCGAAGATCAACTCAATGAAATAAAATGAGAAGGCAAGATTAGAGAAAAAAGGGTAAAAAGGAATGAACAAAGTCTCCAAGAAATATGAGACTATGTGAAAAGACCTAATCTACATTTGATAGGTGTACCTGAATGAGACGGAGAGAATGAATCCAAGCTGGAAAATACTCCTCAGGATATTATCCAGGAAAACTTCCCCAACCTAGCAAGGCAGGCCAATATTCAAGTCCAGAAAATACAGAGAACACCACAAAGATATTCCTCAGAAAGAGCAACCCCAAGGCACATAATCTTCAGATTCACCAGGGTTTAACTGAAGGAGTAAATGCTAAGGGCAGCCAGAGAGAAAGGTTGGGTTACCCACAAAGGGAAGCCCATCAGACTCACAGCAGATCTCTCAGCAGAAACCCTACAAGCCAGAAGAGAGTGGGGGCCAATATTCAACATCCTTAGAGAAAAGAACTTTCAACCCAGAATTTCATATCCAGCCAAACTAAGCTTCATAAGTGAAGGAAAAATAAAATCCTTTGTGAACAAGCAAGTACTCAGAGATTTCATCATCACCAGGCCTGCTTTATAAGAGCTCCTGAAAGAGGCTCTAAACATAGAAAGGAACAACCAGTACCAGCCACTCCAAAAACATACCAAACGGTAAAAAGCATCAACACAATGAAGAAAGTGCATCAACTAATGGGGAAAACGGTCAGCTAGCATCAAAATGGCAGGATCAAATTCACACATAACAATATTAACCCTAAATGTAAATGGGCTAAATGCCCCAATCAAAAGACACAGACTGGCAAATTGGATAAAAAGCCAAGACCCATTGGTGTGCTGTATCCAGGAAACCCATCTCACATACAAGGATACACAAGCTTAAAATAAAGGGATGGAGGAAGATTTACCAAGCAAATGGAGAGCAAAAAAAAGGCAGGAGTTGCAATTCTCATCTCTGATAAAATAGACTTTAAACCAACAAAAATCAAAAGAGACAAAGAAGGACATTACATAATGGTAAAAGGATCAATGCAACAAGAAGAGCTAACTATCCTAAATATATACGCACCCAATACAGGAGCACCCAGATACATAAGGCAAGTTCTTAATGACTTACAAGGAGACTTGGACACCCACACAATAATAGCGGGAGACTTTAACACCCCATTGTCAATATTAGACAGATCAATGAGACAGAAAATTAACAAGGATATCCAGGACTTGAACTCAGACCTGGACCGAGCAAACCTAATAGACATTTACAGAACTCTCCACCCCAAATCCACAGAATATACATTCTTCTCAGCACCACATCACACCTACTCTAAAGTTGACCACATAATTGGAAGTAAATCACTCCTCAGCAAATGCAAAAGAATGGAAATCATAACAAACAGTCTCTCAGACAACAGTGCAATCAAGTTAGAACCAAGAATTTAGAAACTGACTCAGAACCACACAACTTCATGGAAACTGAACAACTGGCTCTTGAATGTTGACTGGATAAACAATGAAATGAAGGCAGAAATAAAGATGCTCTTTGAAACCAATGAGAACAAAGACACAACGTACCAGAATCTCTGGGACACATTTAAAACAGTCTCTAGAGGAAAATATATAGCAATAAATGCCCACATGAGAAGCAAGGAGAGAACTAAAATTAACACCCTATCATAAAAATTGAAAGAGCTAGAGGAGCAAGATCAAAGAAACTCAAAACCTAGCAGAAGACAAGAAATAACTAAGATCAGAGCAGTACTGAAGGAGATAGAGACACAAAAAATCCTTTAAAAAGTCAATAAATCCAGGAGCTGGCTTTTTGAAAAGATCAACAAAATAGACAGACCACTAGCTGGATTAATAAAAAAGAAAAGAGAGAATAATCAAATAGATGCAATAAAAAACGATAAAGGAGATATCACCATAGATTTCACAGAAATTCAAACCATCATCAGAGATTATTACAAACAACTCTATGCACATAAACTCGTAAACCTGGAAGAAATGGATAAATTCCTGGACACTTGCATCCTCCCAAGCCTAAACCAGGAAGAAGTCAAAACCCTGAATAGACCAATAACAAGGTCTGAAGTTGAGGCAGCAATTAAAAGCCTACCACCCAAAAAAGGTCCAGATGGGTTCACAGCCGAATTCCACCAGATATACAAAGGGGAGCTGGTACCACTCCTTCTGAAACTATTCCAAACAATCCAAAAAGAGGGAATTCTTCCTAAATCATTTTATAAGATGAACATCATCCTGATACCAAAACCCGGCAGAGACTCAACAAGAAAAGAAAACTTCAGGCCAATATCTATGATGAACATAGATGCAAAAATTCTCAATAAAATACTGGTAAACCGATTGCAACAGCACATCAAAAAGCTTATCCACTATGATAAAGTAGAATTCATCCCAGGGATGCAAGCTTGGTTCAACATACGCATGTCAATAAACATAATTCACCACATAACAGAACCAAAGACAAAAACCACATGATAATCTCAATTGATGCAGAGAAGTCCTTTGACAAAATTCAACAGCCCTTTATGCTAAAAACCCTCAGTAAACTAGGTACTGACAGAACGTATCTCAAAACAATAAAAGCTAATTATGACAAACCAACAGCCAATATCATACTGAATGGGCAAAAACTGGAAGCATTCCCTTTGAAATCTGGCACTACACAGGATGTCCTCTCTCACCACTCCTATTCAATATAGTACTGGAAGTTCTAGCCAGAGCAATCAGGCAAGAAAAAGAAATAAAGGGCATTCAAATAGAAAAGGAGGAAGTCACATTGTCTCTATTTGCAGATGACATGATTATATATCTAGAAGATCCCATCGTCTCAGCCCAAAATCTCCCTAAGCTGATAAGCAGCTTCAACAAAGTCTCAGGATACAAAATCAATGTGCAAAAGTCACAAGCATTCCTATACACCAATAACAGAGTTAAAGACAGCCAAATCAAGAACGAACTGCCATTCACAATTGCTACAAAGAGAATAAAATACCTAGAAATACAACTAACAAGGAACGTAAAGGACTTCTTCAAGGAGAACCACAAACCACTGCTCAACAAAATAAGAGAGGACACAAACAGATGGAGAAACATTCCATGTTCATGGTTAGGAAGAATCAATATCGAGAAAATGGCCATACTGCCCAAAGTAATTTACAGATTCAACACTATCCCCATCAAGTTACCAATGATCTTCTTCACACAACGGGGAAAAAACCACCTTAAACTTAATATGGAACCAAAAGAAAGCAGCATAGCCAAGTCAATTCTAAGCAAAAAGAACAAAGCAGGAGGCTTCACACTACCAGACTTCAAACTGTACTACAAGGCTGCAATAATCAAAACCGCATGGTACTGGTACCAAAACAGAGATATAGACCAATGGAACAGAACAGAGGCCTCAGAGGCAACACAACACATCTACGACCATCTGATCTTTGACAAACCTCACAAAAACAAGCAATGGGGAAAGGATTCCCTGTTTAATAAATGGTGTTGGGAAAACTGGCTAGCCATTTGCAGAAAGCAGAAACTGGACCCTTTCCTGACACCTTACACTAAAATTAACTCCAGATGGATTAAAGACTAAAACATAAGACCTAACACCATAAAAACTCTAGAAGAAAATCTAGGCAAAACCATTCAGGACATAGGCGTAGGCAAGGACTTCATAACCAAAACACCAAAAGCATTGGCAACAAAAGCCAAAAAAGACAAATGGGACTTAATCAAACTCCACAGCTTCTTCACGGCAAAAGAAACAGTCATTAGAGTGAATCAGCAACCAACAGAATGGGAAAAAAATTTTTGCAATCTACCCATCTGACAAAGGGCTGATATCCAGAATCTACAAAGAACTAAAACAGATTTACAAGAAAAAACAAACAAGCCCATTCAAAAGTGGGGAAAGGATATGAACAGACACTTTACAAAAGGAGACATACATGAGGCCAACAAACATATGAAAAAATGCTCATCATCACTGGTCATTAGAGAAATGCAGATCAAAACTACATTGAGATACCATCTCACACCAGTTAGAATGGTGATCATTAAAAAATCTGTAGACAACAGATGCTGGAGAGGATGTGGAGAAATAGGAACACTTTTACACTGTTGGTGGGAGTGTAAATTAGTTCAACCATTGTGGAAGACAGTGTGGCAATTCCTCAAGTATCTAGAAATAGAAATTCCATTTGACCCAGCAATCCCATTACTGGGTATATACACAAAGGATTATGCATCATTCTATTGTAAAGACACATGCACATGTATGTTCATTGCAGCACTGTTTACAATAGCAAAGACCTGGAACCAACCCAAATGCCCATCAATGATAGACTGTACAAAGAAAATGTGGCACATATACACCATGGAATATATGCAGCCATCAAAAACGATGAGTTTGTGCCCTTGTAGGGTCATGGATGAACCTGGAAACTATCATTCTCAGCAAACTGACACAAGAACAGAAAATCAAACACCGCATGTTCTCTCTCATAGTCTGGTGTTGAACAATGAGAACACATGGACACAGGGAGGGGAGCATCACACACTGGGGTCTGTTGGGGGGGGAAAAGAGGGGAGGGACAGCAGGGAGTGGGGGAGTTGGGAGAGATAACATGGGGAGAAATGCCAGATATAGGTGATGGGGGAGGAAGGCAGCAAATCACACTGCCATGTGTGTACCTATGCAATAATCTTGCATGTTCTTCACATGTACCCCAAAACCTAAAATGCAATAAAAAGAAAAATGTGGGAAAAAAAAACAAAGCAAAACAAACAAACAAAAAACCATGAGTTTGTGTCCTTTGTAGGCACATGGATGAATCTGGAAACCATCATTCTCAGCAAACTGACACAAGAACAAAAAACCAACGCCACATGTTCTCACTTACAGGTGGGTGTTGAACAATGAGAACACATGGGCACAGAGAGGGGGAACATCACACACTAGGTTCTGTTGGGGATTGTGGGGCTTGGGGGAGGGACAGTGGTGGGTGGGGAGGCTGGGGAGGGATAACACTGGGAGAAATGCCTGAAGTAAGTGATGGGGGGATGGAGGCAGCAAACCACCATGGCATGTGTATACCTATGCAATAATCCTGCAAGATCTGCACATTTACCCCAGAACTTAAAGTACAATTTTAAAAGAAAATTCTTTTTTTCTTTGTTTTTGTCTGCCAGGATTGATTTGAAAGACTCGGCTTCAAGCTCTGAAATTTTTTCCTCAGCTTGGTTTAGTCTGTTGTCAAGGCTTTCACTTGTATTTTGAAATTTCTGTAGTAAATTTTTCAATTCCACTAGTTCAGTTGGATTCATTCTTAAAATGGCAACATTGTCTTTCAGGTCTTGGATCATTTAACTGGCTTCCTTGAATTGGCTTTCAACTTTCTCTTGAATGTCATTGAGATTCCTTGAGATTATGAATTCTATATCTGTCATTACAGCCATTTCAGTTCAGTTAGGATCCATTGCTGGGAAGGTGGCACGAACGTTTGGAGATAAGGAAACACTCTGACTTTTTGAATTGTCAGAATTCTTGAACTGATTCCTTCTCATCTGAGAGGGCTGGTGTTTCTTTATCTTTTTGAAGTTGCTGTTGTTTAGGTAGGGTTTTTTGTTTTTACATTCTTTTTTTCCTTTGAGGATTTAACCATGGTGTATGTTGTATCTAGTCATTTGACATTTTTGGTTGCTTTCAGAGGGCCAAGGCTCTCTACTGCTTCCTTATTTGTGGCTAGTTTCTTGTACTGGGTTTCACAGGTAATATGTGCAAAGGAATGTATTTATTTATTTGTGGTGTAATTCAGGCTGCAATCCAATAGATGATGCTTAAGAGTAGGGGCCTGCAGATAGACTCTTATCCAGCCACATGCCTCTCTCGTATTTCAGTGCATTTGCAGCAGTGCTATGGGGAGAGGGAGATGCCGGGAGTGAGATGACCATCACCAAGTCTGTTATCAGGCCTTGGGTGAGTCTCCTCCAATCACTGGCACCATGCAAATGTTTCCTTAGCCACAAGTGGGGCCCTAGTGGGCCACACTGCCCCCTCCCTTAGGGGCAGCCCTAGCCAAAGGTTAAATCACAAGGACAGCCACAATTCGCCAGGGAGCTGCTGGTACTCTGAGCTTGGCAGAGTCAGATCTGGTCATGGGGTATGTCTATGAGCAGTCTCGTGATGCAGTGGGTCAAGGGTGAAGGATCCCTGGCCTGGGAGTGGTGCCACAGGTATGCATCTGGTGTAGTGCCTGCAGCCTGAGGTGTTTTGCCCAGCAGATGGCTGTTAGGTCCACCCAGCTCATGCTTTCCCAACCAGGTCTTTCTTCAGTGTCTGCCCTGGGAGGAGGCTACTTTTCCTCCAAGCCTTCTTCATCCAGATCACTGGACTGTTCCAGCTGTTCTGGGCCATGGGGTCCCCTCTGGTAGAAGCTGTGGTTGGCCCACAGGCCACACCCTTCCTGGACCGCTCTTACAGAGGGAGGGGACACCCAGCTCTGATGCCAGTACATGAACCTGCTCCTCACTCTTCTGAGTGTTCTGAGAATGGGGGCTCCTCTCCTGCTCAAGCTCAGGCCACAAGTCTCAGCTCAATGTGTGCTCAAACTGTAGGGTGTGGGAACTCAGCCCATGACTTTTGCCCCTTAGGGTAGAACACTGGCTGTGCCAAGGGTACTAACCTGCTCTCACACCCTGTCCAAACACTCAGGGGTTAGTAGAGGCTGTGCCTTGTGCACTCTCCTGTGGGAACAGCCAGCCAACGTCCTTGGAAGGACTCAGTGGACAAGGGACCTGCAGATCAGGTGCACCCTGGTCCCATGGGATAGGCAGTCCTGCTTTCCCTGAGCTTGGGAGATGGCAGCGGCTAGAGTTGCTCAGGGCAAGATGGAGAACTGTGGGGCATGGGTGCCTACTGCTGTGTTTCACTGCAGCTGCCCCACACAAAAACCATTTTGGGAACTGTGTAAGTTCCAGCTCTGTCTCTGTCTGCTCTCTGGGAAGTTCTTCCTGCCAATTCAAATGTATATAGGTGTTGTGAGGTCTCTTAAAGCTAGAATCCCAGAGGCCCATCAAGGGGGTGTGGTGCTCAGGAGTTCCTTCACTCACCGATTATTTAGGCCTATTTAGGACCAGGAGCTGATCCCTGCGCTCAGCGACTCTACACAGGCATTCCAGCTGTTGCGTCTGCATTGCCTCTACCTACTTTCAGTGTTTTCACTCAAAAGATGTATTCAAAATGCAACGGTTTCCTTGATATTTAGATTTTTGTCAGTGGTAGAGGCATTTAGTGGCTGTGTCTAGCTGGCCCTCTTGTCCCTAACCCCATTTTTCCTCTTTAATCTACTATATTTTAATGTTTTTAGACAGTTTTATAAAATTATTCTTGACCATTTTCTCTTAAAATGTTTCTCTACATTCTGTTTTCCCTCTTTTTTTTTAAAAATAAATTCCAATTACGAATATATAGATATTTCATCATCTTTCATGTGTCAGCTGTCCTTTTTTCTGTATTTTTTCATTCTTTGTAGTATCTGTATTTTAGGCTATTGTCTATCTCTAGCTAGATCTATTTCCAGCTCACTAATTTTCTCTTCAGGTATTTCCAATCTGTTCTTTGAACCTATTGATTTCATAATTTCAATTATTACATTTCAGTCTTATAATTCTATACAACCTTTTGAAGATTGTGTTTCTACTATGAGATTTTTGGTCTTATCTATTTTATGTATATGTATATAAATATATATACATAAACATATATATAATTGCACTTTAGGTTCTGGAGTACATGTGCAAAACATGCAGGATTTTTACATAGGTACACGTATGGAAATGTGGTTTGCTGCCTCCATCCCCCCATCACCTATATCTGGCATTTCTCTCCGTTATCCCTCCCCAACCTCCCTAACCCCCCACTGTCCCTACCCTATTCCCCCTCAACAGACCCCAGCGTGTGATACTCCTTTCCCTGTACTCATGTGTTCTCATTGTTCAACACCTGCCTACGAGTGAGAACATGCAGTGTTTGTTTTTCTGTTCTTGTGTCAGTTTGCTGAGAATTATGGTTTCCAGATTCATCCATGTCCCTACAAAGGACACAAACTCATCATTTTTTTATGGCTGCATAGTATTCCATGGTGTGTATGTGCCACATTTTCCTTGTCTAGTCTATCATTGATGGGCATTTGGGTTGGTTCCAGGTCTTTGCTATTGTAAACATATACGTGTGCATATGTCTTTATAATAGAACAATTTATAATCCTCTGGATATATACCTATCAGTGGGATTGCTGGGTAAAATGGAATTTCTATTTCTAGATCCTTGAGGAATTGCCACACTGTCTTCTACAATGGTTGAACTAATTTACTCTCCTACCAACTGTGTAAGAGTGTTCCTATTTCTCCACATCCTCTCCAGCATCTATTGTCTACAGATTTTTTAATGATCGCCATTCTAACGGGCGTGAGATATCTCAGTGTGGTTTTGATTTGCACTTCTCTTATGACCAGTGATGATGAGCAGTTTTTCATATGTTTGTTGGCCTCATATATGTCCTCTTTTGAAAAGTGTCTGTTTATATCCTTTGCCCACTTTTGAATGGGATTGCTTGTTTTTTTTTCTTGTATATCTGTTTTAGTTCTTTGTAGATTCTGGATATCAGCCCTTTGTCAGATGGGCAGATTGCAAAAATTTTTTCCCATTCTGTTGGTTGCCGATTTACTCTAATGATGGTTTCTTTTGCTGTACAGAAGTTCTGGAGTTTAATTAGATCCCATTTGTCTATCCTGGCTTTTATTGTCATTGCTTTTGGTATTTTAGTCATGAAGTCCTTGCCTATGCCTATGTCCTGGATAGTTTTGTCTACATTTCTTCTAGTGTTTTTATCGTGTTAAGTTTTATGTTTAAATCTTTGATCCATCTGGAGTTAATTTTAGTGTAAGGTGACAGGTAGGGGGCCAGTTTCTGCTTTCTGCACATTGCTAGCCAATTTTCCCAACACTGTTTATTAAACATGGAGTCCTTTCCCCATTGCTTGTTTTTGCTGGGTTTGTCAAAGATCAGATGGTTGTAGATGTGTGGTGTTTCTTCTGGGTTCTCTGTTCTGTTCCATTGGTCTATGTCTCTGTTTTAGTACCAGTACCATGCTGTTTCAATTACTGTAGCCTTGTAGTATAGTTTGAAGTCTGGCAGTGTGATGCCTCTGGCTTTGTTCTTTTTGCTTAGGATTGTCTTGGCTATGCAGGATCTTTTGTGATTCCATATGAAGTTTAAGGTGGTTTTTTCCAGTTCTGTGAAGAAGGTCATTGGTAGCTTGATGGGGATAGCATTGAATCTATAGATTACTTTGGGCAGTATGGCCATTTTCATGATATTGATTTTTCCTAACCATGAGCATGGAATGTTTCTCCATCTGTTTGTGTCCTCTCTTATTTCGTTGAGCAGTGGTTTGTAGTTCTCCTTGAAGAGATCGTTTACTTCCTTTGTTAGTTGTATTCCTAGGTATTTTATGCTCTTTGTAGCAATTGTGAATGGGAGTTCACTCTTGATTTGGCTGTCTGTTTGTCTGTTATTGGTATATAGGAATGTTGTGATTTTTGCACATTGATTTTGTATCCTGAGACTTTGCTGAAGTTGCTTATCAGTTTGAGAAGATTTTGGGCTGAGACAATGGGGTCTTCTAGATATACAATCAAGTCATCTGCAAATAGAGACAATTTGACGTCCTCCTTTCCTAATCGAATACCCATTTTTTCTTTTTCTTGCCTGATTGCTCTGGCTAGAACTTCCAATACTATGTTGAATAGGAATGGTGAGAGAGTGCATCCTTGTTTAGTGCCTGATTTCAAAGGGAATTCTTCCAGCTTTTGCCCGTTAGTATGATATTGACTATAGGTTTGTCATATATAGCTTTTATCATTTTATGATACATTTAATCAATACCTAGTTTATTGAGAGTTTTTAGCATGAAGGGCTGTGGAATTTTATCGAAGGCCTTCTCTGCATCTGTTGAGATAATCATGTGGTTTTTGTCTTTGGTTCCATTTATGTGATGAATTACATTTATGGATTTGTGTATGTTGAACCAGCCTTGCATCCCTGGGATGAAGGCTACTGGGGTAGTGATGGATAAGCTTCTTGATGTGCTGTTGCAATCTGTTTGCCAGCACTTTATTGAAGATTTTTGCATTGATATTCATCATGGATATTGGCCTGAAGTTTTCTTTTTAAATTGAGTCTGTGCCAAGTTTTGGTATCAGGATGATTTTGGTCTCATAACATGAGTTAGGGAGGACTCCCTCCTTTTGTATTATTTGATACGGTTTCATAAGGAATGGAACCAGCTCCTCTTTGTACGTCTGGTGGAATTCAGCTGTGAACCCACCTGAACCTCGACTTTTTTTGGTTGATAGGCTATTATGCTGCCTCAACTTCAGCCCTTGTTATTGGTCTATTCAGGGTTTGAACTTCCTCCTGGTTTAGTTTTGGTAGAGTACAAGTGTCTAGGAATTTATCCATTTCTTCCTGGTTTACTGGTTTATGTGAGTAGAGCTGTTTGTAGTAATCTGTGATGGTAGTTTGTATTTCTGTGGGATCAGTGGTGATATCCTCTTTATCATTTTTTATTGCATCTATTTGATTCTTCTCCCTTTTCTTTTTTATTAATCTGGCTAGTGGTCTGCCTATTTTGTTCATCTTTTTAAAAAGCCAGCTCCTGGATTTATTGATTTTTTGAAGGTTTTTTTTCTGTCTCTATCTCCTTCAGTTCTGCTCTGATCTTAGTTATCTCTTGTCTTCTGCTAGCTTTTGAGTTTTTTTGATCTTACTTCTCTAGTTCTTTCAATTTTGATGATAGGGTGTTGATTTTAGATCTTTCCTCTCTTCTCTGGTGGGCATTTATTGCTATAAATTTCCCTCTCAACACTGCTTTAAAGATGTCCCAGAGATTCTGGTATATTGTGTCTTCATTCTGCTTGGTTTTGAAGAACATCTTTATTTCTGCCTTCATTTCATTGTTTATCCAGTCAACATTCAGAAACAAGTTGTTCAGTTTCCAAGTGGTTGTGTGGGTTTGAGTGTGTTTCTTGATCCTGAGTTCTAGTCTGATTGTGCTGTGGTCTGATAGACTGTTATGATTTCTGTTCTTTTGCATTTGCCGAGGAGTGATTTGTTTCCAATGGTGTGGTCAATTTTAGAGTAAGTGCAATGTAGTGCTGAGAAAAATATATATCCTGTGGATTTGGGATGGAACGTTCTGTATATGTCTATTACATCTGCTTGATCCAGCTCTGCATTCAAGTCCTGGATATCCTTGTTAATTTTCTGTCTCGTTGATCTGTCTAATATTGACAGTGGATTGTTGAAGTCTCCCAGTATTATTGTGTGGGAGTCTAAATCTCATTTTAGGTTGTTAAGAACTTGCTTTATGTATCTGGGTGCTCCTGTGTTGGGGGCATATATATTTAGGATAGTTAGCTCTTCCTGTTGGATTGATCCTTTTACCATTATGTAGTGTCCTTGTCTCTTTTGATCTTTGTTGAAGTCCATTTTATCAGAGACTAGGATTGCAACTCCTGTTTTTTTTTTTTTTTTTTTTCTCCATTTGCTTGATAAATCTTCTTCCATCCCTTTATTTTGAGTCTATGTGTGTCTTTGTATGTGAGATGGGTTTCTTGAATACAGCACACCAATGGGTTCTGACTTTTTATCCAGTTTGCCAGTCTGTGTCTTTTGATTGGGGTGTTTAGGCCATTTACATTCAATGTTAATTTGTTATGTGTGAATTTGATCCTGCCATTTTGTTACTGGCTGGTTTTCTTTCTCATTAGTTGACTCATTTTCTTCATTGCATTTTTGGTCTTTGCCAACTGGTTTGCTTTTGCAGTGACTAGTACTTTTTCCTTTCTGTGCTTAGTGTTTCTTTCAGGAGCTCTTGTAGGGCAGGTCTGGTGGTGACAAAATCTCTCAGTAATTGCTTGTCCATAAAGGATTTTATTTCTCCTTCACTCACCAAGCTTAGCTTGGCTGGATATGAGATTCTGGGTTGAAAGTTCTTTTCTTTAAGGGTGTTGAATATTGGCTCCCACTCTCTTCTGGCTTGTAGAGTTTCTGCCAAGAGATCTGCTGTGAGTCTGATTGGCTTCCCTCTGTGGGTGACCTGATCTTTCTCTCTGGCTGCCCTTAGCATTTTTTCCTTCATTTTGACCCTGGTGAATCTGACAATTATGTGCCTTGGGGTTACTCTTCTTGAGGAATATCTTTGTGGAGTTTTCTGTATTTCTTGAATTTGAAACTTGGACTGCCTTGCTAGGCTTGGTAAGTTCTCCTGGATAATATCCTGGAGTGTGTTTTCCAGCTTGGATTCATTCTCCCCATCATATTCAGGTACACTGATCAAATGTAGATTAGGTTTTTGCACATAATCCCATATTTCTTGGAGGCTTTGTTTGTTTCTTTTCACTCTTTTTTTCTCTTGTATTGTCTTCTCTTTTTACTTCATTGAGTTATCTTCAATCTCTGATATCCTTTCTTCTGCTTGATCGATTCAGCTATTAAAACTTGTGTTTGCTTCACATAGTTCTCGTGCTGTGTTCTTCAACTCCATCAAGTCGTTTATGTTCTTCTCTAAGCTGGTTATTCTAGTTAGCATTTCAGCTAACCTTTTTTCAAGGTTTTTGGTTTCTTTGCATTGAATTAGAACACGTTTCTTTAGCTCTGAGAAGTTTGTTATTATCCACCTTCTGAATCCTGTTTCCGTCAATTCTTTGCACTCCTTCTTGGTCAAGTTGTGATCCTGTGTTGTTGAGGAGTTGTGATCCCTTGAAGGAGAAGAGGTGTTCTGGTCTTGGTGGTTTCACCTTTTTTGCATTGGTTTTTTCCCCGTCTTTCTGGATTTACCTGGCTGTGGTGTCAGAGAGCTGCTTGATGAGGTCCCTTGTCTGCCTGTGGGGGTGCTACTGGCTTTCTAGGGACTCCTTCAGGTTACTAGGGAAGCTTTCTGTGTCTTTTTTGTTTATGCAGGGCGATTAGGCCCGCCTCTTTCGCTGACCTGTAGCTGCTAGTGGGTTGTCAAGAATGCTGTCCCATTGCTATGTAGGCTTCCTTAGTTGGAGCTAGGAGATCTCTGGCTTTCTGTGTCTCTCTCGCTGGGTGTTGTGCGCTGGAGTTGTGTTTAATCTGCCATCTTGGATCCTCCTGCCTAGCTTTTCTTCTAGGGTTTTTATGGTCTTAGGTTTATGTTTAAGTCTTTAATCCATCTAGAGTTAATTTTATTGTAAGCTGTCAGGAAGGGGTCCAGTTTCTGCTTTCTGCAAATGGCTAGCCAGTTTTCTCAACACCATTTATTAAACAGGAAATCTTTTCCCCCATTGCTTGTTTTTGTCAGGTTTGTCAAAGGTCAGATGGTTGTAGATGTGTTGTGTTGCCTCCGAGGCCTCTGTTCTGTTCCATTGGTCTATATCTTTGTTTTGGTACCAGTACCATGCTGTTTTGATTATTGTAGCCTTGTAGTACTGTTTGAAGTCTGGTAGTGTGATGCCTCCTGCTTTGTTCTTTTTGCTTAGAATTGACTTGGCTCTGCGGGCTCTCTTTTGGTTCCATATTAAGTTTAAGGTGGTTTTTCCAGTTCTGTGAAGAATATCATTGGTAACTTGATGGGGATAGCGTTGAATCTGTAAATTACTTTGGGCAGTATGGCCATTTTCTCGATATTGATTCTTCCTAACCATGAACATGGAATGTTTCTCCATCTGTTTGTGTCCTCTCTTATTTCATTGAGCAGTGGTTTGTAGTTCTCCTTGAAGAGGTCCTTTACGTTCCTTGTTAGTTGTATTTCTAAGTATTTTATTCTCTTCGTAGCAATTGTGAATGGCAGTTGGTTCTTGATTTGTCTCTCTTTAAGTCTGTCATTGGTGTACAGGAATGCTTGTGACTTTTGCACATTGATTTTGTATCCTGAGACTTTGCTGAAGTTGCTTATCAGCTTAAGGAGATTTTGGGCTGAGACGATGGGGTCTTTTAAATACACAATCATGTCATTTGCAAATAGAGACAATGTGATTTCCTCCTTTCCTAACTGAATACCCTTTATTTCTTTTTCTTGCCTGATTGTTCTGACTAGAACTTCCAGTACTATATTGAATAGGAGTGGTGAGAGAGGGCATCCTTATCTAGTGCCAGATTTCAAAGGGAATGCTTCCAGTTTTGCCCATTCAGTATGATATTGGCTGTGGGTTTGTCATAAGTAGCTTTTATTATTTTGAGATACATTCAGTCGATACCTAGTTTATTGAGAGTTTTTTTTAAAGCATAAAGGCTTTGAATTTTGTCAAAGGCCTCTGCATCTATTGAGATAATCATGTTTTTTTTGTTTTTGTTTTTTTTTTTATTTTTATTTATTGCATTTTAGGTTTGGGGGTACATGTGAAGAACATGGAAGATTGTTGCATAGGTACACACATGACAGTGTGATTTGCTGCCTTCCTCCCCCATCACCTATATCTGGCATTTCTCCCCATGCTATCCCTCCCCAACTCCCCACCCCCCCACTATCCCTCCCCTTTTTCCCCCCACAGACCCCAGTGTGTGATACTCCCCTCCCTGTGTCCATGTGTTCCCATTTGTTCAACACCCGCCTATGAGTGAGAACATGCGGTGTTTGATTTTCTGTTCCTGTGTCAGTTTGCTGAGAATGATGGTTTCCAGGTTCATCCATGTCCCTACAAAGGACACGAACTCATCGTTTTTGATGGCTGCATAATATTCCATGGTGTATATGTGCCACATTTTCCCCTGTCCAGTCTATCATCGATGGGCATTTGGGTTGGTTCCAGGTCTTTGCTATTGTAAACTGTGCTGCAATGAACATTCGTGTGCATGTGTCCTTATAGTAGAACGATTTATAGTCTTTTGGATATATACCCAGTAATGGGATTGCTGGATCAAATGGAATTTCTATTTCTAGGTCCTTGAGGAATCGCCACACCGTCTTCCACAATGTTTGAACTAATTTACACTCCCACCAACAGTGTAAAAGCGTTCCTATTTCTCCACATCCTCTCCAGCATCTGTTGTCTCCAGATTTTTTAATGATCGCCATTCTAACTGGCGTGAGATGGTATCTCAATGTAGTTTTGATTTGCATTTCTCTAATGACCAGTGATGATGAGCATTTTTTCATATGTTTGTTGGCTTCATGTATGTCTTCTTTTGTAAAGTGTCTGTTCATATCCTTCGCCCACTTTTGAATGGGCTTGTTTGTTTTTTTCTTGTAAATGTGTTTCAGTTCTTTGTAGATTCTGGTTATCAGCCCTTTGTCAGATGGGTAGACTGCAAAAATTTTTTCCCATTCTGTTGGTTGCCGATTCACTCTAATGACTGTTTCTTTTGCTGTGCAGAAGCTATGGAGTTTGATTAGGTCCCATTTGTCTATTTTGGCTTTTGTTGCCACTGCTTTTGGTGTTTTGGTCATGTTGTTTTTGTCTTTGGTTCTATTTATGTGGTGGATTACATTTATAGAGTTGTGTATGTTGAACCAGCCTTGCATCCCTGGGATGAAGACTAGTTGATTGTGATGGATAAGCTTTTTGATATGTTGTTGCAATCAGTTTGCCCATATTTTATTGGAGATTTTTGTATCTATGTTCATCATGGAGATTGGCATGAAGTTTTCTTTTTTTGTTGGTTAGCCCTACCTTTCTCTCTGGCTACCCTTAGCATTTTTCCCTTCATTTCAACCCTGGTGAATCTGATGATTATTTGCCTTGGGGTTGCTTTTTCCGGGGAATATCTTTGTGGTGTTCTCTGTATTTCCTGTACTTGAATATTGGCCTGCCTTGCTAGGTTGGGGAAGTTCTCCTGGATAATATACTGAAGAGTGTTTTCCAGCTTGGGTTCATTCTCTCCATAACATTCAGGTATACCTATCAAATGTAGATTAGGTCTTTTGACATAATCCCATATTTCTTCGAGGCTTTGTTCATTTCTTTTCACTTTTTTTCTCTAATCTTGCCTTCTCATTTTATTTCATTGAGTTGATTTTCAATCTCTGATATCCTTTCTTCTGCTTAGTTGATTCAGCTATTGAAACTTGTGTATGCTTCTCAAGGTTCTCATGTTGTGTTTTTCAGCTCCATTAAGTCATTTATATTCTTCTCTAAGCTGTTTATTCTCATTAGCATTTCATCAAACCTTTTTTCAACTTTCTTAGCTTCTTTACATTGGGTTAGAACATGTTCTTTTAGCTCTGAGAAGTTCGTTATTACCCACCTTCTGAAGCCTGTTTCTGTCAATTCATCAGATTCATTCTCCATCTAGCTTTGTTCCCTTGCTGGTAATGAGTTATGATCCCTTGGAGGAGGAGAGGTATTCTTGTTTTGGGTGTTTTCATCCTTTTGCATTGGTTTCTTCCCATCTTTGTGGATTTATCTACCTGTGGTCTTTGTAGTTGGTGACTTTCAGATGGGGTCTCTGAGTGGATGTCCTTTTGTTGATGATGAAGTTATTTCTTTCTGTTTTCTTAGTTTTGCTTCTAACAGTCAGGCCCCTCTGCTATAGGACTGCTGGTGGTCCACTCCAGACCCTGCTTTCCTGGGGATCACCTGCAGCAGCTGCAGAACAGTAAGGGTTGCTGCCAGTTTCTTCTTCTTCTTTGTCCCAGAAGGATACCCACCAGATGTCAGCCTGAGCTCTCCTTTATGAGGTGTCTCTTTGGATATACAGGGGTCAGGGAGCTGCTTGAGGAGACAGTCTGTCCCTTATAGGAGCTCAAGTGCTGAGTTGTGAGCTCCATTGTTCTGTTCAGAGCTGCTGGGGAGGTCTGTTTAAGTCTGTGGCAGTGGAACTCATAAATGCCTTTTTTCCCAGGTGTTCTGTCCTGGGAAGGTGGGGTTTATTTTTAAATTCCTGATGTGCTGCTGGCTTTTTTCAGAGGTGCCCTGCCCAGCAAGGATATAGCCTAGTCACAGTCTGCCAGCAGAGGCATTGCTGAGCTGCTGTGGACTTTGCCCAGCTGCTGCGTGAACTTCCTTGTGGTTTTGTTTATAGAGGTATAGTTAGAACTGCCTTGGTAGTGGTGGTCTTCCTCAGTAATGGTGGACTGCCTTGGTAATGACGAACTGCCTCGATAGTGGCCGACTGCTTCAGTAATGGTGGACTGTCTCGGTAGTGGTGGACTGCCTCGGTAATGGTGGACACCCTCCCCCATCACAGCTGGACTGCCCTGAGTTCAGCTGCACTTGCTGTGAAACTCTCAATCCAGAGCATTTCAGATTGCTGGTCTTTGTGGGGGTGGGACCCGCTGAGCCAGATCACCTGGCTCCCTGTTTCAGCCCCCTTTCTTTCAGTTGAATGGCAGCTCTGTCTCCCAGGCATTCTAGGCACCAGTTGGAATGGCCACCCAGATTTGTGTGAGTTTTTGTGCAGAGACCCACTGTCTGAAACAGCCGTGCTGGAAACTCATGGTGCTTTTCAGCCTAGGAATCTCCTGGTCCATGGGCAGTAATAACTTATTTGGGAATGTGGCGTTCACTCATCCTCTGCATTGTTCTCTCTGGGAAAGGCACTCCAGAGCTGTTCCTATTCAGCCATCTTGGATCTGGTCTTATCTATTTTCTTGAATATAATCATAGTTATTTTAAGATCTGTGTCAGTTAATTCTTGTCTGTGTCACCTATGCATATATATTTATTACCTTTTTTTCTTAGTTCTGATTCTTTATACATCTTATAGTTATTTATTCATACTGAATATTGTGTATACAATATTGTATAAACTCTGAATGAAGCTTTCTCCCTCCAGAGAAGATACTTTATTCTCTGGCAGGTAAGGAGAATTCGATCACCTGAATCTAGTTTGTTAAGTTGAAGCATGTTTTTGGTCTTTGCAAGGCTCTGCTTATTGCTGGTTTGCTCTCACTCCTAGTTTGTGAATCTTCAAAGTCCTAACTGAGATCCTGAGGTATTTTTTGGAAACTCTATGCTCTCATCCTTGAGAAGGGTACTTAACTCCATTTTGGTCCCATCCTGAGACATTCATGAAAGATTTGCTCTTCCTTTCAGCCTCTTTCTGTTTAACTTCTTAGTCTTTTGCTTTTCACAGTCTGATTAATAAAGGCCTTGTGTTACTTTGTTCTGCCATAATAGAATACCTGAGACTGAATAATTTGTAATGAACAGAAATTTATTGGCTCACAGTTCTTAAGGCTGGGAAGTCTAAGACTGAGGGGCCAGCATCTGGTGAAGGCTTTCTTGTCACATCCTCTCACGGCAGAAGTTGTAAGGTCAAGAGAGAACAAGAGGGAGCCAAACTCACTTTTATAATGGCATCAATACCACCCATGAGGGTAGAGCTTTCATGGCCCAATCACCTCTTAATACTGTTACAATGGTAATACAATTTCAATATAATTTTAAAGGGGACAAACACTCAAACCATAGCATTCTGCTCCTGGCCTTTCAAAACCATGTCCTTCTTACATATGAAATACATTTTTTCCATCCCAATTGCCTCAAAAGTTTTAATTTTTATTCAATACCAACTTAAAAGTCTAAAGTCCAGAATCTCATCTAAATCAGATTTGGGGAAACTAAAGGCACATTTCATCCTGAGGTATATTCTCCTTCAGCTGTCAGCCTATGAAATCAAACACATTATCTATTTCCAAAATATAAAGGTGGGACGAACATAGGATGGACATTCCCATTCCAAAAGGGAGAAATAGGCAAGAAAAGGGGGTGATTATTTTCAAGTAACTCCAAAATCCAATAGGATGAACAACATTAACCTTACGTCTCCAGATTAATCTTCCTTGAATCAGTGCCTACCCCTTCTGAACATACTGGTGTGGGGGTTGGGCTTCCAAGGCCCTGGGGGTACTCCACCCTCCTACCCCGATAGCTTTGCTGGTTGTAGCACACATGGCTGCTCTCATGGGTTTCAGTTAGTGTCTGTGGCTCTCCCAGGCTGGCACTGTATGCATTGCATGCTGGTAGCTCTGTTTTGGGGGTTCAGAGCTGACTGTACCCCCAAGACTTCACTAGGCCTAGTGAAGACTCTCTGCAGCAGCCCCAACCCCATGGTTCTACTGGGAATTGCCCAAGTGAGGGCTCTTTGCAGTAGCTCTGTCCCCTGTGACAGGTCTCTGCTTGAGCCTGTAGGTTGTCCACAGCATCCTTTGAAATCCAGGTGGAGGAAGTCCTGCTCCCAAAGCTCTGGCATTCTGTGTGCCTGAAGACTTAACACCCCATGAATACTGCCAACATAATGTTGCCAACTTTTGCCATTTGTACCTTCCAAAGCTGAGGCCAGCCACACCTGCGTGCCTTTGAGACACATCTGGAGTGACCAAGGAGCACCAATGGGGGAATGTGGGCAGCAGGGCCCCAAGATTCCTTGGGGACTCTAAGCCTCTCTTTTGGCATATTTTCTTACCCCAGGCCTTGGTATTCTGGGCCTGTGATGGGCAGTAATCTCTGAAGGGCCTTCAGGGATATCCTCCCATGGTCCTGATAAATAGTCTCTGGCTTCATTCTATCCAAACTAATCTACTTGTCAAACAGATGCTTGGTCATACCTTTCATTTCTTTCCTGAGAATTATCTTTCATTCTTTACCACATAGCCAGGCTAAGAATCCCTAACTTCTGTTTCCCATTTAACTGTAAATTCCATCTTTAAATCATTTCTTTCTTTTTGTATTTTTCTATATGAAATTAAAAGAAGTCACACAGCACACTTAAGCTTTACTGCTCAGATATTTCTTCTGCCAGATATGTTAGTTTATTGCTCTTAAAATTCTTCCTGTCACAAAGGCCTTGGGTAGGAACTCAATTCAGGTAAGTTCTTCACTACTTTATAACAAGGACCATCTTTCCTCCACTTTCCAATAATGTTTTCCTCAATTTCCTTCTGAAATATCATTAGGATGGCCTTAATCATCCATATTTCTATCAGCACTCTGATTATGGCTGCTTAAGGAATCTCTAAGAAGACTCAGACTTTCCCTACAGCTTTCTTCCTCTTATAAGCCTTCACCAGAATCACACTGCTTAACACCGCTTTCATGGCAATTGAGGTATTTTCTAGCCTGCTCCTCCAAATTCTTACAGCCTCTACCCATTACCCAGTTTGAAAGCCACTTTCACATTTTTAGGTATTTGCTATAGGAACAGCCCCACTTCTGTGGTACCAATTTTCTGTGTTAGTCTGTTTTGTGCTGCTATAACAGAATATCTGAGAGTGGATAATTTATAACAAACAGAAATTTATTTCTGTTATGGGGCCTAAGAAGTATAAGATTGAGGGGCCAGAATTTGGTGAGGACCTTGCTGTGTTATCCATGGCAGGAGGCAGAGGGCAAGAGAGGGTGAGATGGGGCCAGACTTGATCTTTCATAGTGGTACCAATCCCTCCTGTGACGGTGGACCCATCATGGCCTAATCACCTCTTAAAGGCCCTGAAGCCATCCTCACAGGATTAACAAGAATTACATGCTGGGTTCTGGGCAAAAGTGTAGTTATAATTAAGCATTAATCAGGTTGCACTTTATCCAGTTTCCTGGTAACCCAAAGTCAAATGGCAGTAGATCCTGTAACTCTGGCCCTGGGGGGCTGCAGCCCCATTGTTCCTATAGGTAAGACCACTCATGTTAGAATCATGACTTTTTGTTTAAGAATTGTTTAAGATGTTCTTCATATCCTGAATTCCAGTGGAAAGGCTGATGCCAACCAGTTTTAAGACCCCCCCCCCAATCCCCACAGAGAAGCCAAATGAGAGTGAGTATGTAGTTTCTTCATTTCCCCATTCTATGACTTCACTCTGCACTCTGACCAATCAGTGATCCCCACACTTCAGCCTACTCTAACTCCCTTAAAATTCCTAGACCCAAATTCCCTGGGAGGGTGGATTAGAGATATCCCCATCTCCTCCTTTGGCTGCCCTACAATTATTAAACCCTTTCTCTGCCACAATCCCCAGTATCTTCATATATTGAATGGTTCTGCATTGGGAAAATAACCTATTACAGTTCCATCTCAATGTGGTTACAATGGCAATTAAACTTCAACATGAGTTTTGGAGGGGACAAATATTCAAAGCATAGCTGGCCTCAAATATCAGTGCGGACTATCAGGCTCATTTCTCTTTGGGATTTTCACCCTCAAATCTTGGCTACCTTGGAATTACTTCCATTTCTATCTTTCTACCTCATGAGATTCTTCTCCTGATTCTTAGCAGCCTCCTCTGCCCAACTCTGGCCTCCTGCCACATACTGATAATCAATAAAGGACAACAGGTAAAAGCAGTATATAAAGAGTTGGGTTCACCTCAATAAATTTTCACTCTTTACAGGATCTGGTCCTTCAAATCCCAGCTGTTTCACAGATCTCCAGAGCTTTCACACAGAAATTTGTTCTGTCTGGCTTTTCTACTTGTTCTCAGCAGGTGTGTTGGCCTACTACAACACACCTATTCCATCATGGCTGGAAATGAAAATATCCCCTCAACCTGCTGGCTCTTGAAGTTCCTAAAACACTACTTGACTGAGTTGGTCTTCTGCTTTGTGACTGTCAATGTTTTTCTATTTCTCAACATGTTGAGTTTAAACATACTATTCTCCCATTCCAGGCCCTTCCTCACCTGGAACCATTCTAATGATTCAAACTTGTTTTCCACAAATATCCAACATGAGTCTTCCATACCTGTTGATGTGTTAGCCTGTTCTTGCATTTCTGTAAAGAAATATCTAATACTGGGTAATTTATAAAGAATATAATTTTAATTGGCTCATAGTTCTCCAGGCTGTACAGGAAGCATATTTCTGGCATCTACTTCTGGTGAGGGCCCCAGGAAGATTCCAATCATGGCAGAAGGCAAAGGAAGAGCTGGTGCATCACATGGTGAGAACGGGAAAAAAAACAAGAGAGCGGAGGTTCCAGACACCTTCAAACAACCAGATCTCACATGAACTAACTGAGCAAAAACTCACTCATTACCAAGGGTATGGTGCTAAGCCATTTATGAAATATCTGCACCCAAAATTCAATATCTCCCATTAGACACCACCTTCAACATTGAGGATCACATTTCAACATGAGATTTGGAGGGCACAAACATCCAAACTGTATCATTTCACTCCTGATGCCCCCAAATCTCATGTCTTTCTCACTTTGCAAAATAGAATCATCCCTTTCCAGTAGTCTCCAAAATCTTAACTCATCAAAGTCCAAAGTCTCATCTGAGACTCAAGGCACATTGCTTCTACCTATGAACCTGTAAAATCAAAACAAGTTGTTTACACCCAAGATATAATGGTGGTACATGCATTGGGTAGACATTTCCATTCCAAAAGTGAGAAATTGGCTAAAGAAAGGGGTAACAAGCTCCATATAAGTCTGAAACACAGCAGAGAAGACATTAAGTCTTAAAGATCCAAAATAATCTCCTTTGGCTTCATGTCCCACATCCTGGGCACACTGGTGTTTTGGGCCAAACTTGCTCTTTCTAATGGCACCAATACCAAGGTCTTGGGAAGCTCTGCCACTGTGGCTTTTCCATGCTGAGGTTGCAGACTGCTAGTGGCTCTATCATTCTTGTGTCTGGAGGGCAACAGCCCCCTTCCTACAGCTCCACTTGGCAGTGCTCTGGTGGGGACTCTTGCTGGGGGGCATCCAATCCCACATTTTCCCTCTGTACTGCCCTATTAGGGACTCTCAGTGAGGGCTCCACTCCTGTTACAGGCTTCTTCCTGGGCATTCAGGCTTTCTTTTTTTATTTATTTATTTATTTATTTATTTATTTATTGCATTTTAGGTTTGGGGTACATGTGAAGAACATGGAAGATTGTTGCGTAGGTACACACATGGCAGTGTGATTTGCTGCCTTCCTCCCCATCACCTATTCTGGCAAGAGCATTAGGCTTTCTGATACATCTCCGAAATCTAAGGGGAAGCTGACAAATCTCCTTCACTTTTGTACTCTGCATACCTGCAGACTTAACACTGAATGGAAGCTGCCAAGGTTTATGGCTTGTGCCCTGCAGAGTGATGGCCTAAGCTGTAACTTATTCCCTTTGAGCCAAGACTGGAACTAGAGTAGCCTGGATATGGGGAATAGTGTTTTGAGGCTGGGCAGGGCAGTAGAGCCCTGGACCTGGCCTCTGAATCCTTTCTTTCCTCCTAGTGATGTAGAATTTTGCTCTGTAGCTTAGGTCTGAGTTCTTGTCTCATGACCAGAAAGAATTAGATACATGAACACTGGAAGTGAGTCAAGTGGGAAGTTTTATTGAGTGATGAAACAGCTTTTTGTGGGGAGGGGATACAGCGGTGGTCCCACTACCCAAAGGCAGGAGAGTTCCCAATGTGGATGAGCCTAGGGCTTTTTATGGGCTCAGAATAGGGAGTGCATAATGATTGGTTCATGAATGCAGAAAATGTTAAAGCGAAGACACCACTCAAAGGTGGGCACGATAGTGTAAAAAACCAATTAGGAAAGGGTAGCTAGATGTAAAATAGGTAAAGGGTGGGATCAACCAGAGGAAAACACACCAAATGGGAAGGTGGGTTCTCAATCTGGTCCTAGGATTTACCAGGGACAGTTTCTGACTTGAAGGTGGGGTTTCACCAGGCACCTGTCCCTATCTGCCCAGACATTTGTCTGCCTCCTGTCTCTATCATTGCCTGCTCTGAAGATGCATATCTTACTACCATTAGAACAGGGATGAAGACTGATCTCAACTGCTTCCTCCTGACAGGGGGCGCTGTGTTGGAAAGATGATAGTCAGAGCTCCCTCGAGGCCTAAGGGTTCTGAAAATGGAGCCATATCTGAGGCTCCAGTTGCATGGCCTGAAGCAAAAGAGACAAACTTGGTTATTTTAGAAGATACATATCAAAACAAAACAAGGTGGGTGAGGACAGCTCTAAAATCCCAAGGTTGCCATACACCCAGATAACTGGTGGTTATAGTTATGCCTGCTAAGATTTGGTGCATGGGGCTTGGCTTTGGTCAGCTTCCTTGGTCTTATTTTTCCAAACAAAGAAACTTCTGGGTTATGGGGACCCTATTTACTCATATCACCTGGCAACATTTGTAGAATAATTGCCCAGAACTAGAATATTGATCTAGATTTTTTATATTACCCATCCCTTTTGCCTCTTCTTAGCTGCAGCTGGGGATCACTGATTGGTTCACAGGGATAAGCAGGCTTAGTTGGAAATGTAGGCAAAAACTTTAAAACAACTAATGAAATTAGAATTTAATGAAAAATATATGGTAAGTTTTGAAACACAACTTTTCTCTCTTCAGTCCTCATTTTTGTCAAAGGCAAATCATGGTAAGACTGAGTTTTTTTGCAAAATAGACTTTAATCTTTTACTTGGCCTGATTATTTGCTTAAAGTGCAGCAAGGATAATTATTTTTCACATAGGCTTTTAAGTTGGTTTTGATGGAACTCTGTTCTACAAGAAATCTCAGATAAGACCTTTTAAAGCTGAGACTAGCCATAGGTTTGTACTCTCAAATACCTATGAATTGGGTAAATTATTCTCTTCTTGAGGTTCCAAGAACATAGGGCTCCTGGGCCAGTTAGAAAGTGACATTTCTTACCACAGGTTAGGAACCCTGTACAGGGACTGTGTAGACAACATATGAGGTCAGTTTTCCTAAGGAGCTCTTATTGGCTCTGCAAGTCAAGCTAGATTTCTTAAAAGGAAGCACATCCTTCCAGTCACAGCTTTGGTAAAACAACCAGTTTCTCCAATTGTGTCCTGATGCAAAAGAAAATGAATTCCTATTGCACTGATGCTAATAACTTTATTGCCATCAGTTAAGAATTCTCACAGATAGTTTCCAAATTCTGGAGAAGCCAGGCAGAGAAAAACAAATATGCTCCAAATTTTGTTCACAAGAGTATACCTTAATCAATTACTAAAGACTATAGATAGCTCAAAATAAGGTTCCTTGATTCCTAAAAACAAGGATCAACATTTTAAGCAAAAAGTTTAAAAAGACTGTTTCAGTTTTCTATTCAGTCCATTCTGTTAACTCTTGTTTTGCTTGATATTCATGAGCATTTCAGCTCTTCATGTGTCCTGTACATTTTTCCTTTATTCCAGTGTCACAATCTCCAATATCAGAAACCTGCTTTTAAGAGCACCTGTCAAAGTCCCGTAGCTGATTATAAACCATCTTTTTGAAAAGGATCAAAGCAAGACAACAACTGTCTGTGAATGACAAAATATCCAGGGTAGTTACAGTCAAAAACATGATTGACAAAGAAATGTGGTAATTTCTGTGGTTTTCAATAATTTAACAGAACCTTGATTATGACTGACAGCACATACTCAGACATTAAAATTTAGAAATCTAATGTCAACATGTCAAATAATCCTGTTTACCTCTCTTTTGGATGCTCCATGTGCCCTCTGTAGCATCCAAAAGCTATGGGTCAGAAAAGACAATTTTTGAAGCTGAAGTTCAATTTTGGGAAGCCTCTTAAATATGTTAGAGGTTCAAAGCACTTGATATGTAAAATAAAATTCCAGGTTATCACAAGTTATTTAGCCAAAATGATGACTCAAGATTTTTTTTTTAAAGGCAAAAACTTTTCATCATCCTTTACTATTACATGAAAATCTTGTTCAAGGGAGAGAAAGCCAAATTTTACCCTTACATTAGTCTACTATTAATGTCAACCCCAATTTTTAAATGAAACCTTATAGATAATTTTATACAATCTTAACCAGTTTGACCATGAGGTAAGATTCTTATAAACCTTTTATAACCCTTTGTATATTTTTGTTAAAGGTCAGACTAGTACCTTAAAACCTTGTGCTTTTATTTAAATGCTCAATTTATGGAAAAACCATATAATAACTTTTTGAAGTTGGTCAGTATGTTCATACATAGTTTCTTTTGCAAGATTAATTTTTACAAACCTTCCATCACTTGTTTAAACCTTCAGTTTTATCTTATCTAACTCAAAACAATCCTTTAAGTCTCTAAATGAGGCAAAAATTTATATTCCCCTGCCTTCTTATAATCTTTTACTAAAAACACATTGTACTTTCCTTACATGCCTTGCATGTAAATCTATTTCTAGTCATCTCAATTACATGTTTAATGGTAACTCTTAGCAATTTTTAATTTTAATGTAAAACTTGTAAGTTATTTTAATTATGTACTACATGTAGATAAGGTCTGACTCTTTCTAGCATATTTATGAGTGTGGTTAATTCCATATGTCCCCAGGCCTTACCGATTGTGAATCAGGCAAGTCAAATAGTTTTCAAAAGCCAAAAAGCAGTTTATAACCTTAAAACATTTAGCAAACCTAGTATCTGGCCCACATAATTTGGACCGCATATTTACATTTTGAAGACATTTGTATTTACCAATTATCTTTAAAACTGTTTTTATTTCTTAAAGATTGAAGTAACATGAACTAAAAGCCAGTACAGCTTTTATTTTTTCTTCAAAAAATATTTGACCTAAACACTTATTTTTCTTCAGGCTAATCAATTAGAGCTCTTTTTTATATAACCATCACACACATAACACATATGTGATTACACAGACAGAAGGAGATCCAGTTGTAAGGTTTTTCATTTGCCAATCTCCTAATTGGATTATTGGCCTCAGGGTGGAGCATTTCAGGAAATGGCTCTAGGAAAGGGTGTGGTTTAACAGACCATAATAAGCAGATACAGGTAGGAGACAAAACAGATTTTGAGAGGTATCTATCCACAGTTAATTCCTGGCGTTCCATAAAGAAAACAGAAGTGGGTTTTTTTAAATTCCAAAATGGGGTTTGTGGTGTCTTCTCTGTTTTTCCCCAGGAGTCCTAGGCTATCAAAACTTATCTTAGGGCCTCTCAAGTGTGCATTAAGAGTGGCAAGACAAAATGGAGAAAAGTAATTCAGTTGACTGAGAAAAAAACCTTTTTTCAAAAAAGCAGGATCCAAGAAGAGAAAAACATAAAGACCTTTTAAATATTCATATAATTTGAATAGCCACTTTTAATTAAGCTTAGTGCTGTTTAAGAAAATGCTTTCAAATCCCTTGTTACCCGACTTTAGCCATGACAAGCAGTCCATATTTCTGGCTCTTGAGCTTTACTAACAGTAACCTCACAGGTGAAACCAACAGGCATCAACTAAGGTTATGACTTAACCTCAAGTGTACGAGGTATTTTCAGAGTTGGTAAGCAGTTTTTACAAAATCTACACCCTTTAAAGGTAGCTCAGGGAAAGGCAGATTTAAGAAAGGAAGCTAGAAGCTGTTCACAGAGGGGAAGAGAATCAGCAAATGGCAAAAGTCACACAGATATGTGTGACTTTTAAACAGAAAGTACTCATTCCCTAAGCTGGGATTGAACTCAGACCACCATTGTAAAATGGCTGAGATTAAAAAAAACTACTGCCACATGGTTATAGGTCATGCTTCCAGGGATATAAAACAAGATGAAGACCAGTTTGTTACTGACTAGTTTGCTGGGCTGGCTTGAACAGTGGGCTTATGGGGTCTTAGACCCACATTCTATCCTCAGTTATTCCTCTTTGTGACAGAACCATATGGAAAGACACACAAAGCCCACCAGCTTGGCTACAACTCAAGATTAGCCTCACAAATCCTTTTTTCCATTAATCAAAACTTTTCCAAGGATATACAGGGATTTTATCATTCATTTAACCATCTGCACAGGGAGAGGGAGGCTGGAAATCTAACTGGTAAGAACTTTTACCCTTTTGCCAGCATGTCACACTTCTGGGTTCCTTCCCCCCCAAGCTCCATTTTAAGCCAAGCAGTTTCAGGTTTGGGGAAATTAACTTTTCCCAGATGCGGGGGGTGGGACTGTCCTGGGGTATGGGGACATAATTCTCCATCCTTGAAGAGAAGACAGAGAAGAAAAAGGGGAAATAGGTGGGTTTTTCTCAAAGGAGTCCCAGTGATTCAGAAGGCATTTGAGAGAAATACTGGTGGAAGATTCTTGGCTACTCACCTAGAAAGAGGGAAACAAGGTGTCCCCTAGTTCCTTTTACTTCCTAGTGTATAGCCAGGGGAAGAAAGATTCTGTGGGCATGTGGCAGAATGGGATGGTGAGTGGGAAATGCTAGCCAGCTGTGTGGGGCTCTTGATCCCAGAGACTGCCCTGGGGCCTGGGGAACAGTCATAGCTTATTCTTACCCCACATGGTTGTTGGGGTTAGGGTGGGGGATACCCTTAAGAACAGACAGAAATTGCATTGTTCTGAATTGCATATCTGATGACTGGGCCAAAGGGTCATTCTATGTCTGCAGTTTGCAGTAACACTCTTAAAAAAAGAGAGAGGAGCCATTTCAAACTCTGGAAGAAGAAAGGAAAAATACCATAGAAAAGTCTGGAAGTCTTTGCTGACTTCAGAAAAAAGTCTGAGGATGAGAAGGCTCAGAAACAAAAGTGAAAGAGGTGGGGGTGTGTGTGTGTGTGTGTATGTGTGTGTGTGTATGTGTTCCACATTTTACCCACCCTTCCTCGAATCCCTGCATGGGCCACCAAAAAGGCAGGATTTTTGCTCTATAGCTTAGCTAGGTCTGGGTTCTTGTCTCATGACCAGGAAGAATTAGGCACATGGACACTGAAAGAGTGAGTCAGGTGGGAAGTTTTACTGAGTGATGAAACAGCTCTTTGTGGGGGAGGGGATGTGGGGGTGGCACCCCTATCCAAAGGCAGGAGAGTTTCCAGTAGGGGCTTTTTATGGGCTCAGAATAGGGAGTGCATGATGACTGGTTTGTGAGTATGCAAAAAAGGCTAAAGCAAAGACACCATTCAAAGGTGGGCATGATAGTGTAGAAAACCAAGTAGGAAAGGGTAGTTATATGTAAAATAGGTGAAAGGTAGGGATCAATCGGAAGAAAGCATGCCAAACGGGAAGGCAGGTTCTCAATCCAGGCCAAGGATTTGCCTGGGACAGTTTCCAGCTTGAAGGTGGAGTTTCACCACGGACCTGCCCCTTTCTGCCTAGGCATTTGTCTGCCTCCTGCCTCTATCACTAAGCCTCTGGGCCTCTGACGTAAGGGGCTGCTCCAAAGACTTTTTAAATGCCTTCAAGGTCTTCTTCCCCTTGGCTTGAATATTAGCACTTTGTTCCTTTTTTTGTCATGCTAGTCTCTTGAACATGTTCTCCACACCCTTCTTGAATTCCTCTCCTCAAAATGCTTTTTCTTTTTCTAGCACATGGCTAGGCTGCAAATCTATCAAACCTTTATGCTCGCTTTTATTTTAAATATAAGTATCAACTTTTTATTTGCTTCTACATCTGATTGTAGGTTGTTTAAAACAGCCATGCCACCTCTTGAATGCTTTTCTGCTTATTAATTTATTTTTCCAAATACCATAAGTCATCACTTTTAGGTTCAACTTTCCACAGATCCCTAGGACTTAGATACAATGCAGCAAACTTTTTTCTAGGGTGAAATATGAGTGACATTTACTCCAGTTCCCTATAACTTCCTAATTTTCATCTGAGGCCTTGTCAGTCTGGACTTCACTGTCCATATTTCGAATAGCATTTTGGTCACAACCATTAAGCCATTCTCTAAGAAATTCCAAACTTTGCCTTGTCTTCATATCTTCTTCTGAGCCCTTGAAACTCTTCCAACCTCTGCCTATTACCCAGTTCCAAGGCTGCTTCTACATTTTCAGGTATCTTTATAGCAATGCACCACTCTTCAGTACCAATTTTCTGTGTTACTCCGTTCTTGTATTGCTATGAAGAGATGTCTGAGGCTGGATAATTTATAAAGAAAAGAGGTTTAATTAGCTGACAGTTCTGCAGGCTGTACAGGAAGCATGCTACCAGCATCTGCTTCTGCTGAGAACTTCAGGAAGCTTCCAATCATGGCAGAAAGTGAAGGGAAAGTCATTGTATCACATGAAGGGAACAGAAACAAGAACAAGAGGGGAAAGTTCCAGATTTTTGTTTTGTTTTGTTTTCTTCTTTTGAGATGGAGTCTTGCTCTGTTGCCAGGCTGGAGTACAGTGGCGCAATCTCGGCTCACTGCAACCTCCGGCTCCCAGGTTCAAGCGATTCTCCTGCCTCAGCCTCCCGAGTAGCTGGGACTACAAGCATACACCATCATGCCCAGCTAATTTTTGTATTTTTAGTAGAAATAGGGTTTTACCATGTTGGCCAGAATGGTCTCGATCTCTTGACCTTGTGATCCACCCAGCCTCCCAAAGTGCTGGGATTGCAGGTGTGAGCCACCATGCCTGGCTGGTTTCAGATTATTTTAAACAATCAGATCTTGTGTGAGCTGAGTGAGAATCTACTAATTACCAATGGATTTGTGCTAAACCATTCATGCAGCATCTGCCCCCATAATCCAATACCTTCCACTAGGCCCCACCTCCAACATTGGGGATCATGTCAACATGAGATTTGGAGGGAATAAACGTCCAAACTGTATCAGTTGGGTTAGACCCTTCACTCATTCTTTAAACATTTTCTCATGGTAGTTGTGTGATTTTGAGCAAATTACCTAACTCCCTGTACCTCAGTTTTCTTATTTGTAAAACAGAGATAGGGACACTATGCAGATTAAACAAGTTAATACAGGCAAATATTTTGAAAGCACCTAGAATTTAATGTGTTCACCATGTTTCAGCCTATATCTTCTTACCCTCACCTTTCCCTGATGAAAATGTTTTCCCCTTTTTCCACTAATCCGTTCAAAGTAGTGGAAATTTGAATTTCTCATTCTTCACAATTCAGTTTCATTACTATCCTATTTATGTAGCCAAAACCTCTCCATCTCTAAATTCCTGTAACACTTACAAGTCAGAACTACTCCCTTGATTCCTTAAGTAAGAGCTGTGGTCGCTAACAGCTGTGGTCATTATAATTTATGACTCTTTAGCTTTCTTGTCACCCGGATTACATTAATTGAACATAGCTCAAGTTTTTCATAGCAGGTCTGATGAAGGGTCTTATTTAAAATGCTAAGCACTTTAAACTCTATGCCACGGTTTCTCAGTGTTTGTTGCACATTTGAATCCCTAGCATTTAAAAAAAAATCCCAGCTGGGCATGTTGGCTCATGACTGTAATCCTAGCACTTTGGGAGGCCAAGGTGGGCAGATTACCTGAGGTCAGGAGTTTGAGACCAGCCTGGCCAACATGGTGAAACCTCATCTCTACTGAAAATACACAAATTAGCTGGGTGTGGCGACCTGTAGTCCCAGCTACTCAGGAGATTGAGGCGGGAGAATCATTTGAACCTGGGAGGTGGAGTTTGCCATGAGCAGAGATTGTGCCACTGCACTCCAGCCTGGGAGACAGAGTGAGACTCCATCTCAAATAATAAAAACATAAAAAATCCCAATGCCCAGGCCAATCCCATATCCTAGACCAGTTAAAACAGAAACTCTGGGGTGGGATTCATGTATGAGTGTATTTTAAGTTCCCCAGATTCACACTTAGATTCTGAGAACCACTGGTTGCTTTTGAAAGTAAGAGGGATAATTTGAATGGAAGGCTTTAAGCAACATCCTGAAGGTGTTTTCCAGGTAGAAATGTGGTGGAGAAGGATGGAGATTGAGCTCTAGAGAGGGGGAGCAGCAGGTGCAGCATGGCACTGTGAAAGACTGCAGCCTGTTGATGGAATAGTGTTAAGTTCAAAGTAGTTATAGGGGAATGGGAGGAGAGGTAGGAGATGAGTAGTTTCGGTCAGCGCACAAGAGCTTTTCATCGTCAAGGGTTTAAGGTTGGGTAGTGACCAAATCTGACTTGTGGCCTGCAAAGGTCAATTTTGGAAAAAATGAGAGGGTTGTTTGGAGGAGGGAACTAGACTGGAGGAGACAAGAGATGAGTTAAGAAATTCTTCTAAGCTCACCATGCAAGATGACCAGGGCTTGGACCAAGGCAATGAGACATGGAGGTGACATCACTAAGCCAAAGTCCCTTGAGTTCACTTTAATGAGAGCAGAGTAGAGCTGCCCTTGGCCACTTGGGATTCCTCTCCCAGATGCAGCTTTCCTGTTGCCCTGAGCAGCGTGCCCACTCGTTTGCTCCTCAAGAAGGGAGCTTCTCAGTCATCACTCAGAACTCCATGCAGCCGCTTGCTCTGCTCATCCCAACTGTTCCCACCCCTTCACTAATTCATTTTTCAGATCTCTCTATTTCTCACCATTTTCAGAGTCATGCCCTTCATGCAGCAGGGTGGTAGTTACCTCCTGCAGGGATAATCATGGCTCCTCTCCCTGCCTAACGTTCCACCTTTAACACCAACCCACAGCTCAAACTCCAGATGTAGACACTCCAGCCACCTCCCCCTTGTTCTCAGGCATTTGGAGATACAAAATGTTTCATTGTCCTCTTCTACCACTCTGAGCTTTAGGATTCTTTTCTGGGGATTCTGGGCTACTCAAAACCCACTCCTGTTGTCCTTTGCAGTGTTCCCTAGTTAACCCACCTATCACCATCCCTTCAGTCCACTTCCCACTTTCATTCCACCCTTCTCCTTATAACATGCTCTCCTGGAAAAAGTACAGTCTTTGGAGTGAGACAAATCAGGATTTGTCTAACTCCACCACGTACCTGGACAACTCACCCAGTATTTCTTATTTCACTATCCTGGATGATAAAATGAAGATAGCACATTTTGTTTCACAGAGTTGTCATAGGGAATAATTAGTATAATCTGTCCAAAGTATCTAGCCAAAGCCCGGTTTTCTCCTTCTCCCTACAGAGGATGAGACCCCATTCATTTTGCCACTTCCTTCTCACTTCCCCCTTCTCTCCTTTCATTCCTCGAGTCCTACTACCTTGGTAAGATCTATAGAAAGAACTCTGAGGCTCCATCCAGGCTCATCTTTGCCACTATCCTGGTAGTAAGACCTTCAGCAAATTACTTCTTTCTCTGTGCCTCAGTTTCTTCATCTATAAAAGAAAGCACTGCAGTAGATCACCTCTAAGGTCATGTGCCCCTGAAACATGCTGTTAGGTAAAGCTAGTGTGAAATCCCATCTCCTTCATGGGGTCTTTCCCATTGTTAAAAATAGTGGTGACTCCTCCTTCACTCGCAATCCACTGCCTTGTTGCAGCATGTTCCTTCTGTTTTATTTTTGCTCCTCACACTAAAAATGTTATCCTTAGGATTTATGTCAGAATGGCTGGAGGCAGGGTGGTAGAATTATTTCTGTATATTGATATAAAGAGTCTCAGTTTTGCAAGAGCAAAAATGTTGCCCTCAAGGGGAAAAGCTGTCCTTTCTGGAGGTTGTATCCTCTCCAGCCCTACCTTTATAGGAGCTTGATGACAGAGCTTGGATGAGTTTATGATAAAGCCTGAAACACTCAGTCTCCCTCCATCCCCTCCTCCCTCCCTTCCCCCCTCTTCCCTCCCTCTCCCCCTCCTTCCCCTGTTTCCCTCTTCCCTCCCTTCCCGTTTCCCTCCCTCCCTCCCTCCTTCACTTTATATAGGCTCACAAGAGATACATGAAAACATTTAACCAAAATACATTTCAATCTACAGATTCAACATAATCCACTTACATGTTCACACATTCTTTCCTTCATTTAACAAATTGGTGTTGGACGTCTATTATGTGTGATGTACTGTGCTAAGCTCCAAGTTTGTGAACATGAATAATACATGCTTTTTGCTTTCCAGGATTTTACCGTCTACTTTATTTATTTAACAAAAATCTTATTATGGTGTGCCACACTGGGCTCTCTAGAAGCAGTCAGTATGGAGTGTGAGATGTTGATTAGGGGTCAAAGCCTGTGAAAGGAAGAAGGAAGAAAGCAGAAATGGGCAGCAGAAGTTGAACACTGATGTAGGACTCATGGAACCCCAGGAACCCAGAGGTGAGCTCTGGAGCCAGAATCGCTCATCAGAGTCATCCCCCCAGGGCCCAAATATGGGGTCTTTATGCCCCTGTGTGTTCATTTCCTAGGGCAGCCATAACAAGCTACCACAGACTGGGTGGCTAAAGAAAGAGATCTTTGTTTCCATGGTTCTGGGGGCCAGAGTCTGAAATCAAGGTGCTGGGAGGGCTGTGCTCCCTCCAAGGCTCTGGGGGGGACAGTTCCTTTCCTCTTCCAGCTCCGGGTGTCTCCTCGCATTTGTTGGCTTGTGGCCACATCACCACAGTCTCTGCCTCTGTCTTCACCTGACCTTCTCTGTGGGCTGAGTCTCAAATATCCTTCTGTCTTTTGCATATTTGTTTTGTTTAGTTTGTTTCTAGAAGACTTATTTTTTTAGAGCAATTTTAGGCTCACAGAAAAATTGAGAGAAACATATGAACACTTCCCATGTAAACTCTGCCCCACACAGGCACGGCCTCGCCATTGTCAACACTCCCCCCGCCCCCAAGAAGGGACACTTGTACAATTGATGAAGCTGCATCAACACATCGTCATCACAAAAGCTCATTTACAGTAGGGTTTACTTTTGGGTGTTGTACATTCTTAGGCTTAGACAAACATATAATAACATGTATTCGACATCCCTCTGCCTTTTTCTTCTAAGGGCATCTGTCATTGGACTTAAGGCTCACCCTGAGTCCAAAATGATCTTATCTCAAGATCCTTAGCTTGGTGGACTGGATAAAGAAAATGCAGTATGTATATACCATGGAATACTACACAGCCATAAAAAACAATGAAATTATGTCCTTTGCACCAATGTGGATGGCACTGGAGGCCATTATCCTAAGTGAATTAACACAGAAACAGAAAACCAAATACTGCATGTTCCCACTTATCAGTAGGAACTAAACAATGAGTACACATGAACATAAAGAAGGGAACACTGGACACTGGGGCCTACTTGTGGGTGGAGGGTGGGAGGAGGGCAAGGATTGAAAAAACTACCTCTTGGGTATTATGCTGATCACCTGGGTGACAAAATTATCTGTACACTAAATCCTTGTGACATGCAATTTACCCATGTATCAGGCCTGCACATATACCCCTTGAACCTAAAGTGAAAGTTGGAAAAAAAGAATATTCTTCACTTAATTACATTTTCAGAGACCCTTTTCCCAAATAAGGTCAAGTTCAAAGGTTTTAGGGATTGGGGCATGGATCTGTCCTTTTGGGGCCACCATTAAACCCACCGCACTCTGCTTTACTGTCACCAAATGTGGACTGCCTCAAGAAGGGTGACCTTCAGAGATACTGCTCTATGAAACTGAGGCTGATGCTAAAGGAGTTGACAGGTGAAGGCTGTCTGATGACCATGTTCCCTGCAGATGGGAAGCAATTATTTCCTTGAAAGGGTATCTGGATGCTTTGTCTTCTTAACTACCACATATGGCCCATATTTCCATGCTAGAAATAAAAAAGTGGTGACTAAAGTCTAACCGAGTCCCTGTCCTCACCACCCTGGCAATCTAGGAGGGGGGAGATAAGTATTAATCAAATAACCCCACAGCTGCAAATAAAGTCACTTCAGTGGTAAGTGCTACCAAGAAGAGGTACCTATGACCTTAAGAATATGTAGAGGGGGAGACCTGCTGGTACTTTCTCTGAGAGCAGAGAGCAGTATTTAGGATAGAGGGAACAGCATGTGCAAAGGGTGGGTCATCATACATTCAAGAAAGTGAAAGGAAGCCAGTGAGGCTAGAGTTAGAGAGCAAAGAGTGGTGAGATGTGGCATGAGACTGGGGAAAGTGGGGACCCTTCCAAGTGAGGGGCCTTGGGGCATGTAGAAGGTTTGACCTATATCCTTAGAACAACAGATTTTTTATTTTTATTTTTTTGATTCTCACTCTGTCACCCAGGCTGAAGTGCAGTGGCATGAGATTTCAGCTCATTGCAACCTCTGCCTCCCTGGTTTGAGAGATTTTCCCACCTCAGCCTCCCAAGTAGCTGATATTACAGGTGAGTGCCACCATGCCCAGCTAAATTTTGTACTTTTAGTAGAGATGGGGTTTCACCGTGTTGGCCAGGCTGGTTTCAAATTCCTGGCCTTAAGTGATCTGCCCACCTCAGCCTCCCAAAGTGCTGGGAGTATAGGCATGAGCCATCATGCCTGTCCAGAACAACAGAATTTGGCTGAAGAATTTCAAGAAAGGAAATATGATAAGGGTTAAGAGTGGCAAAGCTAAAAATTGAATTTGAAGGAGAGAGAGATGCATATTACCATGTGATATGGGTGGGCTGTGTCCCCACCAAAATCTCAACTTGAATTGTATCTCCCAGAATTCCCTTTGATTTGGAAGGGATCCAGGGGGAGGTAATTGAATCATGGGGGCTGGTCTTTCCCATGCTATTCTAGTGACAGTGAGTAAGTCTCATGAGATCTGATGGGTTTATCAGTGGTTTCCACTTTTGCTTCTTCCTCATTTTCTCTTGCCACTGCCATGTTAGATGTGCCTTTTGCCTTCCACCATGATTGTGAGGCCTCCCCCACCCATGTGGAACTGTAAGTCCAATTAAACCTCTTTTCTTCTCGGTCTCATATGTCTTTATCAGCAGTGTGAAAAGGAACTAATACAGTGAACTGGTACCAGTAGAGTGGGGCATTGCTGAAAAGATATCTGAAAATGTGGAAGTGACTTTGGGACTGGGTAACAGGCAGAGGTTGGAACTATATAGAGGGCTCAGAAGAAGACAAAATAACGTGGGAAAGTGTGGAATTTCTTAGAGACTTGTTGAATGGTTTTGACAAAAATGCTGATAGTGATATGAACAATAAGGTCCAGGCTGAGGTGGTCTCAGATGGAGATGAGGAACTTGTTGGGAAATGGAGCAAACGTGACTCTTATTATGTTTTAGCAAAGGGACTGGTGGCATTTTGCCCCTGCCCTAGAGATCTGTGGAACTTTGAAATTGAGAGAGATGATTTAGGATACCTGGTGGAAGAAATTTCTAAGCACCGTGGTATTTAAAATGTGATGTGGGTGCTATTAAAAACATTCCATTTTAAAAGGGAAACAGAGCATAAGAGTTCAGAAAATTTGCAGCCTTACTATGCATTAGAAAAGAAAACTCGAGTTTTTGAGGAGAAATTCAAGCCCACTGCAGAAATTTGCATAAGTAGCAAAGAGCTGAATGTTAATCCCCAAGACCTTAGGGCAAATGTCTCCAGGCCATGTCAGAGACCTTCATAGCAGCCCCTCCCATCACAGGCCCAGAGGCCCAGGAGGAAAAAGTGCTTTTGTGGGCCAGGCCCAGGGTCCCCATGCTATGTGCAGCATAGAGACTTGGTGCCCTGTGTCCCAGCTACTCTAACCATGGCTGAAAGTGGTCAATGTAGAGCTTGGGCTGTGGCTTCAGAGGGTGGAAGCCCCAAGCCATGGTAACTTCCACATGGTGCTGAGCCTTCAGGTGCACAGAAGTCAGGAATTGAGGTTTGAGAACTTCCATCTAGATTTCAGAAGATGTGTAGAAATGCCTGGATGCCCATGCAAAAGTTTGCTGCAGGACCGGGGCCCTCATGGAGAACCTCTGCTAGGGCAGCGTGGAAGAGAAATGTGGGGTTAAAGCCTCCACACAGAATCCCTACTGGGACAGTGCCTAGTCAAGCTGTGAGAAGAGGGCCACCGTCCTCAGATGCCAGCATGGTAGATCCACTGGCAGCCTGCACTGTGTGCCTGGAAAAGCCACAGACACTCAAAGCCAGCCTGTGAAAGCAGCCAGGAGGGAGGCTGTACCCTGCAAAGCCACAGGGGTGGAGCTGCCCAAGACCATGGGAACCCACTTCTTGCATCAGCATGACCTAGGGGTGAGACCTGGAGTCAAAGGAGATCATTTTGGAGCTTTAAAATTTCACTGCCCTACTGGATTTCAGACTTCATGGGCCCTGTAACCCTTTTGTGTTGGCCAATTTCTCCCATTTGGAATGGCTGTATTTACCCAATACCTGTACCCCCATTTTATCTGGGAAGTAACTAGCTTGCTTTTGATTTTACAGGCTCAAAGGTAGAAGGGACTTGCCTTGTCTCAGATGAGACTTTGGACTGTGGACTTTTGGGTTAATGCTGAAATGAGTTAAGACTTTGGGGGACTGTTGGGAAGGCATGGTTGGTTTTGAAATGTGAGGACCTGAGATTTGGAGGGGCCAGGGGTGGAATAATACGGTTTGGCTGTGTCCCCTCCCAAATCTCAACTTGAATTGTTATTTCTGGAATTCCCTTTGTTGTAGAAGGGATCCAGGGTAAGGTAATTGAATCATGCGGGATGGTCTTTCCAGTGCTATTCTCATGATAGTGAATAAGCCTCACAAGATCTGAAGGGTTTATCAGGGGTTTCTACTTGTTTTCTACTTGGGAGAAATGCCTGATGTGGGTGACTGGGGGGACAGAGGCAGCAAACCACCATGGCATGTGTGTACCTATGCAACAACCCTGCAAGATCTTCATGTGTAGCCCAGAACTTAAAGTACAATAAAAGAAAAAAAGAAATAAGAAGTTATTAAGTAGAGTCTCTAAGCTAAGAATATTTATTTAGAAAACTTGACGGATATGTGAAGGAAGGAGATAGAGTAGTAGGTAGATTGGATGAAGTGTTTGGATATAATTGTACTACAGGAGAGAAGACAGTGCGATTATATGCTAAGAGGAAAGGGCTAATGAAGAGGGAGAAGTGGAAATTATTAAAAAAAAAAAAGGGTACAATTGAAATTGAATGTCCAGTGAGAAAGAAATAAGGCAAGTAATGTACTTCACCTCAATGGAGTAGTTTGCATATACAGAAAGTAGAAACACAGAATTGTTACATGTTTATAGCTACATAAACAATGTGTACATTTGCTTAAATTTAGAAACAAATAGAGGAAAGTAAAAAGTCCTATGTCAACGGGGTAGGTGAAAGCTGAGTATTTTCTTTTAAAATTTACATCATTATTATTGTAAAAATATTTAGTTCTAAGAAATGTCTTTTGGAAAAGATGAACAGATCATTTCTAAATTTTCAGGTAGGGTCAGAAATTCCAGGCATATAATATGGAGATTAAGAAAACAGATGAATCTGAGTTTGCATCTGGTTTTGCTGCATGCCTAGTCATTTAACCATTTAAGCTGCAGTCTTCTTAAATATGTAAAATGGGGATAATAATAATGATTCTTTCATAATTGTGAGGATTAAATGATATAAAGCATATGCAATGGTCTGTAGCACCTAGTAAGTGCTTAGCAAATGTTGCTGATTTATATTGTTGTTTTTGTTGGCTCTGCCAATGCGCTGAGCCAGACGCTCTGGTCTTGGAGTGTCTTCACAGCAATTACAGCTTGGCATAGTGGAATGAGGAAGGACATATCATTCAGTTCTGTCTCTGGTAAAGTTGTATAAACTAAAATATATCAGCAACTTTTCTGACACTCCATGTCTACATTATTTTTTTCTATAAACAAGAGTACCTACCTTTCAGAGTCACAATTTTAAAATCTGCTTTACAAGATCTGGCTCAGGCTGTCTCCTTACCCTCATCTGATCTTCTTTCCTGTGTTCTCAAATCCCAAGCTGACTCTTTTTATCCATCGTTCAGATTTGTTTTCCCATTTTATGCTGTTTGTTGAATTGATGTAGTTTTCTTTATCCCCTTCCTTTAACTCTACTGATTTATAAATTATATACTCTAATGATATCAATGTTTGATGTGAATATAATGCTTTAACTGCCATCAGCACCTTCTTATAGTACATAAGTCACTGTTGCTCAATACTTGTTTCACTGTTTTTATATCCTGCCCACTAACCATTACATTTTTCATGTTTTATGTAGTCAATGTAAGACATATTTACCTACAATGGCATGTAGACTGATTTACAACATTAACCGTTGGCAAGGGAATTTCATCTTCAAAGTGACAAGGGAAAATCATCACAAACCTAGAATCCTAAATACCATTCCCCTGAAGGTATCCTACCTTTCTCTTGGGTTGTTTTAAAAATATTTTTAATCTTTTATGTTCTATAGTTTTCATATTCTCTAAGTGTTCATTTTAACTTTTTTTTTCCATTTTTTAAATTGCATTTTAGGTTTTGGGGTACATGTGAAGAACATGCAAGATTGTTGCATAGGTACACACATGGCAGTGTGATTTGCTGCCTTCCTCCCCCATCACCTATATCTGGCATTTCTCCCCATGCTATCTCTCCCCAACTCCCCCTTAGGCTAAGTACTCATTGTGCTCCTTGTATCTGAGATTTGCCCCTTCCTTACTTTCTCTATTCTCTCATTCTAAAACCCAAAGCAGATATAACTTGGCATGGTTACTTTAGTCTCCAAGTCAGTTAGCCTCACTTTCCTATTTTCCATTTTTTTATCTTTCTGAACCACATCCCCTTCAATTTTCTTGGCCCTATCTTCCAGTTTATTAATTCTCTCTTAGCAACCTCTAATCTACTTAATTCATTTTATTCTCAGTGAGTGTACTTTTTACTTCTAAGCATTCTACTTACCTCTTTTTTAGGAAAGTATCTTTTTGTCTCATGGTTTTCAGCCCTCATTTTGTGTCCTTAATCATTTAAAATACATTTATCTTATTGGCTTTTTCAGTGTATACTATTAGTGAAGTTTTGCTGGTTAGGTAAAATTTTCTTTTATCTTTCTGTTTTTTGGGGGTGTGTGTGTAGGTGTGTGTTGCTCCTGATAACTTGCTTCTTTGTTTTTCAATTTTGAATTGTTAGCTAATTTTCAGTAGTCATTTTATTGTGGCTTTATTTGTGGAAATTTGTGGAGAGACAGGGTTAGGTCTATTTATGTAAATGTGAAAGGAAAATCCTGTGACTTTATACATTATTTATGCTTTTGCTTTTGCCAAAGATATCAGCCTATGGTCACTTTTTTGCTAATTTTCCCCAAGGAAGAAGATTATGAATATTTATTTAAACCCTGGATCCTCATAAGATCTGTAGTTATGAATTTTCAGGGGGGACTTACTACCCTCCACAAGAACCCTGGCTAATGCAAACAAGTGTTCCCAGATCCCATGCTAAGAAAAATAAATGTTCTCATCATTTCCCTTTACCTGCCAGCAGATATTTTAAAGCTGACCCTTTCACAGATAATGTAGCCCTATGAGAGTCCTGGGTTACATGAGAGTCTCAGTTCTAACTCCTCATCCATGGAAAAATTTTAAAGGTTCTGTTTCCTGACCAGCATGGGCATTTCAGTCTAAGCCGTGGTTACTATCATGACAACCTACATTCTCTCAACCTCTGTACCCTACTTCCACCTCATGACCCAGGAGGTGGGTTTATACTTTACAATCCTGTTTTTTACTGTCTTTCTTGCCACAAGAACCTGAAGATTTCTCTACTTCTTTTATGCAAGCTCAGTTATGCCTTTAAAAGAATGTTCACTATATTTTGTGGAGTATTTCTCCTTAATAGCTTCTTGTTGCAATTAGTTAATTCATTCCATAATTTTTATTTGGTGTTTATGTTACCTGCTGGCCAGAAGCTCGGTAAGAGCAAGGATCATGTCTGTTTTGCCTAACAGTAAACCCCCCAGGGCCCAGTATAGTACTTGATACATTAGAGGTTACAAATAAATGTTTGTGTAATAAGTGGAGTTGTGAGATTTCAATTAGAAATTGCGTGAAATTAGCATATTATAGGTATACAACCACTAGAAGGCATTTATTCATAGTGTCTTTTACTTTTTTTATTTAGGTGGATTCTCCCAAAAAAATTAAAAACTCCGATAGTAATACTTCATTATCTTATAATGAGCCAACATAATATGTACTATAGTCTTTCCACCACTCCCACAAGCCAATTTGATTAGAATCAGCTCCAGACATAGAGGTTAAAGGCTATTCCTCACACTTGGGTCCTCTTACATTTTTTCCAATGCATTAGGTGAGGAGATGTGGATGGAGAGTAGAGAGCGGCATTAGGTGAGGAGATGTGGATGGAGAGTAGAGAGCTGCTGGGCTGGCTCTTTGACCTAGATCCCAATATCTTTCCTTTGGTCTTTTTCTTTTCTCCCAATTTGCTGCTTTCTCCAACACTCACTTGGGTTGTTATTTTACCAGCACAGAAAAAGACCCATGTTCTAGTCCAAGTTTTCCATGGGACAAACTGTGTGATCTCAGGCAGTTCACTTAACATTTCTTGTCTTTAGTTCTAATAAGGAAAACTAGAAATGTGGGTTCTACTGTGTTTAAAAATATTCCCTAATACAAATAGTTTCTGACTTACTCTAAATAGTTTGGCCTGGCAGATTATCTCCACCCTTCCATCACAAGCAAAACAGCATGTTTTTTTCTACAGTTTAGCTTTCTTCCTTCTGCCCCTCCCTGTATCAGTTACCTCTCTCCTTCCAACTCCACCTTCACCTCTGGCTTATTTCCTATTATAACAGGTAAGCTACTTGAGAGTGGAGTAATATCTGTATCAGATTAATAAATGATTATCATTATTATAAAAGTAATTACACCTTTATTTTCACCCTAATCTCTTTAGCTCAAATTAATCCTGCCCTACCCTCCTAAATTGACAAGTAAATAATTGCTTGGATTCCCTTAACAGAGGGATTTGTATTTCTGAGTGTACCACCCTCCTTGTGACACCTTGCCAGTATTCTCCCTAATTTACCAAGGAGTTGACAGGGGCACAGTTGGAGAGGAGGCTCTTCCAGAGCCTTACAGAGATTCAGCGACTTCCTTCTTTTTTTCTGATTATGGTAGGAAGAAATCAGTGTCCTGGACAGAATATTTGACTGGGTTTTGGTGGTTCTAGAATTGGTTTTACTGGAAGTATCTTGATATCCTTGGGCAAGTCACTTTATCTCTCAAAGCCTCATTGTCCTCATCTGTTATAAGAAGGGATTAAACCAGATGATTACTAAGCATAGACCTTAGAGTCACATAGATCTCAATTCAAATCTGGGCTCTGCTATGTATGCAGCTGCTTCACTGAGGGGTCATTAGCTACTCTGAGGCTCAATTTCTTCCTTTTCCTACTTTCCAGCTGAGGCCAGCTCTTAGGCTAAATATTTCCATCTTTACTCACTCTACTCATCTCCTATTCCACCTACCTCAATTCTCTCCCATCCTCACTCACTCATTCCTCTCTGCCTTCCCCCTCCCTTTCAAGGCAGCTCTCATTCTTCACATTTACTTACCCCTACCTACCTGTGCACTCCTTTGAATCACACAGACTCAGGGTTAGGCAGGCTTAAAGCTCACCAGTGTGGCCATCCCTCTTCACATGCCTGAGGTCAGTGCCACAAAAGCCTACAACTAGCTAGTGGTTCCCCTGGTCCCCTCCACGCAGCCCTTTCTTATAGACCCCCAGTGGCCAGAAGCACACACTTCTTGATCAGCCTTTCCCATGCAGGTCCCCGCTTGTCTATTCCTTTCAGTAGATTGGGTCTTGCCATTCCTAGAAGATATGGCTCTTTGGTTTTGCCACTTACTGCTTCAACCCTCAAGAGTGAAAGTGGCTTCAATCATCTGGATATCAAATTTAATCATCTTAAAGAATAAGATATTTGTTGCCTCATCTTGGGTCAGGTGAAAACATGACAGCTCTTGTAACAGTCATGCAGTTGGGCTGAGGATGCTGTCACCAGGAGAGAGGGAGAAAACTCGGCTGATAAAGTGGGGTCGTATTTTAGAGGGCTACTTATTCTAAAATCATACAAAGACCATTAAATATAGCATAGATTACACTTAACAATCCCCTAAGGGTTTCACTAAATTGAAGACTAACACCCAGTGTGTTAATAAGTCTGAAGCTGCTCACATCTCCTCTGGCGTTGAAACATATTGTTGCTTCCTCATCAACTGCTTCCACAGTAGGTGATGCCTGTGGATCTGTCTAGTAGCCATATGACACAAACCAAAACAAACGCAAACAAAACCGTAAAGCACAGGCTCATGTTCATCTTACCAAGATATCATGTGGGGCCACGTGTGGACTAATGGATGCCAAGTAGAATGTTATTCAGAGTTTCTTGTATCACAGAGATTGAAATTTCTCTCTCTTCTTCTCTGATTCTTTCTCTTTTAATATGTTCATACAACTAAATTTATGCAAATTAAAAACAGAAATAAGGTCTTTCCACTCTACTACTACAAGCCCCTTCAAAGAGCTCAAGCCTCATCCAGAAGACAGATTGCTAATGGACAATGGGGATTGTTGTCACAAGCCAGGCAAGAACAAAGGTCATGGGAGCCCATTGAAGAGGTACCTGACCCAATGTAGGAGGGCTCTTCATCTGTTAGAACAAGAAGAGACAAACTACCTGAGACCTGAATAATGGATGAGTTGTTCAGAGTGGGGGAAAAGAATGATCCAGGAAGAATGTGCCATGTCCAAGAGGCAAGTTAGAACATTTCCTACCAGTTCAGTATAGGCTTTGAGAGCTGGGGGGAGAGGCAGGGACCTGCCCATGGAGAGCCATGAATGCTGTACTTAGGAGTTTGGAATTTATTCTGAAAGCAATAACAAGCCAGTGAAGCAGGGGAGAAACATGATTAGGTTGTGTATTAGAAAGGAAATTCTGGTTGTGATTTGGATTGAAGAGCAACAATATATTACAGCAGGAGATCAGTTAAGAACATTCTGGTATCCTAGAAAGAGATTATGATGGCCTAGATTATGGGCTGTGAATACAGACAGGTTGCAGGAGAGAGATAGGTGATGTCCTCCCAAGTGCCTGGCTTGAGCAACTGCTGGTAGTGCTATAACTTGGGTAGAGAATAAGAAAGTAACTTCCAATAACTACCCAGTTACTAGTTGGTTTCACATTGCTCTTGTATTTTTTTCCTATCATCCCGTTTCTTCTCCCTTTCCTCAACTTCCAGAGGATGGAGACTAGGACAGCAAAGCCTTTCCTGTCTTCATTGTGCAAGAGTCTAGACAAAAAGACTTCAAAAAGGATTTTCTAGTTTTAAGGCTTTTGATTTCTCTGTTCCTAAAATAGTGACTAGATGGAGGCAGAGAGAAGGGTGGGGGATGACGGGGTGTGTAGAGAAAAATCAACTGATGGAATAATAAGTGATTTAGGAAGCAGTTGGGAAACAATTGCAGCCCCAGCCTCCTTTCCCCTTGGTAACTCAAACCCTCACCTGCAGCTTCCCTGCAGTTCCCAGTCTCTTCACATCAAAACCTACTGGTGATGGCTGACCTTGGCCATGGTTGCTGTAGCTTGGTTGGAAGATCTATCTCACTTCAAAGGAGATTGACACACAAAGAACCATTGAGAAGAGGAAATCTAAAGGTAAGGCCATGAACCTGGGTTCCTCCTGATCCTTCCTTTTGTGCTTATAGAGCAAAAGGGCACACATGAATCCCAGTGCTTAGGATTAAGAGATTACCTTTTTAAAAAGAAAGAAAAATAGATAGTGTTAATTTATTTTTATCTGAAGCCTCCACCCGTGTCCTACTCTCTACTCCTCTTTGTCTAGTCCCTGGGAAAACCTGTGGGAGGGGCCCAGCCCGTCAGCAGAGCTGGTTCCTCCGCAGCTAGAGCGGATGGTGGCCACTGCAAACCACCCTGCCCCGCCTCTCCTCTTCCCCTTCCAGCTCTTGCACAACAGCCGAGCAGGCAGATCAAGAGTCCAGCCTGTGCTTTTCCTTCGGAGCTCCTGGGCTTCTCAAAGGATCCCTTTGTTAGTGAATGTCAACCTCTCTCCAAAGGCCTACAGTGGGAGCCAAGGAAGCTGAGTCCAGATGGGATGGTGGCCTCTGTGAGGGGTACTGGATGGATGGGGACTTGCTCGTGGCCTCTGGGGTAACCATGGCCTTTGTGTTTCCCTGGGGGAGAATGGAATAACACTTTCAGTCATTTATAAGACCACCCCATACAGGAAGCTTTCCTGATTATTTCTATTCCTGCTCTGATTGTGTCTTCACTGGGCATTCTCTAGAGCTGACATGCATGTAGTGCCTCTCCTCCTGGGGCATTTCATAGATCATTGCACAAAAGGCTCATGCTTGGGTGAGAGACAAATTCAAAGCCAGGAGTGACTCAAACTCATTCAAACTTTTACAACATCAAGGTCTCTCTGGTCCACCAGTACTCTAGAAATCACTTACTTTAGAATTAAGTAAGTTAAATTGCATGCTGTCCATCTGCATGACAGCTTGGGCTCCTCTTTAAAAAAAAGAAAAGAAAAGAAATTTAAAAATTGCATGCTGTTCTGACTAGCATGATGAAATCTCATGCCATCACACTCCATCCCACCCATGATATGAATTTTACCTTTGTCCAGTGTCTCCTGCTGTAGATGCTGCCTGCCCATGAGTCACATAGTAGCCATCTTCATGATCAGATCAACTGCTGTGGGATCTCGGTGTCTGTGTTTGAGTAAACCTTATTTGATGTCATAATGGTCTCAAAGCACAAGAGTTGATGCTGGCAATTTGGATTCATCAAAGAGAAACTGTAAAGTGCTTCCCTTAAGTGAAAAGGCAAAAGTTCTCAGCCTAATAAGGAAAGAAAAAAAAATACACTGAGGTTGCTGAGATTTATGGTAAGGGTGAACCTTCTGTCTGTGAAATTGTGCAGAAGAGAAAAGCAATTCATGCTAGTTTTGCTCTCATACCTCAAACTGTAAAAGTTATGGCCACAGTTTATGTTAAGCGCTTAGTTAAGATGGAAAAGCAGTTAAATTTGTGGAAGACATGAACAGAAACGTGTTGTGATAGACAGCAGTTGAGCTCAGTACTCTCTGCAGTTTCAGATATCCACTGGGGTCTCGGATCCAATTCCCTGAGGATAAGGAGGGAATACTGTATTTCATGTTCACACCTGTTAAGTTTATAATTCTTCCTTCCTTCTTTTACAGACCTTGGTCTTTTTGTTGTTCCTGTTGGCTAGAGCAGAAAATATTTATCTTCAGTTTGACTTGTCCTTTGGGAAGATGGGTTTTGGGGATGTGGTATCCAATAAATTATAGCAAGAGCCAGCAGGGGGCTTGAGCCTGGAAATGAGGCCAGGCCAAGATTCGAAAGAGATACCAGGCAGCAACTTAAGCAGCCTAAAGACCGAGGCACGGATATCCACGGCCACTGTCCGTGGGCCACACTTCATGTGCGTGCACCATGTGGAAAACTTTGAGACCTTTGGCCATATCTGGATAATAGGAACATCCAGTTGGTCACTAAGCTTTGACAATATTTCATGATTCCATTCCCCCACTTTTCATCCCGTACTGGCCCCACCTCAGTAAATGGTCCTGAGGTGTTGCAACTCTGTGAATATAAATGAGGAGACACCCTACTCTTTCCAGGTCTGAAAGCTCACCTCGTCACAAGGAAACCCAGCCCTTCCCAAAGTCACCCCAGGTGTCTAGCACTCTTCAGGTCTGTCCTATGAGCTGGTAATAAATGCAGTCTTCTCTTCAAGACACCCTCCTCACCGCCTGCTCTGTTGCTCATGCTTTCCGTAAGGGCATTGAGTCCTGAGGGTTTGCCCTGGGGGTTGCTGAATCCTATGCAGAACTGGGGAGAATGTCCCTCTGCCCACTGTGCTATACTTGGTCACAGCTTGTGCCTGGAATTTACAAAGGTCCTCATGGAAGGGCCTCCTTTACCTTTTACCTCTGCTGCTTTCTCCACAGAGTCTCCAAATTAGTCCACAGACAGTTGTCAGGCCATTCAAACATTCTCAGTGTTCTCTCTTCTTTCCCCAGACCTCCTGCTACTTTTCCTGGAGCATTTTTCTATAAAGGGAGAGTCCTATGCACATTGGCACACACAACTGAGAACTCTTAAGATGGGTGGGTAAGGCCTAACTTCATTTCTCAGAAGCATCTACATCCACTCTGGTCACATAAGGACATCCTGTCGGAGTAGTTTAAACCAGCATTCTCTTCTGCATACATTCTTCATTACAGTAATCCCCTGGCCTCCCCTCTGTTATCACTCTCCATTTCTTTCGGTACACCCTCCACACTGCTTCCACACTGGTCTGCCTGAAATCCTGCAATGGCTACCCATTGTCTCCGGGGGTAAAGACTGTGTTTTCCAAGGACCTGCCCAATCCAATCGCAACAGGTGCTACTGGCCATATCTGCCAACACTGCCTTCCTTGCATCCTAGAATTCGGCCACTGGGTCCTTGCTTCCAATTCCCTAAACACACCAAGTGTTGTGTCTCAGTCTTTTGTTGACACTGCTTTTTCTGCTTGGAATTCTTCCCAAGCTGACTGCCTACTTATTCTCAAATGGACTAACTCTTACTGAAATATCAAAGCCCAGCTTACAGAGCATTTATGTGCGAAGGACTCCCAGCCTCCTATTTCCCCTCCGGCTGTAACAATTCATAGAAAGGGTTGGGAATTAGTATAAAGGAATCCTGTTTTCAAATCTGACTTCTTCTAGCTACTAGCTTTGTGAAATATTTAGTAAGTTACTTAACCTCCATAAGCTTTCCTTTCTCATCTTCACAAAATGAGCAGAATAATTATGTCCTTAAGGGATTATAAGAAATGTAATACTCTTTCTCTCTTTTCCTCTTTAAGTACAACTAAAATTCCTTACTTGGTTTTAACAGTTATTTATAAAGTATTAAGTGTATATTCTCCACTTTCAGTATTTCTGCCATATTTAACATATGGAAAGGGCCAGGTATGGAATGGCACTCATTAATTCTTAGTTCCCCATCCCCACACGTTCCTTTTCTCCTCCTTGGAGTTCCCCAAGCATTCTCTATGTACATTTCTAGTATAGCAGATATTTAACTGCATTAAAAAGTAATTTACTTATACTTTTATCTTCCCATTTAGAATATAAACTCTGAATAAAATCGTATTTATTTTTTATCTTTTTGGTACAGGGTATTTCTCAGCATATATACAAGTAGATTGTATAATGAACTCCCATGGCTTCCTCACTGGGTTTAAACAATGATCAACCCATGAGCAATCATGCTTCATTTGTTACATACCCACTCCCTTTCCAGTGGATTATTTTGAAGAAACCCCAAACTATCATATCATTTTATCTACAATGTAACAGCAAAAAGTTCAGAATAATTCCTTAATTATCATCAAATGTCCTATCAGTGTCTATGTTATAATTTGTTTTTTGTTTATTGATTGGTTTGCTTTTTCAGTTGATTTGCTTAAATCAAGACCTAATATATCCTTTAAGTCTCTTTTAACATTCTTTTATATTTGTAAAGTGCAAATATATATTATATATATATTATTTCACTATATATATTATATATATATATATAGATTGCACTTTAGATTCTGGGGTACATGTGCAGATCGTGCAGGATAGTTGCATAGGTACATACATGGCAATGTGCTTTGCTGCCTCCATCCCCTCATCACCTATATCTGGCATTTCTCCACATGTTATCCCTCCCCCAACCTCCCTAACCCCGCTGTCCCTCCCCTATTCCCCCACAACAGACCACAGTGCGTGATACTCCCCTCCCTGTGTCCATGTGTTCTCGTTGTTCAACACCTGCCTATAAGGGAGAACGTGTGGTGTTTGATTTTCTGTTCTTGTGTCAGTTTGCTGAGAATGATCGTTTCCAGGTTCATCCATGTCCCTACAAAGGACACGAACTCATCATTTTTTATGGCTGCATAGTATTCCATGGTGTATATATGCCATATTTTCCTTGTCCAGTCTATCATCGATGGGCATTTTTGTTGGTTCCAGGTCTTTGCTATTGTAAACAGTGCTGCAATGAACATACATGTGCATGTGTCTTTACAATAGAATGATGCATAATCCTTTGTGTATATACCCAGTAATGGGATTGCTGGGTCAAATGGAATTTCTATTTCTAGATACTTGAGGAATTGCCACACTGTATTCTACAATGGTTGAACTAATTTACACTCCCACCAACAGTGTAAAAGTGTTCCTATTTCTCCACATCCTCACCAGCAACTGTTGTCTCCAGATTTTTTAATGATCTTCATTCTAACTGGCAAGAGATGGTATCTTAATGTGGTTTTGATTTGCATTTCTCTAATGACCAGTGATGAGCATTTTTGCATATGTTTGTTGGCTTCATATATGTCTTCTTTTGAAGTGTCTGTTATGTCCTTTTGAATAAGTTTGTTTTTCTCTTGTAAATCTGTTTTAGTTCTTTGTAGATTCTGGATATTAGTCCTTTGTAAGATGGGTAGGTTGCAAAATTTTTACTCATTCTTTTGGTTACCAGTTCACCCTAATGATTGTTTCTTTTGCTGTACAGAAGATCTGGAGTTTAATTAGATCCCATTTGTCTATTTTAGCTTTTATTGCCAATGCTTTTGGTCTTTTAGTCATGAAGTCCTTGCCTATGCCTATGTCCTGAATGGTTTTGCCTAGCTTTTCTTCTAGGGTTTTTATGGTGTTAGGTCTTATGTTTAAGTCTTTAATCCATCTGGAGTTAATATTAGTGTAAGGTGTCAGGAAGGGGTCCAGTTTCTGCTTTCTGCACATGGCTAGCCAGTTTTCCCAATACCATTTATTAAACAGGGAATCTTTTCCCCCATTGCTTGTTTTTGTCATGTTTGTCAAATATCAGGTGGTTGTGGGTGTGTGGCATTGCCCCCCAGGCCTCTGTTCTGTTCCATTGGTCTATATCTCTGTTTTGGTACCAGTACCATGCTGTTTTGATTACTGTAGCCTTGTAGTACAGTTCAAAGTCACGTAGTGTGATGCCTCCAGCTTTGCTCTTTTTGCTTAGAATTGACTTGGCTATCTGGGCTCTCTTTTGGTTCCATATGAAGTTTAAGCTGGTTTTCTCCAGTTCTGTGAAGAGGGTCATAGGTAGCTTGATGGGGATAGTGTTGAATCTATAAATTACATTGGGCAGTATGGCCATTTTCACAATATGGATTCTTCCTAACCATGAGCATGGAATGTTTCTCCATCTATTTGTGTCCTCTCTCATTTCCTTGAGCAGTGGTTTGTAGTTCTCCTTGAAGAGGTCTTTACATCCTTTATTAGTTGTATTCCTAGGTATTTTCTTCTCTTTGCAGCAATTGTGAATGGCAATTCATTCTTGATTTGGCTCTTTTTAAGTCTGTTATTAGTGTATAGGAATGCTTGTGATTTCTGCACATTGATTTTGTATACTGAGACTTTGCTGAATTTGCTTATCAGTTTAAGGAGATTTTAGGCTGAGATCATGGGGTCTTCTAAATATACAATCATGTCATCTGCAAATAGAGACAATGTGACTTCCTCCTTTCCTAATTGAATACTCTTTATTTCTTTTTCTTGCCTGATTGCTCTGGTTAGAACTTCTAATACTATATTGAATAGGAGTGGTGAGAGAGAGGGCATCCTTGTCTAATGCCAGATTTCAAAGGGAATGCTTTCAGTTTTTGCCCATTCAATATGATATTGGCTGTAGGTTTGTCTTACATAGCTTTTATTATTTTGAGATATGTTCTGTTGATACCTAATTTATTGAGAGTTTTTAGTATAAAGGGCTGCTGAATTTTGTTGAAGGCCTTCTCTGCATCTATTGAGATAATCATGTGGTTTTTGTCTTTGGTTCTGTTTATGTGGTGGATTATGTTTATAGACTTGTGTATGTCGAACCAGCCTTGCATCCCAGGGATGAAGCCTACTTGGTCGTGATGGATAAGCTTTTTCATATGCTGTTGCAATCAGTTTGCCAGTATTTTATTGAAGATTTGTGCATCTATGTTCATCAAGGAGATTGGCCTAAAGTTTTGTTTTTGTTGTTGAGTCTCTGCTGGGTTTTGGTATCAGGACAATGTTGGTCTCATAAAATGATCTGGGGAGGATTCCCTCTTTTAGATTGTTTGGAATAGTTTCAGAGGGAGTGGTACCAGCTCCTCTTTGTATGTCTGGTAGAATTCAGCTGTGAACCCATCTGGCCCTGGGCTTTTTTTGGTTGGTAGGCTATTAATTGCTGCCTCAACTTCAGCCCTTGTTATTGGTCTATTCAGGGTTTCGACTTCTTCCTGGTTTAGGCTTGGGAGGGTGCAAATGTCCAGGAATTTATCCATTTCTTTCAGGTTTACTAGTTTATGTACACACAGTTGTTTGTAGTAATCTCCGATGGTAGTTTGTATTTCTGTGGAATCGGTGGTGATATCCCCTTTATCATTTTTTTATTGCGTCTATTTGATTCTTCTCTCTTTTCTTTTTATTAATCTGCCTAGTGGTCTGTATACTTTGTTGATTTTTTCAAAACACGAGCTCCTGGATTTATTGATTTTTTGAAGGGTTTTTAATGTCTACATTTCCTTCAGTTCTGCTCTGATCTTAGTTATTTCTTGTTTTCTGCTAGCTTTTGAGGTTTTTTTTTATTTTTATTTTTTATCTTGCTCCTCTAGCTCTTTCAATTTTGATGATAGGATGCCAATTTTAGATCTTTCCTTGCTTCTCACGTGAGCATTTATTGCTATAAATTTCCCTCTAAACAATACTTTAAATGTGTCCCAGAGATTCTGGTATGTTGTGTCTTCATTCTCATTGGTTTCAAAGAACATCTTTATTTCTGCCTTCTTTTCATTGTTTATCCAGTCAACATTCAAGAACCAGTTGTTCAGTTTCCATGAAGTTGTGTGGTTCTGAGTTAGTTTCTTCATCCTGAGTTCTAATTTGATTGCACTGTGGTCTGAGAGACTGTTTGTTATGATTTCCATTCTTTTGCATTTGCTGAGGAGTGATTTGCTTTCAATTATGTGGTCAATTTTAGAGTAGGTGTGACGTGGTGCTGAGAATAATGTATATTCTGTGGATTTGGGGTGGAGAGTTCTGTAGATGTCTACTAGGTTTGCTTGGTCCAGATCTGAGTTCAAATCCTAGATATCCTTGTTAATTTTCTGTCTGGTTGATCTGTCTAATATTGACAGTGGAGTGTTAAAGTGTTCCACTATGATTGTGTGGGAGTCTCAGTCTCTTTGTAGGTCATTTGGAACTTGCTTTATGTATCTAGGTGTTCCTGTATTGGGTGAGTATATATTTAGGATCGTTAGCTCTTCTTCTTGCATTGATCCTTTTACCATTATGTAATGCCCTTCTTTGTCTCTTTTGATCTTTGTTGGTTTGAAGTCCATTTTATCAAAGACTAGGATTGCAACTCCTGCTTTTTTTTTTTTCTCCTCCTCTCCATTTTCTAGGTAAATCTACCTCTGTTCCTTTATTTTAAGCCTATGTGTGTCCTTGCATGAGATGGGTTTCCTGGATACAGCACACCACTTGCTTTTGACTTTTTATCCAATTTGCCATTCAGTGTCTTTTGATTGGGGCATTTAGCCCATTTACATTTAAGGTGAATATTGTTATGTGTGAATTTGATCCTGCCATTTTGATGCTAGCTGGTTGTTTTGACCAGTAGTTGATGCAGTTTCTTCATTGTGTCAATACTCTTTACCATTTGGTATGTTTTTGGAGTGGCTGATACTGGTTGTTCCTTTTTATGTTTAGTGCTTCTTTCAGGAGCTCTTGTAAGGCAGGCCTCGTGGTGAAATCTCTCAGCAATTGCTTCTTCATAAAGGATTTTATTTCTCCTTCGCTTATGAAGCTTAGTTTGGCTGGATATAAATTCTAGGTTGAAAGTTCTTTTCTTTAGGGATGTTGAATATTGGCCCCCACTCTCTTCTGGCTTGTAGGGTTTCTGCTGAGAGATCCACTGTGACTCTGATGGGCTTCCTTTTGTGGGTGACCCGACGTTTCTCTCTGGCTGCCCTTAGCAGTTTTTCCTTCATTTCAACCCTGGTGAATCTGATGATTACGTGCCTTGGGGTTGCTCTTCTTGAGGAATATCTTTGTGGTGTTCTGTGTTTCCTATCCCCTAGACTTGAATGTTGGCTTGCCTTGCTTGGTTGGGGAAGTTCCCTGCATCATATCCTGAAGAGTGTTTTCCAGCTTGGATTCATTCTCTCCATCACATTCAGGTAAACCTATCCAACATAGTTTAGGTCTTTTCACAGAATCCAATATTTCTTGGAGGTTTGTTCATTTCTTTTCACTCTTTTTTCTCTAATCTTTCCTTCTCATTTTATTTCATTGAGTTGATCTTCAATCTCTGATATTCTTTCTTCTGCTTGGTCAATATGGCTATTGAAACTTGCTTCACAAAGTTCTTGTGTTCTGTTTTTCAGCTCCATCAAGTCATTTATATTCTTCTCTAAGCTGTTTATTCTTATTAGCTTTTTGTCAAACCTTTTTTAAAGGTTCATTAGTTTCTTTGCATTGGGTGAGAACATGTTCTTTTATCTCAGAGAAATTTGTTATTACCCTCCTTCTGAAACCTGTTTCTGTCAATTCCTCAGACTCATTCTCCATCCAGCTTTGTTCCCTTGGTGCTGAGGAGTCGTGATCCCTTAGAGGAGGAGAGGCATTCTGGTTTTGGGTGTTTTCATCCTTTTTGAGCTTGTTTCCTCCCATCTTTGTGGATTTATCTACCTGTGGTCCTTGTAGCTGGTGGCTTTTGGATGGGATCTGAGTGGGCATCCTTTTTGTTGATAATGAAGTCATTTCTCTCTGTTTTTTAGTTTGCCTTCTAACAGTCAGGCCCCTCTGCTGTAGGACTGCTTGAGGTCCACTCCAGACCCTGCTTGCCTGGGGATCACCTGCAGTGGCTGCAGAACAGTAAGGGTTGCTGCCAGTTTCTTCTTCTGTTATCTTTGTCCCAGAAGGATACCTGCCAGTTGTCAGACTGAGCTCTCCTTTATGAGGTGTCTCTTTGGATATATGCAGGTCATGGAGCTGCTTGAGGAGACAGTCTGTCCCTTCCTTATCAGAGCTCAAGTGATGAGCTGTGAGGTCCATTGTTCCGTTCAGAGCTGTTGGGCAGATCCATTTAAGTCTGCTGCAGGGGAACTCATAAACACCTTTTTTCCCAGGTGCCCTGTCCTGGGAAGGAGGAGCATTATTTGTAAGTCCCTTACATACTGCTGCCTTTTTTCAGAGATGCCCTGCCCAGCAAGGAGATTGTCTAGTCACAGTCTGCCAACAGAGGCATTGCTCAGCTGCCATGGGCTCTGCCCAGCTGTTGTGTGAACTTCCTTGAGGTTTTGTTTATAGAGGTGTAGTTAGAACTGCCTTGGTAATGGCAGTCTGCCTCACTAATGGCAGACTGCTTTGGTAGTGACAGACTGCCTCATAGAGGTGGACTGCCTCGGTAATGGCAGATGCACCTCTCCCCCACAGAACTGGACTGTCCTGGGTCCAGCTGCACTTGCTTTGAAACTCTCAATCCAGAGTGTTTCAGATTGCTGGTCTTTGTGGGGGTTGGACCACCGAGCCAGATCACCTGGCTCCCTCTCAGCCCCTTTTTTTCAGTTGAATGCGTGGCTCTGTCTCCCAGGCATTCCAGGCACCAGTTGAAATGGCCACCCAGATTTGTGTGAGTTTTTGTGTGGAGATGCTTTCTGCTGGCTGAAACAGTCATTGCTGGAAACTGCTTTTCAGCCCAGGAAACTCCTGGTCTGTGGGCATTAATAACTTGTTTGGAAATGTGGTGATCACTCACCCTCTTTGTTGTTCTCACTGGGAACCACACTCCAGAGCTGTTCGTAATCAGCCACCTTGGATCCCAACTCTTTTCATTTTTATCTTTCAATGTGTTTTGTTGTTGTATGAAAGAATGAAGTCATATGGTATTATTTAACATGTTTCTCTTTCCTCTGTATTTCTTGTAAATTGCTAGTTCTATCTTAGAGGCTCAATCAAATTTAGGTTTGAGGTTTTTTTGTTTTTTGTTTTTTTTTGGTCAGACTATTTTGTAGAAGATGTAACCTTTTATTAGATATAAAATGTCTGGTTTGTAATTTTTGTGATGTTTTGTGATTACTGTGTAGGTACACTAATTCTATAAGAGTTCCATTCCAATTCTATTTTTTCCTCCTCATTTATTAGTCCTCATAATTCTACAAAGAAAATTTTCCTCCAGTTGACTCTTTTTGAGACACAATTCTGAAAGAAAAGCAAAATAAATATTTAATGCTTTGCCTTCATTTACTGATTTTTCAAATAATTGTTTGGAAATAAAAGTTGTTTGTTTCATTATTAACTCATGGAGTGAAACATGTGATATGTTTTAATCAATTACAGTCAAATTGTATCACCTGTGATTAGTGGGAGCTCCATGGTGGCTCTAGAGTCCTTTTGACACAATTAGTATTTGGCAGCATTCTGGCTTTCTGGTATGACAAAATATCCCAGACTCATCTTGTTTGTATAATTCTGCAGACTTGGACAAACCATTTTTTCGATGATCCCTGGTTTCTTTTAGTTGGAAATAGAAATTACAGCGTGGACACTAAGGTGCCCATTAATATTGAGTTGATCATTGTTTCCAGGTCCTTTTGGTGAAGAGTGCTAGGAAATAACTTTTAAGATAAAATATATCACAATTCGAATTCATACTTCTAATCCAAATTCAGACTACACTTTTTGTTCAGCTATGATGAAGGATCTTATATCAGAGCAACTATTTCATGACAACCAGCTGTGAAAGTCAAATTTAAAATGAACAAAACTGCTTTATGGCATTGGAGAAAAACAGAGTCAAACATAATTCAAGGGGCCAACATTTCTGAGAGAAGGCAATACATTAGTGTGAATCAGACTTTCTGGAGAAATGTAATAATATATTTAGAAAAAAATTGTTGGAACAGATTTTTTTCCTTGAGATGTATGCTGAGAAGGAAACAGAAACCTGGAGTTTTGTTTTTCTCATAGAGCCCTAGCCTTGTGTCAATGTTTCTCCAGTTACTTGGTTCTTTAAAGATTATTCTCTAGTAAATTCCTCAGGAAGGTCACATAGGAATAATATTTCCCTGAGTTCTTACATATTCATAAAAGATTGTAATTCTTATATTTGAAAGTCTATTTGGCTGAAATAAAATCTTCAGCTCACATTTTCTTTCTTTGAATATCTTAAATGTGTTACTCCATTTTTTTCTTGCATAAAGTGCTGCTGTTGAAAACCCTAATGACAATCTGTTCCTCTTATCCTTGTAAATAAGTTACAAGCTGTTATCCTAGTTGCTCAAAACTTTTTTTAAAATTTAAAGTCCAATAGCCTCAATGTTGACCCTTTGGGTCAGTTTTCATAAGTATATAATGTGCTCTTTCAGTATGTAGTTTCAAATCTTTTAATTTCAGGAAAGCTTTCTCAGATTCTAATTTCAGTATTTGTTCTGTTTCATTATTTTGGTTTTCTTATTCAGAGACTTCTATTATCTGTATGTTGGCTCTTCTTTGCTTGTTTTCTATATTTGTCACTTCCTCTTAAAGCCTTTTAATCTCATTTTATGAACTGTTTTTTGAGTTTATTTGCTCTTGTTCTTTGTAGTTTAGCCTGTATTTTTGAAAGATTTTATATGATCAAATTCTTCTTTTTCAATGTCTTTTTATATTTCCCTTTCTCCAATCACTTCATTTCTAACACTTTCTAATTAGGTTTAAATGGAAGCTTTTGATATATTTAAACTATGGGCCCACCACTGCCACTGTTCCCAAATCCTCTGCCTTTCTTAAATTTATGTCCTTTTGTATGTATTTGTAGCCTCAATGCCTGGAATATAACAAGTGCTCAGTAGATGCTTGCTAAATCATATTCATCATCACCGATATGATCTTTACAAATGCAAGGCAAAGTAATCTCTTTTATCAAATGAATATATATTGAACATAGAATGTATGAGAAACCTTTGTAAACCTGAGTTATTAAGAGAGATTAGACAAAAGAACATATAGTAATCAAGTTCTTATATAAATATATATAAGTATATAAATAAATTTACAACTTGATTGTATGGATTTCTGCTAAAGATAAATCAAAGTAAATGTTTCCATTTATTGTTGATGTTGCTTTTGAAATATACAGAACTACCTGGCTCAGGAAGAAGTCTTAGGTTGAGATTGGGATGTATTGGGGAAGAGATATAGAAATAGCCCAGGATGTCAGAGAAGGCAGAAGGGCAGAAACACATTGTTTCTGCTTATCAAAATAGTGATTTATGTTCTAAAAACAATTAAACCCATATTTTGTTTTCTTGGAAGGAAGGGAGGGTGTTAAATTAAAGGGAGGAAAAATCAGTAAAGCACAAGACAAACAACTTAAGACTGAAAGTTATATTGTTAAAGCTTTTGCCTTTTTCAACTGTTGTATTTATGTGTGTGAATCAGGCTTTTCCTTATGTCATATGACAAAACAAAGTACAAAAAGTTAGTACATGGATTTACTACTCAGCCTATGAAAAAGAAGAAAATCCTGTTATTTGTGAGAACATGGATGAAACTGGAGGATATTATGCTAAGTGAAATAAGTCAGGCACACACACACAAAAAAAACCACACACACCACCACCAAATACGTGATTTCTCTTGCATGTGGAATCTAAAACAGTCAGACTTATAGAAGTAGAAAGTAGGATGGTGGTTACCAGAGGCTGAAGGTGGGGGTGGGGTAGAGGCATGAGGAGACATTGACCAAAGGGTGTAAAATTCTCATTAGACAGAAGGAATAAATTTTCAAGAGTTATTGCACAGCAAGGTGAACACAGTCAACAATAACATATACTTCAAAATTGCTAAAAGAATATATTTTAAATGTTCTTACCATAAAAAAAGGTGTGAGATGATGGATATGGGTAATTAGCTTTATTTAGTTATTCTACAATGTATATATATATACCAAAGCATAACATTGTACCCCATAAATATATACAATTATTGTCTGTCATATCAAAAATAAAATTTTTAAAAGTAAATGTAGATTTATGCTCCTGGGAAAATGGAGTAGATATAATTTTCCTTATTCCTTCTGTTAAGTACAAGTAAAATCTCTAAGCATTATATATATTTTAAAAAATCAGAAGAAAATTATAAAAGGTGGAAAGAAGACAAACCAGTGGGATTTGGGAGCCAGAGGAATGGAGTTTTTATTGTTTGATTTTGCCTGATCTATCCCAGACATGGAGCTGAGAAAGCCAGCAACCTGGAAATGCCAGTGGGTGCAGACCAAAAGAAGCCCCACAAAAGTCTGATCTTTCTGGCCAAAGGACCAGGAAAGGGAAAGTCTACAAGAAGAAACTTTTAGACAATAACTGCTCCACTCTAACCAAACCCCTCTGCCCCCAACACAAAACAAACAAACAAAAATATAGGCACCATCTTGCATCCACATCAGCAAAGGGAGATTGGGGATTCTAGATGTTTACCTTTGCAACTCTGTAATGAAGTGTCATCAAACCCCTGCCAGGGTGATATCCGGGAAGATCAAGTAGAGAACTGAGACATTCACCCTCATCAACTGAAAAGAAGTCATGGAGACCATGTGGGGAGCCAGACTTCCACTGCCAACTAGCAGTAGTGAGGCATCTCCTCCCTCTCTCAACTGGGATGTAGTCAGAGGAGGCCTAATAAAGAATCAGAACTTTTATTATCACTAATGGTAATGAGGCAACCCCAACCATGGTGTCAGTGAAAACCACATTGGAAACTGGAAATCGCATTCATATCAATAAGGTTCTAAGAAGTATCCCTACCCTCAGGTGTCAATGAAGACCAGGTTGGAAACCTGGGTTTCTGTCTCTACTTGGTAGCAAAATGGCAGCACTCCTCTAAAGTGATGTCATAAAAAGCTAGCTAAAATGGGAGGTTGAAATGAGACCTAGAGTCACAGAATATAATGCAAAAAAGTCTAGATTTCCATTGAAAGTTATTTGTCATGCTCAAAACCAAAAAGATCTGAACCTGAATGTAAAACAGGATAATAGACAATTGAGAAAATAGAGATGTTAGAATTACCTGACAAAGTTTATAAGGTAGTCATGATAAAAATGTCTCAACTATTGATTGTTAACCAGGAATAGTGAGTCATTGTTAATTATTTATTCAAAAGTAATTATCTGACTCAAAAGTGTTTATTTTATTTATTATACTTTAAGTTCTAGGGTACATGTGCTGTAATTGATATAAATAATTATTAAAAGATAAATTCCACATTTAAGCCCATCTAGCCTATTTAATAACCAAGAAACTAAATTCTGCATGTTATCATGAGAAATACTAGCTTTTATGCTGTATAAAAGTTCAAAAAGTATATTCAAAATCTATATTATTTGTGAACTAATATATATTAGATTGGAAGCCTACTGCTAAATTTGCTGTAACATTAAAAGCCACTGTACAAAAGTACTCTCAATGTTTGTGAAGAAAATAAATGTCAAAAGATTTTAAAATGCTTCAAGAAATTACAAATATGCTTAAGACAAAATTAAAAATATGAAGTCTCTATAAAGAAATAGTCTCAGCAAAGAAATAGAAGATAAAAAGAAGAACTAAATGGAAATTTCAGTATTGACAAAGTAATCAAAATGGTCAGTGGAATGCTCTTGCTCCACAGCAGAATAGCAGGGGCAAAGAAGAGAATCAGTGAACTGGAAGGTACAACAATAGAAATTACCCAATCTGAACAACATGGATTCTAACAGAGAAAATAGCCCAGGGGGAGAAAAAAGAATAGAGCTTCAGGGACCTGTGGGATAATAACCAAAGATTAAAGAACCTTCATATTACCTGAGTTTTGGAAGAAAAGGAGAAAGAGAGTAAGATTGAAAAAGTACTCAAGGAAATAATGATGTAAAATTGCCCAAATTTGTAGAAATATAAACCTGTAGATTCAGCAAAGAAGCAAAGCAAAGCCCAAAACAAGATAAACCCAAAGAAATTAATTCCAAGATACACCATAATTACTTCTGAAAACTACAGAAAAAGAAAATGTCTTGAATTTAATGGGAGATAAAAGATATATTACCTATACAGGGAAAACAGTTCTATTAATAATTATAGCAAATTTCTCATCAGAAAATATGGAAGCTATAAGGAAGTAGCACATATTTCAAGTGCTGAAGAGAAAAAAGCTGTCAACTGAGAATCCTATACCCAATGAAAATATCATCAGAAATAAGGAGGAAATCAAGACAATCTCAGATGATGGAAAATTAAGATATTTGTTGCCAGCAGACATACCCTAGAAGAATGACTGAAGGAAGCTTTCTAAAATAAAAGAAATAATTTAAAAATGTGATCCTAGAACATCAGGAAAGACAGAACATGATAAGCAAAAGTATGAGTAAATACACCCCTAGATTTTCTTTTCCTCTTTAGTTTTCTAAATCATGCTTGAAAGTTTGTACAAAATTGTAATGCTATCCGATGTGGTTCTAAATGTATGTAGAGGAAATATTCAAGATAACTACATTACAAATGGGGGAGGACAAAGAGACATAAAGAGAAGCAAAGTTTCTATGCTTCACTTAAACTGATGAAATGAAAACACCAGTAGATTGTGATATGTTTTGTATATATAATAGAGCAGCCACTAAAAAAGCTATAAAAAGAGATCAACTAAAAACAATGCATAAATCAAAATGAAATATAAAAATGTTCAAGTAACATGCAGCAGCAAGACAGAAAACAGAAATGGAAAAGAATAAATAGAATATGAAAAATAAAGGTGGATCCGGTAAGATGGTTGAATGGGAACAGCTCCGGTCTGCAGCTCCCAGCTAGACAAATGCAGAAGGAAGATGATTTCTACATTTCCAACTGAGGTACCCAGTTCATCTCACTGGGACTGGTTAGGCAGTGGCTCCAACACATGGAAGGCAAGCAGAAGAAAGGTGGGGCATTGCCTCACCTGAGAAATGCAAGGGGCAGGAGGGCCTCCTTCTCCCAGTCAAGGGAAGCTGTGAGGGATTGTGCTATCTGGCCCAGATACTACTCTTTTCCCATGGTTTTTGCAATCCACAGACCAGGGGATTCCCTCGTGTGCTTACACCACCAGGCCCCTGGGTTTCAAGCACAAAACTGGGTAGCTGGTTGGGCAGACACCAAGCTAGCTGCAGGAGATTTTTTTTGTACCCAGGTGGTGCCTGGAACTCCAGCAAGACAGAACAGTTCACTACCCTGGAAAGAGGGCTAAAGCCAGGGAGCCAAGTGGTCTTGCTCAGCGGTTCCCACTCCTATGGAGCCCAGAAAGCTAAGAACTACTAATTTGAAATTCTCACTGCCAGCACAGCAGCCTAAAGTTGACCTGGGATGATCAAGCTTAGTGGGGGAGATGGGTGTCTGCCATTACTTAGGCTTGAGTAGGCAGTTTTCCCCTGACAGTGCTAAGGAGGCCTGGAAGTTTGTACTAGGTGGAACCCAACACAGTGCGGCAAAGTGGCTGTGGCCAGACTGCCCCTCTAGATTCCTCTTCACTGGGCAGGGAATCTCTGAAAGAAAGGCAGCAGCCCCACTCAGGGGCTTATAGATAAAACTCCCATCTCCCTGGGACAAAGCACCTGGGGAAAGGGGCGGCTGTGGGTGCAGCTTCAGTGGACTTAAGCATTACTGCCCCCCCAGCTCTGAAGAAACCAGTGGATCCTAACAAGGAGGTTTCTCCCAGTAGAGCACTTGAGCTCTGCTAAGGGACAGACTGCCTTCTCAAGTGGGTCCTTGACCCCCATGCCTCCCGACTGGGAGGGACCTCCCAACAAGGGTTGACAGACACCCCATACAGGAGACCTCCAGCTGACATAGGCAGGTGCCCCTCTGAGATGAAGCTTCCAGAGGAAGGAGAAGGCAGCAATCTTTGCTGTTCTGTAGCCTCTGCTGGTGATACCTAGGCAAATAGGGTCTGGAATGAGCCTCCAGCAAACTGCATCAGATCTGAAGAAGAGGGGCCTGTTAGAAGAACTAACAAACAGAAAGCGATAACAACAACATCAACAAAAAGGACCCCCACACAGAAACCCCATCCAAAGGTCATCAGCCTCAAAGATCAAAGGCAGATAAATCCATGAAGATGAGGAAAAACCAGCACAAAAATGCTGAAACTTCCAAAAACCAGAATGCCTCTTCTCCTCCAAATGGTTGGAACTCCTCTTCAATGAGGGCACAAAGGTGGACAGAGAATGAGTTTGATGAATTGACAGACATAGGCTTTGGAAGGTGGGTAATAACAAACTCCACTGAGCTAAAGTTGCTTGTTCTAACCCAATGTAATGAAGCTAAGAACCTTGACAAGAGGTTACAGGAACGGCTAACTAGAATACCAGTTTAGAGAAAAACATAAATGACCTGATGGAGCTGCAAAACACAGCACAAGAACTTCGTGAAGCTTACACAAGTATCAGTAGCCGAATCGATCAGATGGAAGAAAGGATAACAGAGATTGAAGATTAACTTACTGAGATAAGACATAAAGACAAGATTAAAGAAAGCAGACTGTAAAGGAATGAACAAAGCCTCTAAGAAATATGGGACTATGTGAAAAGACCAAACCTATTATTGATTGGGGTCCCTGAAAGTAAAGGGGAGAATGGAACCAAGTTGGAAAACACACTTCTAGATATTATCCAGGAGAACTTCTCCAACCTAGCAAACAAGCCAACACTTAGTTCAGGCAATACAGAGAACACCACTGATATGCTCCTTGAGAAGAGCAACCCCAAAACACATAATGTTCAGATTCTCCAAAACTGAAATGAAGGAAAAAATATTAAGAGCAACCAGAGACAAAGGTCAGGTTACCTACAAAGGGAAGCCTACTAGATTAACAGCGGATGTCTCTGCAGAAACCCTATAAGCCAGAAGACAGTGGGGGGCCAATATTCAACATTCTTAAAAGAAACTTCAATCCAGAATTTCATATCTAGCTAAACCAAGCTTCATAAGTGAAGGAGGAATAAAATCCTTTACAGAGAAGCAAACCAGGCCTGCCTTATAAGAGTTCCTGAAGGAAGCAGTAAATATGGAAAGGAAAACCTGGTACCAGCCACTGCAAAAATTTACCAAAATATAAAGACCAATGACACTATGAAGAAACTGCATCAACTAATGTGCAAAATAACCAGCTACCATCATAATGACAGCTCAAATTCACACATAACAATATTAACCTTAAATGTAAATGGGCTAAATGCCCCAATTAAATAGAAAGAGAGCAAGTCAAATTGTCTTTTTGCAGATGACATGACTGTATATTTAGAAAACCCCATCATTTCAGCCCAAAAAATCCTTAAGCTGATAAACAACTTTAGCAAAGCCTCAGGATACAAAATCAATGTGCAAAAATCACAAGCATTTCTATACACCAATAATAGACAAGAGAGAACCAAATCATGAGTGAATTCCCATTCACAATTGCTACAAAGAAAATAAAATATGTAGGAATATAACTTACAAGGGACATGAAGGACCTCTTCAAGAACTATAAACTACTGCTCAAGGAAATAAGAGAGGACACAAACAATGGGGAAAAAAATCCATGTTCATGGATAGGAAGAATCAATATCATGAAAATGGCCATATTGCCCAAAATAATTTATAGATTCAATGCTATTCCCATCAAGGTATCATAATAAGAGCCATTTATGACTAACCCACAGCCAATATTATGCTGACAAAGCTGGAGGCATAACACTACCTGACTTCAAACTATACTACAAGGCATGGTACTGGTACCAAAACAGACATATGGTGGAACAGAACAGACACCTTAAAAATAATGCCACACATCTACAACCATCTGATCTACAAACCTGACAAAAACAAGCAATAGAGAAAGGATCACTATTTAATAAATGGTGCTGGGAAAACTGGCTAGCCATACGCAGAAAATAGAAACTGGACCCCTTCCTTACATCTTATACAAAAATTAATTCAAGATGGATTAAAGACTTAAATGTAAAATCAAAAAACATAAAAACTCTAGAAGAAAACCTAGGCAATACCATTCAAGACAACTTGTAAAACACACTTTTTTTTCCAACTTGTGTTTTTCTTCTAGGGTTTTTATGTGGGCATGGGCAGAGACTTCATGACTAGACACCAAAAGCACTTGCAACAAAAGCCAAAATTGACAAATGGGATCTAATTAAACTAAAGAGCTTCTGCTCAGCAAAAGAAACTATCATCAGAGTTAACAGGCAATCTATAGAATGGGAGAAAATTTTTGCAATCTATCCATCTGACAAAGGGCTAATATCCAGAATCTACAAGGAACTTAAATTTACAAGAAAAAGCAAACAATCCCATCAAAAAATGGGCAAAGGATATGAACAGACATTTCTCAAAAGAAGACATTTATGTGGCCAAAAAACACATGAGAAAAAGCTCATTGTCAATGGTCATTAGAGAAATGCAAATCAAAACCACAATGAGATATTATCTCATGTTAGTTAGAATGGCAGTCATTAAAAAGTCTAGAAACAACAGATGCTGGAGAGTATATGGAGAAATAGGAACACTTTTACACTGTTGGTGGGAGTGTAAATTAGTTCAACCATTGTGGAAGACAGTGTGGCAATTCCTCAAGGATCTAGAACCAGATATACCATTTGACCCAGCAATCCCATTACTGGGTATATGCCCAAATGATTATAAATCATTCTACTATAAAGACACATGTACATGTATGTTTATTGCAGCACTATTTACAATAGCAAAGATATGAAACCAACCCAAATGCCCATCAATGATAGGTTGGATAAAGAAAGTCTGGCATATATACATCATGGAATACTATGCAGCCATAAAAAAAGAATAAGTTCATGTCCTTTGTGGGGACATAGATGAAGCTGGAAACCATCATTCTCAGAAAGCTAACACAGGAACAGAAAACCAAACACCATATGTTCTCACTCATAAGTAGGAGTTGAACAATGAGAACACATGGACACAGGGAGGGGGAACATCACACACTGAGGTCTGTTGGGGGGTGATGAGAAAGGGGAGAAAGGATAAATACCTAATGCATGCGGGGCTTAAAACCTAGATGACAGGTTGATAGGTGCAGCAAAACACCACGGCCCATGTATACCTATATAACCTGCACATTCAGCGCATGTATTCCAATACTTAAAGTAAAAAACAAAAACAAAACAAAACAAAAAGATCTCTATACAAAAAACAAAATGCAAAGTTATACCCCTGCATATCAATAAATACATTATAGACCAAGAAGGAAATTATATAATGATAAAAAGATCAATCCACCAAGAAGACATAGCAATTCTAGCACTAAACTACAGAGCTGAAAAATATGTGAAAGAAGTGATAGAACTGAAAGTAGAAATGGACAAGCTCACAATTGCAGTTGGAGATATTGACATCCATCTTTCAGCAATTGCTAGAACAACTAGACAGAATATCAACAAGGATGTTGAAGAACTCAAGACCACCATCAATCAACAGAATCTAATTAGCAGTTGTACAACATTCCACCAAAACTACAGCAGAATATGGGCCAAAATAGACCATATCCTGAGCCATAAGACAATATCAAAAAGTGAAAGAAAGAAAGTCCTACAAAGTGTATTCTCTGACTACACTAGAATCAAAGTAGAAGTCAATAATAGAAAATTAACAGAATAGTCTCCAAATACTTGGAAACTAAACAACCCATTTTGAAATAATCCACAAGTCAAAAAGAAAGTTTCAAGGGAAATAAAAAACATATTTAATAAATTGCATGAAAATGAAAATATAACATATTAGGATTTATGGGACATAGCTAAAGCAGTACTGAGAGGAAATTTTATGGCACTAAAGACATATATGAGAAAGAGGAAAACCCTCAAATTAACACTGTAAGATCTCACCTTAAGAACCTAGAAGATAGAGCAAAATAAATTCAGAACAGGAAGAAGAAAGGAAATAATAAAGAGTGGAAATTAATGAAATTGAAAACAAGAAAACAGGGATAAAGAAAACAAAGAAGGTTCTTTTAAAAGATTAAGAAAATCGACAAAACACCAGGAAGGCTAACAAAGAAAAAGGAGAAAAAGGTACAAGTTACCAGTGTCAAGAATGCCATTCAACCCTGCAGATATTAAAAAAATGAATAAAGGAATACTACAAGTAACTCTACACACATAAATTTTACAACTTAGGTAAAACGGATCAATTCCATAAAAAACAAAGTACGAAAACTCACCCAATATGGAAAAGACCATTTGAATATTCCTATAAATATTAAGGATACTGAATTTTTTATTAAAATCCTCCCTCCAGTGAAAAGCCTTCAAGCCCAAATGGTTTCACTGGAAAAGTATACCACATGTTCAAAGAATTAATACTAATTCTATCAATTTTTTCAAGAAACTCGAACACTTTCCAAACCAGTTTATGAAGCTAGTATTACCTGGAAACAGAAACCAGACAAAACAGCACAAAAGAAGAAACTAAAGACTAATTCCTCATGAACATAGACACAATAAATCCTTAATAAGATATCAGCAGACTGGGCATGGTGGCTCATGCCTATAATCCCAGCACTTTGTGAGGCCAAGGCAGGAGGATCTCTTGAGCTGAAGATCAACCTGGGCAACATAGCAAGATCCCTCTAGAAAAAATATAAAAAATTAGCTGACTCTGGTGGTGCACACCTGTAGTCCCAGCTACTTGGGAGGCTGAGGCAGGAAGATCACTTGAGCCCAGGAGGTTGAGGCTACAGTGAGCCATGATTATCCCACTGTATACCAGCCTGGGTGACAGAATGAGACAGTCTCATAAATAAGTAAATAAGTAAAATATTAGCAAATAGAACTCAACAATACATTAAAAAAATTATACATCATAACTAAGTGGGATTTACCCCAGGGATACAAGGCTAGTTCAATATTAGAAAATTAGTATTATTCACCATATTAATAAAGAAGAAACAGCACGATTATACGCAGAAAAGTATTTGACCATTTGTAACGAATATCTCAGAAAAGCACAAATAGGAAATTCCTCAACCTGATAAAGAGCGTCTACAAAAACCCTACAACTAGCATTTTACTTAATGATAAAAAACTAAATACTTGCTCTCTAATATTGGAACAGAATCTGCTGAAAAGTCATGGATTCAGTAGTATAACCTATTGATTCTAAAAGAAGCCACATGTCCTTTCTGCATTTGCAGCTTCAGAAATAGGCCTGTAAAGTTAAATCATCATTTGTTCATTCAGTCTTCCAATTCAGTGCCAGGTATTGTGTAAGGTTCTAGGCAACCAAAGATGCAGAAAGATGTATCACCTGCCTGCCTGCCTGCATGAAAAGCTTGCACACTCCAGGGGGTGACGGACAGTGATTCCTACATATGTGCTCGTTCCTGTGGCAACACAAAGAGCTAAATCCAACATCAGGGCCAAGAGAGCTCCCTGAAAGTCATTTTGTCTCCTGGTCTCAGGTCTGTCCGACGAACTTTACAAAAGCCCCTCCGACAAACTTTGCAAAAGGCCCTTCTTGGAGGTGGAGGTTGTTGGGGGAGATGTGGCATCTCTGAACTTTTTCTTTCAACACTTCACACAAAAATATATACTAGTCAACCTAAAAAACAAAAACAGAAAATTTAACTCAGGTTTGCATTTAGTTCCAGGCTTGAAATATTTAGAAAATTTCTCGACTCCAGAATCTGTTTGCATCTCTTCATCTTCATCTTGGTGGGGAAAGGGAAGAGAGAAACTGTAATATAGTGGAAAAACCATAGACTTTTTGGCTAGCCATATCTGACTTCAAATCTTGACTGCCCAATATGGCAAATGTGGTGGATAATGGTGCATTGCTGATCTTAGCAAGCTATTTAACTTAACTGAGAATTAATTTCCTCATCTGTAAAATGGGAATATTAATATTCCTCCTAGCATTGCTGTAGCCATTCAGCATGATGTAGATGAAACATCTGGCATATGGCTGGTGCTTATTAAATGGTACCTATTATTATTTTTTTTCCAACATGAAATATCTTTAAGAGAAAACAAAAAGAGTATCTTTGTAACCAAAAGGTGGTAGGTAAGGATTTCCTCAACAAGACTCAGAAAGCAATAACCATAAGAGAAATATTTGATAAATTAGACTTCATCAAAATTGAAACTTCTACTCAACAAAGACACCATTTAGAAAATCTACAAACTAGATTTGCCACAGACTGTAGGAAATTACAGATGAGAAGAAAATGTTTCCAGAATGCATATAACTGACAAAAGAATTGTACCCCATATCTCTCTGATGGTAGAGGATCTTACAGTGTTTCAGTGGCATTACACTGAATATCTTCACTGTAAGCCCGATTTATGTAGATGGCCTGAAATTTTACATTAAGTGTCTACTGAACCCAAAACATACTCTGAAAACTCCTTATTACCTAACTCCTACTGTACATTTGTTTTCTGAGGATCTTTCTCTTGTTTTTATTTTTTATTGTGAAAGCCTTAGTGGAATTCTAGTTCCACTAAGGGCTTGCTTAAAATGCATCTCTGAGGATTTGTTGTATCAGTTAGGGTTTGTGTTTGCAAACAGGATCCACCCTGACTAGCTTATTTAAAAAAAAAAAAAAAAAGGAATGTTAGGAATTTGTTAAAGGATGTTAGGTAGTGCATAGAATTCCTAGAAAAGCCAGAGAGACATATTCTGAAGCTGAGTGGCAACGACACTCAACGACTTCTCTACCAAAAATATCTCTACAAATGCTGTTTGGCACCTGTAATGCCTGGAACCAAATGCCAGAGATATTACCAGTGCCACCTTTGATGAAACAGCCACCTTCAACTAAAATGCCTACCAGATATTTGTTCCCCTGGCCACCTCCTTATATAGCTCACTTGTTAATTCAAGTCCTAACAGCAAGGATCTGATTGGTAGAACCTAGACCACATGACTGCAAACTTAGTTGACTTCTACTTTGGAAGAGTAGTCTTAAAATATAGGAGATCTGAAAAAAAAATGCAGGAAGGATATTTTAAAATGCTGTCTGCCAAGATAAGAAATGGCTATTTTACCCTTCTTCTTGTACAACAAAGTCTGGAAAACTAAAAACATTTATCAGATACCTTTGCAGTTACGACTCATGATGTAATTTAGGATTCACCAATCCCATGCTCCTACATAAGATTCGGAAGGCAGAATTGAGGTGGAGGCCATGCTTTTGTTAGTTATCTCTGTTGATTCTCCTAGCTAGTCTTGGTTGTGTTGAAGTTTGGGGTGTGTATGTGTGTATGTGTTTTGTTTTTCTTGTTTTGGTTTTGGTTTTTGATTATTTGGTCAGAGTTGGCAGGATTCCTACTATCCAATCCTTAGCTTTATTGTAGTTGAAAGTCAGAATTAGGGGAGCATATATGTTTTGTCATTTGGGTTTAGGAAGCATCATTTGATTATGGAATTAGCTATTGCATAGTGGTGGCTTGCTGTTCTGTACAAGGTGGTTAAAATGGTGCATTTCTAGAGCCATCATTTTTTATTTAAAAAAAGAAATATTAGGAATTTGTTAAAGGATGTTAGGTAGTGCACAGAATTTCCAGAAAAGCCAGAGAGACATATTCTGAAGCTGGGTTGCTACCACACTCAAGGACTTCTCTACCAAAAATATGTCTACAAATGCTGTTTGGCACCTGTAGGCATTTCTGATTTCCAATTTTCCTGCTTCTTGAAAAGGTAAGCTGGAAGCTTCCTTCTCTGACTGACAAGTTTGTGGTGTTGCCCTAAAATTCATTTCTTTAGCCCTTCCAAGGATTTCCATAAGCACTTACTCCCTGTATTTAATCTGTTTCTGCTTAAAATAGATGGTTTCTGTTATCATTTGATCTTTTCTAACACAGGCATTAGTGCTACAAATTTTCCTTTATGTATTGCTTTAGCTACATCCCCACAAAATTTCATGTGTTGTATTTTCATTTTTATTTAGTTTAAAATACTCTCTAGTTTCCTCTGTAGTCTCTTTTTTTAACTCATGAGTTGTTTATTTGTATGTTAATTAGTCTGTAAATATTTAGACATTTCCTAGCACCTTTTTGTTATTGATATCTAATTTAATTCTATTGTGGAATGACAACATACTTTGATTTGAATTAAATATATTGTAACTTGTTTTATGGCCTAGAATGTGCCTTATCTTGGTAAATTTTCTGTACAACCTTAAAAATAATGTGTAATATGCTGAGGGCTCTATAAATGCCAATATGTGAGGATGCTAGTGTTATTAAGGTGTTCTGAATTCTCATTGATTTTCTGTCTATATGCTCTATCAGTTATTGAAACAGGCATGTTAAAACCACTAACTATAATTGTGTATTTGTCTATTTTTCTATCAGTTTTTATTTCATATATGTCAATGCTATGTTATATTAAATGTATGAACATTGGGGATTGTCATGTCCTCTAATGAATGGACTGTTTTATCATTATGAGCAAACTCTCTTTATCCCTGGTAATATTCTTGCTCTGAAATCTGCTCAGTCTGATAATAATATATTACTTTAGTTTTCCTTTAACTAGTGTTAGCATGGTATGTCTTTTTCTATTCTTTTTACTTGGAACTTAGCTGTGTCTTTGAATTTGAAGTAGGTTTCTTGTAGGCAGCATATAGTTGGATCTTGCTATTTTTTTTTTTTTTCAATCCAATCTTAATACCTCTGCCTTTTAATTGGGGTGCTGGAGACCATTTACATTTAATTAGTAGTTAGGCTCAAATATTTCATCTTGCTGTTTGTTTTCTATTTGATCCACTTGTTTTTGTTTATTTTTTTCTTCCTGTGATGCCCCTTTTAGATTACTTTTATAGTTCCATGTGAAGTTCATTTTATAATGATAAAATAATTAGTTCAACAGAGGATATAAAAATTCTACATCTTTATGAACCTAATAAAATAGCCGATACACACCTACACATATATTATATTTAAATGTGTATAAATATAATGTGTATATATATATAGATTGAATATGCCTAATTAAAAAATCCAAAATCCAAAATGCTCCAAAATCTACTTTTTAAGTGCCACCATGGCACTAAAAAAATGCTTATGGAAGAATTTTGGACTTCAGATTTTTGGATTATGGTTGTTCAACCTGTATCATGTATATGATATGTTAATATATTTATTATTAATTATTTTAGAGTTTACTTTAAAGTTTATAGTATATATCTTTAACTTATCACAGTTTATCTTCAAATAATATTATAGTACTTCACATAAACCTTACTACAATATACTTCCATTTCTCTTCTCTTAGCCTTTGAATTATTATTGTCATACATTTTTCCTCTACATATGTTGGAATTTCTGCAGTGTATTATTATTATTATTTTTGCTTAGCCAGTTACTTTGTAAAAGGTTTATAAAATAAGAACAAATCTTGTCTATCTTTCCACATAGTTACCATTTCCAGTCTCTTTTATCATTTGTGCATATTCAAGGTTTTATCTGATATCTATACCTTTTATATACACATGCTATAAACACTCCTATTATTATTTTTGTTGTTGTTGTTGTTTTTGAGATGAGGTTTCATTCTGTTACCCAGGCTGGAGTGTGGTGGCAATCATAGGTCACTGCAGCCTTGAACTCCTGAGTTCAACCAATCCTCCCCACACCTCAGCAATCTGAGCATGTGAGACTATGAGCATGCACCACACCCAGGTATTTTTTTATTTTTTTATTTTCACCATGTTGCCTAGGCTTGTCTTGCATGCCTGGGCTCAAGTGATCCTCCTGCTTTAGCCTCCCAGTGTGCTGGGATTACTGGCATAAGCCACTGTGTCTGGTCTTGTATTTCTTTTGTTAACAATGCAATTCTTAAAGCTTTGGTGAAAAGAGTGGCTTACAGGCATAATATTATTATTTTTCTATGCATTCTCAATTACCTTTTAAAGATACACAAATAAAAAAATTGTATTGATCCATGTAATTACCATTTCCAGTGCTCTTTATTCCCTTGTGTAGAAGCTGATTTCTGTCATTTTTCTCATTTTTCTTCTGCCTGAAGAATAAATAGGCCTGTTGGTGACAAATTCTTTCAGCTTTTGAATGTCTGATAAAGTCAATTTCACCTTCATTTTTGAAAGTTAGTTTTGAGGGGTGCAGAATTCTAAGTTGAAAGGGTTTTCTTGAGGAAACAAGATGGCTGAGTAGACACAACTCTGGTGCACAACACCCAGTGAGAGAGACACAGAAATCGAGAGATCTCCTAGCTCCAACCAAGGTACCAGGTGCATTTCAATGGATCTGGTTGGACAGTGAGCAAAGCTCAGACAGGGCAGACTGAGGTGGGGAGAGGTGCTGCTTCACACAGAAAGTGCATCTGACAGGTGAGTCAGAGGCTTCCCCTCCAGCACCCTGGTCCAGATACAGCGCTTCCCCCAAAGCCTCAGCAATCCACAGAACAGGGGATCTTTGCCAGTCAAGCGCTGGGAATTACAATCACAGAGTTGAATAATAATCCAGTACAGTGTCCTGGATTATTGCACAGATCTAAGCAAACACGTAGGCCCATAAACCGACCAGGAGAGCCTGTGAACAGAGCTATTGCCCCCTCCCCCTGCCTGGAGAGAGAGGGAGCTGAAAGTGGGGAGACAGATGGTGTGGCAGGGCGGGTCCCTACCCTCCCCCACAAACCCCAGAGGGCTGAAGCACTAACTTTAGCGGGTTATGCAGCCAGTGCCTCAGTCTGTGCTGAAGATTGAATGATCCAGCTCTGCAGAGGAAAGGCACAACCCACCATTAAAGAGGTAGGACTAGGCTTCATGTTTTAACAAAAAACACAGGAAGCCTACGTAGTAATGGGACAGTGTTCTTGACCCACCCAGCAGTGCCTCCAGGTCAGCAGAAGAGGTGGGCCTAACATCCCAGTGTAAACAAAAAAGACACAGGAAATCTACCTAGCAGGGACTCCTGAAGGAGTCCCTGGAAACCTGCCTCAACAGGCAGACAAGTGACCTCATCAAGCAGCTCCCTGAGATCAGAGCTAGATAAATCCACAAAGATGGGAGAAAAACCAGTGCAAATAAGATGAAACCGTCAAAGACCACAATGCCTCTTCTCCTTCAAGGGATCACAATTCCGCATCAACATGAGAACACAACATGACTGAGAAAGAGTACAATGAATTTACAGAAACAGGCTTCAGAAGGTGGGTAATAACAAACTTTTCTGAGCTAAAAGAACACATTCTAACCAATGCAAAGAAACTAAAAACCTTGAGAAAAGGTTAGACGAAATGCTGACTAGAATAACCAGCTTAGAGAAGAACATAAACGACTTCATGGAGTTGAAAAACACAGCACGAGAACTATATGAAGCAAACACAAGTTTTAACAGCCAAATCAATCAAGCAGAAGAAAAGGTATCAGAGATTGAAGATCAACTCAGTGAAATAAAAAGAGAAGACAAGAGAAAAAAGAGTGAAAAGAAATGAACAAAGCCTCCAAAAAATATGGGATTATATGAAAAGACCTAATCTACACTTGATCAGTGTACCTGAATATAACAGGGAGAATGAATCCAAGCTGGCAAACACACTCCAGGATATTATCCAGGAGAACTTCCCCAGCCTAGCAAGGCAGTCCAACATTCAAATCCAAGAAATACAGAACTCCACAAAGACATTCCTCAAGAATAGCAACATAATCATCAGATTCACCAGGGTTGAAATGAAGGAAAAAATGCTAAGGGCTGAAGACTGAAGCCATAGAGAAAGGTCAGGTCACCCACAGAGGGAATCTGTCACAGAGAGATATCTCAGCAGAAATCTGACTCACAGCAGATCTCACAGCAGACTCACAGCAGATCTCTCAGCAGAAACCCTACAAGCCAGAAGAGAGTGGGGGCCAATATTCAACATCCTTAAATAAAAGAAGTTTCAACCCAGAATCTCATATCCAGCCAAACTAAGCTTCATAAGTGAAGGAGAATAAAATCCTTTATGGACAAGGAATTACTGAGAGATTTCATCACCATCAGAACTGCCTTACAAGAGCTCCTGAAAGAAACGCTAAACACAGAAAGGAACAAGTACCAGTCACTGCAAAAGCACACCAAATGGCAAAGACCAAAAATGCAATGAAGAAACTGAGTCAACTAACGGGCAAGAAAACCAGCCAGTAATAAAATGGCAGGATCAAATTCACACATAACAATATTGACATTGAATGTAAATGGTCTAAACAGCCAATCAAAAGACACAGACTTGCAAACTGGATAAAAAGTCAAGACCCATCAGTGTGCTGTATTCATCTCACGTAAAAAGACACACATAGACTCAAAATAAAGGGATGGAAGAAGATTTACCAGGCAAATGGAGAGCAAAAAAAAGCAGGGGTGATAATCCTAATCTCTCATAAAACAGACTTCAAACCAACAAAGATCAAAAGAGACAAAGAGGAATATTATATAATAGTAAAAGGATCAATCCAACAAGAAGAGCTAACTATCCTAAATATATACGCACCCAACACAGGAGCACCCAGGTACATAAAGCAAGTTCTTAATAACCTAAAAGGAGACTTAGACTCCCACACAATAATAGTGGGAGACTTCAACACTCCACTGTCAATATTAGACAGATCAATGAGACAGAAAATTAACAACAACATCCAGGACTTGAATGCAGAGCTGGACCAATAGAGATATACAGAACGCTCTACCCAAATCCAAAGAAAATAGATTCTTCTCAGCACCACATTGCACTTACTCTAAACTTGATCACGTAATTGGAAGCAAATCACTCAGCAAATGCAAAAGAACGGAAATCATAGCAAACAGTCTATCAAACCACAGCGCAATCAGACTAGACCTCAAGATTAAGAAACTCACTCAAATCCACACAACTACTTGGAAACTAAACAATTTGCTTCTGAGTGTCGACTGGATAAACAATGAAATGAAGGCAGAAATAAAGATGTTCTTCAACACCAATTAGCATGAAGACACAACTTACCAGAATCTCTGGGACACATTTAAAGCAGTGTTGAGAGGGAAATTTATGGCAATAAATGCCCACATGAGAAACAAGGAAAGATCAAAAATTGACACCCTATCATCAAAGTTGAAAGAGCTAGAGGAGCAAGATCAAAAAACCTCATAATCTAGCAGAGGACAAGAAATAACTAAGATCAGAGCAAAACTGAAGGAGAGAGAGACACACACACAAAAAGCCCTTCAAAAAATCAGTAAATCCAGGAGGTGGTTTTTTGAAAAGATCAACAAAATAGACAGACTGCTAGCCAGACTAATAAAAAAAGAAAAGAAAGAAGAATCAAATAGATGCAATAAAAAATGATAAAGGAGATATCACCACTGATTCCACAGAAATACAAATTACCATCAGAGATTATTACAAATGACTCTATGCACACAAACTAGTTCCTGGACACTTGCACTCTGCCAAGACTAAATCAGGAAGAAGTAAAAACCCTGAATAGACCAATAACAAGGGCTGAAGTTGAGGCAGCAATCAGTAGCCTACCAACCAAAAAAAGTCCAGGTCCAGACAGGTTCACAGCCGAATTCTGCCAGATGTACAAAGAGGAGCTGGTTCCATTCCTTCTGAAACTATACCAAACAATACAAAAAGAAGGAATCCTCCCAACTCATTTTATGAGAACAACATCATCCTGATATCAAAACCAGGCAGAGACTCAACTAAAAAAGAAAACTTAAGGCTGATATACATGATGAACATAGATGCAAACATCTTCAATAAAATACTGGCAAACCGATTGCAACAGCACATAAAAAAGATTATTCATCACGATCAAGTAGGCTTCATCCCAGGGATGCAAGGCTGGCTCAACATATGCAAGTCTATAAATGTAATCCATCACATAAACAGAACCAAAGACAAAAACCACATGATTATCTCTACAGATGCAGAGAAGGCCTTCGAAAAAATTCCACAGCCCTTCATGCTAAAAACTCTCAATAAACTGACAGAGCGTATCATAAAACAATAAAAGCTATTTATGACAAACCCGTAGCCAATATCATACTGAATGGGCAAAAACTGGAAGCATTCCCTTTGAAATCTGGCACTAGACAAGGATGCCCTCTGTCACCACTCCTATTCAATATAGTATTGGAAGTTCTAGCCAGAGCAATCAGGCAAGAAAAAGAAATAAAGGGCATTCAAATAGGAAAGGAGGAAGTCAAATTGTCTCTATTTGCAGATGACATGATTGTAAATTTAGAAGACCCCATCTTCTCAGTCCAAAATCTCCTGAAACTGATAAGCAACTTCAGCAAAGTCTCAGGATACAAAATCAATGTTCAGAAATCACAAGCATTCCTACATACCAGTAACAGACAAATAGAGAACCAAATCAAGAGCGAACTCCCATTCACAATTGCTACAAAGAGAATAAAATAACTGGGAATAAACTAACAAAGGAAGTAAAGGACCTCTTCAAGGAGAACTACAAACCACTGCTCAAGGAAATAAGAGAGGACACAAACAGATGGAAAAACATTCCATGCTCATGGTTAGGAAGAATCAATATTATGAAAATGGCCATACTGCCCAAAGTAATTTATAGATTCAATGCTATCCCCATCAAGCTATCAATGAGCTTCTTCACAGAACTGGAAAAAAAACACTTTAAACTTCATATGGAACCACGAGAGAGCCTGCATAGCCAAGACAATCCTAAGCAAAAAGAATAAAGCAGAGGCATCACACTGCCAGACTTCAAACTATACTACAAGGCTACAGTAATCAAAACAGTATGGTACTGGTACCAAAACAGAGATATAGACCAATGGGACAGAACAGAGGCCTCAGAGGAAATGCCACACATCTACAACCATCTGATTTTTGACAAACCAGACAGAAACAAGCAATGTGGAAAGGACTTTATGTTTAATAAATGGTGTTGGGAAAACTGGCTAGCAATGTGCAGAAAGCAGAAACTGGACCCCTTCCTGTCACCTTACACTAAAGTTAACTCCAGATGGATTAAACATTTAAACATAAAACCTAACACCATAAAAACTCTAGAAGAAAACTGAGGCAAAACCATTCAGGACATAGGCATAGGCAAGGACTTCATGACTAAAACACCAAAAGCGATAGCAACAGAAGCCAAAATAGACAAATGGGATCTAATTAAACTTCAGAGCTTCTGTACAGCAAAAGAAACAATCATTAGAGTGAACTGGCAACCAACAGAATGGGAAAATATTTTTGCAATCTACCCATCTGACAAAAGGCTAATATCCAGAATCTACAAAGAACTAAAACAGATTTATAAGAGAAAAACACCCCTATTCAAAAGTGGGCGAAGGACATGAACAGACACTTCTCAAAAGAAGACATGTATGAGGCCAACAAACATATCAAAAAATGCTCATCATCACTGGTCATTAGAGAAATGCAGATCAAAACCACATTGAGGTACCACCTCACGCCAGTTAGAATGGCGATCATTAAAAAGTCTGGAGACAACAGATGCTGGAGAGGATGTGGAGAAATAGTAACACTCTTACACAGTGGAGTATAAATTAGTTCAACCATTGTGGAAGACAGTGTTGCAATTCCTCAAGGATCTAGAAGTAGAAATTCCGTTTGACCCAGCAATCCCATTACTGGATATATACCTGGTGGACTATAAATCATTCTATTATAAAGACACATGCACATATATGTTCATTGCAGCTCTGTGTACAATAGCAAAGACCTGGAACCAACCCAAATGCCCATCAATGATAGACTGGACAAAGAAACTGTGGCACATATACACCATGGAATACTACACAGCCATAAAAAATGATGAGTTCATGTCCTTTGCAGGGACTTGGATGAATCTGGAAACCATCATTCTCAGCAAACTGACACAAGAACAGAAAACCAAACACTGCATGTTCTCACTCATAGGTGGGTTTTGAACAATGAGAACACGTGGACTAAGGGAGAGGAACATCACATACTAGGGGCAGTTGGGCAAGGAGGTGCTAGGGGAGGGACAGCGGGGGGTGGGGAGAGTGGGGGAGGGATGACACGGGGAGAAATGCTGGATATAGATGAAGGGGGGAATAGAGGCAGCAAACCACCTGGTTATGTATGCACCCATGCAACAACCCTGCATGACCTGCACATGTACCCCAGAACCTAAAGTAAAATAAAAGAAAAAATTAAAAAAATAAAGGGTTTTCTTTTCCTTTTGCTATTTCAAACATGTTGCTCCATTGTATTCTGTCTTGCAATGTTTCCAACATGAAATTGGCAATAATTATCTTTGTTCTGTACGGTGATGTATCTTTTTTCCTGGTTGCTTTTAAGCTTTTCTCTTTATGTGTTTTAATTAATTTCACTATGATGTGACTTGTGCTGTAGTTTAGTTTTCTTTGTGTTTCTTAAGTTTGGGATTTGCTGAACTTGTTGGATCTGTAGACTTAAAATTTTCATTACATTTAGAAATTTTTCACCCATTATCTTTCTTTTCTTTGAGACAAAGTCTTACTCTGTCACACAGGCTGGAGTGCAGTGGCTCAATCTAGGCTAACTGCAACCTGCAACCTCTGCCTCCCTGATTCAAGCAATTCTCGTGCCTCAGCCTTCCAAGTAGCTGGGACTGCAGGTGTATGTCACCACACCCAGCTGATTTTGGTGTTTTTAATAGAGATGGGGTTTCACCATTTGGCCAGGCTGGTCTTGAACTCCTGCCTCAGCTTCCCAAAGTGCTGGGATTACAGGCGTGAGCCACCATGCATGGCCATTATTTCTTAAACATTTTTTTCTGCTACCCAGTCACTCCTTCCTTCAGGAGCTCTGATTATATATGTATTTTACTGCTTGAAGTCTTTCCACAGCTAATTGATGCTCTGTTTTTGTTTTTCAGTCTTTTGTTACATTTCTTCTTGGATAGTTTCTATTGCCATGTCTAAATCTTTTCTTCTGCAATGTTTAATTTGCTGTTAATCTGATTTAGTGAATTTCTCATCTCAGACATTATCACTGTTATAATAATTGTTTTAATAACCTTGTCTGCTAATTACATCATTTGTGTCATTTCTGAGTTTATTTAATCGATTTTTTTCCTATTACAAGTCATGTTTTCTTGCTCCTGTGTATGTCAGGTAAGTTTTAACTGTATGTTAGATGTTGTATATTTTACTTTATTTGGTGCTGAACATTTTTATATTCCAATAAATATTCTGGGCTTTGTTCTGGAATTCAGCTAAATTGCTTACAAACATTCTGGTCCTTTCCAGTCTTGCTTTTACATTTAGTTTGATGACATCAATTTTCTCCACTGTTGAAGCAAACTCCTGAATATTCTGTCCAATGTTTCATGAATGATGAAATTTTATACTCTGGAAGATGAGAATAGGAGCTATTGTCAGGCTTGTGTGAGCTCCAGACATTGTTCCTTCTAATCCTTTAATGTGACTCTTTTCCTCTCCTTGGGTAGCTTCCTCACATGCATTTACTAATCTTTTTTCTGGTGAGGACTCAAGAGTGATCCTTTGTAGATCTGCAGAGCTCTTTCACTCTATGCAGCTCTTTCTTCTTGGTCCTTTGCTTTACAAATTTGAATTATCATCTTCTCCCTACACCTCTATCTTTGACTCCTCAACTTAGGGATGCCGCCAAATACTGACTGGGTTCCCCCCTCCCTTAACCAAGTGAGAGTTCCCCCAGAAACTCTCTCTAGAGTGTAAGTTGCTACAATCATAGGGGCCCCTCATTTGTTTCTCATCTCTCAGGGAATAAATCTCTTTACTAGCAGATTTTCATTTTTTTAAACCATTGTTTCTTATGTCCTGTTTTATTTTTTAGATATTTTAGGTGAGGGGGGTAAATCTAGCCCCGGCTATTCCATCTTGACCAGGCATCAATGTTCTTGTTATCTGCCATTGATCCTTGACTGATACATATGTCCACCTTGCTTCTGTTGGATAAATTCTTCTACTTGACCTTTGCTACCATAATCATCTCTCAATCAGAGAGATGGTTTCAATGGTAACATCTTCCACATGCATCCCCAGTCTATAGAAAACCGCTGTTATAATACCACACTAATCCATCTGTGCTCCCTTCACTAATGTTACATCTTAGGGCTTTGAAAAATGGAGTATATTTTGGGCTGCCTCGAGGACATATTTATTGTTTGTGTGAATGGATCACATATTAAATTCACTTCAACATTTCTTTTCTTTCTAAAGTCTTGGGATTTCTTCATCTCTACATTTTCTTTTCTTTTCTTTTTTCATTTATATTTCCATAATGACTAATGCTACTCAGCATTTTTTTTAAATATATTTATTTATTTTACTTTAGGTGCATACTATATCTGGCATTCTCCCCATGTTATCCCTCCCCACCCTTCCTTCCCTCCCCACCCTCCATTGTCTCTCCCCTACCCCCCTCAACTGTCCCCTGTGTGTGATGCTCCTCTCCCTGAGTTCACTTGTTCTCGTTGTTCAACACCCACCTATGAGTTAGAACATACGGTGCTTGACTTTCTGTTCTTGGGTCAGTTTGCTGAGAATGATGGTTTCCAGATTCATCCAAGTCCCTACAAAGGACACAAACTCATCGTTTTTTATGGCTGCATAGTATTCCATGGTGTATATGTACCACATTTTCTTTGTCCAGTCTATCATTGATGGGTATTTGGGTTGGTTCCAGGTACCCAAAGAACTATAAATCGTTCTACTATAAAGAAACATGCACACATATGTTCATTACATTTCTCTAACACTGTCTACCATCTTAATTTCCATTTGGTATAGATTTCTGCTGAGACTAAGTTTTAGCCAACCAAACAAGAAATCATTAGAATTACCCCCAACTTTTTGAGCTAGTACACTAAATTCAAAATCTCCACTAAATGAACTCATAATAATGAATTTGACCTAATCTAAAATTGTTTCTATCCTGTACCCTCATGTAGCCTAACATTTATTAAAATGCATGTTTCCAAGTTTTTGCCTATAGAAATTAGCAAAATCTTGTTATTTTGCTTCACTTCCCGAGAATGACATTGTAATTGCTTCTTTGGTGCAATCTGACTTTCATTACAGGTGTGAGGCAATGAGAAGTGGCTAACAGTTTATGAAGAAAATAGGGCTGGGCACGGTGGCTCACGTCTGTAATCCCAGCACTTTGAGAGGCTGAGGTGGGTGGATCAAGAGGTCAGGAGTTCAAGACCAGCCTGGCCAAGATGGTGAAACCCCGTCTCTAGTAAAAATACAAAAATCAGCCAGGCGTGGTGGCGTGTGCCTGTAATCCCAGCTACTCGGGAGGCTGAGGCACAGAATTGCTTGAAACTGGGAGATGAAGGTTGCAGTGAACTGAGATCATGCTACTGCACTCCAGCTTGGGAGACAGAGCGAGACTCCGTCTCAAAAAAAAAAAAGAAAATCTTGGTTTCTGCTACTAAGATAACATTCTTTAGCAAGGTAATTTCAGATATTAATCAGGGCAGGAACAGCCTTAATAAAGAAGGAAGAAAGGGTTTCTCCTGCTGAGATTTTGGAAATTGACATGCTCTTAAATATTCCCATACTGATTCTCCATGTGTCACTTTCTCAGTCAGTACCTGAACTTCCACATAAGAATCCTCTTAAGGCTATGAATTCAACCTATTTCATAATTCAGCAATTCACTGTGAGTTTGATTTTCAGCTACATCAGCCCTATGGCTCTAAGAGATAGCGTAGAAACTATGTAATTATAGGATAGTCTAATAAACTTATAATTTTAACTTCTGATTTATCATTTTTTGTCTTTAAAACCCTCAACTGAGTTAGAAGCAGCAAGTTCAGTCCATAGTACTTGAATTCGTCAGCCCCTCCTGTGTCATGGAGGCCACCAAAGCCTTGAGTAGGCAGATCAGGTTATAATGTAAGTAATTATTTCATCACTCTCCGTCGTGGGCTGCCAGAATCCCATTCTTTAATACCAACTAACTAAACATTGCCTTGCCTTCAAATCCAGCCATGTTGGATAACCAACCAAGTCTCCATTTTCTCGAGGATCTGTTACCAGTAGCCATTCTAAGCACCAATCAGTAGATCTGTCAGGGTCTTTAGAGGCAATCAGCAGAATCTATTCTGACAATTTAAGCAAAAAAAGAAAATGATTTAAGAATATTGGGTAACTCCTAGAATCTCCTGGAGGCCAGAAGAGCCAAACCCTGAAGGTAAGCAGCCAGAAACAGTGTCCAACTATGCGGTCTCATAACAGTTTATTGGATGCCAGAAACTCTACCTCTGCCACTCCCAAAGATCCGGAGACCTCTGCCACCACACCTGCTTGAAGACTTGAGATCACTCACATGAAGCTATTTCTTCATATTGCTTGTTTTCAAATTCAGGTCTCACAAGGGTGTGTCTGATTGCCAAAATTTGGATCATTTGACTGTACCTAGCTACATGAGGTATGCAGTTGTGCATTTTCTGGTTTCTACCTTGGGAAGACAGATTTCATAACATGGGAAATTATCAAAATGTAAGGAGAAGTTTAAAGTTGTGGAGTTTTTAGCCACTGTTACCCACAGTGCACATTTATAATTTAATACAGTTGTATGTACACACAGAGATGTACAATTTTAGTTGCCCCAAATCTCTGAACTTTGAAAATCAGTAAAAGCCTCCATTTAGATTTACTTTCCTCTGCTTAAATGGAAATGCGAGGGATATGAAAAGAAGTCAAAGTAGCCCACAAATCAGTCTTGCCTGAGACAGGAAGACTAGATGTGGTGCCAGGAATGCCCCTCTCTCCTGGAAATTCTATCACTCCGTCACCATGCAATATACCTGAGTGACCTTTGCTACAATATTGCATACTCTTTCCTCTATTTATAAAGCAGAATTTCTGGGTGGGAGAGTCCTGGCGAATGTGAGGCTGCCTATTGTGTCAAGATAGGATTAGGGTTCTCTGCATCTTAGTCACACCAATTGCTCCCAGAAAAGACAGAGGCCGGCTGTGGCTAGAATTACAGTAACCAGCCCCACCTGACCCCCAGTAGCCAGCCCATCATGCCCACTTTTGGAATAGCTAATGTTCCCTGCTCCTTCTGGGGATCAGGTGGCTAGGACTGCAGCCAGGGCTCATCTTTGTGGTGATATGGACTCCAGGGTTTGTAGCGGAAGCAATATTGCCTGGAATTAAGCGATTGCTGCCGCTTTGAATCTCACCTCTCTCAGAGTTATTAGTAGGCTGTTCTTTGGCCCATTTTTCTGCCATCATTCATTCAAGACTATCATTTTGTCCAGAGAAATAGATCTCTGGATTCAGAAGTCTTCTCAAGCCAGTAGAGGTATGTGAAAAGATCATTATTTGCAAGACACATCCATCAAATCCCTTCTTACCACTTGCTCCATCAGGACTCTGGAAAAAGAAGCAGGAGGCACAGTCCCTGCATCTGCGGCATATAACTCAACTCAGACTTGGGGACTTGGACTGGTCTGTAAAGGGCAGACATGTGACAAAGGAGAGCAGGGAGCAGCTGACTCATAGGCAGACCACAAAATATTGTGCTGACACCAAACCCATTGCTCTTCACCTCCACCCAGGTCCTCATTACCTCATTCTGGAGCTATTTGAACAGTCTCATCTGTGGTGTCTCCACCTTCCACAGCACCCTTCCTCACTCCACCCCAAGGACCCATTATTCTTCTGCTCAGAAACCTTCAGGGGATGCCCTCTGCTTTGAGTGTTTCTCAACCTTTTGGTTAAAAAAATTCAGAGTCTCCCACATAATAGAAATTGTACTTTTATGATCTGCTGAAAATAACCAAAAGCTACTTATAACTCAAGAAATGTTTTATATTAAGGCATATCTTATTAATCCAAGCAGCATCTACATCATTCTAAATAATACACATTTAAGTGGGACATTATTTGTTCTGCCCAAAGACAATGATTGTTGCATATTAGGATTTCAACAATTCTTCTTTTGTCCCATCTTCCCCTGGAGGGTCTACTATTCTCAGCACAAAGTTAAAATTTGTCACAATTTTAGCCACCGTCTACCTTCCTGACTAGAACCCCCTTGACTCCCTTTTATGAGTTGTTTATCCCATTAGGTTCACCCACCATTCCTAAAGCTTGTTTCTCCATTTCCATTTCTCCATTTCGCTCACAATGTTCATGCTCACAGAGCTGATTTTTGCCACTACCTCCCCCACCATTGTTATCTACCCTAAATGCCCCTGATTGTTTGAAGCATAATTTAAATGCAGCCCACCATCAGAATAATCTGCAGGTGTCTGTTAAAAACACAGATTCCCTGGGCTCTAGGGATCTCTCAGTTCCTTAGTTCTGGGATAAGGCCAGTCAATCTGTATTTTGATAGCCCCGAATAGTTCTTATGTCCTGCAGATTTGGGAACCGACTTCTAGACTTTTGTATTTTGCAATCAATAAAATTTACATGTCTGTGTGTGTGTGCGCGCACACACACACACACACACACACACAATGAGGAGCTCATTGTGGGCTGCCACTTTATTTTTTTTTGTTCAATAAGTATACTATAAAATATCAGAGGAAAAGGAAATTGCTCTTTTTGTCTCCTAGATAAAGCTGTCACCCTTTAAGTATCACTTTGAGTCCTGTGTGGGGGCTCAGCTCTGGACCAGGTACTGGAGAGTAGGGAACCCAATAAGGTAGTCCCTGCCTGAGAGTCCAACAGCCTGGGGAGGGGTGGGGGAACAGGGTAAGAGTTATCTACTGAAGAACAATTCAAATCCATTTCAAGGTGTGCTAAGAAAGTGGGAACGAGAGTTGGCTCTTAGGAACACGGGTCTGGGGGAGAACTTCACCAGGAAGATGGAACACCAGCTGGGTCCCTGGAATGAAAACCCCAATGAAGGGGAGGAGAAGGGGCCAATTGTGATGGTAGGCCTAGGTGAGTATTAGCAGCCAAAAAAGAGTCTGTCTTCTCAAAGAGAACTTAATTTGCCTTGTCATGAGAAAGAACTTAACCTGATGATGAGAGGGAACTAAAAGTAGAGATCAGTTTTATCAACTAAACTCCAAAATTGGGCTCTGTAGCTCTGCTCTGTACCTATAATTGAGCAACCTGTGTAAGGTTTATATATGGTATAAGTGTAGTAGAGCAGAAAGACAGAGGTGGCATCTGGGAGGTTGGGAGAAGTTCCATGTCTAACTCTGCAAGGATGAGTCACTTGGCTTTACTGAGCCTCAGTTTCTTTATGTGAATAATGAGAATAACATCTGCCTCCCAGAGATATTGTTGCAATTAGGCAAGTGACTCTGCTCAACCACTACCCTTTCTATAAAGGAATCTGTTCTGCCCCAGCCTCTGGATCCCCTAGTTAGACATCAGCACTTTGCCCTTCATGCCCTATTCTACTGTGTAGTCATGTTTAACACATTTTTTTTACATGCTTCTATCCTTCTACCAGACCGAGAGCTCCTTGAGAAAAGAATTATGTGTTACTCATGTTAAGTTGCAGTGTCTAATGTATTGTATGGCTGGCACAACTAGAAGTTTAATAAATATCTGCTGAATGACTGAAAGAATTACTGTGCTTCATAATTTAGATGTATTATATATAATGTAGATATGTTATATATTATGATTTATATAAAATATATATCTTAATATATGTTAATTACACATACATATTGTATAAATAATACTTTGTATTTAAAAATACGCATACTACATAAATTATATAAAATATACAAATTATACAATATATAATTTATACAAAATATATAGTGTAAAACACTATAAAAATTATAATAAATATTTCCACTTCCTCCTTTTTTTTTTTGAGATGGAGTCTTGCTCTGTCACCCAGGCTGGAGTGCAGTGGCATGACAAGGCTCACTGCAACCTCTGCCTCCTGGGTTCAAGTGATTCTCCTGCCTCAGCCTCCTGGATAGCTGGACTACAGGCACGCACCACCATGCCCAGCTAATTTTTGTATTTTTAGTAGAGACGGGGTTTCCCCATGTTGGCTAAGATGGTCTCAATCTCTTGACCTTGTGATCCACCTTCCTTGGCCTCCCAAAGTGCCGGGATTACAGGTGTGAGCCACCGCGCCTGGCCTCCACTTCTTTTTACAATATTTTCTTGCACTCTTTATGGTTGATGGGTCTTTAATAATCAACTTTTTCCATGAAAAAGGAAGTTTACTAAAGAGAAGTAAGGGTGAAGACTGTAATAATAAAACCTTCCCTTAAAGAAGAGAAGCGCTTTGAATCTTTAGGTGGTGAAACATAATCTTTAGGTGGTGAAAGACAATCTTTTGATTTGTGAGACCCCAGACATTTTGTAATTACAGGTTAATATAAAGACTGCTACTTTAAGGCAGGTTCCACTGATAAATATAATGGTAATATCATGGCTAAAGGTTCAGCAAAGGCTGGAAATTAGCAAATGTATTCACTGTGCTTTAGTCTATACTTTCATTCCCAGAGTAAATTAATCATTAAGTAAATATTATAGATAACAATAAACAAAAGTGTACTCACATTTTCTCAAGTTTGTCTGCATTCAAAAAGCTCACCAAACATTTGTTATTGCCTCTAATCACAGTGAGAACCTAATTTAGTTAACTAATTGACCTTATGAATAGAAGGTCTTAAGAATAAAACTAACAAATTCAACAAAGTTGCAGGATACAAAATTAATGCAAAAAAGCCCATAGAGTTTCCATATAATAACAATAAACTATCTGAAAAAGAAATCAAGAAATCAATTCCATTTACAAAAGTATCCAAAGACACACCAAAATACTTGTGAATAAGTTCATGGAATGAAAGATCTGTACACTGAAAATATAAAGCATTAATAAAAAAATGGAAGAAGACAAAAATACATGGAAAGATATCCCATGTTCATGGATTAGAAGGATATTGTAAGAATATCCATACCACCCAAAGCTATCTACAGATTCATGCAATCCCTATCAAAATTCCCATGACATTTTATACAGAAATTTAAAAATCCTAAATCCATATGGAATCACAAAATACCCCAAATAGCCAAAGTAATCTTGAGCAAAAAGAACAAAGCTGGAAGCACCACACTATGTGATTTCACAACATTCTGCAGAAATACAATAATCAAAACAGTATGGAGCTGATGTAAAAACAGGCATCTACACCAATGGAATAGATCAGAGGGCCTATAAATAAATCCACATTTATGGTCAATTGATCTTTGACAATTGATCTTTGACCCAGAACACACAATATTAAAAAGACAATTTCTTCAATAGGTGGTGTAGGAAAACTGCACATCCACATGCAGAAATAGGATATTGAAGCCATTCTCACACCACATAAAAAAATAAAATGGATTAAAGCCTTAACTATAAGACCTGTGAAACTGCAAAACTACTAGAAGAGAACATAAGGGAAAAGCTTCTTGACATTGCTTTGGGCTATGAGTTTTTTGGATATGACCCCAAAAGCACAGACAATAAAAGCAAAAATAGATAAATGGGATTGTATGAAACTTAAAACTTGTACACAGCAAAAGAAACAATCAACAGAGTGAGCAGACAACCTATAGAATTGTAAAATATTGGCAAACCCTACATCTGATAAGAGGTTAATACCCAAACTACATAAGAAACTCAAACAACTCAACAGCAATAAAACAAATAATACAATTAAATAGTAGGCAAATTAACTGAATAGACATTTTTTCTAAAGAAGACATACAAATGGCCAACAGGCATATGAAAAAAATGTGAACATCGTGAATCAGGGAAAGGCAAATTAAATCACAGTGAGATACCTGTTAAGATATCTATTAACAAAAAGAGGAAAGAAAGTATTGTTGAGGATGGGGGACAAAAGGGAACCCTTGCACACTGTTAGTGGGAATGCAAACTAATACAGTGATTATGGAAAATAGCATGGAGGTTCCTCAAAAACTTAAAAATAGTATTACCATATGACCCAGCAATACCACTTTTGGGTATCGATTATCCAAAGGAAATGTAATCAGTATGTCAAAGAAATATCTGAACTCCCATGTTCACTGCAGCATTGTTCATAAGAGCCAAGATATGGAATCAACCTAAGTGTCTATTGAAGGATAAATGGCTAAACAAAATGTGGTATGTACGCATACAATGGAATGCAATTCAGCTTTTAAAAAGAAATAAATTCTGTAATTTACAACATGAATGAACTTGAAGGCTATTACGCTACACGAAATAAGCCAGGCACAGAGACACTTGTGATGCATTTTCTAATTTATATGTGGAATCTAAAAAGTTGAACTCATAGAAGCAGAGGGTAGAACAGTGGTTGCCAAGGGCTGGGAGGTGTGAGCAGGGAGATGAAGAGATATTGGTCAAAGGTACAAAGTGTCAGTTAGGATGAATAAGTTCTGGAGATATACTGTACAATATGTTGACTATGGTTAATAATAACTGAAATACTTGAAAATTGCTAACAGAGTAGGTCTTTAATGTTCTCACTACAAAAAAAATGCTAAAGTATGTGAGGTGATGGATATGTTAATTCGCTTGATTTAATTATGTCACTATATATAAAATATATATCTTAAAACATCAAGTTGTACACTGTAAATAAATACAATTTTTATTTATCAATTATACCTTAATAAAGCTAAGGGAAAATAAAGTTAATGCAGTAAAAGCTCCATTAAAAAAAGAATACGCTGGGTGCAGTGGCTCACACCTATAATCCAAGCACTCTGAGAGGCTGAGGTGGGAGTGTTGCTTGAGCCCAGGGGTTCAACATGGCGAGACCTTCAGCAACATGGCAAGACCCTGGTTTCTACAAAAAAATAAACAAAATGAATCAGGCACGGAGGTACACTCCTTGTAGTCCCAGCTTCTCAGAAGGCTGAGGTGGGAGGCTTGCTTGAGCTGCAGAGGTCAACGCTGCAGTGAGTCATTTTGTGCCACTGCACTCCAGCCTGGGCAGCAGACCAACACATGTACTTTTTTAAAAAGGGTAAACAGGATCAATACCTATGAATCTGTTAATTATCTTTTCTCCATGTGGCTATTAGTTGACTTTTAGTCTTCCCTGATAATGAAGCTGGAAGGGACCTCAAAGATAATTTAGCCTAACTTTCTACCCAGTAAGGATAGATACCAAATGGGCAGTTGTTGGGCCCTGAGACATTTCAGTGACAGCATGCTCTCATTTTCAGATAGCTGCAATTGTTAAGAAAGCATCCTTGGTTTGGCAGACACTGGCTAACTGCTCAGCAAAGCTATTTCCTCGTCCTGTGAACACAGGTGGATGACATTTCCTGTGTTTCCATTAATTAGATGTGGCATGTGACTAAGTTCTAGAATGTATCCCATTTGCAGGCCTGGACACTAAACTCCCCTCAACATGTCCTCCATTGCATCCTCTGCCCTCACCTGCCAGCTGTACATCGAGAATTCAGAGATGATTGGGATGGCAGAGCTTGTAAGAAAACCACATAGAAAACTGCCTGACTATGAATATACAGAATGGTCTATTACACAAGCAAGGTACAGATTTCACTGTGTTAAGTGACAGGAATTTGAAGGTTATATCTTGGAGCAGTAAGCATGCTCTGATGTGCACAAAACTTAGTGCCTCGAAATAGAGTACCACCATCTCAAAAAAAAAAAAAAGACTAAAATATGTGACATTGGCTTAGCAGTAAGATGATGGGCAGCAAAAATACTGCTGGAAAAGGCATTTGCAATGGCAAAATATTTGGTAAAAATATTGCCTACAATGATGTGGAAGGCAGGCCCCATGGACACTGAGTGTGTAACTTTAGGGCAATGGTTGGAAATAATTCAAGTGTCAGTGTGTATTGGCTACTATTGGCTGCACTGGGTACATATGCAAGAAGGAAATGAGCTCAGAAAAAAAAAAAAACACCTTTCAGTAAAGATGGGATCAGGAGTGTGGCCTTCCCACTCAAACCTATTAGCTTGGCTAGCTTCAAAGGAACAATAAGCTTAGTGAGGAAGCAAAGAAATATTTCAAGTTTGAGAACTGTACTTGGGAAAGAAATTTAGGTATAGTTACTTGTACATGGAACTAACTGGAAGCAAACAGATTAGAATCCCAGTAAAATTTGAAGACTGTTGTGTTACCAAAAAAAGCCTCACAACTCCACACTAAAACATTTTTAACTGTTCAAGCATCAAAATAATCCTTGGGCCCCAAAACTTACATAAGCATGAATTCGCTACTAAGGTTTTTTGGCCCCCAAAGAGGCATACTCGAAAATACTCACTTCAGATATAGTCAAGTGGAGATGGAAGAACCTTACAGTGAGTGGATTCAAGGACTATAGAGAATAATGGACAAGAGGGTCTCTCCCAAAATAGAATCAAAGTCTAATCAAATAACCATTCTCCCACTTTCTTCCCCTGCCTTAGTAGGGGGATTTTGTAATGCCTGCCCAACATGCTTTTACAAATATTATAGACGAATGATTGTTATGTGTCCCTTGTTCTTCTCCTTGTAAATAGGATGACCTACTGAGGTTATCCAGGCACCACTCCATCACAGACTGTTAGGGGTGTGTGTGTGTGTGTGTGTGTGTGTGTGTGTGTGTGTGTGTGTGTCTGTGTGAATGTTGGAGTACTGGGAGTGGGCAGACAACTTGTCTTTTTAGTTCATAGATTTTCACACCCCAAGAAGCATCAACTGAATCTGACAGAGAGGTCTATGCAATATTCAGAAACACTGGATTTGAGCTAGACACGATCCAGTAAGTCTGGGTCAGACCTGTAGCTATTTTCCTTGGAAACCAGGAAGTATATTCTATGTGTGGGAAGAAGAATAAAACAGTATTTGGTACCTGTAAGGGCAGTTCATGGCAGAGATTGGGTAGAAACAGAATGAATAGATTTCCTCCCATTCCTTGGCACACAGCTAAACTACATTTTTCAGTCTTCCTTGCAAATGGGCGTGGCCTCACAATTGTGTTCTGGCCCATAGAATGTGGTTAGAGCTGATACACATCACTTCCAAACCTGGTCCATTAAGCCTATTATCCTCCACAGCTACATTTCTTCCTAGAGGACTCTGGAGCCCCTCGGGGATGCAGCCTACTAGAGGAAAGGAGCCTAGATCCCTGCAACTCCACGAGAGGAAAGCTGCAGCAGGAGCCTAAGCAGGAACACCCCACTGAACTATTGCCATAACAAGAAATAAAACATATATTTATCATCAGGATACTGAAATTAAAAGGTTTATTATGCAAGTTGACCTACCCTAATTCACTTCTTCACAACGAATTCACTAATTCATGAGCATCCATTTCCCTTCCGCATATCAAGCCTAGATTTGCTATCTAGAAATACACAGAAAACGTTCAGTTTTTTTTTAACCTGACAGCTGTTCAGACATTGGAAGACAACTGTCATGCTCCCACTCACTTTTTTTTCAAGCTAAATATCCTAAATTTCCTCATCATATTTTTCATTTCTTATATTTTAAAACTGCCATCTTTCTATGAATATGGATGTGGAGGGGACAGGTTCCTTGGGACTGGTTATTTTTCAAAATGAAAATTGTGGTTAGGTAAAACGTCTTGAAAAATCACTTTCTAATTTGATGCCCTCCATTTTCATTTGGAAAAAGACCCATGGGTTGACTGACACCCTCACAGCAAAATCAAAGCGAAAATAGATTAACTGGGCAAAACAGTATTCAAGCTTTGGGCAAATAGAATTATGTTAATTCTCTAAGATGTTCTGCAGAAGCTTGAACAATTATGTCAGGTCAACCAACCAACCTATACACACAGTTCCTAGGTTATTCAATGCTCTGTATAGTCAAGAAACTGTAATATGTAAATGTGAAGAGCAAAGTCTTTGGTGTCAGGAAGATCAGAGTGATGATAGTTTTCTTTCAAAATTCCTTCTACAGCCTACCTTAACAGCTAGTTATGGCCATATGGCTAAGTTCGCACCAGTCAAATGTAAGTGGAAGTAATGTACACAACTTCTTTGACATTTGAATAGAAGAAATTTGCCTTCCATCGACTTTCTTTCCTTTCCCCAGTCTCAGGCCTTCATAAAATTTGAGTACTGTATTTCTGGATTGTGATGGTCCAGAGCAGAGGCCCTAGGAAAAGAGAGGCAGAACAGACAAGACTGAAAACTGCCCAGATATCCACTAGTGAAAGAATGGATAGAAGATAACAGTATATTCACATGTAGCAGTGAAAATAATTGAATTACAGTTAAGCACTACAAAATGTTTATCTCTTAGAAAAAATACATTGAATGAAAAGGCAAGTCCCTTTTCATTTGGCCTGTAGAGAATATGATATAATTTTAATAAAGCTCAACAAAGGCAAAATGTAATTATATGCTTAGGCATATATGTTTATGCATTTTTTGAAGAAAAGGAATAATAAACATAAGACTCAGGAAGAGGGTAGGGAGGAGGAAGAGAAATTGGAATAGGGGGAGGAACACAAAGTGGGCACAACCTACTTAGGCTAGGTGGTGAATTCATGGGTGCTTATTTTATAGTTTACACATTACATTTTATATTATTTTATGCACATAGCTTGGTTAGTAATAATATTTGGTTAAGGACACACTATCATCATTGGCCCACACATTTCATTGTTTAAGAAAGAAAAGGAGGTCTTGTGTCAAGGTACATACTGCAGTCAAAGTCAGACTCTGGAGTACTCACTCTGGTATTTTCCCGCATGCATATTAATGAATTTGGGTGGCTTTCTCCTATTAAGGAAAAAGATATTAGAAACAAAGCAACCACTAAGGAGGCCATTAAAATAGTCCAAGTGAGTGAGGAGAGGGCCAGAAGCAGAGCAGAGGCCCTGGGAATGAGAACATTGGAGAACTTGAGAGACATTGAGTCAGAGTCCAGAAGACTTGTAGAAAATGTTTACACTTGGTAATCAGCTCACACTAGCAAATTCTGAGGCCTATGTTGTGGCTGTTGAATGGTTAAAGAAATCCAAATCAGAGTTGATTCTATACTTCTACAAACCTAGAACACTGTTCTTGAACATGAATTGTCCAATTTATTTAGTTGATATTAATGACAGACCAAAACACCACAATTACTTCCTTACAAACCTCAAAAAAACTTCTGTAGTACATGGAACAGCTATTTCTACTTCAGATGCAATAACATAAGGCCTATTTCAAAGGTAAATATTATAATAAATTAATAATATCTAAAATACAATTATAGACACTCTCATCTTGAAAATATTTACGCTCAAAATTGAAAAGTGATTTCAGGCACAACCATAGACCACAACTCTAGAATTCCAGGCCCATGGAAATAACAGCTTTGTTCTACAGTCTGTAAAAGTCCAATATTTTCTCACTTTACTATAATTGTGTTTTGCTGAATGGTTTCAACTTAAAATTCTATCCTTGAATAAAAAATAAAGCCTGTTTCTCCTTGGAAAACTTCCTAAGTTAGTTTCAGGACCTAAGAAATACTGCGTTAAAAAAAAAAAACCACTGAATAATGGATATTGTTAAAACCATTTTTTTTTTAATGTGTTTGTTGAAATTGTTTTGTAGAATTGAAGGGGTTTGGTAATCACTAAAAGAGTAAAATGAGAATTCAGAACATCCAAGCCAGTAATGGGAGGAAAACAAAAACAAATAAAATTGGATCAATTTAACAGAGCTCAGAAAAACGGGAAGAGGAAAGAAGCAAATGCATAGAAAATATGACAAAAATGTGAGAAACACCTTAAAATATATTTCTAATCACAATAAATGTAAAAGGGTTAAATTTGTATTAATGGACAAATTTTCTATTTGTTTTATATGTGTGTGTGTGTGTGTGTGTGTGGTGTGTGTGTATGCATATAAAGCCTATAGGCATATATGCTTACGCATATATATGCTATAAAAAATACACATATATATCCTTTTACATTTATTATTACAAAAATACCTATAACAATATATATATATACATATATATTCTTTATAACAAACTCACCCGAACCATAAGACCAGAGGAAGACTAAATTTAAAGTTGACTGAAAAATATATGCTCATTTAAAAGTAGATCTCTGTCAGTTTGGACAGAAAACCATCTGACTCCATCTCAAAACAAAAAAAAACAGCTATTCAGAAATAAGCTCTAACAATTCTGAGCTTCTGTGAGTCTAACAACATGTGTATATTAGTTTTCTAAGGTTACCATAATGAAGTATTGCAGACTGGGAGGCTTAAACAACAGGAATTAATTTTCTCACAGTTCTTGAAGTTAGAAGTCTGAGATCAAGGTATTAGCAGGTTTGGTTTCCTTCAGACTTCTCTCCTTGGCTTGTAGATGGCTATCTTTTCCCTATGTATTCACATGGTCTTCCCTCTGTATGTCTGCATCCCAATTTCCTCTTGTGAAAACAACAGTCATATTAAATTAAGGCTCACCCTAATGGCCTTATTTTATTTACCTAATATCTATTTTTCAGCCAAATGTAATTAACCTTATTTTAAGTTAATTACCTCTTTAAAGGTTCTTTTCCCCAACACGGTCACATTCTGAGGTACTGGGGATTAGGATTTCAACTTATGAATTTGGGGAGAACACAACTTGGCTCATCACAGTGTGGTTCCAATGCATTTAAAAAACTGACAGAATTACAAGGGGTAATAGAGACATTCCCAGACACAGTGGGAGATTTTAACATAGCCGTACTCAAATCAAGTAGAAACAATTTTATGCAACTTGAGAAGTTTAGGATAACAAAATTAACAGGTTAGACATGTAAGAAATAGCCCATAACAATTAGACAAATACCTTCTTATTAATTACACATAAAATATTTCTAAAAATTGACCGCTCCTGTAGTATAGAGCAAATGTCAACAAGTATCCAAAGAACTGATGTCATGAAAATCTTATCTGATTGGTGTGTCATTGAAATTGATAGCATAACTAGAAGTATTTGTTTAATATTTAAAACATAGTACTGAATAATTCATGTCAAAGGTGAAATAAAGATTGAAATTATAAAATATTTAAAACTAAATAAAAACTAGAGTATTTTAAAACTTATAGGATGCTGATAAAGCAGTACTTAGAAGGATATTCATAGCCCAACATGTGTGTGTATATAGATATATATATATATATATTTTTTTTTCTTACTACTCTTTTTCCTTTTTTTATTATACTTTAAGTTCTGGGATACATGTGCAGAACGTGCAGGTTTGTTACATAGGTATACACGTGCCATGATGGTTTGCTGCACTCACCAACCTGTCATCTACATTAGGTATTTATCCTAATGCTATCGCTCCCCTAGCCCCCCAGCCCCTGACAGGTCCCAGTGTGTGATGTTCCCCTCCCTGTGTCCATGTGTTCTCATTCTCCAACTACCACTTATGAATGAGAACATGTGATGTTTGTTCTTCTGTTCCTGTGTTAGTTTGTTGAGAATGATGGTTTCATGTATATATTTAAGTGAAAGATATTCTAGACACTAATAAGCTAAATAGACAAAAAGTTAGAAATAACGTAAAGGATGGTGCAAACACAGGGATATACAGGAGAGAAAAACAATTATAGTAAAGGTCAGCAGAAATTGACGCTATAAAAATTTAAATATATGAGCAATATCAGGATTTAAATATAAAAAAAAACCAAATAAACATTTAAAAAAATTTTAGGAATATGCTGTAGAAACTTTAAACCAACGAATTAAAAAAAACAATCTTAGCCAAATTGGAAAATTTCCTAGGGAAATAGGATGATAAAAACTATCTCAAGAAAACACAGAGAAGGCTGGGCACGGTGGCTCACGCCTGTAATCCCAGCACTTTGGGAGGCTGAGGCAGGCGGATCACGAGGTCAAGATATCGAGACCATACCATCCTGGTCAACATGGTGAAACTCCGTCTCTACGGAAAAAAGAAACACAAAAAATTAGCTGGCGTGGTGGCGTGCGCCTGTAGTTGCAGCTACTCGGGAGGCTGAGGCAGGGAATTGCTTGAACCCAGGAGGCAGAGATTGCAGTGAGCCGAGATTGCGCCACTGCACTCCAGCCTGGCTCCTGGCAACAGAGCAAGACTCCGTCTCAAAAAAAAAAAAAAAGAAAAGAAAAAGAAAATACAGAGAATATGAATCAACCTATAGTTGTCAAAATGGCTTCAGTAATTAGAGTTTATGCACAAAAGTTTTCCAAATATTCTAGAAATAATTTCTGTCTTACATAAAAATTTCTGGAGAGGAGGAAAAGTGGGAAGGAGATATAACTGTTTTTTGAGACTAATACAACCTAGATTCCAAAAAATAGTAATAATTTTAAAAGATATGTAAGCTCGGCTGGGTGCTGTGGCTCACACCTGAAATCCTGGCACTGTGGGAGCCTGAGGCAGGTGGATCACTTGAGGCCAGGACTTTGAGACCAGCATGGCCAATATGATAAAACCCCGTCCTTACTAAAAATACAAAAAATTAGCTGGGCGTGGTGGTACACACTAGTAATCTCAGCTACTCAGGAAGCTGAGGCAGGGGAATCACTTGAACCGAGTCAGACAAAGGTTGTAGTGAGCTGAGATTGCACTATTGCACTCCAGCCTGGGTGACAGAGTAAGACTCTGTCTCAAAAAAAAAAAAAAAAAAAAAAAAAGACCAAAAAACAAAAAAGATATGTAAGCTCATGTTACTCATAAACATAAATGCAAAATTCCAAATAAAATATTATCAAATCCATCAATGTATGTAAAAATAAATCATATCAAGTAGGTTAATTTCCAGAATGCAAGAATGGTTTAATATTAGAAAATCTATTAATCTAATTTACCACTTTAAAAGATGAAAGGGGGAAAAGTCATAAAGTTGTATGATCACACTCAGAAGTATTTGATAAAATACTGAATCCATGCCTGGTTACAAAAACTGTAAATTCTTAGCAAGTAAGAATAGAATGCAACCTTTGAATCTGCTAAAGCACATATGCCAAAAACCTACAAACACCAGCATACTTAATGCTTAAAAGTGGAAAATATTCTCTTTAAAGTCTGGAATAAAGCAAGAATTCCTGACATCACTACTTTAATACCATATTGCACTGAGATCTTATCCTTTTCACTAATACAAAAGAAGGAAGGAAGGGGCTGGGGGCGATGGCTAATGCTTGTAATCCCAGCACTTTGGGAGGCTGAGGCGGACGGATCATGACATCAGGAGTTCGAGACCTGCCTGGCCAATATGGTAAAACCCCGTCTCTACTAAAAACACAAAAATTAGCCGGGTGTGGTGGCACATGCCTGTAATCCCAGCTACTCAGGAGGCTGAGGCAGGAGAATTGCTTGAACTCAGGAGGCAGAGGTTGCAGTGAGCTGAGATCGTGCCACTGTACTCCAGACTGGGCAACAGAGTAAGACTCTGTCTCAAAAAAAAAAAAGGAAGGAAAGGAGAGAGGAGGAAATTAGAGCATAAACAAAATTGTCATTATTCACAGAGGACATAATTGTAATTGTTCATCCAAAATGCCTGAGAGTATCTACAATTCCGATGAGACAACTTACAAAGTTGTATATAAAATCAATACACAAAACTCATCAATGTTCTTATAGGCCAAAAATTTTAAAATGGAAAATATGATTTAAAAAAGAAGTTTTTAAAAACAATATCAACATAACTGCAAGGTACTCAGGAACAATTCTAACAGTGATACACAAGGCATTTGGGGAGTAAATATTTTTAAGTTATTAAAAGGAACTTAAAGAATTTAAAAAGAAGCCTATATTCCCGCAAATTAATGTACAAATTTAATGCAATTTCAATCAAATTACCAACAGTTATTTTCCCCACATAACTTGTTCAGCTAATCTAAATTTCATATTTAAAAATATCCAAAACAATTAGGTAGATGAAGAGACATAAAGAAAACTTAATCTCACCAGATAGACTCACTAGAGAAGCAGATAATTAAATAAGTATGGTATTTATTCACCAGAATAGATGAAAGACAAATGAACAGAGAGCCCACCCATAGCCCTAAATACATATAGAAGCTTGGTATGTGACAGAAGTATCATTACAAATCTGTGGAAATGGATTTGCTATTTAAGGAATGAATGATGGCAAAGAAAATGTATCCCTACCTCACATGATACACACAAACAAGTAGAATTCAGAGATATTAATTTTTCAAAGGAAACATAAAATTTATAGACGAAGATATAAGGAAGTTTAAAAACACAAAGTGAAAAAGAAACACCACACACTGGAGAAAAGATTTTTGCAACATATTATAACTAAAATAAAATATTAGTATCCATAGTAACTATTCAAATCAGTAAGAAAAATGGACAAAGGATACTTTCAGACAATTCACAGAGAAATATCTAAACAATGAGTATATAAAAATATGTCTCACCTCACTAATAAATACAGATATGCAAATTAAATAACAAATACTATTTCATATCAATTAGATTCCAAAAATTGTTTGATAACGCTCTTATTCACTGCTATCAATTAGGAAACTTCAAGAACAATTTGACGACACCTATTAAGTTGAGGATGTGAATATTAGCATACACTAGCAGTTCTTCCTCTAGGTGTCTGTTCTAGGGATACTCGTAAACATGCTCAAGATGTGCACAAGCATCTTTTCTAGATTCTCAGTGTTCTGTCTAAACATCCATGACAATAACCTCAATGTGGGTCTTTTTCCATTCAGGAGCTAGGCATACAATAGACGTTCTTAATCTAGAAATTAATGTCCTTAATTTCTTGGAAATGTTATTTTATTTCTCTGATCAGCTCCTTCACTCCAAACAACTTACAAATGTGGTTTTCCAATAAAAAGTCCAGATCCATCCTGAAAACCCTACAGTAAAGCCCACCAATTGGTAATTCTACCCAGTTTTCAACTACTCGGGGCATCATTTATACAGGTAGTCAAGGGTAGAGTCAAAGCAAACAAAAAGAAGAAAAGCAATAAGCTGGGAGATGCAACATGGGACTTGGTGTCTGTGTTAGGATTCTTCAGAGAAACAGAACCATTAGGAGATTATAAGTATATTCTTTCTCAGAGAAGAGAGAGAGAGAGATTTATTTTTTAAAATTGGCTCACACCAATCAGCTAGCCAGTCCTAAAATAACAACAATTCAAAAAGACATAGTCTCTCATCACTCATAAAAATAAATTCAAAATCTCAAATAAAAAGTTATCAAATCAGACCCATCAATGTATATAAAAATATATAATGTCCAAGTAGGTTAATCTCTGGAATGCAAGTAGGCTTAACATTAGAAAACCTATTAATCCTCTCCTTCTTCTTCTCCTTTTTTCTTCCTCTTTTTCTTCTTTTTACTATTGCTTAAAAACATGAAACCATTCTTAGCTTGTGGTCTGTAAAAATAAAATACAGACATCCAAGCCTCCCCCCTCCGGTGATTTTAATCTGGACAGTGGGGGGTGACTGGTTTTACACGTGCTTTTACCACGCTCCTCAGTGATGTTAGAGCATGTCTAAAGTGGAAGACAGTCATTCCTTCCTGCCTTCAATCATTCGACATATACAATTGAGCTTCTGTTTAGAGCACACAAGAGTGAATGATGCAGACATGGTAGACTAACCAGTGCTTGAAGTTCGTAGGAAGCTGAAAAGCTTCCCCAACCTGGAGCTTCAGAAGATCTCTTCAGAATAATGAGGGGAGAGAGAGGCTGAGGCCAAGCCAGTTGCAATCCTAAGGTGTGAGGATCATCTCCAGGCCAAGGGGATCTCAATTTTCCAGTTCTCTGCATGTGAACCCTTCCAGCTCTCTACTGGCCTCCCGTTGGTTTTGGGTTGCGATTTCAATCTATCATTTTAATACGTAGGGCTCTGATTTTTCCTTTCTGCTTTGCTGTTTCATTTGATCTCCATTTCAAATCTGCCTTAAGCCTGCAAGTATCATGGTATAATTTGAAAGGAATTCCACAGTGGGGTGGGAAGAAGGAGATAGTGAAATGGCTCTCACTAAATTCCTAAGAAGTAAAATTGAAAAGACCTCATTTCTCGTCCTGCAACTGTGTTCACTTCTATGGCTCTTTGAAGGTCCGTATAATCTTATCTCTTTTCTTTCAGTTCTGGACAAACCAGGTAAAAAGACATACCATGAAACTTTATGAGGGCCTCGTAAAGGTGGTCTCTAGGCCAATGACAGTACCTGGTTAAGTTTCCAAAGTCCTTTCTGTACCCAGTCTACCCTGAGGCCTGGGCCTCTAGAGACCAGCTTTGAAAGTGACCAACTGCCCCTTTTAAATGTGTATGTTAGTTATAGTGACCTCTAGTTCTCACCCGATATTAGGACAGAAAGAAACTGCAGAAGATTATTTCATTTGAGTTCTTCATTTTAACAGATATGGAAAGTGAGGCCAGAGAGATAAAGAGTGACCTTACTTTACTAGATATGTTTCCTCAAGAGCTGTGTGCAATCAACTTTTTCTCAACTATTATTTTTCTCTCGACTTTAGAGTGTTAGGGTTATCTTATTCTTTTATATTAGTGTGCAACCTATAAGCAGTAACCACACTTATTATGGTGGCCCAAGGGTCATGGAAACGTGGCTGTACCTGGTTGCCTTCGTAACATCTGTAGTGCTCTTCTGGCTGTTGGTTGGAAAGGACAATCCCAAGAAGGGTAGCCAGTGCGAGTGCAGGACACACTACCTTTGCTGCTTTCTGTTCACTTATGGCACATACACAGTCAGTCAGGGAATGAAGGGAGGAACCTGCTTTTTGTTCCTCTTTTCAAGCTTTGCTGTTTCCACAACAAACAACATCAGGGAATTCTGTCTTTGCTGCTACCTCACTGACTCTCTCTCACCAAGTAGCCTTCCAAAAACAAGTGGCTTTCCTTTCATACAGACTCCTCATTTTAACCCTTTCTCCATCTTCCACATGACTGCCATCACCTCCTTCTCGCAAAATCTCAAATTCCTTTATAGGTCTACTTTTAAAGCCATTTTCCCTTGGTTCATAACATGCCTTTCTCTTGTTCCAGCATTCCCTCGCTTTCTGTAAGAACTAAATCAAACATGTATCAATATATGTACATGCTATGCCTCTTCTTCCTCTCCCTTCTAATGTCTTCACCTTTCTAGAAGGTTCATATCTGAGCCTCATTTATTCTGTCCATGTCGTTCTGATTCCTAGCTACAGAAAAACAAACTCTTACAGCTGGAAGGGAGCTAAGAGATTAGCTGGCCCAATCCCCTTAGTTGACAAATGAGGAATCTGAGGCCCCAACCCAGTTCATAACATATCAGGCACAATTGTAAGCAGGTGATTGGTGGAAGCAGGACCAACATTCTGGTGTGTGTCTTGACTGCCACTCTGCCTCAGGCTTCTTTTTGCCCTACCAGTGACTGAACTTAGAATGAATGTCCCATTTATTTATTCATTGTTCATTCAACAAACATTTCCAGGCCCCAAGATAGGCTCTGGGAAAACAAAGATGAATGTTAAAAAATCACTCCTACTCATTCGATACCAGCCTGGCCAGCATGTTGAAACTCATCTCTACTAAAAATACGAAAATTAGCTGGTCATGGTGGTGGACACCTGTAGTCCAGCTACTTGGGAGGCTGAGGCAGGAGAATTGCTTGAACCTGGCAGGCAGAGGTTGCAGTGAACCGAGATCACACCACTGCACTCCAGCCTGGGCAACAGAGTGAAATACCACCTTAAAAAAAAAAAAATCACTCCTACTCTAAAAGAATTCCCAGTCTCAGTGAGCAGTGGGCAGAGGACATAGACATGTAAACAAATAATCAGGAGACATAGTTGAGCCCGGCAGGTATGCAAGGGAGGCCACGTATCTTAAGGAGAAGAAGCTGGGAAGCAACTTAGGCATAAAACTACATGGGGTGTTCAGGGAGTTGCGAGTAGTTTAGTGTGGCTGGAGCATGGTGGGTTTTTGAGGAGTGGGAGGGGGCAGGAGGAGTGAGTAAGCACGGAAGCAGGAAAGAGACAAACCGTAAGGGCTCTGTGGACCATGCATAAGAATCTAGACATTTCCTGGCATCATATCAGGAGCCTTAAAGATATTTAAACTCTGGAGTTGCTTGGTCATATAGATATTTTAGAAAGATTATTTTTGAGGCAGAGTAAAGAATAAGTTGCAAGAAAGTGAGACCAGAGGCCAGGAGACAGACTGGCAGGCTACTGTACTAGTGAAAGACGATGAGGGCCTGGATTAGGTTGGAGGTAACAACCAGCAATTGAAGATATATTTAAAAACAGTGACAGCACTTGGTAGCAATTTGGATGTGGAAGCATAATGAGAGAGGACTTGAGGATAACTCCCAAGATTTTGACATGGGTGGTTGAATGGATTGTGGTCCTACTCACTGAAAGCACAGGAGAAGAGGTTAATCTCAATCATAAGATCCAGGTGAATAATCTCATTGGCAGGTGGAGTAGTCTCTAAAGGGAGTGATCTGAATTGAAGATGCTAATTTGAGAGTCCTTGTAAGAGAGATCATAATTTAAGCTTGGAGGAGAGGCTTAAATCCTCTCTTTCTATGATGTATGATGTTGGGCATCTTCTCATATACCACTCCTTCTATTGGCATGTGAAGTATTGGCATTCGTTAAGATTCAGCCTCAGTTCTCTGAATCCTAACGAATGCCAATACTTCACATGCCAATAGAACGAGAGGATTTAAGGAGACTAAAAAGCTATTGTTAGAGAGTGAAGAGGAACTAAGAGTGCATAGGTCATGGAGGCTATGAGGGAGAGTTTCAGGAAGGAGGGTGTGGCCAGTGCTGCTGTGAACTGCAGAGAAGCCAAAGAAGAAGAGATTTGAGCATTGGAAAGTCACTCCTAACCTCAGCAAGACTGCCAACTACCGAGGTGTTGGGAACAGAAGACCAAATGTAGTGAATTTCAGAGTGGAAGGGAAATGTAGACATGGAGTTAATGAGTCTAGATAACGCAAGAAACTCAGTCATGGAGGGGAGAAATAAGAACAAAAGCTGGAAGAGTGCACAGCCTGGGTCAACAATTACGTCTTGAAGTAGGCCCATACTGAGTGTGCTGGAGCAATTACCCTGAGACTCGCATTCTCCTAAATCACAGACACTTAACTGTGGCCTCCCAGCACCAATGTAACAGAACAGCATGGGGTCTCTGGAAGGCCACTGGTACTGCCTAACAAACTTCCTGACAGACAAATACTTTAGATTGATCTTTAAATTTGATCTTTGACATTTTTTTACAAAAGTAATTACTCCAATTTGATCTATGGGTTCAATATAACCTTAGTAAAAATCCTAGCAAGTTATTTTACGGATATTGACAAACTGATTCCAAAATTTATTTGGAAAGACAAAATACTCAGAAGAGCCAATGCAATATTGAAGGGAAAGAACAAAGTTTGAGGGCTGACACTGCCCTATTTCAAGACTTACTAGAAAGCTACCGCAATCAAGACAGTGTGGCACTGGGGAAAGAGTAACAAATCAATGGAACACAATAGAGAGCCAAGAAATAGAACCACACAAATATTATCAATTGATCTTTAACAAAGAAGCAAAGGCAAAACAATGGAGAAAAGGTAAATTTTTCAGCAAATGGTGCTGGAACAACTGGGCATCCACATGCAAAAGAAGTGAATTTAAACACAGACCTTATACCCTTCACAAAAATTAACTCAAAGTGGATCACAGACCTAAATATAAAATGAAAAATATAAAACACCTGGAAGATAACATAGGAGAACATCTAGATGACCTTGGTTTGCTGATGACATTTTAGGTACAACACCGAAGGGATGGTCCATTGTATCAGTTCATTTTCATACTGCTATGAAGAAATAGCTGAGAGTGGGTAATTTATAAAGAAAAAGAGGTTTAATGGACTCACACTTGCACATGGCTGGAGAGGCCTCACAATCATGGCGTAAGGCAAAGGAGGAGCAAACTCATGTCTTACATGGCAGCAGACAAGAGAGCATGTGCAGGGGAACTATCCTATATAAAACCATCAGATCTCGTGAGGCTTATTCACTATCACAAGAACGGCATGAAAAACCCACTCCCATGATTCAATTACCTCCCACCAAGTTCCTCCCATGACACATGGGGATTATGGGAGCTATAATTCAAGATGAGATTTGGGTGGGGACACAGCCAAACCATATCATTCATGAAAGGAATAATTGATAAACTGAATTTTATTAAAATTAAAAACTTCTGCTCTGTAAAAGACACTGTCAAAAGAATAACAAGATAAGCCACAGACTGGGAGAGAATATTTGCAAAAGACATGTCTGATAGAACACTGCTATCTGAAATATTCTATAATGAACTCTTACAAATCAACAATAGGAAAATGGACAACCTTACTAAAAAATGGGCAAAAGAACTGAACAGACACATCACCAAAAAGATCTACAGATTACCAGCAGGCATATAAGAAAATGCCCAACATCATACATCTTTAGGGTACTGCAACTTAAAACAACAATGAGATTTCACTACACACCTGCTAGAGTGATAAAAACCAAAGACACTGACAACAATTGCTGTTGAGGATGTGGGACAACAGGAATTCTCACTTATTCCTGGTGGGAATACAAAATGGTACAGCCACTACGGAAGACAGTTCGGCAGTCTCTTACAAAACTGTAAGACACTCTACTACTCTTAAAGTCTCATATTCTTAGCATATGATCCAGCAATCATACTCCTTGGTATTCACCCAAAGGAGTTGAAAATTTATATTCACACAAAAATCTGCACGTGAATGTTTATAGCAGTTTTATTCCTAATTGCCAAAAGTTGAAAGCAAGCAAGTTGTCCTTCAATGGGTCAATGGATAAATAAACTGCAATACATCCAAACAGCAAATATTATTTAGCACTAAAAAGAAATATCAAGCTGTGATAAGGTGTAGAGAAATCGTAAATGCATATTACAGAGTGAAAGAAGTTAATCCTAAAAGGCTTCATGCTGTATGATTTCAACTACGTGACATTCTGAAGAAGGGAAAACTATGGAGACAACAAAAATACCAGTGATTGCCAGGGGTTAGGGGAAAGTGGGGGATAAATAGGTGGAACACAGATGATTTTTAGGACAGTGATGCCATTCTGTTTGGTACTAGAGTGGTAGACACATGTCATTAAACATTTGTCAAAACTGATAGATGTATAACACCAACAGTGAACCCTAATGTAGACAATGGAGTATGGGTGATGATGATGTGTCAACATAAGTTCATCCTTTGTAACAAACGTGCCACTCTGGTGTGGGATGTTGATAGTGTGGGACACTAGGCGTGGAGAAGGGGAGGGGGTGTATGAGAATTGTCTGAGAATTTCCACACATTTTTGCCGTGAACCTAAAATGTTTCTTAACAATAAAGTCTATTTTTTTAAAGTAATTTATAAATAAGTAAATAAGGCAATTACCAAGGTAGTAGATACAATAATAGTGATATTTAGTCCTAAATGGTCAAGCAAAATGTTGATTTTATAACTTCTCTACTTTCCTAAATGTTATTTTTAAACCATGTGAAAGCAAACACCCTCTGTGAAAGATAGTAAAATAAGCCTTATCTCTGTAAATTAGCTTATCTAAGCATTCTCAGGAAATCAGGTTTGGTTTGGGATCGTTAGGTAGTATAGAGATCTGGCAGAGATTAAATTTTTTTCTTTTGTTTCCCCTTCTTGGTCCAGAAAAGCTCACATAAAACATCCGGGACCCTCTGATGTTAGATTTCACTGGAGAGGGTGGAGTACCATGAAATAATTAACATTTGCTACATATGGAAGATTGGCTCCAGAATGAGTGGTCCATTTTTGCTGGGGAAAGGTGTGGTAGGACTTCCCTGTCCCCCTTAAAAATGTAAAAGCATCATAGAGTTGCTGAAGGGATCTCATTTACATGGGTGGGTGAAGGAAAACTGGTCTCATTATCTAAGAAAAGAAGGTGAACCCTTTTATTTCAAACATTTAAAGGAAAAAAAAGACATATTTGCCCAGAGGACAAACTGAGGAAAAGAAAGACAAAAGTCTGAGTTTTTGAAGTAAGTACCTGAATGAATTTGGCCTGATGCTCCAGGACAGCATTTTGAGAGCCCAAAGCCCTAGAGTGTGGACCTGAGACTCTTTGCTCTGTTCTAGTTCTGACTCTCATAGCCAGCAACCGAGAACTCCCCACCAGGCTACTTCTGGGACAAAACGTCCTAACCCTCTCCTCTCCAGGTAGGTCTGATGAATGCCTTACTTTAGTGCAACACACGTGACTGGTCCTGCTTAGCTTCTGCGGCTAACCAGGCACAATCTGCTCTAAATAACCACACTCTCCAGTAAGCCCTACATCAGTCTTTCTGATATATTTCTGGAGAAGCTGACTCTCTAGAATAATTTTTAAGCCAATTTATGGAGAGAGAATTTAGATACCACTTAAAATCTTCTATGTTGAGATGTAATACATACACAATTACAATAACACATGTTTAATTTTGCGTTTTTCATTCTATGTTGACTTTGATGATCCTGGGCATCACTTATAGTGAGTAGTGCTTCATGATGTCAGTAGTCACAGTTGTGTTTGTAATTACTTTTGGGAAGCTCCATGGTGCCTAATTAATTGCCTTTCATCCCCCTGTTGGTTATAACCAATTTTGTAAATAAGCTACAAGGAGTAGATTGGAATTTAAGAATGGCATCAGCTTTAAACAGCATTGAATATAGTATTCAAGTTTCAGATACCCTGCCCATAGTGGGTACCACAGTGGGGAGCTGGGTACCTCCATTCCATAGTGGGAGGTGAGTGCTTCTGCACTTCCTGGTATGACTGATACTTGGCTAGGTGGGAGGCCTGAGCATCATCCACACTGTGGGAACAGATAGAAGCCCTTAGTTCTATGCTACACTGTGGTCACATTTGAGGAGACTTTCTGGGGTCTTTATAACTTGGGAAATTGTGCAATCTAGGTTGCATTATGGTCATGATAAAATTAATTTTCAGCCTGGAACTAAAGCTGTAATTATCATTAGGCTCTCATTATTACAGATGGATAAGCTCTCATTACTAACTTCTTATTCATTTATGGCTTTACCCAACAGAACATTAAGAGCCCACTATATGTCAGGGACTGCTCTAAGTGTTGAGGCTACAATGTCAAGCAGAAACAGGTATGATTTATATCATCACTCACTTACAGTCTAATGGGAGACCGAGATTAAGCAGATACCTAAATTAATGTATAATTGCAAGTCATAGTAAGCATTTTGAAGGCAAGATAAGCAGAAGATGAAAGAAGAACTTGACCTGGTTTAGAGAGTCTGTGCTGGTTTCCCACAGCAAAAGTTTGAGCTAAGATGTGAAACACAAGTAGAGTTTAACAGGGAAGGGGAAAGAGAGACTGAGTATTTCAAGCAGAAGGCACAGTACCAACAAGGACCCAGTGAAAGAAAGGGAATGATGCTTTCAAGAAACTGAGGCCAGTGTGTTCAGGGTGCAGAGCAGAAAGGGGGACAGTGATGGTAGTGGGAGCTGGAAAGGAGGGCCAAACCAGACAATGCCAGACACTGTAGGCCATGGTAAGGTCTCCTAAGAACAATTGGAAGCCACCGAAGGTTTTTAAGCTAGAGAGTAGCATAATTACTTGGGCTACAGTTTGGAGAGTAGATTGCAAAATTAAAAAAAAAAAAAGTAGGTGTAGGATGCCCAGTTATACAGCTACACAGAAATGTAGGTGAGAGAAAATGGTAGTTTGAAATAAAGTGGTGGAGTAAAGTTAATATATTAGATAAGGAGCACGATGGGGTAGAAAGGGTCATGAATGCTTTTTGGGATTCTGACCTGTATAACTGGAAGAATGCTAATGCCATTCACAGAGACACAGCAGGATTTACCTTTATGACGCTTTTTTCAAGAAGGCAAGAAGATCAGGTTTGAGAAAATATTGTGTTTAATTTTTAATATGTTGTGTTACGATGCATTTTTCAGCAACTAAGTACTGTTGAGTAAACAGCTGAATTATATTTAAAGCTGTGGATGTGTATGAGCTAGGCCACAGAGTAGATATAGAGCTCATGGAGAACCTAGAGAAACGTTAGAATGCAATGGCCTGATAGGTGAGGATGAGCCTACAAAAAAAAGAGATGTCAAGAGGGAGGGAGGAAGTGTATGGTGTCATCAAAGAGACAGGACTCAAGAATGAAAGAGTGGTCAAATGTGAAGAACAGTCAAGATGAGAACTAAGAATTGCCCTCTGGCTGAAGAGATATAAAAGGACAGTGTTACCCTCAATACAAACTGCTCCAGTAAAGTGATGAGATAGGAGCCAGGTGAGAGTCAACTGGGGAGTGAATGGGAAGTAAGGAAATGGAAACTATAACAGACAGCTGTCCCTAGGAAATGTGGCTGAGAAAGCGAAATGCTCAATAGGTAGAGGAAAAGGTATATTCAAGAAGGATGTTTTTTCTTTAAAATGGGAGTGTTGATATTTAAATATTTCTGAGATAGATTTCTGCTTCTGCCTAAGATAGAGTAACACGAATGAAATTTGCCCTTCTGCCTGAAACAACACCAACAATCAGACAAAATATAGGGGTGGCAGTCTTCTAGACACTGGGCATCAGGAAACAAAGGACAGAGAGCCCTGAGAGATGGAAATAAATGAGGTGAGCTATTGATTGCCCCAGACTTGCCTTGAGAGAGTTGCCAGGCTCTGGTGCACTGGGGGGAGAAGCCAAGCAACACCTGGTAGGACTCCTGAGTTGAAGAGACAAAGCCAAGAGTCTGGGGAAACCAAGGCAGCTGAATATACAGGACAGAGCATCAATAAGGACAAAAGGTGCCCAGAGGGTGAGCCCCCAAAAGTTGAAAATGCCCTCATGAATATTCAGCAGAATACTGATTAGTTACAAAAGTAAAATAGTTAAATACTTAGGGATAAATCTGACAAGAGATATGGAAAGCCTGTACACTAAAAACTAAAGAACACTCCTTAAAGAAATTAAAGAAGACCTCAATAAATGGAAAATATACCTTGTTCATGGGTGGGAAGACTCAATATTAAGATGACAGTTCTACCCAAATTGGTCTATAAATTAGATGCAATTCCAATTTGAATCTTAGCAGGCTTTTCCATGAAAATTAACAAGGTGATTGATATGGTTTGGCTATGTCCCCACCCAAATCTCACCTTGAATTATAATGATATCCATGTGTCAAGGGCAGGGCCAGGTGGAGATAATTGAATCATTTGGGCAGTTTCCCCCATACTGTTCTCATGATAGTGAATAAGTCTCATGAGATCTGATGATTTTATAAACAGGAGTTCCTCTGCACAAGCTCTCTTGCCTGCTGCCATGTAAGATGTAACTTTGCTTCTCTTTTGCCTTCCACCATGATTGTGAGGCCTCCTATGTGGAACTGTGAGTCAATTAAACCTCTTTTCTTTACACATTACCAAGTCTTGGGTATGTATTTATTAGCAGTGTGAGAACAGACTAATACAATGATTCTAAAATATGGAAATGCAAAGGACTTTACCTTTTACAACAAATTTTGCTAAAGAAGAACAAAGCTGGAGGACAAATGCTGTCTGATTTCAAGACTTGTTATAAAGCTATAGCAATTAAAACTGTAGTATTGGTGTAAGAATAGAATATAGATTAATGAAACAGAATAGTGAGTCCAAAAAATAGAAATTCTCAACATATATGAAACACTGATTTTTCACAAAATTGTAAAGTCTCTTCAGTGGATTAAGAATGATCTGTTCATTAAATAGTTATGGAACAATTAAATATCCATAAACAAAAAAAGAAGAAAATGCTAAGGACAAAGTACTTTGATCCATTTCTTATACTTTATACAGAAATTAACTCAGAAATTGATCAGAGACCTAAATGTAAAATCTAAACTATGACACTTCTAGAAGAAAACAGAAAATTTTGTGATTTTGAATGAGGTGAAAATTTCTTAGATATGACATGAAAAGTATAATCCATAAAAGAATAAAACTTCCACTTAGCAAAAGACACTCATAAGAGAATGAAGAGACAAGTCAGAGACTGCGAAAAAATTATTTGCCTGGGAAAAGAAATTTGCAAAGTGTATATCTGATAATGGATTTGTACATAGAATATAAAGAGAACTCAAGAAACTCAATAATAAGAAAACAATTCAATTAAGTGTACAAAAAGTTTGAATAGACATTTCACAAAAGAAGATATACAAATAGCAAATAAATGCATGAAAACCTGCTAAACATAATTAGTCATTAATGAAATGCATACTAATACCACAGTGAAAAGTCAATACACACCTACTGGAATAATTATAAGTAAAAGAACAACTATCCTAAGTGTTGGTGAGGATGTGGAGGACCTAGAACTCTCACACACTGCTGGTAGGAATGTGAAATGATGCAATCACTTTGGAAAACAGTTTTGCAGTTTCTTAAAAGATTGAATATGAGCCTATTTTATGAGTAAGCTATTCTTAAGTATTTATCCATCAGAAAAGAAAGCAGACATCCACACAAAAACTTGTACATTAATATTCTTTGTTTCATTTGCAACAGCATAGAACTGTAAGCAATATCAATGTTCACCAACCGGCAAATGGATAAACCAGTCTTGGTTTTTACACACATTAGGATACTACTCAGCAATTTGAAAAATAGTTATTTATATACATAATATAGATGAATCTCAAAATAATCATACTGAGTGAAAGAAGCCAGACAAAAATAGAGTATCTACTGTATGATTCATTCATATAAAACTTTACAAAACACAAACTAATCTATAGTGAGAGAAGGCAGGTCAGTGGTTGCCTGGGGAGGAGGGGCAGGAAGAGAAGGATTAGAAACGGCATAAGAAGACTTTGGATTGGAGGATATGTTCACTCTCTTGATTGTGGTAAGTTTTACATGTATTAGTTATGTCAAAATTTGCCAAATTACAGTCATGTGTTGCTTAATGATGAAGATATGTTCTGAGAAATACATAATCAGGCGATTTCATCATGTGAACATCCTAGAATGTACTTATACAAATCTAGATGGGATAGCCTACTACACATCTAGGCTACAGGTATAGCCTATTGTTCCTAGGGTACAAACCTACACAGCATGTTTCTATATTGGATGTTGTAGGCAACTGTAACACAATGGTATGCATTTGTGTATCTAAATATATCTAAACATAGAAAAGGTACAGTAAAATTATGGAATTATAAATTTATGGGACCACTGTGATATATGTGGTCTGTCATTGAAAGAAACATTATTATGTGGCACATATATGGGGTTTGAAATATATGGGGTTTGTATATGTCAGTTATCTCTTAATAAAGCTATTTAAAAATAATACTTATAGAGATAGACACAGAGATTGAAGAGAAAGGAGTGAGGAGGTATAATCTATATGGTAAATTTCCAAAAGTTGGCAGTGGAACATGCAAAACACATGTCAAAGAAGTAGTTCTGGCCGTGTGCAGTGGCTCACATCTGTAATCCCAACACTTTGGGAGGCTGAGGCAGATAGATCACCTGAGGTCAGGAGTTCAAGACCATCCTGACCAACATGGTGAAACCCCATCTCTACCAAAATGCAAAATTGGCTGGTCGCAGTGGCGTGTGCCTGTAATTCCAGTTACTTGGCAGGAGAATCGCTTGAACCCGGGAGGCAGAGGTTGCAGTAAGCCAAGATTGCTCCATTGCAATCCAGCCTAAGCAACAGAGTGAGACTCTGTCTAAAAAAAAAAAGGCAGGGGGTAAGGGTACCTCTTCAGCAATGGGAGAGAAAGAAGATGGGGACAGATGGGCAGGGTTTGTAGATTTGGGAGCAGGGAGTTGAAAGGGTTCCCATCTAATGATTTCTTTTTAAATGGAAAGTTGAAGGCAAACTCATCTGCTGAGAGTGAGGTGGAGGAGGTTTAAAATAGTCATAGCAGATGGAATGCAGTGTGTCTAGAAAGAGGAAGAATAGTTTCCAGGAAGTGCTGAGGGCACAGCTAAGGTTGCTCAGCATGAGTGGTTAATGGTACCCTCTGCCCTCCCATGCCACTTCCTGCAGCAGAAATCAGATGCCCTCATGCAGACACCAAAGAGAGTAGACAGTTCAGTTCACACAGGATTGGAGATTTTGCTTGACAGTGACAGCAAAAAGAGAGGAAGTTAGGGTATGAATGGAACGTGAACTCTAAAGTGAATAAGGAGTGACATGAAGAAGGAGAATGCTAATATTTTGTGAGAGAATAAACTTATTTGGAATGAAGGTTTTGATAGACCTTAGGAATAGTTATAGGGGAAATCATTGAATTATGAATAGAAAGAATTCAAAGTTATGATAGGGAGTAAAATGTGTAAAATAGTCATTTTCAAGCTAGGATGAGTTTTAGATGTTGACAAGATTCACAGTGTGACGATTGAGACCAAGACACTGAGAGAGCTTACCCTGTGGGGACAAAGTTAATAAAGTCCGTATAGATGTGTTATCAAAAAGATTGCGTTTTGTTGATTGCATCCCTGAGCATTGTTTAGCATGTTCTCAGTCCTTTTATGTCCTATAATTTATATCTAAAAGTATAATCAGGTTCAGATTTGAATTTTATTTTATTTATTTTTTATTATACTTTAAGTTCTGGGATACATGTGCAGAACATGCAAGCTCATTATGTAAATGTACATGTACTGTAGTGGTTTGCTACACCCATCGACCCGTCATCTACATTAGGTATTTCTCCTAATGCTTTCCCTTCCCTTGCCCCCTACCCTCCAACAGGCCCTGGGGTGTGATGTTCCCCTCCCTGTGTCCAGGTGTTCTCATTTTTCAGCTCCCACTTATGAGTGAGAAAATGTGGTGTTTAGTTTTCTGTTCCTGTGTTAGTTTGCTGAGGATGATTTCCAGTTTCATTCATGTCCCTGCAAAGGACATGAACTCATTATTTTTTATGGCTGCATGGTATTGCATGGTGTATATGTGCCACATTTTATTTATCCAGTCCAACATTGATGGGCATTTGGACTGGTTCTAAGTCTTTGCCATTGTGAATAGTGCTTCAACAAATATACATGTGCATCTGTCTTTACAGTAGAATGATTTATAATCCTTTGGGTATATACCCAGTAAGAAATACCATTTGCTGGGTCAAATGGTATTTCTCGTTCTAGATCCTTCAGGAATCACCATACTTCCACAATGGTTAAACTAATTTACACTTTCACCAACAGTATAAAAGTGTTCCTGTCTCTCCACATCCTTTCCAACATCTGTTGTCTCCTGACTTTTTAATGATCGCCATTCTAACTGGCATGAGGTGGTATCTCATTGTGGTTTTAATGTGCATTTCTCTAATGATCAGTGATGATTAGTTGGTTTTTTTTTTTCATGTGTTTGTTGGCTGCATAAATATCTTCTTTTGAGAAGTGTTTTTTCATATCCTTTGCCCACTTTTTGATGGGGTTGTTTGTTTATTTCTTGTAAATTTGTTTAAGTTCCTTGCAGATTCTGGATATTAGCCCTTTGTCAGATTAATAGATTGCAAAAATTTTCTCCCATTCTGTAGCTTGCCTGTTCACTCTGATGATAGTTGCTTTTGCTGTGCAGAAGCCCTTTAGTTTAATTAGATTCCATTTGTCAATTTTGGCTTTTGTTGCAATTGCTTTTGGTGTTTTAGTCATGAGGTCTTTGCCTATGCCTATGTCCTGAATTGGTATTGCCGAGGATTTCTTCTTGGGTTTTTATGGTTTTAGGTCTTACATTTAAATCTTTAATCCATCTAGAGTTAATTTTTGTATAAGGTGTAAGGAAGGGGTCCAGTTTCTGTTTTCTGCACATGGCTATCCAGTTTTCCCAGCACCATTTATTAAATAGGAAATCCTTTCCCCCATTGCTTGTTTTTGTCAGGTTTGTCAAAGATGAAATGGTTGTAGATGTGTGGTATTATTTCTGAGGCCTCTGTTCTGTTCCATTGGTCTATATATCTGTTTTGGTACCAGTACCATGCTGTTTTGGTTACTGCAAGCTTGTAGTATAGTTTAAAGTCAGGTAGTGTGATGCCTCGAGCTTTGTTCTTTTTGCTCAGAGTTGTCTTCACTATATGGACTCTTTTTTGGTTCCATATGAAATTTAATGTAGTTTCTTCTAATTCTGTGAAGAGAGTCAGTGGTAGCTTGATGGGAGTAGCACCGACTCTATAAGTTACTTTGGGCAGTATGATCATTTTCACCATATTGATTCTTTCTATCCATGAGCATGGATTTTTTTTCCATTTGTTTGTGTCCTCTCATTTCCTTGAACCATGGTTTGTAAGTTCTCCTTGAAGAGATCCTTCACATCCCTTGTAAGTTGTATTCTCTTTGTAGCAATTGTGAATGGGAGTTTGCTCATGATTTGGCTCTCTGATTATTATTGGTGTATAAGAATTCTTGTGATATTTGCACGTTTTGTATCCTGAGACTTTGCTGAAGATGTTTATGAGCTTAAGGGGTTTTGGGGCTGAGACAATGGGTTTTCTAAATATACAATCATGTCATCCGCAAACAGAGATAATTTGACATCGTCTCTTCCTATTTGAATACTCTTTATTTTTTTCTCTTGCCTGATTGCCCTGGCCAGAACTTCCAATACTATGTTGAATAGGAGTGGTGAGAGAAGGTATCCTTCCCTTGTGCCAGTTTTCAAAGGGAATGCTTGCAGCTTTTGCCCATTCAGTATGATATTGGCTGTGGGTTTGTCATAAATAGCTCATTATTTTGAGATACGGTTCATCAATACCTAGTTTACTGAGTGTTTTTAGCATGAAGCGGTGTTGTACTTTATTGAAGGCCTTTTCTGCATCTATTGAGATAATCATGTGGCTTTTGTCATTGGATTATGTTTGTTGTTTTGCATGTATTGAATCAGCCTTGCATTCCAGGGATGAAGCCAAATTGATCATGGTGGATAAGCTTTTTAACGTGCTGCTGGATCCCAGATTGCCAGTATTTTCTTGAGGATTTTTGCAACGATGTTCATCAGGGATATTGGCCTGAAATTTTGTTTTTTTGTTGTGTCTCTGCCACGTTTTGGTATCAGGATGATGCTGACCTCACCAAGTGAGTCAGGCAGGAGTCCCTCTTTCTCTATTGTTTAAGAAGGATAGTTTCAGAAGGAATGATACCAGCTCCTCTTTGTACCTCTGGTAAAATTCGGCTGTGAGTCTGTCTGCTCCTGGGCTTTTTTTGGTTGGTAGGTTATTAATTACTGTCTCAATTTTAGAACTCACCATTGGTCTATTCAGGGATTTGACTTCTTCCTAGGTTAGTCTTGGGAGGGTGTATGTGTCCAGGAATTTATCCATTTCTTCTAGATTTTCTAGTTTATTTGCATAAATGTGTTTCTAGTATTCTCTGATGGTAGTTTGTATTCTATGGGATCAGGGATAATCTCCCCTTTATCATTTTTTATTGTGTCTATTTGATTCTTCTCTCTTTTCTTCTTTATTAGTCTGGCTAGCAATCTATTTTGTTAATCTTTTTCTTTTTTTCAACCAGCTCCTGGATTCATTGATTTTTTTTTTTTTTGAGGGGTTTTCATGTCTCTATCTCATTTAGTTCTGCTCTGATCTTCCTTATTTCTTGTCTTCTAGCTTTTGAATTTGTTTGCTCTTGCTTCTCTAGTTATTTTAATTGTGATGTTAGGGTGTTGATTTTAGATCTTTCTAGCTTTCTGATGTGGGAATTTAGTGCTGTAAATTTCCCTCAAAACACTGTTTTAGCTATGTCCCAGAGATTCTGGTATGTTGTATCTTTGTTCTCAATGGTTTCAAAGAACTTCTTTATTTCTGCCTTAATTTCGTATTTACCCAGTAGTCATTCAGGAGTAGGTTGTTCAGTTTCCATGTAGTTGTGGGGTTTTGAGTGAGTTTCTTAATCCTGAGTTCTAATTTGATTACACAGTGGTCTGAGAGACTGTTTGTTATTATTTTTGTTCTTTTACATTTGCTGAGGAGTGTTTTACTTCCAATTATGTGGTTGATTATAAAGTAAGTGCAACATGGTGCTGAGAAAAATGTATATTATGTTAATTTGGCATGAAGAGTTTTGTAGATGTTGGTGTAGAGCTGAGTTCAAGTCCTGAATACCCTTGTTAATTTTCTGTCTCACTGATCTGTCTAATATTGACAGTGGATTTAAAGTCTCCCACTATTATTGTGTAGGAGTCTAAGTCTCTTTATATGTCCCTAAAAACTTGCTTTATGAATCTGAGTGCTCCTGTATTGGGTGCATATATATTTAGGATAGTTAACTCTTCTTGTTGCATTGATCCTTTTACCATTATGTAATGCCCTTCTTTGTCTCTTTTGATCTTTGTTGGTTTAAAGTCTGTTTTATCAGAGACTAGAATTGCAATCCCTGTTTTTTTTCCTCTCCATTTTCTTGGTAAATCTTCTTCCATTTCTTTATTTTGAATGTATGTGTGTCTTTGCACATATGATGGGTCTCCTGAATATCGCATACCAATGGGTCTTGACTCTTTATCCAATTTGCCAGTCTGTGCCTTTTAATTGAGGCATTTAGTCCATTTACATTTAAGGTTAATATTGTTATGTGTGAATTTGATCCTGTCATCATGATGCTAGCTGGTTATTTTGCACATTCGTTGATGCCATTTCTTCATAGTGTCAATAGTCTTTAAATTCTGGTGTGTTTTTGCAGTGGCTAAGTACAGATTTTCCTCTCCATATTTAGTGCTTCCTTCAGGGGTTCTTGTAAGGCAGGCCTGGTGGTGACAAAATCCCTCAGCATTTGCTTTTCTGTAAAGGATTTTATTTCTCCTTCACTTTTGAAGCTTAGTTTGGCTGGATATGAAATTCTAGGTTGAAAATTCTTTTCTTTAAGAATGTTGAATATTGGCCCCCACTCTCTTGTGGCTTGTAGGGTTTCTGCTGAGAAATCTGCTGTTAGTTTGATAGGCTTCCCTTTGTGGGTAACCTGACCTTCTCTTTGGCTGCCCTTAACATTTTTTTCCTTCATTTCAATCTTGGTGAATCTGATGATTATGTGTCTTGGGGTTGCTCTTCTTGAGGAATATCTTTGTGGTGTTCTCTGTATTTCCTGAATTTGAATGTTGGCCTGTTTTCCTAGGTTGGGGAAGTTCTCCCAGATAATATCCTGAAGTGTGTTTTCCAGCTTGGTTCCATTCTCCTCGTCACTTTCAGGTACACCAATCAAATGCAGGTTTGGTCTTTTCAGATAGTTCTCTATTTTTTAGAGACTTTGTTTGTTCCTTTTTATTCTTTTTTATCTAATATTGTCTTCACACTTTATATCATTAAGTTGATTTTCAGTCTCTGATATCCTTTCTTCTGCTTGATTGATTTGGCTATTGATACTTGTGTATGCTTCTCAAAGTTCTCATGCTGTGTTTTTCAGCTCCATCAGGTCATTTATGTTTTTCTCTAAACTGGTTATTCTAATTAGTAATTCTTCTAATCTTTTATGAAAGTTCTTAGCTTCCTTGCATTGGGTTAGAACATGCTTCTTTAGCTCATAGGAGTTTGTTATTACCCATCTTCTGAGGCCTACTTCTGTCAATTCATCAAACCCATTCTCCATCCTATTCTGTTCCCTTGCTGGTGAGGAGTTGTGATCTTTTGGAAGAAAAGGGACATTCTGGTTTTTGTAATTTTCAGACTTTTTGCACTGGTTTTTCCTCATCTTCATGGATTTATTTCCCTTTGGTCTTTGCTGTTGGTGACCTTCAGATGGAGTTTTTGCATGGTCATCCTTTTTGTTGATGTTGATGCTATTGCTTTCCGTTTGTTAGTTTTCCTTCTAACAGCCATGCCCCTCTTCTGCAGATCTGCTGGATTTTGCTGAGGGTTCACTCCAGACCTTGTTTGCCTGGGTATCACCAGTGGAGGCTGCAGAACAGCAGAGATTGCTGCCTGCTCCTTCCTCTGGAAGCTTTGTCCCAGACGGGCACCTGCCAGATGCCAGCCAGAACTCTCCTGTATGAGGTGTCTGTCGATCCCTGCTTGAGTGCTCTGCTGGGAAAACCCTCCTTGTCTGGATCCACTGCTCTCCTCAGAGCCAGCAGGCAGGAATGTTTAAGTTTGGTGAAGCTGCACCCACATCTGCTCCTTCCCCTAGGTGCTATGTCCCAGGGAGATGGGAGTTTTACCTATCAGCCCCTGACTGGGGCTTCTGCCTTTCTTACAGAGATGCCCTGCCCAGAGAGAAGGAATCTAGTGAGGCAGTCTGGCTACAGCAGCTTTGTGGTGCTGTGGTAGGATCCACCCACTCCAAACTTTCCGGATGCTTCGAAGGGAAAAACACCTATTCAAGCCTCAGTAATGGTGGACAATCTCCCCTCACCAAGCTCAGGTGTCCCAGGTCAACTTCAGACTGCTGTGCTGGCAGCAAGAATTTCAACCCAGTGGATCTTTGCTTGCTGGGCTCCGTGGGGGTGGGATCTGCTGAGCAAGACCATTTGGCTCCCTGGCTTCAGCCCTCTTTCCAGGGGCCTGAATGGTTCTGTCTCACTGGCATTCCAGGTGCCAATGGGGTACGAAGAAAAAACAAAAACAAAACAAAACAAAAAACTCCTGCAGCTAGCTCAGTGTCTGCCCAAACAGCTGACCAGTTTTGTGCTTGAAACCAAGGGCCCTGGTGGTGTAGGCACATGTGGCAATCCCCCTGGTCTGCAGATTGCAGAAACCGTGGGAAAAGCATGGTATCTGGGCCAGATAGCATCATCCTTCATGGCATGGTCCCCACAGAATTTGTCATACAAGACTGAAAGGAGATGTAAATTTATTAAATTTGGACATCTGAATGCTCTACCTTGGGAATAAAAAATAAGGATCCTTACTTTGATCTAGAGTAAAAAAATAGGATGTGGAATGGAGATTCAGTTTTCACTTTGGCTTATGAAATCTATAAGGTTTTATAAAAGTCTTAGATAATATGAAAAGTTTCCATGTTTCATATTGTTTCTGTAACACTAATTTAGTGCTGATGTTCTCTTAAGTTTTCCATTGCTAAGCCTTTGCTGTTCTCTTGGGAACTAAATTGTCTCTTTTAGGGTTTTGCACTTGACTTGCTGTAGGTGATTGACACGTGCCAGAGCAATGATGGATTGGAAAATACTCAAAGTCTAAGGCTAATTATTAAATCTTGTTTATATGCTAAAAAGGTTAAAAGCTAGATATTTCCTTTCACCAAAAAAGAGCAGGATTCTTTTAGCTACAGGAATATGACCCCAAATAACTTTAAATTAGTGCTTCTTATTTCAGCATATGTAAAATATATAGAAAATTGTAAAGGTTTATTTAATTTTTAAAAAGTCAAAAATAAAGTAAATTGAACATTGGAAACTCACCTCACAAAAATTCTGGTATGCTACGTCTATAAATACTTTTTTTTTCCACCTTTATGAACACAGTTAGCTATCTTTGGAGAACTCTGTATCAGCCAGTGCTTTAAATAGTCAAATCCTGACACTAAGTCTAGAATTGCCTTAATTCTGGAAAGATTTTACTGCCTTTGAGGGCAGAAGCTTTTAGAAATATGCACCCATTGAAGTCTCTGATTCCCATGACCACACATGGGTATTCCAGGGTCCAGCACGTATAATAGCCTTGATAACAAAAGCAAATATTTGCCATCCTTAGAAAGCAATAAGAAACAACCAGCTCCAACACATCCCAAGCTTTTGTATGGGTGAATGAACACCCCTTCTTGCTTCATATTTGCATGTGGAACATCTGTTTTGATTGTTCATTGTATGTGTGTAATTATGCTCTGTTCACAGTAACTTTTTCATATTATGGACTTTATTTGCACTGAAAACACACTGCAAATAAAAAGAAATGCCAAAAGAGAAACCAGAGAAGAAATGGAGATGGGGGGGAGCCGGGGAAAGGAAGAGTAGCTCTAGGCCTTTAAGGAGCAGAAGCCAAGTGATCCTGGGGCCAGACCCAGGGCTGCAAGGCTGAAGAGACCTCAAAAGTAAATGCAAGAATGGCTGAGAAGGGGCAGCATCTGCATGGGCAACTTGAACAGAAAATCAGCACTCCAGCAGCATCTACTACGGTTCACACTTCCACTTGTGCCCTCTTGCTCTGATGTAGGAGGCCATGTCTACTAGTGAGGCTTGCTGCTCCACAGTGAGGTTGCTGTCCTGTTACTGTGCTTCAGCTGGGAACTCCCCCCTCCAAGTTCCTCCAGAGGCTAGCACCCCTTCCAAGGTCAGTGCACATGTCAACACACTCCGACGCCCTCAAATGTTCCTGAGCTCCTGATACACAACCAAAGAGGTGGCAGGGGACCTGGACTTGTTGCTAGTACAGGTGAGTGGGTGGAGGGCTTGATCACTCACACTTGAGGGGGAGGCCTGCACCATAACCTGAAAGTAGGCTGTGAGAGATGGCCCCATACAGCTGTGTGGGGGCAGGGGTGCCTATCCACGATGGGGGGTGCAGGGTCAGCTTGCCTCGGCGATGTGCTCTGAGATCAGGCTCAGCCAACTCAGACTCCTTAGAAGTAAACGCAGGTCCATTTGGGGGATAAGAGACCTCCCAGCTGTGTTGATAGCTGTGCAAGTTACCTAGACACTTTAAGTCTCAGTCTCCCCACCTCTGATCTGGAGACAGTAATAGGACCTACTGCATAAGGCTGCTGAGGTGATGAAATGTGATGATATAAAGACTGTCCTTGTTCTGGTGCCTGACGTATAATCTGCGTTCATTAAGAAGACACTGGACCAGGCTCTTGCTACTTTTTTGTGTGGGGGCAAGTTTGCCTTGCCCAGGCTGGAGTGCAGTCACATGGTGATGGCACATTGCAGCCTCAACCTCCTGGGCTCAAGCAATCTTCCCCACCTCAGCCTCCCCCAAGTGTTGCGATTACAGGCATGAGCCACCACACCTAGCACTCTTGCTACTTTCAGCTGAGCAATTTGTGTGTTTAATGAGCCAGGTGCTTGGGAAGAGATGCCACCAGAAGGAGGGAAGCCCTGGCAGAACCAAGAAAGTTTGGATTGAGGAAATTGACTGAGGATCCCAAAAGAGCACAGATTCAGCCTGACATGCCCTGAGGTTCTTGGGAACCATTCTGAGCAGGTGCACAGCAGCCACTGAGCCCACCCCACACCGTCTGCTCTCTGGCAGCCCGGACAAAGAAGAACTCTAGACCTCAGAATCCTGCAGGAGAGATGACACACGTCTTGATAAACAGGGTAAATTCAGGGCAACCGTGAGGGCCCTTGTTACATTCTTGAGCTACAGAAGAGGCTGCTGCTTGGGTTTCGGTTGTTCTGGCCTCCTCACTAACCCGGGGCACTATTCCCTCCTCCTCTCCTGTCCCCCCATGCCTCCCCCCACCCTCTTTTAAAAACATGTTTAAAGGGTTTTGTCAGTGAATGATCTTATTCATGAAGCAGGCATGATGACAGTTTGCAGAGCTAAATGGGTACTTAACTGTGTGTCTAATAAATCCGCAACAAAAATAAACAGAAGGGAAGAGGGTTTGGGAAAGAAACGAGGCCAGGCCAGCAGGCATGAAAGGAGCCTGTCACAGTGATTTACACAGCCCCCCCTCGGCAGGCGGTTTCTACCCCGGCCCCTCCTGGCCACGGCTGACCTGCAGATGCCAGAGGCTGACAGCACAGAGCAGCAGGTGGAGGCCAGCACCAGAGCGCACCTGGGTGGAGTGCAAGCAATGAGTGGGAAAGGAAGCAGTAACGCCGCCCCATCCACTGCCCATCTGCTGCCCCTTGGTAAGGCAAAGGCAAAGTACAAGGCAGGCCAGCCAGGCTGGTGGCACCCACTTTCCTCAGGATCTGTGCCCAGATTACAGACGGTATTACCTGGATCTGCCTGCTCTTCTCAAATCATTCTCCACCCAGGATTTGGTGGACAATCCGGGATTAGAGGCATATTCAGGTGAGTTTACCTGTTATTCCAGTGTTAATCACCCTTCCAGGGTCACAAGAGGCCTACCTAAGGCATGAACGCTGTCTTAGTGTCTTAGCCTGGTGAGGACATGCTTAGGAATGCATCTTCCATGAATCACCTCCCTTGCCCAGAAAGAACACCATGATGCAGCGTAAGGGAAGGCGTAAATGTTACAAAACCCTGGCTGGAATCCCTAGCCCCACCCCCCAAACTCACTAGACTATATGTTTCTCCAACAAGATTTTAGTGTATTTGAGGGCAGGGGACAGGTTACTTTGCCCCCTTGGCCCCCTCCCACCTGCCTTCCTCCCATAGTATTAGCACAGGGCTAGGCAGAAAATAAATGTTGAAGAAATACTCATTGGCTTGGAGGGTGGCTAACGGTGCTTCTGGCGGTAGGAAGCCCCAGGCACTTCTTTTAAGGTCAGGGCTGCACTGGCTTTGACCCTGGTTGGCCTTGAGGCCCTCTCTCAAGTCACTGCCATCTCTTCCAGTTTATCCCTCTGCAAAATGGAAAGGATGTCTCTGGCTGCTGCTTATTCTGAGATTTTGGCTCCAATCCTGAAAGCTGAGTTCCTGGAGAAGCCTCCAAGGCAGAAGTCAGCTGGAGACCAGGAGAATCCAGATCCTTTAATGCCCGTCTTCAGGCTTTGGAGACTTCAGCACAGCGGAAGGAACTCAGAACATACAAACTGAAAAAAACGCCTTGAGGAATTTACCCTCTAATAGGGAAACAAAACTAATCCATGTCCCCTGGAAATACCACAGGACCACAGTGATAATTACAAAGGGTGCATTAAGAGGAAGAGGTGAGGCAGGAGTTAACAGAATAGACTGGAGAAAAGGTGAGGTTAATTAAGGAACACTTGCAGGCAAAAGTGACTTCAAACCATTATGCTGGGAAGCCTAAGAGAGAGGAGAGCCAGGTGGGCAGGAGAAAGGACCCACAGGGCACGCTGGGCAGAGCCTCTCCGAGCAGCGCTGGAAGAGTCAAAAAGGAGGAGAGATACCTGTGTGCCTGGAAGGGACACGGCTCTAGCGACAGCCACCAAGAAAGGAGCGGGAGGGGACTGGAAAAGGAGGTATTTACACAAAGAGCAATAGCAGCCACTCAAGGTTTTAGGCAAACACAGGCAATTAAGTGCATAGAAATCCTGAGAAACAAGTTTTAGTGCAAAGAACATTTTAACTCTCTAACCCCAACACTACCTGCCCCTCAAAGGGTCCTTTCAAATATAATGCAGGGGAAGATTTACGTAGCACCTACGGAAAACTGCCAGAGGATCTGACTCCCAGCTAGCCTTGACCTGGGTGGGAGAGAGAGTGGGGGAAGCCCGTGGGATGGTCTTTCATGCAGGCTGTCAGTCAGGTGACTGCTAAGTCCCTGCTCACTTTCTGCTGAGCAGACAACACTAGACCAGGCTAACAAAACAGTATTTCTGAGGAGGACAGAGTTTCATAGCCTCCAGTCTAGTTCTAAGCCAGACCCAGCCCAGGCACGTGGGGCGAGGCTGAGGTAGAATGAAGTTCAAGGTGTGAGAAGGGTGGCTGAACTCTAAGCACTCTGTGTATGGGAGAAAAGGCTCACAGTGCCCTTATACCCGCTCTTCAAGACAGTTGTAGAACTGGCCAGACTCAAAGAAACTTTAAACCAGCCTCAGTAAGGCTGGTTTTGGATAGATCTGTTTAGATGAGTTTGAGGGCTCATGGCTCATAGCATGAGATCATGTGGTTGCTGGCTGTCAAGATATAGGGCTGCTGGGGCTGGGCACGGTGGCTCACGCCTGTCATCTCAGCGCTTTGGGAGGCTGAGACAGGCAGATCACTTGAGGTCATGAGTCTGAGACCAGTCTTGCAAATGTGTGGAAACCCCATCTCTACTAAAAGTACAAAACTTAGCCGGGTGTGGGGCATGTGGCTGTAAGCCCAGCTACTCAGGAGGCTGAGGCAGGAGAATCACTTGAACCTGGGAGACAGAGGTTGCAGTGATTCAAGATCATGCCACTGCACTCCAGCCTGGGCAACAGTGAGACTCTGTCTCAAAAAAAAAGAAAAAAGATAGGGCTGCTGCTGTGTCTTAAGAAACCTTTGCAGACCCTGCGTAAGCAAACCGAGGGCATGGTGATCCACAACAGAAACTCAGACATGCAGACTTGGAGTCTGGGAGCTGCTGCAGGAATCCTTCACTCTTTAGCGTTAAGATGCACCCTGCGGAAGCAGAGGCAGGAACCCCCCACCTCCAAATGCCTGCAGTGGGAAGAAAGCTGAGTACCGGGAGCTTTTCCACCGCAGCCCTTTGCAGTGCTAATGGCAAACACCCACTGCAGGGAGTCTGGCCCAGGGCCTTGGTTCCCAGCAAGGCTCCTGAGTAACCATAAGACCCCAGGAAAGACATTAAGCTCTCTGTGATTAATGGGTTTGTATAAAACTGGAGGAACAGCCCATTTTACAGCCCAAGGGGGCAGCAGAAGAGCAATGTGCTTGTGAAAGTGCTCTACAAGCCTCCCAGAGGAAAGACACTTCTAAAAGAGAGGGCTAAAGTCCCTAAGAGGTCAGCTTCTCCAAGTTAGATTCCTGAGGACTTGCCACGGCTCTCTCGTTATCCCAGAAAACTTCAAAACAGCAGCAGGTTATCAAGACCCTTGAGTAACACCCTGAACTTGCAGGGGCCACCCTCCTGGATGCCGGGAAAGGGGAGAGGATGCTTTTGTTTGGCAAGGCCTGGAAAGGCAAGTGGCCATGGGAAAGCTAAAGTTGAGAACACCCCGGAGAAAGAAGCTGAGAGAGCAAAGTGCACTCCATGCTGTGTAGTCCTGCTCCAGACCTGCACAGAACCGCCTCCAACGTAACACGCTTCAGAGCAAAACTGTGAAGCTGGTTTCTGGATGCCAGTCACAAACTTTGGGAACTGGGGGAAAAGGGAAGGATGAAATTGGAGGAGCAGGGCTTGGCTCTCAAGCAGGGCACAGACAGCAGGGTCCCTATTCACATTCAAAAGGCCATTCCTTTCTTCAAAAAATTAAAAGTGGAACTACCATATGACCCAGCAATCCCACCCCCTGGGTGTACACCAAAGGAAATAAAATCAGCATGTTAGACATAGTTGCACCCTCATGTTCGTTGCAGCTGCATTCACGACAGCCGAGCTATGGAAACAGTGAAGTGTCCATCACAGGGTGAATGGAGAGAGAAAATGCGGTCTACGTACACAGTGGAATACTACCCAGCCTTTAAAGAGAAGGAAATCCTGTCATTTGTGGTGACATGGTAACCTGGAGGACGTTATGTTAAGGGAAATAAGCCAGGCACAGGAAGACAAATTTCATATAATGTCACTTTCTTTTTTTATATTTAACTTTTATTTTAACTTCCAAGTATAAACGCAGGTTTGTTACAGAGGTAAACTTGCATCATGGGGGTTTGTTGTACAGATTATTTCATCACCCAGGTATTAAGCCTAGTACCCATTAGTTGTTTTTCCTGATCCTCTCCCTCCTCTCACCCTCCAGCATCTGAAAGCCCGCCAGTGTGTGGTGTTCCCCACCACACATCCATGTGTTCTCATCACTCAGCTCCCACTTATAAGTGAGAACATGTGGTATTTGGTTTTCTGTCCCTGTGTTAGTTTGCTGAGAATAATGACCTCCAGCTCCATCCATGTCCCTGCAAAGGACATGATCTCGCTCTTTTTACGGCTGCATAGTATTCTGTGGTGTATATGTACCACGTTTTCTTCATCTAGTCTATCATTGATGGGCATTGAGGTCACTTTCATGTGGAATCTAAAAAAGTTGAACTAATAGAAGCAAAGAGTAAAATGGTGATTGCCAGGGGTGAGGGGTGGAGGGAGATTCGGGAGATGTTGGTCAAAGGGAACAAAATTTCAGTTAGGAGAAATAAGTCCAAAGGTGTATTATACAACATGGTGACTATAGTCAATTACGTATTGTATATATGAAAATTGCCAAGAGAGTAGGTTTTCAGTGTTCTCACGATAAACATGTGAGATCATGCATATGTTAATTAGCTTGATTTAGCCATTCCACCATGCATACATGTTTCAAAATATCATGTTATACACCATAAATATGCAACATTTTTATTTGTCTATTAAAACAATAATTTTTTAAAGGCGCAGCCTGGCCTCTCTGGGTCACCAGGCAAAGCCATGCATAACTGAGGCGAGAAGACAAGCCAAGGGCTTGGGCTTGGATCCTCCAAAACACGAGGAAAGCTCATCAGAGGTCTTGAGTTCATCAGCGAATTCAACCCCGAGGGGCAAGACACAAAAGCACAGGTCACGTGCCAAGAAGTGAGAGCCGGAGGTCAGAAATAGTGCCCAGAACCCAGCACTCAGGAGTACGGCTGTGTATGGACACGTATATTGTGCGGTGACAGTCACAATCAGGTATCTCAGAAGAGGACACCATGAAAACACATGGACACACAGAGGGGGAAAAATACACACAGGGGCCTACCAGAGAGAGGAGGGTGAGAGCAGGGGAGAGGATCAGGAAAAATAACTAATGGGTACTAGGCTTAAATACCTGGGTGATGAAATAATCTGTGCAACAAACCCCCATGACACAAACTTACCTATGTAACAAACCTACAGATGTGCCCCTGAACTTAAAATAAAGAAAAGGACATCATGGGAGCCCAGGGCAAGAGAACAAACACCGTCCTGGGAAGCCAGCATCCAGACAGGAGGCCTCTTTGGGGCAGGGCGAACGGGACAGAACACTTCCTTAGGCTTGAGACTGAACTAGCATCAACCCACCGGCTTTTTGGCCGGTGTGCACATTCTTTGGCTCACTGTGACACCACCTGGTAGGTAGATCATAAAACTGTACCATGGGGTGGGCTGGAGGTAGAGGAGACAGCGTTCTGCCCACTCGGTGAAAACACCCTCGCACAGGCAGCTGGGTGTGGTCTGCTCAAACTAGTTCTCAGAAGCCAAATCCTCCCCTCCTTTGTCTATTCACAAGAGTTAAGAAAAAGACTGCTTTCTCTGTGGATCTCAATAGCTAAGGGAATGAGGCACTGCCTTGGCAAAGTCAAAATTGCAGTCACTTTCTGATTGTCTCTGTTAATGGAGAGAAGCAGGCTGCCTGCCAGGTGACGGAAAACATGCGGATCTTTCCTGTTTTAACTCTGAAATGAATTATGTGATTGTTTTACAGAACTAGTAACAGGTTTGGCTTCCTTGTTGAGGCCACTGTTAAAAGTCGGTTGGTATTCTCCAAGCCTACAACTGGGCAGAGTTACTGTGTAATTAGTAACTGAGAGTCCTCTAAATGGGCACTCGGGTCTGTAAGGTATCACAGGTGACCATGCCGGGGCAGTGATCATAAAGGTGACCCCTGTGAGATCAGGCTCTGGGCCAGAATGCATGAGAATCACACAAAAAATGGAGGCAGAGTCCTCCTACTGGGAAGTCTAGAACCTCCCTCTTTTCGGTCTTAAGTTAACGTGGAACACTATTTTTAAATTTAAAGTCACCAGCACATCTAGCTAAGTAGTTCTGAAGTCTTCTTTTGATAAAAGTTGCAGAACCCATCATCCAAATGAACACTTAGTCAAGAAACCCTGGAAAGATGCACAAGAAACCAATAAAAATAAATTCCTACAGAGGATTCAGGTGAAGAGAGGGCAGGGAGGAAGCAAGACTTCTTTTTATAATTCTGACTTTTGAAGCATATACATTTCTTACCTCTTTAAAAAAGTAAAACAGTTGGACACCCAAATGTAAAGTGGCTGAGAGGGGAGCTGCTCTGGCAGAAGGCGGTGGGAGAGGTGGAGGGAAGAGCCCCAGCTACTCTGCCCTGTCCCACTCCGGAGGCTCGGTGCCACTCCCACAGCTCTCAGCACTTGGACACCTATGGCCTGACCCAGTCCTTTGTTTTATAGATAGGGAAAAGGCGATCCCCCCGAGTCTGGTTCACTCTCTGGGTCTCTCTTCCCATAGGACATGTTTAGGCAGGGTTAGATACACTCCCAAGAAGACACAAAATGCTCAATCCTTTTGAAAGATTTATTTTTAATTAAAAAATAAAAGTTATCTGAACATATCTTCATTGCAGCTTCAGGGATGGCACCTTAACCCATTTATGCTGAAGGTCGTAAGTTTTTTTTATGGAAAATCAGACCTTGGCAATGATCTTGAGCAGTAGGATATAAATAACTCCCAAAGCTTGGCATTCCAATAATGGAACACTAGGCATAAATGGGCTAATGAAGCAAAAAAAAAAAAAAAAGCTTATCAGTTCTTGGGTCTCATGACCATTTTATAATGGGTACAAAGGCACACGTGTCTTCAAACAAACTTGATTCAGAAACATTTCTAATAACTCAGAACTCCCCCCTATATTTTGCCCACCCTCACCCACCCCCCCCCAAAAACAACCAAAAACATTAAATTCTTTTTTTAAACTACAGAAATAAATGCTGAGTCAGCAAGGAACTTGGGCATGCTGCCCACATGCCACCATGTCTCTCTGCTTTGATGACTGACTGCCCAGAGATCGGGAGGGAGAGAGCTAAGCACCCTCCACTGCATGCCGGGACAGGGCTTGCAACACAGACCCAGCTCCACAGCCGTCACCCCAGCTGGGCAGGCAGCTCCTAGGCGCTCTCTCCCTTAATTAAGGGCATCCACGGCTAAAGCAGCCTTTCAGGAAGAGAAAGGCCCAAGACAAGCAAGTCTTTGTCAAATGCTTGTGATGACAAGGCCACTGGGAACTGTGGGAGGGAGGGAGACGGGGTAGAGATCTTCTCCCCCAGTTTACTAGGCTGCTGGAAGGTTTTCTCTCCCTACGCTCCCTGCCTTCTCTCTTTCCCTTCTCCCCAGTCTCCCTTTTCCCTCAAAAGGGTTTTACTTTAGCTTAATGGTGGGGGTTCTGAAAGGGGGTATTGGCAACTCCTGGGGTGGGTCTGGTGGCTCTGCCATCTCTAAGGGGACATCACGTGCTTTCGGTTCCTGCACTTCACAGAGCTCCTCCTGCCCCCGGGAGGGCTCCAGTCGCTCCTGACCCTGGGCCTGGCTGTTCATCTTCTCTTCAGCTTCAATCTCTTCTGATGTGGGGGATGGAGTTCTTCTTGGGGCGACCTTTGGGTTTTGTGGGTGCTTCCTGCCCACCTTTAAGAACCTGCATGAGTAAAAAACAGTTACTAAATCTAAGAAATAACTCCTCTCTGCCTTTTTCCTCCCAGTATAACCTCACACCGCATCTAAACCATCTGTTCTGGCAGTGAAACTGCAGGATTTGGCAAAATATATTCTCAACCCATCACCTCTGGCCTACAAAGACATCTTCATTCTTTAAATGCTCAATGCACTTTTGGTCGATATTACATATTTTGACATTTAATACAATAATCATAAGCAGCTACAGAATTCAACAGTAAGGAAAGAAATAAAAATTAAAATGTTAATGCAACAATGTCAAGTTGACAAGCTAAAAAGACAACAATATACGTAGCAAGGAGGAAAATAAACACACTGTGTGAAAGTGTGATTGCTACAACCTTTTCAAGACAACCTGAGAGTTCAAATCAAAAGCCTTGAAATGTGCATAGCTTTTTGACACAGAAATTCCTTAGGCTACATTCTAAAAAATTATCTAAGACTGAGACAAAGATTGATCCACCAAAATATTCATCACAATATTTTGTGTGTTATAACAGCACAAGCTGGAGGGGAGTGATATGTAATTGGGTAGAATTATAGTAAATCCCAAAGAGAGAATACTTGACAACTGTTACAATTACCATGTAGAGATATGTTTAATACTATGCAAAATATTATTAATATATTTTTGAAAAAACAGGTTCTTAGCATAATCCAATTTGGAGGCTAGACAACCTATACACCACCTTGATTGCAGTGATGTGTACACCATCTTGTTTGCACAATCATGGATTATTTTTATCTTTCTTATCATTTCTAAACTTTCAACAATGATTAAACATAAGTATTTCTGTAATCAGAAAAAATGCTATAAAACATGTAGTCTTACAGTGTACAAAGAAGTATGGTAGAGAGTTTAAAAAGCATTTTGGTTTTGATAGTAGAAAAACTGGGTTAAATTCCAACTGTGCCACTTATCATCTTTGTCTTTGGAGAAGTCCTTTAAAGGCCCTGAGCATCTGTTTTCTAATCTGTAAAATGGGAATAATAATACCTTGTATTACAGGGTGACCAACAGATAATGTGTATGAAGGCACCAGAACTGCCCCTAAATAGTAGGTTTCCTTTGCCCAGAATAAATATGCTGCCCACCCTCCTTCTCCTGGCTAACTTCTCCTGGAAGCCTTCCTGATCCCCGAGGTCTAGGTTAAATGCCTTCTGCTATATGCCCTAGGAGCAGCCTCTACTCTGCCGACCAGAACACTTTCTAGAAACTGTGGTCACTGCATGTTTACCTGCTGCCCCTCTCACTCAGCCCCTGCACGTAGCAGGCGTTTGACAACTGTTACCAAATGAACTAGGCTTTCTCAACAAACCCTTCCCTAGAGTTGAGGAAGAGTATAAAGCAAGCCAAATAACTGAACTGTAAATGGCCTTGGCTGACTTGGCACCCTTATTACCCCAATTCGTGACCCACACAAGAGTCCCAGGCGGTAGGCAGGGATAATTTTTAAAATATTTATATTTTACTTTGGAATGTAACAGACACTCCTTCCTCCCTGGCTTGGCATAGTCCTTGATTTTCTGGGCAGCTGAGAAAGGCTTCAAGAGGACCTGGATTAGCACAGATGATTAGGGGTGGGAGACATTTTTGCTATTTATAAAGCTTAATCTTATTTTCTATATATAACCTAGCTTAATCTTATCTTCGATATTTGCATATAAGCTCCCTGAAGACAAAACTTGCTTCTCTCCATTTCTCCATGCTCCAAGAATCAAACTTCCAGCTAACTTCTATGCATCTAAATAAATATTCTATGCGTCTAAAGTAAATATTTAGGGACTGTCCATCTTTTCATAGTCCCTAAATATTTACTGACTGTTCCTCTTTCCTTCAAGAGTAGCGGAGGACCTCCAGGTGCTGAATTTTAAGAATGAAACCATAACTTATTTTTTATGCTGCTTTGAGATATAATTCACATATCAAATCCATTTAAAGTGCACTATTCCGTGATTTTTACGATAGTCACAGAAGTGTACAACTATCACCACAAGGCAATTTTCGAACACTTCTATCACCCCAAAAAGAAACCCCATAGCATTAGTGGTCAGCCCTTATTTCCCCCTAACCCCTACCTGATCTGCCCACAGCCCTAGGCAACCACTAGTCTGCTTTCTGTCTCTACAGATGTGCCTATTTTTGGACATTTTATATAAACAAAATCATATAATAGGTGGAGTTTTGTGACTGGCTTCTTTCACTTAGCATAATGTTCTCAATGTTCATATGCCAGTAAATAATATTCCATTTTATGGATATACTGTATTTTGTTCATTTGCTCATCAGTTGATGAACATGTGGGTTGGTTCCGCCTTTGGGCTACTGTGAATGAAGCTCATATGAACACAGGCATACAAATATCTGTTGGAGTTCCTGCTTTCACTTCTTTTGGGTATAGACCCAGAAACTGAATTGCTGGATCGTTTGGCAACTCTATGTTTCACATTTTGAAGACTGTTTTCCAAAGCAAATGCACTATTTTACGTTCCAGCCAGCTGCATATGAGGGCTCCAGTTTTCCACATCGTCTCCAACACTTGTCAATGTCTGACCACAGCCATCCTAGGGGGTAGGAAATAGTATCTCATCGTGGTTCTGCTTTACATTTCCCTATTGACTAATGAAGTTTAGCATCTTTTCATAGTGCTTATTGGCTAGCTGTATATCTTCTTTAGAGAAATGTCTATTCAAATCTTTTGCCCATTTCTAAATTTGGTTGTCTTTTTATTATTGAGTTGTAAGAGTTCTTTAAATATTCTTGAAACATGTCCCTTATCAGATGTAAGCTTCTCCCATTCTGTGGGTTGTCTTTTTATTTTTCTAATGATGTCCTTCACAGCACAAAATTTTTAAATTTTGATGAAGCCCAATTCATGTTTTCTTCTGTTGCTTTTGCTTTTGGTGTCATATCTAAGAAGGTTTTGTCTAATCCAAGGTCATGAATACTTAGTCATATTCTAAGTTTTATAGTTTTCACTCTTACCATTTAGATAATGATTCATTTTGAGTTAATTTTTGTGTATGAAGTGAGAAAAACAAGATGTTCTCAGTAAACGTGTTCTTTTAGCTGAAAATCTGCTCAACCACTGTCTTTTCCACCCAAACAGCTAACACACAGATATTAAGGGGACATTTAACAAGGTAGAGATGCTGACAGAAACCAACCCTGGGGGAGAAGACGTTGCCTGTATTTCTTTTCAAAGTCATTATCTGATTTTGATTTCAGTCTGAGTGCAGACTTTCGAAAGCACTCAGTTGTGCCAAGATGGAATTTACATGTTGAAAGCAGCTCCACTCAGTATGAAAGAGGTTATACAAAAGTAAGTTGCCATATGTAGTAATCAAACTAGAAAAGGGCAGGTCTATGGAAGCCACCTAATTGGCAAAAGAAAGTCCAGCCCAGCAATTAGAGAACACCACCCACACGGTTTGGACAGACCCCACCTGGCTGTTCTCCTACGGCATGGAAAAAAAAAAAACCAAAACAATTAGACCATTTTCTAAATGGAATAAAACATTCCAGCACAAGCAATAAATAGGAGATAACTACCTTCTTGGCTGCTTTCTGCACTCAAACTCTGGCCCCCTGCCTTCCAGCACACTTGAGACATGCAATTATCTCAGAACCACCCTCCACCAGGAGCTGCCCATTCACACGCACCCTGTGGTCCTCGTCCCGGGAGCCCTCCCCATTTATTCTTAGAGCCAATTTAGTCCCATTGATCCGGAGAAGCCAGAGAGCTCATTGTATTGGAGGTCACATGCCTCCTTCTGCCTCTCAGAAGAACTCCTAGCACACCATCCGCTTTTATGAGCCGTGCCTGCTGACAGCCCTCCTCCAAACTCTGAAATGAAGTATTCAGACGTTCTGTTGCTGAAGGTGTTAAGACCCGGCCTTTTGCTTCCCTCTCCAGCAGCCTGGGTAGGGGGCAGGGAATGTCAGTGCAGGGAGGAACCCTCTCCTTCCCTGCACTTTTCAGATAGGAAACCAAGCTGACAGTTTGTCAGTATCAAAGAGCAAGCTAAGGCAGAGTTGGGATTTGAACACAAACCCCCTGACCATTTGAATCGAACTGTCTTAGCAGTATTGCATTCAGCATAATGTGCAAGGGATATGTAAAATAGGCCACTGTTCTATGTCTGGTATTTATTTGCAATTACCCAACCTCCCAGCAGACTCCAGGCAGTAGACTTATTAGTGGGGGTGATCTTTGCTCCTTTTTCTCTGTCTATCTCTCTACAGCTTTATAGAGCAGTGAGGGCCACATAACTGATGACTGTTTCCATGAAGCTGAGAGACAAGTTTGGATTCCCCATCATGAATCTCCTCCCAGACGCTGCTCACGTTAGCTGACCTTCTCCGCCTGAAGATGGGATGTTCCGCTGGACCTGAAGCAGGGCCCCAAATGCCAAGGTGCTGACTCGGAGACGACTGGGGAGCAGGGACTGAGAAAGGACAAGCACTCAGGGCTGCTCGGAGTCCCTGAAACTCGTAAAATTCACTTTTGGCTTATGTATCCTGGCCTCCAAAAATTTGGATTCTCTGAGGACATGGATTTTGTGGATAGGTAAAAAAAATATTAATAATGATAATAGTAATGGCAATAACATCTCTTGGCTGTATCCTACATGGCAGGTCTTATTTATGTGTTTTACAGAGATTAGCTCAGTTAACAATACAGCCCTACAAGGTACATGTTAGGCCTTTTACTGGGGAGGAAACAGGCACAGAGAGGTTAAGTAACCTGCCCAAGATAACACAGAGAGCTACTGGTAACAATTCACGGAGTTGTTAACTCTTCGGGGGACTTTTCATGAGAAAGACAATGACCGTGCATGGTGTGGGGCCCTCCCAATTCTGTGACTAGGAGAGAAAGGAGGAATCTGTTTGGATCCTCTCATGGAACCGAATTGCATTTTAGAGCTCAAAGAGACCACCGAATAACGAGGCTCTTTCAGCCTGTTGCAAAACACTGTGGGTCCCGCTGGAACTAAAGCCAACAGACATGAAATAGAGGGTGCGCATCCCATCTTAATGTGTAAGATTAAATTTACCCAACCCGCTATAGGTTACCAATGCTGACCGGTCAGAACTCGTCAGAGATGCTATCTTGCTTCTGGCAAGGTTACCCTTGGCAGCCGTGTGAATAAGTCTGAGAATCAAGTGCTAATCTTTTTCCAGTTCCAATTAGGTTACTAGCCTTGAGACATCTTTATTACCCAATTATCTTTTTCTTTTCCTCCCCAGTACCTAAAGAGATAGCCTTGAAAGAGTTTTACTGGGAAACTAGATGAAGCAATCAGGATCGCAACAAAGCCTGGCTATTCCACTCTGCGCTGATCCCATAAATCTCCCTGCTGCTGCCCTGACGGTTCCATGTAATAATGATACCAGTTTGCAGGTCTGTCTCCTGCACTTGACTGAGTACCTTTTTATAATTTTATTTTCTAGTGGACAGGCTCATGTCTTATCTTTGCATCTCCATGGCCTGAATGTTAAACGCTCAATGAATTATGGCAAAAGTGAACTGACAGCTTAGCCCTCTTGGCTCTTAAAGGGACCTGAATGTGATTGGCTTGTAGAATGGTCTCTGAGGTTAAATCTGCTAAGTTACTTCCATTTTGGTTTACATGGCATTGATACCTATCAATAACTGGCCCACAACTGTGCCAGCAGTGCAGTTGCTGGTGAAAAACAAGTGACGTCAGAGGCGAAGGCACACACATTGTCCCACGGGCACTGGGCGGTGCTGGCAAAGGAGGCAGGCTGTCAATTCCTTAATCATCTGAGTCATAAAAAGATTGCTGATAACCAATTTAAACAATACCTCTGCTACTCAGGAGACATTGATTTCAATGCTGATGATTGACGAGGAAGGAGGTGGGTGGTGGATCTTGCACAGAAAGCAGTGAAGGGACTTGCCCAAAATCAGCCAGGGAAGGGCAAGCATGGGAACACAGGCTGGTGCTTCTCACTCCCAAGTCTAGTTCTTTAGAGATCAATCCCCCCAAAAGGTGTCCATGTGTGCCTAGCACTGTAGAGTTTTTGGAAGACTATCTATTTAACCGAATCCATTCTTCCTTCAATTTCTTTCAGAAGGAGTCTCGCTCTGTTGCCTAGGCTAGAGTATAATGGCGCGATCTTGGCTCACTGCAACCTCCGCCTGGGTTCAAAGGATTCTCTGGTCTCAGCCTCACCTGTAATCCCTCCCTAGCTGGGATTACAGGCACTCACCACCACGCCCAGCTAATTTTGTATTTTTAGTAGAGGTGGAGTTTCACCACGTTGGTCAGGCTGGTTTCAAACTCCTGACCTCAGGTGATCTACCCACCTCGGCCTCCCAAAGTGTTGGGATTACAGGCGTGAGCCACCGCACCCAGCTGCTTCCTTCAATTTCAACTTGTCTCAGCAACCTTCTCCACTACCTCTCTTCTGAACTCCGATGGGCTTATATATCTGTAACAACCAGCACTTAATGATAACCTGCTCGCCAGCTACTTCTTGGGCTTTGTTTCTCTGACTAGATCATAAATTCCATGTAGGCAGGGGTGATACTTTATTTCATTACTTCTTATAGTGCCTAGGACAAGGAATGGCTCATGAGAGATACAAAATATGTATTTGCTGACTCATGCAGCATCTGTGTTTGAACACGTAACTGGCATCTCTGTTCTACTTTGTGAGCACTTCATGAGCCAAGTCGCCTCCATTTGAAAACCCTTTCATTTCGGGGTCAGGTCCCCCCCAGAGGAAATTTTGAGATTTCCCCAGGAATTCCCTTTTTTGGGAATACAATTGCTGCTTGTGGACTTCTCTCCTAATTTTTCCCATTGATATTCATTTGCAATTTACTTATTTTGTTTTGTTCCCCTCACTGTTAGCAGAAAATAGCAAGAACTAAAAGTTTAAGAAGAAACAATATTGGACAAAACCACAACACTGAGAAAACATCTATCCATTGACTTTTTTTTTCCCTGAAAACTGGTGACGAGAATACCTTAGTTATTTGATTATGATGAAAAATATTACATTCCAGCCCTGAAACACCAGGAAATAGGGCTTGTGACCAGACAGGTTAGCAAATTAGAATGTCATCATGAAGACATGGAATGGACGAGAGGAGAAAGAGCCAGTAAGATTTGGTGAGGGGTAAGAAGCCCACGTCAGGTGACATGGTGGCACCTGGGCTCCAAAAAACAGCAGGGCTTCTTTCCTTATTGCCACCCATCCTCTTTCTTTTTCTCTGGGCTTTGACCTTGTCTCTATGGTTTACAAAGCTGAAAAAGGAAACACTCAACTACTTTGGAAAATTTGGATTTAAGTGTTTTTTTTTTTTTTTTAACTCCCAAGCTGGAGTTCAGTGGTGCAGTCTCGGCTCACTGCAACCTCCACCTCCTGGGTTCAAGCAATTCTCCTGCCTTATCCTCCTGAGTAGCTGGGATTACAGGTGCCCACCACCAGGCCCAGCTAACTTTTTTACATTTTTAGTAGATACAGGATTTCACTATGTTGACCAGGCTGGTCTCAAACTCCTGACCTTGTGATCCTCCCACCTCCGCCTCCCAAAGTGCTGGGGTTACAGGCATAAACCACTGCACCAGCCAATAGTGCTTTTTTTTTTTTTTAATGAAAAGAATAAATGATAATGAAATTGAGTTCCTCAAAATGTAGGGATGTATATATTATAATAAGTATACTTAAAAATCAAAGATGGAAATATTCATTAGCTAGGTACCAAAGCAGGATTATGGAAACTGGTCATGATACCAGGCATGTCAGAATAACCAGGGTGCTTGTTAACATGCACATTCCCAGCCCTGGCCCAGACTGCTGGGACCAGAATCCTGGGAGGGGGCCTAGAGTTTCTGCTTTTTTTTTCCTTTGAGATGGAATTTCACTCTTGTTGCCCAGGCTGGAGTGCAATGGTATAATCTCGGCTCACCACAACCTCCACCTCCTGGATTCAAGTGATTCTCCTGCCTCAGCCTCTCGAGTAGCTGGGATTACAGGCATGTGCCACCATGCCTGGCTAATTTTGTATTTTTAGTAGAGACAGTGTTTCTCCATGTTGGTCAGGCTGGTCTTGAACTCCTGATTTGCCTGCCTCGGCCTCCCAAAGTGCTGGGCATTACAGTCATGAGCCACTGCGCCTGGCCAAGTTCTGCATTTAACCTGCTACAAAGGGGACTCTGATGCCCACCAAAGTTTGAGGATCACTGCATTAGAGGACGCACAGCTAAAAGAACAGATGCGTCCTCTATGTCATTATAAACAAAGAGTACCGACTTTTATTTTTAGCTCTTGGTGGGAGGAAGAGGAAGTTGTTTGAAAAGACTCACAGGTAGGGTTAAAACTAGCAAGTAAAAGCCTGTGAGCATTTTTTCCTTTGATTTTTAAGGAAACTGGAAAAGAATATCCCTCTAGTTAGGAAATCCAGGTCAAGAGAAATAGCTCAACCTACAGTTCCAACAGCTTCCCCCGCAAGCCAGCAGCATGGAAGGCCTTCCAATCTCTGCAGCCCAAACTGCCACATGGTCCTGCCTCCCCTCCCATCAGCCCTGAATGAAAAGTCCTTCCCATCAGGATGGGCTCATGGCTAGTCACTCCTTTCTTACCATTTTCTTCCATTTCATCCTGCGATTCTGATACCAGGTCTTCACCTGCAGCTGAGTAAGTCCCAGAGACTGAGCCAAGTCCAACCTAGAAGGCACGAGATACAAAGGAAGGGTGAGCAGGATGGGGAGGAGCGGGAGAAATGGGATCCTGCTGACAGGTTCCAGACAGACTCCAGCACTGGCTACCAAGGCTTGGACCGCCCCCATCCAACCAGGTCTTCCCCAAAGCGCTTTTCTTTCCTCCCAAGAATCCAACAGAGGAAACTTGAGGACACTAAGAACAGATGCCCATGCCTGAGGACACCTGGACAGTCCCCATCCTGAAACATTCATGGTCTGCAAGGGACCTGAGAAGGACGCCTGGGCCTTCAACACACAGTCCTTTTCCTGGCTTGACAAGAGTATTCACTCTGACTCTCTGGCCCAATGTCCAAACTGGAAACAAAAGGCAAAGCCGGATGTTGCTGATGGGAATCCCACTCATCACTCCAGCCCCAGCCCCGGTCCCACCTCCGGCAGGTGAGTCTCCTGGCTCCCACAATCCATCTCCTCTGCACCCTCCCACAGGCCAGCAGCCACTCCGATGTCCCGTGTTTCCCGCTGTTCTCTAATCACTCCGGCTGTGTTATTTCTGCCTCCCCTAACTCAGCACTTCTTTTCCACCCATGGAAGTGCCCATCACACTGCTAAATCCAGAACCGGTGCTCAAAAAATACTTCTTAATGGATCGATTCAATCATTCTAGCTGCCCTAAATTGTTATAACAATTAAAATGTTATAAATGAATAAATATTATAAAAATTCTGAAAGAAACATTAAATCCACAGCCCTTCCTGCTTTTCATTCTACTGCTAATCATGGTTCTGTACCTCTCTGCAGGGTTCTGAAAAGCCCTAAAAGTCAAAGCCATTTCTGGGGCTACATCTTACAACACAGCCACTATTTCCTGAGCACCACGGCATTCCAGGCTACATGCTAAGGTCCGGACATGCTGTCTTATCAATCCCATTCACAACACAGTGAAGTAACTTGGTATAGTTATTCCCAGTTTACAGATAAGAGATTTGAGGCTTGGAGAGATTAGACTCTCTCAGCAATTGTGGCCAAATCCTGTCTGCTACCTGGCTGTGTAAACAACGTTTTATTGTAACAAGTCAGGCACAGTGGCTCATGCCTCTAATCCCAGCACTTTGGGAGGCCAAGGCAGGTGGATCATCTAAGGTCAGGAGTTGGAGATTAGCCTGGCCAACACGGCGAAATCCCACCTCTACTAAAATACAAAAATTAGCTGGGTGTGGTGGTGGGCACCTGTAATCCCAGCTACTCAGGAGGCTGAGGCAGGAGAAACTCTTGAACCTGGAAGGTGGAAGTTGCAGTGAGCCAGGATCACACCACTGCAATACAGCCTGGGCGATGGAGTGACACTCTGTCCCGAAACAAAACAAAACAAAGAAAAGCAAAACAAAGGTTGGGCAGTTGTCACAGACCATATGGCCCACAAAGTCTAAAGTATTTCCTGTTTGGCCCTGCCTAGAAAACCTTTGCCAAACTCTGGCAGATGATGGTAGAGTTAGGAAGTGGGGTAGGATTCAAACCCACAATATCTGATGCGTTCACCAGCTTCTATGTTGGGGCTCACCCCCCACCCACAATATATCTGCACAAGTTGAATCTGTCAAAGGGAATCACAGGGATGCTTCATCCCAGGAGGCAGCAAACAACCAGGTGGGGCAAGTGGAATGAGAAAGGGAAGTCTGCAGTCAGGCTTCCAACGTCAGCCCTTGAGACTACAGCCATTGCCCAAACAGGAAAAGAACCCAGGTCTACCTCCTCACCAAATGGACAACCGCCTCCCTACGCCAACATCAGCTGCCTCCCTGCTGTGCCAGCCCTGCTCAGCAAAGCAGTGTGGACTTCAGCTGCGGCAACTTGGGACAACCACCCTTGACAGAGCTTGGACAGTGACCCCCACTTTTTGAAAGCCCCCACGTTTCTGAGAATTGCCGTCGGTGAATCTCAGGCCCACAGTCTCACCTGCCTGCTCCATGGGGAGTCTCAGGCATGGGTTTTCAGCTGCAGCTCTCTCTACCTGGGGAGATCTAATCATCAGCGAGGGCTGCAGGGAGCAGCCCTGAAGGTCTCGGGTGCAGCTGCCCCCGTCCCCCTGCTCTGACCAGGCTGCACAATTTAAAACCCCAATAACACACAGAGTCTTCCTTCAAGGGACCCTGGAACTGGTCTTAAACCTGCACTCACATACATCTGGTCATCCCTGTAGAAGAGCTACTAGAAGCTGGCAGTTTGATTAAAGTGATTAACAGGCTAAAGCCAATGAAATCCCAGTGCCAACAGCACTTGGCTCTGCCCACAAGCGAAGCACTGCTTCCCCAAGCAGTCACTCACTGAGAACCAAGAACCCAGGGGGCCACCCCACAGACTTCTGGTCTCCCAGGCCTCCCTGGAGACGGGTCCTCCACGGCTCTCGTGGTGCCTTCCCGAGCCCAGTTCACCTGAGGCCATCAGGTGCATTAGTCAATGGAAGGCTCAGTTCACAGCTCTGCCACTGCATTAGCAAACAGTGTTAGCTCACTTGGGAAAAATGCAGCCCTGACTCACTCTGGCTACAGAAACACACTTCACTGTCATCAGCTTTCTCTCATTACCTGCCACCGCTACAAATTCTCACTTCCCTGCATATTCACTTAAATGGGGTCACCTAGGGAACTGGAGAAACAAACACAGAGGAAGAGGGCGAGAGCTGTGGGAGGAGGGAGCACTCATGGTGCTGGTCACGTAGAGAGGCGAGGGGAGGGCGGGTGAAGATCCAGCTTCTATGCCAGCCAGATGGTGTCTTCCCCAGACAAGTGAATCAATCCTGTGTAGGTTACCTGAGAGATGCCTGGGCAGGTATCAGGGAGCCCCAGGAGATTTATGAAGAACTAATGTTTCTGTAAAAAAAAATTCTCTCGCTTCTAAAAAATCAGCCTAAAGTGTTAGCCACGCGTGCTGTGGCCCATTTGACACACCACCATGCTACCACAGACAATGGTGCCCACTACACTGGGTGCACAAGTTCATGAGGTTCTCAATTACATGCTAGGTAAATCAAAACAGCCATGTCATATGCGGAGATCCCATCTATTAGCCTCTGGTTCACAGACCTGTCTCCATCATCTGCCCAAAGACACCCCAAATGCACAGGTCTAAAACAGAACTCACCTGTCCCCCACCTAAGTCTACCCTGTTCTCTGCCTTCCAAGTTCAGTTCATGGTATCCCTGTTCACCTGGTGGCTCAGTGCAGGAACCACAGAATTCTCAACTCCCTTCTTGCGTCTTCTTGCAATGTTGATTCTGCCAATTCTCTCTTCAAAATTGTCCTCCTCTCACACATGGACACAGGGAGGGGAACATCACACACTGGGCCTGTCGGGGGGTGGGGGGCTAGGGGAGGGATAACATTAGGAGAAATACCTAATGTAAATGACAGGTTGATGGGGGCAGCAAACCACCATGGCATGTGTAAACCTATGTAACAAACCTCACGTTCTGCAGATGTATCCCAGAACTTGAAGTATAATAATTAAAAAACACTGTCCTCCTCTCTATTCTTGCCTCTCTGTTCCCACTGCCACCCTTTAATTCAAGTCTTCAGTGACGATCACTGGATTCTCTCTTAACTGGCCCCTGCTCTGTCTCTGGCCTCTCTCATCCATCATTTATGGTGCCACCACAGAGACAATTCTAAAATGTAAGTCCAATCATGTCACTTCCAGCTCCTAAAGGCAGTGCCAACTGCGTAAACAACCAAGTCCACATCTCAACCAGGCACACGAGGTCCCTCCCACCCTTCGGTTCACCTCTACCATTTCCCCATTCACACCTTAAACTGGAGATGTCCTGGACACTTGCAGTTTCTCCATATACCCACGAGACATGCTTCTTTGCCTTGTATGTGCTAACCCCTCAGTGTGGGATGCCCCGTCCCTCCTGGAATCAAAGCTCTTCTTAAATTTTGCCTCCTCTGAGAAGCCTTCTGTAACCCCATCGCCCACGCTCAGCAGTAGCCTGTGTTCCTACTGCACTCAACACCATACAGGCACCAGAGCCTGGCTTGCTGCATCCTGTAGTCATTCCTTCCCAGGATCCCTTTCCTTCACAATAGGACTCTCTTGACTACTTTCTGGACCTATAATTCTTGCCACAGTGCCCCAGTGGCACCCAGAAGACTCTTAGCAAACAGCTGACGGTGCCTGGTTAACGGAAGCAAAAGCTAAATTTTCAGTCCGTGATATACAGACTCCTCTGTCACTTAAATTTGTATCAGAGAGCTACTACATAGCTTAAGAGAGTGATTTGAGGTTCCTTCCCTTACTCTTTGATAGTAAGGGCAACCTGATATGGCCAGGCAGTAGGCAAAAGAAGAGGAAAAAGGACCTGGGAAATCTCCCCAGTAAATAGGATCACACGTTATTAGCTCAGCCATCTCCAGAGTCAGTTTGAAAGAATAAGATGAGATGCACACTATTTTTTTTTAAGACAGAGGGTCTCACCTGGAGTGCAGTGATGTAATCTGATGCAGTGATACCTCACTGCAGTCTCGAACTCCTGGGTTCAAGCGATCCTCCCATCTTAGCCTCTTGAGTGGTTGGGACTACAGGCACATGCCATCACACCTGGCTCATATGCTAATTTTGTAGAGACTGGGTCCACCATGTTGCCCAGGCTGGTCTCAAACTCCCAGCCTCAAACCATCCTACTGCTTCAGTGTCCCAAACTGCTGGGATTACCGGTGTGGTGGCGTATGTTGCAGTTAAGATAGTAAATTAAAGAAAAGGAGGTGAGGTATTGAGGCCTCTAAGAAAGCGAGGGTCACAGCCTCCCCAACATGGATCTCAGAGGGTTTCAAAGAAGGGGCTCTCCACCAGGTCCTCCTGGGTCTCAGTCAAAGGGTTCTGACTTGACATCCATCAAATCACCAACATATCTGACCTCCTCAACCAAATCAATCCAGCCCTTCTCAAGCAAGAGCCAGGCCAGCAAACTGAGTCAGTGGGGAATTAGCAGGAGGCTGTGGAGAAGATTGAGAAGATCATGAATCCCAATTCCAGATCTAGTCCTACTGCCTCCAGTGCTAAGTGTGAGTGGCTTAAAAGCCAAGCCGGTTTCCCAACTGACCACCTCAGCAACTATCTGCTAAACTTGACCTTGTTCATTATACTGAAATAGTGAAGTTCAAATATGAAGATAGAGTGCTGAGTATAAGTTCAGCCACAGGCAGGCTCCAGGAACCTTGTGGTGGATTCATGTGGGGCTGGGTTCTGTTAACCAAGGTTGAGATGACTTGAGCCAAGGAGTGGGATTCCTCCAGTGTCCTGCCTCACTGCCACAGTGCTCTGGCTCCACGGCCCACAATCGGAGCAAGTCTCCCCTTCTCAAAGGCCTTAACTGCGAAGGGTCCCTTCCCTGCGTCCTCACCTGTCTGGAGTAGACAAGTACTTCTGCTTCTGGAATTTCTTCTCCAGGCCCATGAGCTGCAGCTCGGTGAAGATGGTGCGACTCCGGCGGGGCTTCTTCTGTCGCGGTGTGGGCTGTTCCGTCTCTGACTCGCTGCTGGCTAGGGCCTCGCCCCCTGGGGCCTCAGCAGAGACCGCCTCAGTGACCGGGTGGCAGGACAGTGCCTGGGCGATGCCCGGGGTTGCAGGGACCAGGTGGGAGATGACGGTGGGCTGGCGGGTGATCACCGAGAGGAGCGGATATGCCCGCAGGGAAGGGGAGCCTGGAAAACAAGCAGGGAGGTAGGTCACCACAGGGGAACGGTGCGGGGGAAGCAGGCTGGGACCTGCGGAGGGCTACTGGCTGAGGTCTATTGATGGGCAGGGCCCTGCTCATAAGGAGGTACAGATGGAGGAAGGGGAAGGAGAAGTAACTCAAGACCTACAGCTGCAGGGCGGGCACGGAGATCTGCTCAGCTTGGTGTGGGAGGATGAAGCCCGCAGCCAAGGAGAGGTTCCTGCAAGTCCTCTGGTTTTAAGTGGCTCTTTCCCCCTCTCTCCCTTTGGAATCCCTAAATTTTTGGTCCATGGAACCAAGACGATGAAAAGAAGTAGTCAGGAAAAGCTAGAAACTGAAATAGATTTGTAATATGCAAACTTCCTGAGAACCACCTGTGGTCTTTATAAAAAGACATGCTTGTAGCTATGAATTCCTCCTAAGAAGTCTGTGTACCTTGAATCATAGCATTTTCAGAGCTGACAGGATGCTTTGGGATTATTTGATTCAGCTCCCTCATCTCAGAGGGAGTGAATAGCCCCAGAAAGGTTAAGTGAATTGGCTAAGATAACGTAACCAGGAGGAAGCAGATGGAGGAGTCAAACCAAGTTCTTCTGGCTTGAAGTCCCATGCTATCACCACATCATGAATCACATGGATACATCATTTAGAAGAGGGAGAAAAACAGATTTTCATTCACATGAAAGCTCAGATTGGTATGACGGGTGCCTCCAGCACTGTGTTAAGGAGGATTCTCAATCTGGTCAGAGCTTGGCTGAGGAAAATGTGCCTGGGTCGATGATTCACAAGGTCTGCTATGAGCATGTGGCCGGGGCAGGGTATGGCGGCATACATACCAGTGATATGCCACTCCTGCGTTAGGAATTTCAAGGCAAGAGTCCTTTTCTGTCCAGCAATCTGTTAAATCGGTAAAGTTCAAGTAAAGCGCTCTTTCCTTTCATTTTTCAACATAGAGCTTAAAATGTCTGGATCGTTACCTATGTAAGTCATTTAATCTCTCAGTTTAGTCATCTGTACAGTGAGTACAAAAAGTAGCTACTTCCAAAGAATCCTTCAAACTCTAATATACTGATGCCACAAAAGGACCTCTCATCCTCCCATTTGATATCTGATGAAAATGGAGAAGAACCAGGGGGCTGCCCTTTGGGATTCTGTCCAGCCCTGACAAGTGACTTCAAGGCCACGGCCAGCATCTGAGCCATCTAACATTCATACTAGCTCTGAGTTGAAACCGACTAACCACGCAGAAGCCCAAGTACTCAAGAACTCAGAAGCCCACAGTCCCCAGGTACTATCGCTGCTCTGCCCTCTTCTCTGGTATGGCATCTCTCTTCTTATTCCTTCCCATGCCTTTGTTTGGACCCCAGTCATAGTTATTAAAACAAATAACTTCTCTTGTTCTTTGAGTCCACATCTAGCAAGGCCCAGCAGAAACCACAAAGTAGTTAAATAACAATAAATCACCACTTGCCACAACTTCCATTAACTCTCCAGCCAACTCCAACACTGGAGGTTTTGTGCTGTGCATTCTTTTTAAGAAAAAAAAAATCACCTGGGAATAATATTTTATAGCAAGAAAATGAGGATACGTGGGCTTGCGGTTTGGATCTCACAGTACGCATCCTGAAATGATACTTCTTGAAAAAGAAGCTGGAAGCTTCTTGAAAAGGCGTAAGATGTTTCTCATCTCAAATCACCTTACTCCTTTAATTCTGCCACTTCTTTCAAAACAGACTATCTTCCTTAAGCAGGCTAATGTGTAATCTGGAAACTAAGAAGCTTATCATTGTAGGAAATGACTAACAATCCACCTGTAAGTAAGGCTTTGTATCACCTTTCTCTTTTGTAAGAGAGTTAAACATTTTTTTGCCCAATGTTGAATAATATTTTGAAAGTGTGGTAATATCTAGCACTGGCAAGCATATGGGGGAAATAGGCATTCATATATTGTTGGTGGGAGTGTAAAACAGTATAATCCTTGAGGACAAATTAAGCAGTATCTACAATTTGAGGTCTACGTGTACAAAGATTTATGTACAAGCCTATTCACTGCAGCCTTGCTTATCATTGTGAATGGGGGGAAATAACCCATATATTAATACCTCTCAACAGGAAAATGATTAAATAAATTGTGGTACATCCATAGTATGAACTACAATGTAACCATTAAATATAACTATCTAGGCCAGGTATGGTGGCTCATGCCTATAATCCTAGCACTTTGGCAGGCTGAGGCTGGAGGACTGCTTGAAGCCAGCAGTTCAAGACCAGCCTGGGCAACAGAGTGAGAGCCTATCTCTATTTTTTTTTTACTTACTTTTTTTTTTAAGTAGAGACAGGGTGTCTGTTTCTCAGGCTGGTTTTGAACTCTTGGCCTCAAACAATCCTCCCATTTCAGTCTCCCAAAATGTTGGGATTATAGGTGTGAGCCACTGAGCCCAGCCAGAGATTCTGTCTCTTAAAAAAAAAAGAAGATATAAACTGACGAGAAAGATCATTGAATAGATGGATAAACTATATGTAAACTAATATGAGAAAAATACCTAAAATATATTATTAAGAGAGAAATATATAATGTATAATCATTTGTATTATCATTCTTTAAAACCATGATTTTTTTTGTCTGCATTTATAAAAGTCTAGAAATCTAGTTATCAAACTATTAACAGTGATAACCTCTGGGAAAAGACTTGGAATAAAACGGGATGAAAAGGAATCTACACATCTGCATCTAATCCTGCATTCAGTCCAGCCATGAATATTTACTGAGCATCTACCATGGGCTACACTCTGCTCTAGAAGCTGGGGATTTAACAATAAATACTATAAAGTCCCACCTTCATGGAGCTTAGGTTTGTGTGGGGGAGGCAGACAGCAAACAAATAAACAAGTAAATATGTAAATGATGCCAGGTAGTGATAAACTATGATGAAAAATACAGCAAAGTGTGAAGATGGGGCAGGTAGGGTGGAGGGCAGGTACTGGGGATGAGGAGTCAGGGAAGGCCGTGGTGGAAAGAGGACCCTTCTGCAGGTAAGCACTCCCACACAGAGGAGAGCCTGGAGAAGGCACGGGACAAGCACCCCAGCCCCAGAACCAGCACAGGCAAAACCCTGAAGGTGAAACGAGCATGGGTTCGAAGAATAGCAGAAAGGTAGACTAAGCAAGGGCAGAAGCCAAGGAGAGAAAATTGTGGAGAGATCTGACGGAGCCAGATTACGCAGGGCCTTGTAAGCCAGGACAAATCGCTTGGATTTTATTCAGAATGTGATTTTTTAAAAAGCCATTGGCAAGATGTGAGCTTAGGGGAGGACACGATCTGACTGATGTCTTTAACAATCCCTAGGGCTCTGTGTGGAAGTTGGACTGCAGGGGCCAGGGTGGGAGCAGAGAAACCAGTGAGGAGGCCAGGCCCTGTTCTTCTAGACCAGAGGCAGCAGCTACAGCAGTGAGAGGGAGTGTATTTTACAGTTAAGTTTGAGATGACATGATGAAGGACTGAATATCAGGTCTGGGAGAGAGAGTTGCCAGGAGATGCCTGATGTTTTGGTCTTAGCAACTGGAGGCAGGATGGTGCCCTTTACCAAGATGAGAAAGACTGGGCAAAGAGCAGGATTGAGTGAGAAAACCATGATTTCTGTCTTAGACATCTTGTACGTGTTGAGGAGTCAGTTAGATAGAGGTTGGGTAGATAGGAGTCAGTTAGGTAGAGGTTGGGTTAGAGACACAACTCCTGGGAGTCTGTGTGGTCATGGGATTGCATGAGATCACCAAGGGAGGGAGTGGAATAAAGAAATGAAGAAATGCAAGCACTGAGCTCTGGCGCACGCCAACATCTGAGGTCACAGAGAGGAAGCAGAGCCGGCCAGAGACACTGAAGAGGGGGACAGAGAGGCAGTAAGAAAGCCAGCGTCTCTCGACACCCCCAAACCTAGATGATACTTCTGCATTATTTACATTTTGCATAGGCGTGTATTTTTTTTAATCTTCAAAAAAGGAAAGTTACATTAAGTGAGTTGTAAGTTTCATTCTCATTCTGAAGTTTTATTTTATATGTTCAGTTTGTCAAAAAGAATAATCATTTGTTGACCCTTGGTCCCAAGGAGTGGTTAAAACTTCATCTAAAAAGCTAGGCAAAGAAATCCAGTCTAGAAATCCCAGAAATTGAGTGTAAAATGTGTTTAGTTTTATGACACTTCTGGTAAAACAAACATTGTGGGTGTTCTCCTGGAAAAGGGGAGCTCTTTAGCCCATTCAGAATCCAAAGGTCTAGAGAATTTTCTCATTTATGTCAAAAGATGTCTGGGTTCTTGAATCATATTCATTATTTTAAAGGAAACATCATTTAATGTGGAGAAATAATAGTCTTTTCAACAAATGAGGCTGGGTGCAGTGGCTCACACCTGTAATCCCAGCACTTTAGGAGGCTGAGGTGGGCAAATGACTTGAGGTCAGGAGTTTGAGACCAGCCTGGCTAACGTGGCGAAACCCTGTCTCCACCACAAATACAAAAATTAGCCAGGTGTGGTTCCATGTGCCTGTAATCCCAGCTACTTGGGAGGCTGAGACATGAGAATCCTTTGAATCCGGGAGGTGGAGGTTGCAGTGAGCCAAGGCCATGCCATTGTGCATGATCGGAGTGAGACTCCATTTCAAAAAAATAAATAAAATAAAAATTTTAAAAATAATTACTTTAAAAAATGGTGCTGGGGCAATTGGACATCCACATGCAAAAAAAAAAAAAAAAAAAAAAAATGAACCTCGACCTTGTAAATTATTTTTAAAATTCACTCAAAATGGATCATAGACCTTCAGTAGAAACAAAACCTATAAAACTTTTAGAAAGAAACATGAGAAAGTCTTTGTGACACTGAACCCAGGCAGAAAAGTCTCAGTCATGACACCAAAAGCATGATGCATAAAATAAAAAGGCAAAAAACTGGCCTTCATCAAAATTAACAATTTTTTGCTCTGTAAAAGATACTCTTAAGAAAATAAAAAAAGTTGCACATTGTGAGACCTGACAAATCTCACACCTGACAAATGATTTTTACCCAGAATATATAAAGAACTCTCAAAGTCTGACAATTAAAAAATCATCCCATAACAGTGTGCAAAAGTTTGAAAAGACACTACCAGAAAGGTTCTATATATGGCAAATTAGCACATGAAAAGATGCTTAAGATGATTAGTCATGGGAGAAATGCAAATTAAAAACCATGGAGAGGTACTGTTACACATCTGCTAAAACAATCAAGTTTTTAATGAACTGACAATATCAGGTGCTGGTGAGGATGTGGAGCAACTGGAACTCTCCTTCATTGCTGGTGGGGAATGCAAAATAGTACAGCCTCTTTGGAAAGAGAATTAGCAGTTTCTTATAAAGTTAACCAAATGGTTACCATATGACCTAGCAAAACCCCCACTAGATATTAACCCAAGTGAAAAGAAAACACAAAACCCTGTATACAGATGTTTATAGCAGAATTATTAGTGATTATCAAAAACTAGAAACAATCCAAATGTCTCTCATTTGGGGATGGATAAACAAAAACTTGTACAGACACACAATGAAATATTACTCAGAAATACAAAGGAATAAAACTATTGATACCCACTGCCAGGCATGGCGGCTCACGTCTGTAATACCAGCACTTTGGGAGGCCGAGGCAGGCAGATCTCTTGAGGCCAGGAGATTGAGACCAGCCTGGCCAACATGGCGAAACCCTGTCTCTACTAAAAATACAAAAATCAGCCGGGCATGGTGGTGCATGCTTGTAATCCCAGCTACTCAGGAGGCTGAGGCATGAGAATTGCTGGAACCCAGGAGGTGGAGGTTGCAGTGAGCTGAGATCATGCCACTGCACTCCAGCCTGGGTGACAGAGGGAGATCTTATCTCAAAAAACAAAACTAAACAAAAAACTAGAATAGTGGATGAATCTCAAATGACTATGCTTAAGTGAAAAGGCCAGCCTCAAAAGGCTATATGATTCTATTGTAGGACATTAAGGAAAGGCATAACTAGGAACAGAGAATAGACTGCCAGAGGTTAAGAGTCGGGGAAGAGCTAACCACGAAGGGGAAGCACAGGAGAACTGGCTGGGCTGGGGGAGATTCGAGGGGAGGTGCTAAGATTGTTTTTTGTCTTAATCATGGTGGTGGTTATATAACTTTTTGCATTTGTTAAAACTTTTTTGTCTACCAAAATAGTGAATTTTTACTAAATATAAATTAAAAGAAAATTTTAAAAGAAATTAAAATGTTACACACATTTGCTATAAAATAAATTTAAAACAATTCAAAACTACATAAAGTAGAAGACTTCCCTCATTGCTTTCAACCCCAAATCTTAGAGATAAGCTTACAGAATTGTTCCTATGTACATATATATGACCTAAATCCAGTAATATGTAAGCCAATCTATTGAAATACATAGTTATAAAATGTTTATTTTACAAAATATAACGTGTCACATTATTTTTTCTGAATGGATAGCCAAAAACCCTAATACCATATATTGACTAATTTGGTGACTTACAATGGCAGGGTTAAGGTATAGTAAATTCCCACAGAAATGAAGTTGGGAATTTTTGTTCATCAGAATTCTGGGAGTCTGCCGGGGAATTTCCATCAAAAGAATTCCGAGAATCTCCTGCTCTCCAGAAAAGCAGCCAAACTGGGGGGGGAAAAACTACCCCTCCCAAAGGCTGCCCTCTCTGAAGGTGGCCACAAATTGGGAACCCAACGTATGGGGGACAGGGAATGGGTGGGGGGAATAGAAAGTTAGAAAACTGAGAGGACCAGACACATTTATAGAGGCCGCTGTGCATTTGCACCTTGGAGGAGAGTGAAGGCTATTTAGAGAAGATTTCTGGAAAATATTTTAGGGAATATACTTTGTGAAATCCAAATAGACTCCTTTAAGAAAAACTAAAATAAAGATTTTCATGTTCAAGCCTTCTTTAGTCAGATTTCTGTTTTACATCCACTAGGCCATCTGGGGCCCTCGAAATAGTTGGGTTATATTATGTATACATGGGTCTATTCCCAGATTCTGTTCTGTTCTACTGAACTAATATATGATCCTATTATAGGATCACTCCACTTTAATGATTGTGGGTTTTTAGGGAGTTTTCTTATCTGGTAGAACGAGTCCCCATCTTTATTCTTCTTACAGAATTTTCTTGACTATTGTCATTTATTTTTCCAGGTGAACTTTTTTTTTCTCCTTAGGGACAGGGTCTCCTTCTGCCACCCCTGCTGGAACATAGTGGTGCCATCATAGGTCACTGTAACCTTGAATTCCTGGGCTCAAACGATCCTCCTGTCTCAGCGTCCCCAAATAGCTCGGACTACAGGCACACACTACCACACCCTGCTAATATTTTTTAGAGCTGGGGTCTCACTATGTTGCCCAGACTGGTCTCAAACCCCTGATCTCAAGTGATGCTTTCACCTCAGCCTCCCAAAGTGCTGAGATTACAAGTGTGAGCCACCATGTTCGGCCTCCAGTTGAACTTTAGAAAGAAACTTGTTAGACTCTGAAGAAAGCAAGTCTCACTAAAAACGTGATTAGAGTTACACTAACCTTAGAGATTAATTTATAGAAATGAATCTACTGATGATCCTGTCCTTTAGTAGGCTGAAAAGCAATTGCTGGTTATTTAAAAACGACTTTTAGAGATTTGGTTCCATAAAGCTTAAACCTAATGAAAGTCTTCAGGAAAAAAATAAAAAACACAACTTCTGATGAATAATTGTGACTTAAGGCAACATCCTAATCACCAAAGTCCATTGTTCAACAATCTTGATCCAAAATTCAGCTCTAAGAGTGTACTCTCCCCCACTGGCTAGAGTACCCCCCTGAAGTTGGAGGTGCACACACAAAGCTACTGTGATGCTGAGAAACATTTCAGGATCTTAGGAGGACCACCATTGTCAATAAATAGAATCGCCATGAGGCACTGTCTTGAGCTCTTGGCATTTGATACATGTCTCTAAAGTTCAGAAGAACAGGCGCGGCTGGAATGGGAGTTGGTGGGTAATGTGTGTGTTACGAACCACTGGATCTCCTGAAAAGCAAGCCCATGGGGGAGCAGAAAAGTGAGACAAAATATACTTGAGCCAGCTGCTTGCTGTCTTTTCTAATTTTAATATATGACTTGATTTCCAACAAAGTAGCATTGACCCAGAGCTTTAATTTCACAAAGCACTTGCATTCCAACATTTCATACTCTTGAAAACAAGTACTGTGAAACAGTCCCACCATAAATCTATATTTTGACTAAAAATCAAACCCAGGTTTTAAAAACAGTGCAAAATTATAAATTAATGCATACATTAGGAGACACTTCGGTTACTGAGAAGACAGATAACTTACAACTCTAAGCATGTCTTTCTCTTTCCTGAGAATTATCACAGTGTGAAAATGTTGACTGGAGACAGCTGCCCTGCTACCCCCAGATCATTTACATACACTTGTGAAATTCAGGCACATTATCTGCTACTGAGAATGTGATGACTGTAATAAACCAAAGACATTGTTTAAACAAACACAGTTTTAGTTGACAAAAGGAGTGTAAACATGACCCCATTGAACACATTTTCTAATAGATGTTTTTCTTCAACCAATCCCCTTAACCAATGTTTCCCTCCAGGATGGAGATCACATAACTGTGTGTATCATTTACCTGGAAATACTTCCCTGCCAAATGTTTGGCCTTTTTGAGACTCTGTTTTTGGATTCTGGAAAACCTGAGTATATTAGTGGCTGGGGGATGCTGGGACATCCAGGGAGCTTGGGGGAGATATGGAGCATTTGCTAGGCTAAACAGAATATTTTCAGTCACGCTGGTTCTGAAAGCTGTCCGTAAACTCGTGCATGTGAACATGCTTAGGCCAGGCAGGTAGCCACTCCAGGGGTGCTGGTTCCTGGCACATTTCCTCCATCAAAATCCTCCTTCGTGGCAGAAGCCAGATCCCTGCAGCTACAGCCGTCCTTGAACCTCAGAGCAAAATCCCCCAAGTATAGTTTCTGGCCTCACACACCGCCTGTGGGCTTCTCCTCCGTTCCTCCAACATTCTAGTCTCCAGATTGACTCTCCACACCCACATTTCTGGTTTACACAAGCAAGGGCCAAAGGTCTGAGTGGATAAGAATCTCTAAGCTGGCTGCTTGACTGATTTACGTTCCAGGAATGTGTGACCTATATATGCACAGAAAGCTTCAGAGGGACATAAACAACACACATACAAAGACGCAGGCCCAGAAGTATGCAGATAACCTGGAAGAGGGATGCCATGGACAACTGGGCAGCAATAGCTGTTTCCTAAAAAGAAAAAAAAAACATAAAATCACCCACATCGAAGTATTCCCTAAGCCCCCATTCCTACCTACTGGCTGGAAATTTGCGGTAGTGGAAAGAATAAGACCTTTATTCCTGACTTGCACAGTGACCCTGAGCAGGTTACCAGAACTTTCTTAGTTTCAATGTCCTATGAAGTCAGGCCAAAATTCTCCCTCCTAGATTATTGTGAGGATTAAAGGCATTAATGAATCTGAAGTGCCCATGGGGGACTTGGTTCCCTTTCTTTCCCTCCCTTCACTTGGTTTCATGATGCTCAGTGATTGAGCCAAATTAAAGTAGATTAATTTTCTTATCAAGAAAGCACACCTGCTCATGAAGCATACATATGTATCTTCTTATCCTCTGCACATTCACATGCAAAGAAAGATTCAGCAATAGCAGAGTTGACCAGTTTCTCTTTGCCCAGTGGAAGTCTTCCAATGCCCTTGTAGCCATTTACTGAGACTGACAGCAACCAGGGAGCTCAGAGAAGTCAGTCAGCAGAAGGGCTCACCTGGCGGGATAGCTTCCTCAAAACTACCAACACTCCCGCAGAAAAGTTTGAGAGTCCCAAGGCAGAGCCCTTCGCAAGATTAGTAACAGGCAAGGAAGGATGGAATTCGGGGACACAAGGCAGAACCAAAGTCAATTTCTAAAAACTGCAGGAAGGGGCCAGGCGCAGTGGCTCATGCCTGTCTTCCCAGCACTTTGGGAGGCTGAGGCAGGCAGATCGCCTGAGGTCAGGAGTTCGATACCAGCCTGGCCAACCAACATAGCAAAACCCCATCTCTACAAAAAATACCAAAATTAGCCAGGTGTGGCGGTGTGTGCCTGTAATCCCAGCTGCTTGTGAGGCTGAGGCAGGTGAATCGCTTCAACCCGGGAAGTGGAGATTGCAGTAAGCTGAGATCGCGCCACTGCCCTCCAGCCTGGGAGACAGGGTAAGACTCCATTAAAAAAAAAAAAAAACTGCAGGGACAACAGATACAGAATGGTTAAAGTTACTTTGCCTTGTCTTATAATGAGAATGAGCTGCATCAAGGCAGAGCTGAGTGTCGGCACTCACCAGACGTAAAAGTTCCATGACTGTGTCCCCATACGCACAATCTGTAAGCCTGGGAGAGAGAAGAACAGAGGGAGGGGAAGAAATACAAAGAGATTCTGAGTAGCCTTTTAACTGTGATTCACCAAGTTTTTAGTCCAGCAAGACTGAATGAAACAGATGCACTCTCTACAGATTCCGGCTTTGTGTGACTGAAGAAAACAGAAAAAGTTTTAAGAGGTCAACTCAAAGGCTGACGAAATGTCTTAGCCATTAACTACCTCATTTAGAAAAGAAAGAGGGGCCGGGTGTGGTGGTGCACACTTGTAATCCCAGCACTTTGGGAGACCGAGGCAGGTGGATCACGAGGTCAGGAGTTCAAGACCAGCCTGGCCAACCTGGTGAAATGCCATCTCTAAAAAATAAAAAAATAATAAAAATAATTTTAAAAAAGAAAAGAAAAAAGAGGAGGAAGGGCATTTTGTGAGTGAAATGTAAGTGAATTAGAAACACGGAATAAGATAAATTTATTCTAAAATCCACATTAGACTGCCATGATAGAGACTCTGGAATAACCACCTAGTTAAATAAAAACTTAAGAAGATTACAAAGGTTTAAAAATAAAGGGCAGAGAGGTGGAGTGAGGAGAAAAGACTGGGGAGATTTAGAAAAATGAAGCAAAGGACATCAGAGAGACCTTGGAAGGCTGATTGCTTCACACCATCTTTTCAGATTCTTCATTTTGCAGAGTCGAGCCAAGTCTTATCACATTATCCCTGCAATGCACTAGAACTGTAGACACCCACGAAACCACTCAGCAACGCTGGGAGCTAAGTGAGATCAATTATGCTAACCCAACAGGTAGGTTTCTAGACTTTCTCATGCTGCCTAAAATGGCACACCACCTAATGCGGTCATCATCCAGTCTGCAGGCTCCACCACCCTTCATCTCCGTTGGCCAATGAGCGCATGGACATCATGGTCTTTCTCCTCCCGGCCATGCTGTTTTCTATATACACCCACACCTACTTTCATCCATGCTTCACAAGCACTCCCTGATGGAAAGCTGCCAGGAATAGCTGCTGTTTAGTACAAAGACAGAATTAATCATGCCTACCTTTGTGCACCCCACACATTTTGTTTGTGTCCTTATTCACTCTTACTTAATTCAAACCTTGAATTAGGAGTTAAGTTGTTTACCCATCTGTTTCTCACAAGATCGAAAACTTATTCAGGAAAAAAATTTGAAACTCCGTCTTCCTGGTGCTTAACTCCATGCTTTATTGAACTGATTTTACCTGGAATCAGGATATCAGGACTGGAGATGCGGTTCTGACACCTTTGGGCTCTATGACCTTGGTCCAGTCATATTTCGAAGCTTCTGTTTTCTCTTCTATAAAATGGCAATACCAATACTTCTCCACAAGCTTGGTCGAGAATAACATTGGATAATGAGTATGAAAGACAATGAAGAACTATCCCAAAAAGGCACTGATTTTTTACAAACGCCCAACTTAGCAGACGCAATGAATGTTCCATATTGTAAAGATGCCTCTATTCATTAAGAAGTCACAACATTGCTTTGCTGTGTTAACCTCATCCATCCCTCTGCCTCATCCTGGCATTCATAGAGGCAAAGTCTACACACAAAGTTTCTTGGGAGAAATTCTCTGGTTCACTGTCATCATCATTAGGGGAACTCTACTGAACAGCTACTCAGCTCTGTGCTGACTGGTAGAGACAAGAAGAGAAGCAATTTCTGATCTGTGCCCTCAAAAAATAATTACTTCAAGAGGGAAATGAAGAAACATGTGGCAAATGCTGAGTGGCATAGGAACTGTAGGAATTCAGGGCAGGTTGCTGGGTTCTAGAGAGTATGGTGCCTGGAGACGGGGTGAGCTATGAAAAGACCAGGAGCGGGGTTACAAGAGGGGGAAGGAAGGGATGGATTCCAGAGGCACTGCCAAGGAAAACCCAATAGGGTCTGGAAATCACCTGCAGGGGTCCAGAGAAGAGGGGTAGACACATAGGAGGAGGAAGACTCAAGACTCTCACGGTGACTGCTGGATTTGGGGCCATTGAGAGAAAGCTGAAGTCTCCAATATAGGAATGTTTTGGGAGAAAAGATGAGGCTCACAGTTTGAGGTGTCAATCAGACACCCAAATGTCAGAGACAGTCACAAGCCGAGGCTCCCCAGAAGGGCTCTGAGACGAATGTGCAAATTCACACAAAACCAAAATTGAACGGTTAAAAACAGTATTCACCTCCCAACAAGACAGATTTAAGGAACAGAGGATGAAGGACTGGGCCTTGGGTACATCTTCATCGACAGGGCTGGAAAAGGACATTGTCAGTAGAAGAGACAGGCATTACAGCCTAAGAGGCGGTATAGCACAGGCCAGAGAGTCCAGGGCCAACGGAAATGGCCGAAGAGAATTCCAAGAATGACAGACATTCAACAGGATTACTCATTAACAAGCCTTTTCACATACGTTTGGAAACTTTCTCCCCCTTCTCTGACAATGGCCTCTGGAAGTGGACCATAGTCCTGGTTTAGGGGTCTCCACCAGGCATGCTGGGGAGATGTGCATAATGTCAGGGCACAAGGCCCAGATTCCAGAAAAAGCCACTGGAGATTACCTTTCTGCACGTGGCCCCCTGGGTCCACAGGCAAGTTCCTGATTACCCAGAAGGAGAATACATCTGCCAGACTCAGAATGTTTTATGCAAAAATGTAATTTAAAAAATCCAATCTGGGCCGGGCACGGGGTGGCTCATGCCTGTAATCCCAGCACTTTGGGAGGCTGAGGCAGGTGGATCACGAGGTCAGAAGTTCAAGACCAGCCTGGCCAACATGGTGAAACCCCGCCTCTACTGAAAATACAAAAATTAGCCGGGCATGGTGGCAGGTGCCTGCAATCCCAGCTACTTGGGAGGCTGAAGCAGGAGAATAGCTTCAACCCGGGAGGCAGAGGTTGCAGTACGCCAAGATCATGCCCTGCACTCCAGCCTGGGCAACAGAGCAAGACTCCGTCTCGGAAAAAGAAAAAAATCCAATCTGATTTCATTTGTCTCCCTACACATTTCAATCCTGACTTAAATCTTTCTATGGCTTGCCTTAGTTGCAAAGAATTAAAAACAAAGAGAGATAAAAGAGAATAAAATCTGGCAGGGCGAAGTGGCTCACACTTATAATCTCAGCGCTTTGGGAGGCTGAGGCAGGTGGATCACCTGAGGTCAGCAGTTCGAGACCAGGCTGGCCAACATGGTGAAACATCTCTATTAAAAATACAAAATTAGCCAGGCGTGGTGGCACCCACCTGTAATCCCAGCTACTTTGGAGCCTGAGGCGGGAAAATCACTTGAACCTGGGAGGCAGAAGTTGCAGTGAGCCAAGATGGTGCCATTGCATTCCAGTCTGGGTGAAAAGAGTGAAACTCCATCTCAAAAAAAAAAAAAAAAGAGAATAAAATCCAATTTAACTCAGTAAATTGTGGAATCCCTAGCATAAATACAAGAGATCTACGCACTAACTGGGGGATAAAACAATACACGAGAAGACCATGTCCTGACCAGGTGCAGTGGCCCACACCTGTAATCTCAGCACTTTGGGAGGCTGAGGCAGGAGGATCGTTTGAAGCCAGGAGTTCAAGACCAACCTAGGCAACATAGTGATACCCCATCTCTATGATAAATTTAAACATTAGCCAGGCATGGTGGTGTGAGCCTGTAGTCTTAGCTACTTGGGGGCCTAAGGCAAGAGAATCACTTGAACTCAGGAGTTGGAGGTGGCAGTGAGCTATGATTGCACCATTGCACTCCCGCCTGTGTGTCAGAGTAAGACTCTATCTCTTAAAAAAAAAAAAAAGAAGAAGAAGAAAAAAAGAAAATTTAATTAAATAAATACATGAAAGACAGACCAGGTCCTTGTCCAGCTTAGGGTCTAGCCAGGATGGTAGACGATTTAAAAAGTAGTAGTTCAGGTGCTATAAGGAGTATTTAGGGGCTGGGCACAGTGGCTCATGCCTGTAATCCCAGCACTTGGGGAAAGTGAGGCAGGAGATCATTTGAGGCCAGATGTTTGAGACCAGCCTGGCCAACACAGCAAGACCCCATCTCTACGGGAAAGAAAAAGAATATTTAGGAAGATCTAACCAAGCATAGGCTGTCAGGATTCTCCTGAAAGAATGGCATTTAACTGAGATTCTAAGAATGAGGTTAGCCGAGATTCCAATCGGAGACAAATTGAATGATAAAAAGCAACAAGTAAAAGTTTAAGATATGCCAGCATAAAAGTAGACAAGTTTGCCAAATTATAACTGTTTTAAAAAAAAACAACAGTAAAACCAAAAAACTCAGGAGTAAAGAAAATAGAGGAAAAGGCATTTGTGCCTCATTTCAACTTCTCATGTTGGAATTGGTTCCGCAGAGTAAGGACAAGCAGGAAGAGCTCTCTGCTGGAACATGAAGGCAAGTCGTTAAACTAGAGCACCTGCAGACAAACCAGTGTCTGGCAAGGTCCCCAAAATATAGTCAGTGATTGGAAGATTTCCCATTGCTGTGATGACTGGCATCATACAGGCATTTCCATCGGGACATTTCCATGTCATGCAGACAGTTGTATGACTTCTATGGAATCCCATTGATTTTCTCTTTTTGGTATTCTATTATTTTTTTCTCTTCTTTTCTTTTTTTCTTTCTTTTTTTTTTTTTTTAAGACAGAGTCTCACCCTGTTGCCCAGGCTGAGTGCAGTGGTGCGATCTTGGCTCATGCAACCTCCACCTCCTGGGTTCAAGTGATTCTCCTGCCTCAGCCTCCCGAGTAGCTGGGACTACAGGCGTGTGCCACCATGCCCAGCTAATTTTTTGTATTTTTAATAGAGACGGCGGTTTCACCATGTTGGTCAGGCTAGTCTTGAACTCCTGACCTCAGGTGATCCACCCGCCTCGGCCTCCCAAAGTGCTAGGATTACAGGCTTGAGCCACCACACCTAGCCTGGTATTCTATTATTTTCTAATAGACGTGTATCCTTAGTGGTTATGTAGCTAATGTACACAGGGGTCATAAAACTATGTTGCAAAAAGGATTTCAACTTTGAAGGAATCCACCCATCGAAGTAAGGAGGAAGGGGAAGCTCTGTGTTTGATGGAAGGATCTTGTTGGATAGAATGAGAGTTCCTTTCTCTTTTACTTAAGCTATTAAGAGCAAATGGCAGCCAGTGTATCCCCAAACAGTTGAGGGAAAATTTTTACATGAGATATCAATACTTACTCATGTTTGAGTGTTCCTCTTGAACACACTACTGTAATAAGGGGAACCATAGGAATAACAGCAATATGATTTTGCAGCACAATGCACATCAGTTCACAGACCATGATATCCAGTTGCTTACCAGGACCAAAGACAGTTGCTCCCTACAGCAAGAAGGCCTTTCTCTTCCCCTGCGTGGAGCCAAATCCTGACTATGAAGGTTGAACTCTGGCCTTGACACCCCATTAAACTTGCTCAGCCTCTGGGCCACAGTGAGGTCTTTCCTGCTCTGAATATTCCTCATCTGTAAATGAGGGAGTGAGATGATTTTGAAGGTCCCTCTTTGGTACCAAGGTACAATGATTTTATGAATAATATCACACTAGAAAACAATGCTTCTCTCTAATATTTCTCAACTCCATTTAAAGTCTTTGCCTTTTACTTCCATCTCCCACAGTGTTCTTCCTGTACTTTGCACAGGATATCAACTGAACAAATATTAGCTGAATACGTGTATAAAGAACAAAATATTAATGCATGCATATAAACTTCTCCAGCTGAACTCAATCATCTCAATTCACAAGGAAGTGAAGTCATAAACTATCAACTATTTACTTACCTGATATTCCCATGGGTGATCCAGACTGTAACTATGAAAGGCAAAAGACTATATTTGCACCATGCACAATTAAGGCTTTGAGGTTAGATGGTTTATAGCTAATAACACACTAAATAACAGAAGAGAGATTATTTTTCTAGCCCAGTCTTTGATGGATGAGGCAGAGGGCATTAAACAAAGTCACACAGAAGAAGACTGAGGTCTGAACTAGAAACAGAGCTCAGGCCTCCAGAGGAGACAACAGGTATTCTGTTCACATCACTGTATTGTCTTTCTGGGCAAGAGCTACCAAAATACTGAGTGCTCGCATGGCCTCGGGTGCTTATTTTCCTCCTTCATGTGGCCTATTTTTTGGAGAGCTTGAGTGTGTCAGAGATTCACAGCTAATGATCTGATGTATTAATAGCCAATCCAAAAAGCTTTTGCTTGGAAAATTCCTCCAAATTTGGCCAATGTATGTCTAGGAGGAGAGGAGGAAAGAAAGAATAGACCTTGGATTGCATTACAACCCAAAGGCCCACAGCACTAACACTGATTTGTTCACTAAAAAATAATATTGATAGACCAGGCACGGTGGCTCATGCCTACAATCCCAGCACTTTGGGAGGCCAAGCCCAGTGGAACACCTGAGGTCGGAAGATCGAGACCAACCTGGGCAACATGGTGAAACCTCATTTTTACTAAAAATTTCAAAAATTAGCCAGGTGTGGTGGCTCACGCCTATAATCTCAGCTACTTGGGAGGGCGAGGCATGAGAATTGCTTGAACCCAGGGGGTGGAAGCTGCAATGAGCCAAGATCATGCCACTGCACTCCAGCCCGGATGACAGAGCAAGACTCCATTTAAAAATAATAGTAATAATAATAGTAATAATATTGATAGTAATTCGGCACCTGTGGTGAGGACCTCAGGAAGGGTCAACCACCCACAAGCAGAGAGGCTCGACAAACCGCTGAATCATCCTGATGTCTCTCAGATTCCCCCCCCCACAAATCTCAAGAGTAAGGACAGAGGGACAAAGGGAGGAAGGAAAGCTCACTGGACACCCCTAGCAGCTGGACTTTGCACATACATCTTTCACTCCACACAAAAATTATCCAATGACGAGGTCACATATCTGGCATTTGAACAGAAGTCTGTTTGATTCATGGCCATCCTCTTTTAAGTACATGTCATGTTACCTCCCAAAATTCTAAAATAAAGTAAGTCCTCGCTTAGTATTATAGAAAGATTCTTAGAAACTGTGGCTTTAAGTGAAACAACATATAAGAAACCAATTTTCCCATAGGTCAATTGATATAAACAAGAGTGAAGTTCCTACAGCATGTTTCTAGTGACAAAAATATCAAACTTCTAAACAAAGACCAAAACTTTTCTGTTATTAAACATTGAAATAAATGTGAGCTATATAAATATTAAGGAATGATTATAAAATCAACTAGGGTATTTACCCAGTTATTCCAGTTCAGGGGCACAGGTGGCCAGAGCCTATTTCAGCAGCTCAGGGTGCCAGGCGGGGGCCAGCCCTGGACCGGACACCCCCCCATCGCAGGACACACTCACATGTACACCCACACTCACTCACACTGGGACCATGTAGACACGCCCTTCACATCCCAAAGCTGTGCACAGCAGCTTTGGGATATGGGAGGAAACTGGAGGACCCAGAGAAAACCCATGCAGATGTGGAGAGAATGTGCCAACTCCACACGGACAGTGGCCAGGCCAAGATTCATTTTTGTCATCAATGTTATAATGAAACAACATTGAATGAAATGATGCTATTTGAGGACTTTCTGTACAACCTGCCAGAGACTTTCCTTTCTGACACTCTAGTCTTCCAGGCAGTTGATGTGCATTGCAGTACAGTTAAAACCTTCAGCTCCTTGCAGGGTGTGTTAATGAGCTATGCGGGGCATTGGTTATACTACACGAGAACAGGCCCCCATAATTCTTATGACAGGGTGCCCAATTCCCCCCCCAAAAGGTAGCATAAAGGATATGTTATTATTGCTGCGATAGAGATCACATAAACTTTTTCCCAATAGGAAACAATATGTTTCAGTGTAGAAAATTTCAACCTGTAGAAATGTATATATCAGTAAAAGCCATGTATATTCCCACACACAGAAAAACTAAGCAACTTCTACAAGATAAAGGAAGCCCTATTTGGAGAGGCTTCGCCCTGCCTGGGAGAAAGAAGGCACTCTGGTTTCAGTGCCGGGAAGAAGAGGGCAAATAGTTGTGTTTCCCGGGGAACTGCTTGGGTTGAAATAACACAACATTCTGAAATCCATTGAACATAGAAATAATGACCCCCTTACCAAGTCCAAAGAACTGAGCCCAGCCACGTCCATGGGCAGAGAACTCAGACTGGCAGACAGCTCTTCAGGTATTTTGTCATTTTCCATGAGCATTTCCCTATTGACCACATGAGAAGTAGAGAGGCCTTTTTATAGAACTTGCAACCATTATGCCTAGAGATAGATATCAACAGTCTGGGTTTCCCCTAATTCATCAATTTACTTCCTCAGCTGGTAACAAGCTACCAAATGTGGCAGAAAACGAAGTGCGAAAAACAAATAAAGTCTTCCTCTTCTCACTAGATTCTAAGCTTGGAATTACAGAGCCAAAAATCATCATTCTCTCTACAGAAAGAAAAATAAGGTCAATAAACTGCAGTGTCAAATTTTACCAAAGTTATTTCAAAGCACAGAGTTTTAAAGTACCTACTTTTAAAGTGTAGGATCTCTTCTGCCTGTGTAATAAGATGGATATCAGAAAAAGGTTTTGAACTTGTATCAGAAAAGAGAAACTTATGAAAATGACAATGTAATATTTGACATATTTTATTTTATAGGCACTATTATAAACTGCAAAAGCCATACAAATGGAGGCTGCTGTTATTATCTGACAGAGGATCTCTGGACTAGCACAGCCCTTCCCCAAACATCTCCTCTCTTGCTGTCAACATTGGAGAACCCAATTCCCACACCGAGTGTAACAATCAACACAGACTCTGATTCTGCCGCAGATCCACACCCCTCCAACAGCTGCAGCGTGCTTTCATCTCTGCTATTCAGGTTTGGCACAGAAAAGAGGATTTTTGACAGAAGCAACTTTTAGGCCCCGAACGAGAAGAGTTTAAAGTGCAGTTTGCCCTGTAGTCACGTGTTTCTCTCGTTGGACCCCAGCTCTCTTCCAGTGGTCCAAGCCCAACACTCTCCATCCAGCTGCCACCTGATCCTTTCAGGAAAGATCCTGCCATCCTGCCTTCCCTTCCTCACCACACAGCTGAGAGCAGGAGGTAAGAAATATTCAGGGGACACAGCCTCGCTGTCCTGGGGGAATGGAGCTGAGTCAGGACAGAGCAGCATCCCTTTCCCATCTGGCTGTGTCCATTTTATTATCCCACAACTCAGCAAAGCACTGGCAGAAGACAGGAGCGCTGCAATATCTTTTAAAATAAAAATAAAGACACTGGATAGATGTACTCCTACAGCACTCCAAAAGCCTCCAAAAATAGCCTCAAGCAGCAGCTGAATGACACCAGGCCAAAATCTCAGTGGAAACCATCCATCCAGTCGGTGACATTTGTAGGCCCATAATGAAGTTATTAGAGTCTGGTTCGAGTTTTCACATCTCTAAGGTAGTATTTAAATAGAAACTAAAGGTGACAATACATTAGCCCATTCATTACGCATTAGACCTTCTTACTGGTCAGAGTTCAAGGAGGAAATGACCAGCCCCAATGTATCATCCAACTCCAAGCATTTTTTTTTTTTTGAGACAGAGTCTTGCTCTGTCACCCAGGCTGGAGTGCAGTGGTGCGAACTTGGCTCACTGCAACCTCTGCCTCCTGGGTTCAAGCGATTCTCCTGCCTCAGCCTCCCAAGTAGCTGGTTCTACAGGTGCATGCCCCCATGCCCAGCTAATTTTTTTTTCTTTGTATTTTTAGTAGAGACAGGGTTTCACCATATTGGTCAGGCTGGTCTTGAACTCCTGACCTCATGATCCGCCTGCCTTGGCCTCCCAAAGTGCTGGGATTACAGGCATGAGCCACCACACCCTGCCAACTTCAAGAATTTTTAAGGGACTCTACTATTTTTTAATATTCTGAACTAGTAAAGAGCTATAAATCCTTAGTTTCAAGATTCTTTAGGCATCATAGCCAAAGATAATCCATTGGAAACACTGACTCAACTCCTTCCTCCTGAGAAATTTCTGGGAAAGTTTCTGTAGGAAGAGGCTGTCTTGCCAAACTTTTCCATACCCAAACACTGTGCCTCTTACCTCTCCACACACTAACATTTGGTAGTCTTTCTCAACCAACATCTCCGCCTCCACCCCCTAACCACACCCTACTCATTCCACAATTACCACTGAGTGTCAAGGCTAGGTAAACAATCTACGACACAATTTCCAAACACTGCAAGATGAGATATCAAAACTCAAGTCACGGTGCTAACATTTAAAAAGCACATCCAGACTTCCTCTGTGTACCAGCCCGTGGCCCTGAACACACCTGAAGACCAAGTTCAAAGGCATTGCCTTTCAAGTGCCCACACAGAGAACAGCCAGCCCATCCAATCCAGTCCTGCCTCTAAAAGACAACGATGAAACAGGGGTCTTCTAAAGGAATCCAGATCTCTGAACTTGACTGAGTCATTCTCAGCATGGACTCTGAGGAGCCTAAGGAGGGAGCTAAAAGCCTAAATCATGTCAGATCCAATCAGAAGCCACAGGAAACAGTGTCATTTGGAAGATAGGGGAAAATTAGTGGACTTAAGTCACTAATTTACTTCTAAAACACTTAGGATTAGGATCATCTAATCAGCTTGAACTTAAAGTGGGATGTTGGTGCCTTTACTTCAGGAGGAGGGGTACAAAGGAAAGTTGGAGTAAGGGGGAGAAAAGTTTATTAAGTCTTGATAAATATCTAAATGTATTTTGTGCAACGCAGCATACAGTCATTCCTCAGCCTACAACTCTTTGAGCAATCTAGTCTTAAGAAAGGGCCCCAGGGCTGGGCTCACACCTGTAATGCTAGCACTTTGGGAGGCCAACGCAAGGCAGATTGCCTGAGCTCAAGAGTTCGAGACCAGCCTGGGCAACATGGTGAAACCCCATCTCTACTAAAATACAAAAAATTAGCCCGGCGTGGTGGCATGCGCCTGTAGTCCGAGCTACTTGGGAGGCTGAGGCAGGAGAATTGCTTGAACCTGGGAGCCAGAGGTTTCAGTGAGCCGAGATCACGCCACTGCACTTCAGCCTGGACAACAGAGTGAGATTGTCTCAAAAAAAAAAAAAAGAAGAAGGAAGAGGGGCCCCAAAAAGCTTCCAGGGCCCAATGCTCTCTGATTTGGAAAATGGTTTGCAAACATCTGATGTTTCCTGGTGAGAAGGGAGACGTACCAAAAGTAATGGGAGATGCATTTAATAGACAAGTTATGACGGATGGACCCAGCAGAGCAACCCTTATTGCTTATCCCAAATCTCTGAACCACTGTATGTAGAAAGCTTGCTGCCTGGGATAGTCCTGTAAGAGTATGCCCTGTGACATCCTGCAGGCTTTGCTGAAAAAAATAAGATGAAAGACTTTTCCTGAAACTTCTGGAGCTTAAAGGGGGAAAGGGCTATGAGAAGAACTGGCCAGCCTGACCCCCCTCCAATGGAGTCGCAGAAAACACCAAAGAACCTGTATTACTTGAGCAACAAAAACACACCTAAAACTCATCATTATCACCACTAACACCATAAAAACATGTAGAAGAGTTCACAGGGAGTGAACTGAGATAGTTCCAAAGCACCAAAACCACTTTTGCTGGTAAAGTTTATAATGGGGAGAAAGGAGAGGATCATTCCCATTTTTCTATTAAAATAGAAGATTTGAGATTAAATAAAAAGTGAAATAAATTAAAATTAAATGAACAGTACTAAATAAAAGTATAAATGAGCAATATTGCACTGCTTACCATGACTTTAAAAATGAGATGCTTACTGCCTAGAGCCAAAAGGAACAATAAGGCCATTCATTAATTAATTGCTATCTCATTATTTGGGAGTTTTGTTGACAGCACTATTGTTCCCTTTAATTATTTTTGGCCTAAACTCTTTAGCCCTTATGAAAATCATTAGTAATAATGTATTTGGACTTCTCACACCTAGCTTAGGTAGTATCATCACATACCTGTGATGCCAGTCACAATGAAGGCACAGTATCTTTCTTAAGCAAACCCATGGCTGCAATCACAACAGAGCCATCAACAGGCTCTGATTCACTCCCTGCTTCTCCCCCCACTGCCATCATTTGCATGTCATGCTAATATGGGATTTGAGGACATGGGTTAGGCATAACCATAGGGTTATGGAAGCCTAGGGAAAGGATTTATGGAAGTTTCTCATCTAAGACTTGGAAAAGATCTCATCCAGTAGAGAAAGGCCTCGAGATCTGCACCCAACCTAGTGTCTATCATTAATACTAAAGGAAAGAAGGCAGGGGAATGGGAAATAAGGTTTATTGACATGTTGAGTATTACCAGAGTCCAACATTACAATGAATGACTGTACTTATGTAATTCCTTTATCTCAGTAGCTCTTAGATAAGCCATATAAAACAGCTTAGTCACAGGGACTAAATTAAATTATATCAAGAACTGAATGGAATCAAAGGTCAGACAATACTTACAAGCCTAGAACTAATGTAGATAGGACTTAAACCATGTCCAAAAAAAATCGCAATTTGCCTTTTTCTTAAAAGTCTCTGAAGAATGTATTAATACATTCTCAGCTCTAAAACCTCCCCCTCTTCATTGTAATGTAAGAAAGTTCAAACTGATACCAAACCTAAATAACCCCTGAGCTATTACTGTCTATTCTCACACCCCCTGTTGTCTCTGGACATAAAGAACATTCTTCTCCAAGGTGCCGACACCTTTCCACAATTTCTCATTCCACCCACCTCTCTCAGGCCCCTAAGCTTCATGCCTTGACCATGAGATATCTTTTGACCTTGTTCCCATGTCTCCAGGCTTTATGATTTCCCAGGAAATGCTTTCTATCATTGCATTCCCTGCCTCAAAAACCTTCAAGGACTCTACAGTGTCCAGAAGATAAATTCCATGAAGTGGTAGTCAAAACCTCTGACCAGTTGAATTGAGCCCCAGTTCACTTTTCCAACCAAGTATCTACTCAGCATCACCTGTCACTTACTCAATATTCAAGAAATACACTTTCCCTGCTCTCACCTGTCTCTGCGGCTGACCCTGGTCCTACAGATAGTGGTTACAGCCCTGCTTTTGAGTTTAGCTCCACAGCTTAATCACTTGTGTGGCCTTTGACAAATTTATTTAACTTTGATAAGCTTTGGTTTTTCTACCTGTAGAACTGAGATAATAATAATGCATAGCTCATAAATATATTGTGAGAATAAGATAATCCATTTAAATGCTTAGCATGGTGCCTGGGAAGTAGCATGTACTCATTGTTCACTTTTTAAATCACTAAATTAAATGAATTCCCTGTAGTTCTTTAAGGCAAAACTCAAATTCTACCTAGAACTAGAAACTTTTTCAATACATAGGTAAGAATTCCTCTTCAGACTCCTACTGCACTTAAATTTCCAAACATAATTTAGCATCAAATAGCTCTCTGTTTTTTTTAAGCTGTATATTTCTGTTTTCCTCTACCTAAAATAGAAGTTTCTTGAGAACATATACTGTGTATTATTCCCCCTGTGAACCTCTTCAGAACTTATTTTAGGAACAGATACATAATTGGCACTCAATTAATAGTCCCTAACTTAGGTAAGAGGTGGGACTCGGACACCGGACGAAAGTAAGAGCTAGCTGCAACAGGGCTGACACAGAAGCAGCTTTCCATAAGACACACTCACCAGTGTGTGCCATGTCAGTTTTCCCTTTGCCATGGCAACACCCAGAAGTTACCACCCCTTTTCACAGCAATGACTGGATGACTCTGGAAGTTACCACCCATTTCCTAGAAATTTCTGCATAAATTGCCCCTTAATTTGCATATAATTAAAAGTGGGTATCAAGGTGAGTACAGACTGCCTTTGAGCTGCGCTGGGCACACTGCTTGCTCTGCAAGGAGCAGTACCTCTGTTGCTGCTGTATACTGCCGCTTCAATAATCATTGCTGTTGAACACCGCTGGCTTGCCCTTGAATTCTTTCCTAGGCAAAGCCGAGGACCCTTCCAGGCTAAATCCCCAATTTGGGGTCTTGCCTGTCCTGAATCATAAGCATTCCAAACCAAAGTAACTCCCTATTCAAAATCATCTACCTGTATTTTATAAGCCACTTCTTTGGCACTTATAAACCTTATATGTCACTTAAATTTTGAGTGTTAAATTTCAAGCTCCAATCAAGTCCTTCAAAAGGACAAGACATCTATTTTATATCTGGGGCTCTTCCAGAGAGACGCCATTCCTAGGAGTCTCAATCCCAGCTGCAAATTAAAAAGACCTTGTGAGCTTTCAAAACATATTAATTCTCGCGCTCCACCCCCAGAGATTCTGATTTAATTGGCCTGTGGTAGGGACTGCTGATGCTATTATGTAGCCAGAGCTGAGAAGTAACTCAGCCCCCAGCACATATTGCAAGTCAACAAATTCTTGTTGACTTGCTAATTGGCAAGTTGCGGACTATCATGAAGTCTCTCAGTGCTCCTGTCTTTGGGCAGGTAAACCCTTTTTCTCTAAACCTTCCATTCATTACATGGGCTTCATCCCTATTCTTGCTATTTTCTTCCTGATGTCATCCAACTCGTGAGCCCACAATTCAGTTACAGAATTGCCATATAAGCAAAGCTCCCCAAAGAATGAAAGTGCTATTTGCTGAGCATAACTTCTTCATGTCCATATTATTCTCAGTGATATCCACTCTGCTTTTCTTTAGACTCTCCATTCCATATGGAGTGTCACCATAGCACCAACAGAGAGACTGGGACATCTGTGTATTACAGACCTATTTCAAGCCTTTCTAAGAATGTACTTGGAAAGAATCTTGCTATAATTTGGGCATGGCTATACTGTGGCTGCACAGTGTATACTGTGAGGAGAACACGATTTCAATAGTTCAGGATCTGAAGAGGCTCTGGAGCAGGCAGAGCCAGACACAGCAGAGGGCAGAGAATTAAATGGATGGCTGTGTGCAGAACTGTGGGGTGAACCCTGCTGCGACTCAGCCCTCTCAATCCCAGAAGCAGACATGTATCTTCACCTCACTTGCTGGCAGAAAGCTGGGGGATTCTTTTCCAGTGAAATCAAATGGCCATAGCAAATGACCTACTGGCACTAGTGTTTCTAGGCCCCCAACTAACAGCTTGCTCCATGCCTGGACCCTACAGGGAGGCCTGCTAGCCCGCAGGGTGTACACATTTCATTCATGCACACACACAGCCCCACACACCCCTCTCACTCAGTGTCTCAGAGCTTCATTCCTGTAGACAAAGAGACAGTCCAAGTCACTAAATATCTGAGAAAATCCTCAAACATGAAAGATAGAAATCAAACAAACAGGTGGAAAAAAGAAAACTGGCATAATCAGAGGCAATTCAGGGAGTAGAAGAAAAACTTATAAAGACAGCTATCTATTAACATCTTCAGAGCGGTGAGAAAGAAATATCATATCCAGGAAATAGTATGTGATTTCAAAAAAGGAACAATTTGAGAACAAGAAAGAACTTTATAAAAATATGATAGCTGAATTTTCAAAATAGGAGACAATTGGAAGATCAAATTGAGGAAAAGCACAAAAAATAGATTAAAACACAAGGATATAAAATATAGTATTAACAATAGCAGAGCAAAGACAAATCTGTAGAAAGTAATATTAACAGTAATACTAGGTGCTGTTCCAGAAACATTGTCTATTCATTTGTAAATGTACATTTGCATTTGGTCTTTGTAAAAAGGCACCATCAATAATTCCATTTTATAGATGAGGCTATTAAGGCCCATAGAAGTTAAATCAAGGTTCTAAGATAGGACCCAGAGTTAGAATACAAAGTAGAGAAATGTGAAGAGAAAGATAAGAAAATCAGTAGATCAACCCAGGACTTGCAATATCCAATTGGTAGAAATTCCAAGAAAAAAGAATGGAGGAAATTATAAATGAAAGACTATAATAGAATAGTTCTTAACCAAAGGTGAATAAGATGAATCTGCCATCTTAGCAATGAATGAATAAAGACTCAGCAAAATCCAGATCATTTTACAATTTCAGAAAACAGGATGCAAATCAAGTCCTAAGAGTTTCCAAAGAGGAGAAAAAATCAAACCAGGGCCACGTGCACTTTTAGTATCATAATAAAAGCACAATAAAAGAACAGTTACTGGTAAAAGTTTTTCTAAGGCAGAACTTGACCTTTACCAGCTCTTCCAAAGTTATCAATTCTAAAAATGGTGAATGGACTGCAATGATCCCATCAAATATACTCACTTGTCACCACATCATCTGAAAGATGTTCCTGTTTTCACAAAAGAGAAGCAAGCCTGTGGTTTAGTCGGCTTAGTTACCAAGCCCCGGGAGGGTGAAGAGAATGTGTATGTGGTGGGGGATGGTAGAGATCCTAGAACAGACAATTTAAAAATTGTGCTTGAGCTCTAAAAAAAAAGACTGAATAATTCACTGAAAGCAAGTGCTTCATTCCTTTACTTTTTAGTAGCATCCTAGACTAACAGATAGAATACACAGACTATCTCTCACATACTTAAACACAAGGCAGAGAACTGTGGGTGGAATGGGGAAACATGAATCTCTCCCCTGAGAGAACATTAAATTTCAGAGCATGCCGACGTTTGAGAGGTGGGGAGGTTATTCCATTATACTTCCGTTTTGAAAAGTAATTAGCAAATGGAGAGAGAGATTGCTCAAAACTTCCATGATTTCTCTGAAAGCTCTTGTATTATCATATGGGAATCTCCTGACCCCCAAGGTCTAAGTTACTCTAGATCCTGGACGGTGAATCCCACTCCCCTTTGATTAGTCTGAGGACAACAAATGTCACAGCCTATCTCTTAGGGTTCAAGTTCAATCATATTTGATGGGTGTTCGCATGGAAACCTTCTCATGTAATAGTCAAAAATATTTATTGAGCACCTGTGGTAGACAAAATAAACATGGTCTGCTCAAGGAGCTTATAGTCTAGAGAGAGAAAAATAAACAAATAATCCAATAAAGAAGTATATAAACAGATATATAATCATGGCTTGTGGTAAATACTCTACCATGAAAGAAATAAACAGGGTTCAGTGATAGAGCATGTCTGGGTGAGGTTTGAGGGTGGGGGAGGCTGAGATAGTCTCCAAAGAGGAGACATTTCAGAAGAGATTGAAAGGCTGAAAAGCACCAGCCAGAGAAAGACTGTTCCTGACAGTGGAACAACATAGGCTAAGAACCAGAAACACAGAAAAGGCTTAGTATGTTCTAGGAACAGCAAAGAGGGTGTGGGTGAAGCACAGCGAGAGTTTGGAGAGAGTTTCGAGAGACAGGCAGGGCCAGGTCATGCATGAACAAGACCCACACACAGTGAGGTGACCATCCCTGTGCAAGTTGATTAATGGCTATCTTCTAGGGTATGTGAGGGGCTGTGGTCCTTGTTTTATTATTCCTTTTCCAATATTTTTATCTAAAATGTGTCTAGAAACAAAAAGGTATTCTATCAAATCTCATGTCACAAAAAGTAATGTACTACATGACATAATCAAGATTTTTAAAGCTTAAAATGGGCTAACATCAACAGCTCCAAACGCATCTTCCAGTGGCTTTTGGAATCCAATCTCTTTAGCTTCTTCTTTAATCACTGGCGTTCTAGTCCTACTGTCAGTCCCCCAGAAGCCCCAGGCCTTTTCATGCCATGCTCCTGAAAAGGCTGTTCTGTTTATCTGCTTCTCCTCCTCCACCTGGTTAGCTTTCATTTGTGCTCCAGCCTTTAACAGAAGCACCAGATCCTCCAGGATGCTTCTCTGACCCCCCTCCACACCCTCTTCCGTTGCAAGTGAAGGGTAAGACCCCTTCCTCCATGGTTGACAAGCACCTTGCGTTTATTTTTATCACATCGCTAGCACACTGTATTGGTAATTTCTGTTTATGCACGTCTTTCCTACTGGATTAAACCTTGAATCCAAAAACTGTTATCTTAGTCCAGAACCATATTTTCAAAACAACATTTAGTAGAGTGCTGAATACTTAGTAGGTACTCAAAGTTTACTGAATGAATAAATCCACTAAATAAGTATAATATGAAAAACATCTGATTTCACAGCTGTTTGTGGAGATGAGTAAAACATGGGGTTCGGGCTGATCCTAGCTCAGTCCCAACAGAAGTACAAAACACAGACTGTGCATAAAGTATTGGGCCTAAGTTTGAAGTCGGGTTTTAAATGACATGTAATTCTGCAGAAAAGGGTATTGAGAACAGGGAGGGATTTAGAAACAATGCCATCTACGAAACTGCTACTAGAACTAAATGAGCCCATAGTGGGGAAAGCTGTGTCTTCTTCAACTTGTATCCCTAGTAAATAGCATCATACATGAAATAGGTCCTCAACGTAGGTTTCTCGAATGTGTTACATGAAGATGTAGGAGTCTGGTCTTATGTGAGTGAGCAAGGTTGTAGGAGCCGCCCTCTCCACCAGCCATGTGCGAGCAGAGGCTGAGACCACCATGGAGGCTCTGAAGGCTCTGTGGGTGAAGGCTCTACAGAGTGTAGGAGGTTAAACAAGTGACTTCTGAGGTCCCATCCTGCAAGCTGTAGGACTTAGAGCCTACACTGGAATATACGCAAGAGCAGAGATGTGTGCCCAACAAATCCCAGAATATCCTTCCTGTAGACCACTGCCAGCTTTGTTAATTAGCTGCCCACCAAGAGCTTCCTTGGGTTCACTCAACGGGTTGGATACTTGAAAACAAAAGAAAGTCATAGCTGCATTTTTAAACCTGATTTTTAAAATATTCCTATAAAACCGGCTCTTTAGTTACTCCAGTGTTTCCTTTGCTCCCATTCTCTCATCATCATCATCATCATCACCATCACCATCATCGTGAACTATTTTATGTGAATCCAAAAATAGTTCATGATGACGATTCACATCATCTGAGGGTTGATGTCCTAGTTTGCCATGACATGCAGCCTCAACTGAACTAAAGAGGCGGTTACGGACTCAATCACCTTTGAGGATGGTTAGCCCAGGACTGGGGGTCCACCTCCTTCAGGGTCCCTTCTCAGATCGCGGAGTCTTGGGAGGTGCCTGCCGCATCCTCCCCTCCCCTACTTCCCTAAGCACTGTCACAGCAGCCACCCCCTCCTGCACTAGCTATGTCACTGCAATGCCACTGTTGCTTGCACATCTGTCTCCCCCACTAGCTGGAGGCTACTTAGAAGCTGGAAGTGTGCCTTATTCACCTTGTATCTCTACATACGTCACCCAAGGAACAATACAGCCCAGGAACGTGAGTGTGCACTCTAGCGTCAGGCCTGAATTTGCATTTAGACTCTGCTACTACCAAGTTGGGTAGCCCTGAAGGAATTAGTCTCTCTGAGTCATTTTTCTAAACTGTGAAATGAAGACAAAAGTAATAAAGGCAAAAGTAATAACCATGCCATAGGATTATTGTAAGAATTAAATGAGATTTGTGTGACTTTTATGAATGAAGAGCTCCTTAAACGTTTGTTTAAAATAATGAGCACAAGGAATTTCAGATGAATGTGTGTTTATCATAAGTTAGTACCATCCATTTATTATTTTTTAAATACTGATTTAGAGTTACCATAGGCAAGGCCCTGTGCTATGCTCGGTAGGTAACAAATATGTTTAAGAAAAAAAACTTCTTTGTCCAGGAATTCACAGTCTAGTAATGAGACAGATAAGTAACATACATAGGTACCCATAAAGCAAGACAATCAGTTAAATGTGGACTAGAGAATATAAACATTATAGAAATTAGCAGACAGAGCAAATACTTCTGCCTGGAGTGGTCAGGGAAGGAGATGGTACATGACCCGGACTCTGAGTAACAGAGAGAACTTTGATTGGTAGAAGGAAGAACTGTAAGCATTCTAGGCAGAAAGGACATCGCTACAGGGGCACAAACACAAAACCATGCATGACAGGATAGGAAGAGTCATGAGAGACATGTGGAGACTAGGGTCAGAATGCAAAATAGAATTTCTAAACTTTAAACCATTTTTGCCTGTTGAAAGTCATCATTTCTTCTGTGTTCTCTCGAGAGCCTAAAGGATATGTCCGCACTCTCTGTTCTGTCATCTGTATTCCCCAGTCACATTTTATCTGTCATCTTAAAGAGTAAAGTTATATTATCAGTTATGGAACTGCTACAAGGCTAGTGCTGGTAATAATGGCCTGAACTAAGAGTTTCAATGAAGAAACAGAAAAAAAGAAAAACTGTACAATTTATAAAGACCAATCAGAGGTAAGGTGTAAAGGAGATAAATAAAGGGTAGTTGGGAGCCCTGTGCCTATGTGAGGGACAAATGGGGATCTCATTAAATAAATAGGGATAGATGTCAAAAGAAAGGGTTCCCTAGGAGGTAGCGATAGTGGAAAGGTGATGAGTTCAGTTTCAGAGTTGCAGACTCTATCATCACCCCTTCTAGAAAAATCAGCCCAAGTCACCTACCCTCCAGAGTGTGAGTAGCCTACTCTTGGCACATTAAGGAGTGTTAGTTTATTGTACTGTAGTCTGGATATCCCAGAATTGAGCCACATCCAGAGGAAAGAAATGCTTCTGCCCAAATGCTCTGAGGCCTTAAATCCCTTGGAGCATTAAAAGGGACTGGATTTCATTGCATCAGATGGAAATCTCTCTCAGATCAGGCGGTGGTCACAAGGATGCAAAAGTCGGATCAAGAGGATATACGTATGGATGTATATATAACCCACATATTTTTTGCATGCTTCCAAATTGCATTGTTTATGCAGCTGTTCACAAACTCAGCGTCTCTGTTTATTTTTGTCCTTAGAGGAAAAGAGAAGAGAGTTCTGCCTATTAGGCACAGCAAGATCAAAGAGCCCTCAACCAGGCTGAGAGAGTGCTCCATTCAACCCTTCCATCTGAGCAAAGATCAAAACAAGACGGGTGCCCTCGGAATGGCTCCTCGACTAGGAAGCTTGCGATGGCACCTGTCGGAATCCTCCATTCACTGCTCACACCAAATGGACAGGCTTTGTGTTTTCCTGGGAATGAAACATGAAATAACAGCAAGGCCCTCAGAAGAGAAAAGCATTTCCCACCAGGCTTATTAAGACAACATTACTCCCACAGAACAGGTAACATCACTGTGGTTTTATGAACCAAGTGGGAGGAGGGAAAGGCCCAGAAAGGTCAACTGACGAACTAAAGGTTATCCAGCAATTTGTAAGTGGACTTAGGAAGTAGGCAGATGGCCAACACTTGCTTTCCTCTCCTGGGCAAAGGGAAAAACTGACGCCCCTGTGTTTTGTTTCTCCATCTCTGCTATGTGTCACCCTCTTAATTGGTTCTAATCACCCAAAGCAAGGTGGTAAGTTTCATATGGAGCGACACTGATTCCCAGCATCATTTTGGTTGGTGCATGGGACAGGAATCCCCTTGTAACCTGTTGTCCTGGTGCACCGTTCACCCCATCAGCCTGCAGCCTCCCTTGCTGCCCTCTCCAAGCTGACTGGGGTTTACTTCGGGATGTGGCAATGTCATTCAGAACTGTGACCAAAATGGCGGTGCAGCAACATGTGTAGGTATGGGTCTTCACAGTGCTCCTTGTTGCCCAGGCAACATAGATACTGGATTATTTTTCATGGAATCTTTGATAGAATCATTCATAGAGTGGGTTTCCAGTGCAGGACCTCAACCCTGGTTGTGGTGCAGTCCTTACACCTACTGACCTCTCTTTGCCTTCAGAAGAGTACTAGTTAGCCTGGGCAACATAGCAAGGTCTCTCTCTCGAGATAAATTTTTAAAATTAGCTGGGCATGGCAGCACACATCTGTAGTCCCATCTACTCAGGAGGTTAAGGCAGGAGGATTGCTTGAGCCTGGGAATTCAAGACGGCAGTAAGTTATGATCACACCGCTGTACTCCAGCCTGGGCAACAGAGTGAGGTCCTGTCTCTAAAAAATATTTAAAAAATACAATTTGCCATATGATCCAAACTCCAACTGTAGTAAAAGCAACCAAATATCTCAGTAAGAAGCAGGGTGAGGGCTAAGTTACTGTTTTCCCATCTAGGCACTGGCAATTCCACATAAAATCTTTACTAGGAAATGCCAGCCAGTTGTATGGCAAACATAAAATGGACAGTCATGTGGGGAAGCAGGGGATGCCAGGCACCACCACCTCTGGCTGGGGAAGCCCTCCCAGAGTGCCGAGTGGGGACTGTGGCCTACAGCATGTTGGGAAGTGGTGGTGCAAGAGTGAAGGCTGCCTCTCTTGAAGGCTGAGAAACCAGTAGCAGCCTCCTGGAGAAACTGAGAATGACATCCAGAGACATCCAGATTTCACACAAGCCTTTAGATATGATCCAGTACAGAACCAACCCGTTTCATGATAAAAAAATAAGTTTGTAACGCTGCCCTAATATATCCACTTCAATTTCTTCTACCACCTATTCTGTAAGCAAGAAGGAGTGAAATAGAAGAAACAATTTCTAATTAAATGACTGACAGTGACCACCTGACTGGGAAATCCAAAGAGGCTAGAAAAACCCATTTGAGCTGGGAGCTCTGGAAAGCGGCAGAGCTACAGGTGAGGCCATTGCAACAAAAGGACAGCTGTGCCTTCTTCCGAGGACACCATCAGCATTCCACCTGGTCTTATTACATGCCTACTTCTCCCGGTATGCATTTGCATATAGAATTGATGTTCAAATACCATGCTCCTGCCAAAATGATGCTGGGAATCAGGGTCACTCCATGTGAAACTTAACACCTTGCTTTGGGTGATTAGAACAAATTAAGAGGGTGACGCATAGCAGAGATGGAGAAAGAAAACACAGGGGTGTCGGTTTTTTCCCTTTTGCCCAGGAGAGGAAAGCAAGTGTTGGCCGTCTGCCTACTTCCTACGTCCTTCACTGTGTGCTGTGTGTTTGGCTTCTCACGTGGCCTGAATCACCTCCTTCCTGGAATTTCTTATGTTCTGATAGACTTTAAGCTCCTTGAAGACAAGGACTCCGGGGGTTTTTGTTGTTGTTTGTTTGTTCTGGATCTCTCTCTGTGTCTACAAGGGCACCTTCTATTGTTTAGGCATTCAGTTAGCAGTTGTTGACTAATTAATTCACTAATTTCTCCTTTAAAGGATCTTCTGGGAACCTGAGACAAAGAGAGTTAACCAACCAGTTAATCCTCTGAGCACTGAAGCCTCCCCGGTATTTACAAACAAAGTGAATTCATTGCTTTAATTTCTGAAACATTAAATTTCACTAACAGCATTTTCATGAATAGCTCATTTTTCTCTTCATAAAATCCTATAAATGAAAGGGCACCAATTATTAGCCCCTTTTTAACAGATGGGGAAACAGTGACATTTCAATATTAAATGGCCTGCCTAGTCGTGCACTGATTTTTACATTCACTCACTCATTTATGCATTCAAACAGCTACTGGATGCTTATTGGGTCTATAATAGTATGGTACCCCTGACAGTTTACATGCACACTTTCTCTTTATTCGCCATAACAGTCCCATGTACTGAGTACGTCTTTTTCTGGAATGAGGAAACAAACGCTCAGAGTGTCTAAGTAATGTGCCCAAGCTAACATGCATATTTATCATTTAAAAAAAAAAAACACTGTCAACCACATGTTCTGGAAGTTGGCCTTCATTTCTTTCAATGCTTTTCTTTTTTTTTTTTTTTTTTGAGACAGATTTTTGCTCTGTCGCCCAGGCTGGACTGCAATGGTGTGATCTCGGCTTACTGCAACCTCTGCCTCCTGGGTTCAAGTGATTTCTGTCACCTCAGCCTCTGAAGTAGCTGAGATTACAAACGTCCACCATCATACCTGGCCCATTTTTGTATTTTTAGTAGAGACAGGGTTTCACCATGTTGGCCAGGCTGGTCTCCAACTCTTGCGCTCAAGTGATCCGCGGGCCTCGGCCTCCCAAAGTGCTGGAATTACACATTTGATTCACTTATCACAAGTCTTTACCTACAGGGTGCTATGAAAAACTTTGGCCAAATGGATGAACCTTGCAGAAACCACTATGCATAAACTGCAGGTTAGAGTTAGCTGCTGTTTCTGATCTTGTCTCTACACATCCTATGTGAATTCATAGTCACTACAACCTCTTTCTAACCACAAAATTGCATGATCAAATTATCGAAGTATAAAATTTTTAAAAAATAATAACGTAAAGAAATAAAGCCACTTTACCTATTTTCCAACCCCTCTGGTCTCCTCCAGGACCCACTATCATCCATTATCCAACTTCCTCATAAACCTCAAGCTCTCTATACTTTGCTGTAAGCCAAAAAGCAGGTGCTCAAGTCTCTGCCAGACTGAAACTATGTCTTAACTTATATCTATCTCGAACAATTTCTCTCCTACTTAGCCATGCTTCTTGCAAGACTATATCATTTCCGTGTTCTCATTAACTCCTAAATTTCCTGTAATGTTGATTCTGCTGCACTATTCCAGTGAAGATGCTAATGTCAAGGTCATCAACAACCATTTTTATATCCAGACTATGTTTCTCATCGCAGAAAAGAACTTGCACTCCTAACAAGCTCCCAAATATCGCTGGTGCTTCTGGCCCATGAACCACATTTTAAGGAGCATGGCTCTGACCACTTTTCAGTCTTTATCCAATTGGATCCCTCAGCTGCCTTTAACACAGGAGATCACTTGTTCCTCTGGAAATTCTCTTCTTGACTCTCTTTTCTAATCTGTCTTTATCTCTCTGGGTAGGGTTTTGCTTAGACATCCATTACATGCTGGGAGTCCCTCTGCTCCATCCTTGACCCGCTCCTGCCACTGCAGGAGTGGGTCATCTCTTGCCTGGATGATGGCAGGAACCTCCCAACAACCTCTCCTGCCTTCAGTCTTAGCCCTGTCAAAGTCAGCCTCCACAGTGATTCTCCCCAAACTCAAATCCAATTATGTTATTCTCTTGCTTAAACCCATTCAGTGATTCCCCAGAGCCTACAGAATAAAATCTCCAAGGCACAAGTTTTCTCCAGTATAGAATGTATACTTTACATTCCATTAATATTGGCCTGCCCTTGGCTCCCAGACACATACTATCTGTTTTCCGTCACTTTATCTTTGGTCACACTTTCCCCTCTTCTCAGAATGTCCAAAGCCTCACCCCAGAAGTCTCATTCCCCTGGTTAACTCTCACTCATCCTTTAAGAGTCAGCTTAGGTTTTCTCATCCAGAAAACTTCCCCAGCCTCCTCCATAGACTGGGCTAAGCCCCTTCCTTCATGCTCCCATGGTGCCGCCATGCTTATTACCTTCTCACAGCACTGCCCAAAGTATTTAAATTGATATGTTTGTATTATAGCTGCTACCTCAACCTGGCAAAAAGTAGGCACTCAAGGAATGTTTTCAGAGCGGACTTAAATCTCTACTTCTCTCCCAAATGAAGGCCCTCACTAGGCGAGCAGTCATAAGTACCCTTCAGCTCTAAAGGTCTGTGGCTCTAATCAAAGACCAAGTCTTAGCTGGACATGGTGACGCACACCTGGAATCCTGAGGTAGGAGGTGGAACTTGAGGCCAGAAGCAGGGCTCAGACACCACAGGTGGAAGGTGGACACCAGACCAAACTGAGGACTAGCTAAAACAGGTCTGGGGTGGGAGGCACCTTCCCATAAGACACACCCACTAGTGTGCCATGTCAGTTTACCATTGTCATGGCAAGACCCAGAACTTACCACCCCTTTCCACGCCAATGACCCAACAAGTTGTAAGTTACCACCTTTTTCCTAGAAATTTCTGTATAAACCACCCTTTAATTTGCATATAATTAAAAATGGGCATAAATGAGATGAGTGCAGAATTGCCTCTGAGCTGCTCTTCTGGGCACACTGCTTATGGGGTAGCCTTGCTCTGCAAGGAGCAGTACCTCTGCTGCTGCTGTACACTGCCACTTCAATAAAAGGTGCTGTCTAACACCACCAGCTCACCCTTAAATTCTTTCCTGGGCAAAGCCAAGAATCCTCCCTGACTAAGCCTCAGCTCTGGGGCTTGCCTGTCCTACATCAATCCCAGCTGCTGGAGAGGCTGAGGCAGGAGGACAGTAGGATTGCTTGGGCCACACAGTTCAAGACCAGCCTGGACAACATAGTGAGCCTCATCTTGTTGAAAAGAGAGAGAGAGGGGAAGAGGGGAGAGAGAGAGAGAGAGAGAGTTGAGAAGTTTTCTAGATTCAACAGAAGCAGAGAAGCAGCAGCTGGCCTAAAGTCAAACTTGCTCTGTTGACTCTCCAGATGACTTGTCATCCCACTTTGCCTCTCTGGTCCATCTGAAGGTCTTCCCACGAGAATAGCAATCCAAATAAGAAGCTGTCTAATTAACTGCACTCCCAGAAAGCCTACAATACTAAAGCTCTATATATTATGAATGCAATATTCCACGGGACAGGCTAATCCACTGGGTCCTTCTGAGCTGACCCAGGGGACCATCATATAGGTAGTCTGCCACAATGTCCCTTGAACATTGAGAAAAGTGTTTATGCTTTTTCCCTTGCTGAAAATATCCCTAGGTTGAACTGCAGTTCCAGAATGGTACTTATAGAAGTAAAGAGTACAGCATGACTTTCTCTGAGCCACTGTATTATAAAGGAACAAAACACAGCTCTCCCCAGGCTTTTGAGGTCAAGCAAACTCACAGCCACGTAGATCCCTTCTCTCACTGCCCTGTCTCAGCTAGTTAGTTCTCCTAAGGTTCTATTAAGCCAACTATTGGAACTGAAATCAAACTCAGCTTTTACGATGCTGAACTGTGTTCTACACAAAGTGAACTAACACATTTCCCGATGTGCCATGCAGAATTTTGATAAACTTAGCTAACCAAATAATGGATGAACCGGAATCAAAAATACTCAAACACGGGGTTCTAAATTTCCAATGGGGACAGCAATACGATTTTTTTTTCAGTTCACCTGTTGCGACTATTCCAATGCTTTGCCATGAACTGTGATCGTTTAAACTCTCAGTTAGAATTACTTCAGCAAATATTTATTGAGCATAATCTTGGAATAGGCAAATGTTCATACATAATCATATCTGGTGTTTTCCTAAGTGTCTTATTTGATATTTAAGAATCTTCAGGCACTTCACCAATGAGCATAATATCTCTGTCCAAAAAGAGAAAAAAATGAGTTCGAAAGAAGCAAAACAACCCATCCATGCCACTCCAGGGACCCATGTCAAAACTAGAAATAAACCCAGCCTAATCAAGTGAGCTTCTTTTCCTGGTTGAACACAAAGTCCTAACTGATTTCATCAAGACACATGGATCATACTCTGACCCTCCAAGGCAGCAATGATGAAAAGAAGAAAACAAAACAGCTCCAAATTTATGGAGCAACAATAAGTCCAAAACCACATAACTACAAAAACACCCAAGTCACCATCACCGCCTCATCGTGCTTCCATTGCACAAGTATTAGGTTGCGCTTACACAGGTTCATTTTAAAAACACAACTTCTAAAGATGTAGCTGAGATCGTGTTATCATTATAGCCGACTACGTCTTATACAATAACATCCACAACACTGTATTTCTAAAGACTGGTGATAAAAATAATTACCCTGAAGGTCATGAGATCCTCAACCATCAGATAATGTTCACCTGTATTCACCATAGGGTTCAGAAAAAGAAACTCATTTTAGAAATGTTCTGCCTCTGCTAGTTCCTTCCTCTCAGCCTTCCGTTTCATCCTGCAGGACTCAATTTAGAGGCTGCCCTCCCCCGGACCTTCACTAACTGCTCAGCCAAGTCTCAGTCTCAGTTAGGTGCCCTTAGCACGCCCACCTTCCCCCCATCATGGAATTTGTCATATGATTCTGGTAACTGCATGTTTACTCATCTGTGTCTCCCACAAGAACGAAAGCAGGGGCTCTGACGTGCACATCCATCCCCTGTCCAGTCCTGGAATAGTGCCTGATGGGTAAATGCTCCACAATATTTTTTTTAATGAACTCTAGTTGAAACAACAAGTGCTGTTAGTTTCCCTTTGTTTTAATCAGAAAGTTCAGTGCGGATCACTGCATCATTTAAGGGTTAAATTTAATTCATGAAAGCTTTTAAGGTAGATACTATAAGTATTTGATAAACTTGTTCAGAATCCAATTTTTTATAAAAATAATCACAGCCCACCTGTACAATTTTCTGTGCACAAAAAGAGGCAAGTAAGCTCATGAATAATGTTATTTCAAATGGGTCAGCACTGTTAAATGGTACTCTAAACATTCTTAGGGCCTTTTCAGATATCTGCTAGCACAAGCCAGTTTCTTTCATGAAAAGATGCTTAATACTTATTATATGCCTTAGATAACTACTTCAGTTTCTTAGCACTTTTCATCTCTGAATTTTTTTTTTATTTTTTTGAGACAGGGTCTCTGTCACCCAAGCTGAGTGCAATGGCATGATCACAGCTCACTGCAGCCTGGAACTCCCAGGCTCAAGAGATCCTCCTGCCTCAGCCCCCCAAGGAGCTGGGACTACAGGCACATACCACCACACCTGGCTAACTTTTGTGTTTTTTTGTAGAGATGATGTCTCATTATGTTGCCCAGACTGGTCTTGAACTCCCAGGCTCAAGCAATCCTCCTGCTTCAGCCTCCCAAAGTGTTGGAATTTACAAGTGTGAGCCACTGTGCCCAGCCTTGAAAGTTTTTAAAGCTTTTCTAATTATTATCATCAGCCTATGGGACACTAAGGCGACAAGAACTACTCTGCCTCTACTTTATGGGAGTTTATTTGTGTGTGAGAATAGATAGGAGGTAAAATCCATGAGCCGGTAACTCCATTAGTCTTTCTTCTGGGGCATCTTGGGGGGAAAGAGTTCAGGAGTTCTAGGAGACACAGTCATTGTCTACAACTGCCACATCCTGTATCTCTCAGTGTCCTCATCAAATTCCAGCATATTCTATTACTCCAATTCCTTTTCATGCTGAAACTGTTGTGAAGAGTTGCTATGCACTGCTTAACAGCTGCCACCTCACTCCATCCCCCCACCCACATGGGTTACACTTCAGTCGTGTAGATTAACTTGAAATGAACCATTATCCCTCATGATGAAGTACAGAGAATATGAACTTAGAGAATTTTTTTAAAGTGGACTGTTTACTACCTACAAATAAAGGCTTTAATTTAAGAATTCCCAAGCTGGAACAGATCACCCCAGACAATGGAGTCTATTAGCTACATGTAATAAACTGCATATTATGAGTACTTAGACAAAAAAAAAAAAGATAGGTAGGGAAGGAGTGGCAACATCAGAAAACCAAAGGTGTGGGGCCAGGGCAATCCTAAACAGGAGAAAGTTCAATTATGAAGAGAAAGCAGGGAGACGTCAAGTAAGAGAAAACATATTACCTACAGGAAGAAAAGTGCTGTAAAGAAACACGAGGCAATTTAGTAAGGTTCAAAACTGAACTATTTTGACCACTTACTAAGTGCAAAAATATATGCTGGTGTGAGGGGCACCAAGATGAAGGCACAATCCTTGCTGGAAGGAAGCTCAGAGCCCCACGGGAGAGACGGTCAATCTCATGTATTAAATAAGCCAGTGCTACCGGAGCACACAGAGAGAAGGCGGCTGATGGATGAATCTGGTCATTATTATTACACCCTAGCTTCTTACAGGATGTGTTTCCTGGATTTCTGCTGTAGACACAGAAACATCTAGGATTCTGTATTTTTTGAGGTGAAATCTTTTGTCCATACAAGATTCAGAAGACTGAACTCATTCAATCTCTATAGCACAGGTGCTGTTGTTATACCCATGTCACCGTCAGCAGCCTGCCCAAGTCACGCATGTGAGAAGCAGAACCGGAAGCTGAATCCACACCGTCAGGCTCCAAGTCCTGCTGCGTTTTTCTATTACTTTCCTGAAACAGATTTTGCAAGTGCAGAGATTCTCTTTAAGGCAAAGGCAGTCAAAACCCACCCCCAGGCAAATGCAGAGCTGATCAGCACTGAGGGATTAGAGAAGTGGATTTCTTCCATGCTGAACCATGGCTATTTCAGGATGGGTGCAGAGAGAGAGAGGGCTGAACGTGGCACTGGAGGGGTGTGACCGGGAGGGCCGGAGGAGATTCCAAGAACATGAAAAGCCTCACACCCAACTCTAAATGCATGGAACTCACTGCCCACTATCCCAGTCTAATCCAAAAGACCTCATTAAAATCACTCCTGCAAAGCTGCCGCTTCCTTCAGAGGGAAAGCCTTAGGACAGTGTGCGGACAAGCTGTCAGAGAGGCCTGTGCCATTATTTGTTGAAACAACAGCAGGATCCTTCAAGTGTAGTGCTGGTCCTTGAACATCTCTGGCGACAGCTGAGTTGTAAGACAATGGAAATATTGTCAATGCCAGAAACCAGCCTATGGGAACTAAATAGCCTCTCTAGGCTCGGCACAGTCAACAGGGTGGAGAAAACGCATTTTAAAAATCAAATCGCAAACTGTTATTATGAACCTGATTAGTGACTTTGTTTTTTAGGTTATATGAAATAAATTAAGGTGCACAAAAGCAAAACATGTATTATTATAAAAAGCAACTTGTGGCTTCTAATTTCGAAATGGCACTACAGATTTATGTAGCTATTTTAGAGTCGTCGTATTTCAAAGGCATTGCAAGCCTTGGAGTGATCTTGGTTAAGCAATTTAATTACTCTGGGCTTTGGTTTTCTTTCCAGTCAAAAAAAAAAAACGGCTGACTGGAGTATAGCTTCTTGCCTGTCCTAAACCTCGGTGCCTTTGCACAGCTCTGTGGATTATTTCAGAAGGTTTCTAAGGTCTTCTGAAGCTGAAAAATGTTAGAAATAAACATTTCTTGGCCGGGTGTGGTGCCTCATGCCTATAATCCCAGCACTTTGGGAGGCCAAGGCAGGCGGATCATGAGGTCAGGAGTTCCTAGCCTGGCCAATATGGTGAAATCCCATCTCTACTAATAATACAAAAATTAGCCAAGCATGGTGGCGCACGCCTGTGGTCCCGGCTACTAGGGAGGCTGAGGCAGAAGAATCGCTTGAAACTGGGAGGCAGAGGTTGCAGTGAGTTGAGATCGCGCCACAGGACTCTAGTCTGGGTGACAGAGTGAGACTGCATCTCAAAATAAAATAAAATAAAATAAACATTTATTTTCTAGTCTGCAAATAAATGTGAGTAGGGCAGACACCATTTTACCTATATAATGCAATTCTTTTGTTGCTCTGGATGAAAAAACTTTTTTAATGTTTAATTTAGAGAAGTACTTCACATTTTAACTAAAATTATTTAAAACTTATTTTATTAAAATATTTATAAAATCTTTACTGTTAAATTGGGATGACGTATTTTCTAGTGGTTTTACAATAAATACCTTGATTTGCTTTCGAAAATAAAATAAATAATTGTTCAACTCTGTGGAAAAAAATTAACAAAAAGTACTAAAAATACACCCACTTAATAGGTAGGTAGCATGTGTCCCAAAATAAAAACTACAAGTGTTTGTCCAAGGCACAGATATTATAATTTTCATTAAACTGTAGAATTATTTTTCTCATAGAAAAACTATTTCACTTAAATGAGTCCTCCTGATCATTAGTTTTCTAAAAAGGAATTTAACAAGCATGTTCAAAGCAGCAAAAACAACCGCAAAGTCCATCCACAGAACAAATAAACAGTGTGATTTATGTACACACTGGACACTCTATCAATAAAAATGAGTGAACCGAAGCTACACACAATGGCAGACAGGAATCTGAGAAGTGCAATGCTATGTGAGAAACCAAGTCACAAAAAGTACAGACAGTGTGATTCCATCTGTATAAAGTTCAGAAATGAGCAAAGCTCAACAATATATGATTTAGGGATAACACATGGCAAAACTACAGAGAAAAGCTGAGAACTGCGATACTGGTGACCTCTAATCGGGGAGAGACATGGACAGCATCAGGAAGGGGAACCCAAGCAACCCAGAAGAAATGTTCTTTTTCTTTTGTTTAAATTTCTTTCTTAAATTTTTTATAGGGATGAGGTCTCACTAAGTTGCCCAGGCTGGCCTCGAGATCCTAGCCGCAAGCAATTCTCCCGCCTCTGCCTCCCAAAGTGTTGAAATTATAGCATGAGTCACCCTGCTTGGCCGAAATCTTTTTCTTAAACTGGGTGGTGGGTAGACACAAGTGTTCATTGTATTATTATTCTTTTTATCACACATATATTGTATAAACATTTTCCTTGCTCAATATTTAATTTGTAAAAATATTAACAGTAAGATAAAATTCATTTAAATCATAGCCATCCTGGAATAGTTCCTAAGGCTGTGGATAAAATACTGAACTGTGTCCCTGTCATTAACTCGATTTGTAAATTTGGACACTAATACATTCCCTAGAACTTCAGCTGTACAAGAACTTTACTGCCCCAGGAAAAAAAAAAAAAAAGGATATCCTAATCTAGGGATACTTTTATATGGCCTACAAAGAAAAAACTAGATAAGGAAAATCAAACCCATAATAATAGAAAGAAAATCAGAACATATTTAAATTAAATATTTAATATTTTTAGAAAGCATTGCTGAGAAACTTCTCTGTACCTAGCACCATACTTTTTAAAATAAGACATTCTTGAGTGTAAGCCATGTTAGACAACAGAGTTCCCGAAGTGTGGTCAGGACTGGATTTGTCTTCTGTTCCTCCACTCTTTTTTTGGAGGGGGAGGGTAGTGGTGTTGTTTGTAGATACAGGGTCTTCCTCTATTGCCTAGGGTGGAATGCAGTGATGCAATCATAGCTCACTGCAGCCTTGAACTCCTGGGCTGCAGGAGTTCATTGTATTTAAAATTCATTTTATTAAACTATTTATAAAACCTTTACTGTTAAATTGGGAAGACTTATAAGGATGAGCTTTTTAAATTTTTATTTTCAGTGGAGACAAGATCTCCCCATGTTGCCCAGGCTGGTCTCAAATTCCTGGGCTCAAATGATCCTCCTGTCTCGGCCTCTCAAAGTCCTACGATTATAGGCATGAGCCACCATATCTGGCCTTCTATCTGTTTCTTCACCTGTCAAATGAGAAAAATAGTAGTATCTCCTCATATGATTGTGGTATAATTAAATAAGTTAGCCAGGCTCAGTGGCTCACACCTGCAATCCCAGCACTTTGGGAAGCTGAGGCAAGTGGATCGCTTGAGGTCAGGAGTTCAAGACCAGCCTGGGCAACATGACAAGACCCTGTCTCTACTGAAAAACAAACAATTAGCTGGGTGTGATGGCACGTGCCTGTAATCCCAGCTACTCAGGAGGCTGAGGCACAAGAATTGCTTGAACCCGGGAAGCAGAGGCTGCAGTGGGCTGAGATCGTGCCACTGCACTCCAGACTCGGCAACAGAGCGAGACTCTGTCTCAAAAAATGAGAAACAGACACAGAAATAAGTTAATTCATATAAGGCATTCAGAGTAGTTCCTGGCACATAGTATTATACCAGTGTTCGCTGTTATGTGTGTGTATTATTATTATTATTGTTTTTCAACCTCATCTGTGATTTGGAGTAAGAAAATCAGGTGTCACCTGTACTACACATACTTTTCCTGGAGGTGGAATTTTACCTACCAACATCAGTAATCTCTTCTGATATTAATCAACCTTGCACTTGTGCACACTCCTCTCCATTTTATGGTAAGGGCCAAATCTCAAGGGTCCTCAGCCTATTGGCTGGTAAGCCGGACAGTGCACAGGAAGTTGCAGCAAATCAGGTTAATTTCGCACCTCTCACTCCCCAGTGGGCTTCATTAGCTCAAAGGCTACCTTGGAGACGCAAAGCCTCGCCCTGACCCAAGAGCCTTGAAGTAAATAAGAGAGCAACTAGAGAGTCATGCTTGTCCTTCCTGACAGGTCTGGCAGCTCCCGACCCTGAAGAGTTGAAAATTCCAAAGGCACATAGTCTTGTGCACTTCCCCGGCAGAGTGGACGATCCCAAATAAGTGCTCCATCCAGCTGTGCAAGCCCTTCCAGACACAGCTGTGCTGATGTGATTGTGTAAGTTTTGTGATCACTACCATTACTTCTAGGGATGGGCAACAAGTTAAAGTCAATTAAGAAGCATATAAACTGTCACCCAAATCTCAAACTGAAAAGTGCCAGTGAGGTTGACACGCCTAGCCTCTCCCTCAGGGGCCATCCTCAGCTTCCCCCTGGGAAAACCAGTCAGGGCTGCAGGAGCAAAGAGAAAGTCTCAAAACTACTTTACTGAATTCTACCACATTACTAAAAATATACAGAAAATCCTTGTGTTACTTCTAGAAAGGTCTGGAAATTTATCCTCAGAGCCTAGAGCCTGATCTCACTTTAAGAGAGTCCTTGCAAAATTCCCCCACTAAACTCCCACTGTCAGGCCTTTCTCGAGTCACAGGATGACAACAGAACCCTGGGATCAAAGGAGGTATTTTTGTGCCCTGGAATGACATCACAGGTTGTGGAGCAGTAAAAACCTTATTTCATAACTGAAGAGCTTTGCTTCCAACAGTCTGGTTGAAGGGTTGGCGAACCTTTCTTGTAAAGGGCTGGCGAGTCAATGTTTTAGGATTTATGGGCCATGCTGGGTCTGTCACAACCTCTCCCTCTGCTGTGACAGCAGGAAAGCTGACACAGACCAGTGCACGTGCTGTGTTCCAGTAACATTTTTATGTACGGATACTGATCTCTGAATTTCACATAATTTTCACAGGTCACAAAACGTTTTTCTTTTGATTTCTTTTTTTTCTTGTTTTTGAGAGGGAGTCTTGCTCTGTCACCCAGGGTGGAGTGCAGTGGCACAATCTCCGCTCACTGCAACCTCCACTTCCTGGGTTCAAGCAGTTCTCTGCCTCAGCCTCCCGAGTAGCTGGGGTTACAGGTGTCCGACACCATGCTCTGGCTTTTTTTTTTTTTCTTTTTTGTATTTTTAGTAGAGATGGGGTTTCACCATCTTGGCCAGGCTGGTCTTGAACTTCTGACCTCGTGATCCACCCACCTTGGCCTCCCAAAGTGCTGGGATTACAGGCGTGAGCCACCGTGCCCAGTCTCCTTTTGATTTCTTTTCCTCTATTTACAAGTGTGAAAAACATCCTTAGCTCGTGGCAGTAGAACAATTCATAGTGGGCCAGATTTGGCCAATCCCTGGTCTAGCTTTCCCCTGAAAACACTGTAATACATGTAATTCCCTGAAGACTGCATGGAGTCCCTCCCAAAAAGCAACAAATTAATACTCCTTCATCAATCACTGCTCCCCCAACATACCAGGGAGGTAGGATGTGTTTTACCAACAGCAGAAACTGAGGTATTGAAACATCACAGAATGAGGCAGTGGAGGGACCTGGAAGGAAGGTTTTTGACAGGAGTTCCACTTTCAATCCTGCTTCCATGCTGCCTGTACGTCAAGTACACACAATGCCCTGTGTGCCACTGCATGAATACTATTATTGTATTAGAACACAATTGTCATGATCTTTTTGACCCAGGATGATGAAATTTTTGAATGCAACATTAATACATATGATAATTGGCTACCTGTGTGGCAGGGCAGGCCATTGCCCAATCAGAAGTCATTGACTGCTGTCAGTTATGAGGAACGCCTCTGAAAATAAGCACGTACTCACAGGGCCATTTCCAAATGAAATCTTCCATTCTCGTTTTTCAATTTGTTTTTCTCCTGGAGACAACAAATGCTGAGCAAGCACCTAAGGATCCCTGTTCCAGTGGACTAACTTGTTTCCTTATCCCTGACTCTCCCTTCCCCATTGGCCAGCATTCCTCTTCCCCCTCCCACCAATTCCTGCCTACTCCCCTTCTACTGGAACACAAACACATGCATTTTGTTTTTCTGACTCCATAGGCTGAACAGAGTATTCTCAGCAAGATGCCAACAAAACATGTCTCTGACTGAATCCTATTTCAACAATTCAGAAAACTCAAACTCTATGGTTCTGAGGATCCAAGGAGACAAAGTCAGGGTCCGTCTCAGTGGTGATGACACATCCACCTGTCTTATCCTACCTGGCCCCCACCCATCACAGAACCTGGATGAGGCCATTAGAGACTGCTGGTCAGAATCACCATTATAAATGGCTGGACAGAGGCACCATCCTGTTCACGGGAGCTTCCTTTGCACCATAGAAGGTGAGAACTCATCAAGACAATTTGTCTCACACTGTGGAGGGAATTCACCAATTAAAGTATTTCACCAACAGATACTAAACTTCATAAGACACCAGTGATCAGCTGAGAAACACAATTGCGGAAAAATCCATATGGAACTCTTCCTCAGGCAGTTCCTCCGCATGACAGCCATCCATCATTACCACTTAGAATACATTCAGAAGCTAGCCCCACCAGCAATTTAAAAGCCGTCACAAAGGCACTTCATTTGGAACTCACTCTGAATCACAGACCCAATAATAGACTAGGAAAGCGATTAGTTGTCAAACTGCTACCTTTTTCTATACTACCTAATAGGAAAAGAACGTCTCAATGAAGTTATTTTCCTCTCTCAGTGCTCTGAAATAAGAAAAAGAATATTCTCATTTTCTTCTAAAAGAAAAGACTATCGTAACTCTACTCTTGAAAGAAGAAAAGAAATTAAATGTGTTGAGAAATTCTGCCACTTTTCTAGGATAGTTCTTGAGAATCTTACAGCTGCATGATGAAACATTTCCCAGAGGCAATTAATCCTCAGCAACTCTTGTAAAAAAAATAAAGTTACAAAGCACATCTTGTGATGTTGTAGCACTGACCTGTTTGTGCCACTCATTTAAGAATTTATAAAATTCTGAATTCATATTACAAAACAGAAATATGGGAAGAATAAAACATACTTAATTCATGAAGACTTGAGCTCAAACAACTCACAGACCACCCAGGTTGCAAGAGGCCTTAAAAGCAGCTAGGGTAGCTATAACCCAGAGAAATGCCCTGGAGTAAAGTGGGGTTTTTTTAAGATTTTAATTTTTCTTAACTTTAATTCACCAATAATGGTAATCTTTCCTTAAGGGGTTGTACTTCAGTGATGAGGTTACGATTGTAAGATAATTATTTTTAATAGAAGCTATCAGTTACTAAGCACTTTGTTGCCACAAAGTTTTAAATACATTATCTCATTTAACCTACACAACTAACCCTATTATGTGATTATTATTATCTTCATTTTACAGATGAGGAAACTGAGTGTCATAGGAGTTAAGTAATTTGCCTAAGGTCACACAGGCAATAAAATACAACAAAACCCAGGACCATCTACTCAAAACCCCAACAGCAGGATTACTCCACTAAATGGTTTCATACATTTCAGTCACGGGGTGCAAATTACATCAATCTCATCTTTAAGCTGTTATGTACATTATAGTGGTTCCCAGAGTTGACTTTTCATTGTAATCATACAGAAAGCTTTTTAAAAATAGAGATTCCCGGAATCCACTCCAGCTCAGCCAGATAGAATGTGAAAACATAGTCTCATTCTTTTAAGTGATACCAATCAACGGACAGACATTTTTCTCACTGAACCTAATGAGTATTCCATGAAAAATATCCCAAGTGTTAACTCTCAAGGCATTTGGTTGGCTTTGAGTTGTTCAGCACTTTCTCTCAAGTTGATAATGAATGAATGAGTAGGAATCCACCCTTGATTCCCCCAGGAAAGCTTTATTCAAAGAATGACAGCTGATGGAAGCACAGTGACCCAGAGCATGGTAGCGAATGCTACACAGACGCGGACGTTGACTCCAGGGTAGTGAGATGAGTGGAGAGTCACACGGCCAGACGGCGACAGGTCTGCAATCTCCTAACCACCTCGCTTCCTCCCAAACCCCACTGCCTCAGTCACTACAGGAAATGAAAGACTGACTAGCATACACGAAATTAGTATAAATATGTGTAAAAGAGTTGGCAGGTTCAAAAATAAGTTCCAACAGAGCTGACACATTAATTGGGCCTTGACATATATATATTTTTATATCTATACAAACACACACATATAGTATGGTACCTATAAAGAGACAGATGTGTTCTAGTTTACAAACTTCCATATAATCATATCCAGTATTGGACTCCATATTGAAGAGAGATGCAAGTTCCAATCCCTGCCACTTACTCATGTGACCCCGTTCCCATTTCTTAACCTCCTCGAGATTCACTTTCCCTGCCTGAAAAGCAGTGGTAATAGTAACTATTTCGCTAGAACACATGTATGTATACAAGTACCTGGTGCAGTGCCGGGCACATGGTTACCATTTATTATTATTGTTATTTCTATTTAGCAGCTCCCTAAGAAATGAAACATTCTGTTTAGCAGCTAATTGTTCTAACCAGCAAAGGCCCAATCTCCCAGTAGGAAAAAAAAAGGCTAGCACTCCAACAGAATGTTCCTTCATGCCTTGCTCTAAACTGACGATTGAAAATATGCTTCCAATAGACGCCGCTGTCTAACGTGCTGAGAGCATTAATGAGTTACCGTGATATCCAAGGATAACAAAATTAACAACACTCTCCCGGAGTATCTCCTCTGGGGTGACTTACCAATTATTTTATCAAAATTTTTAGTCATAGAAAACAAAGGTCTTAGGTTGGAACCATATTAAAACATCTTCCTCTCTCTCTCATTCAGTGAAACACGTTTAAAACTTACCCTAAATATCCTAAATATTTGCTTGTCTTTTCCTAAGGAGTTCCAGACAGGGAATTCAAAAGTGGATCTGTCAGATTTGCTGCCAGGGAACAGACTCTCCTGGGGCTGCCGGCAGAAGTCCTCCGCACTTTTTCTGACTTACTCAGTCCCGCGGCAGCTCTTTGGAATATCTTCCTTGATAATGTTTCCTACGTTCACAGCCCTAAGCCTGGCTAGTTCATTTTACAAGGAATAAGGTTTCACTGGAGAGTTCCAGGAGGTCGAAAGAGTGAGGCACAAGCAAAAGTGTCAGTCTGTTTAATTGATCCCAGCCAGAGTGTGTGACTACCTGGGTAAAATAAAATGCAGAAGGACCTTCTCCTTCTGCATTTTATTTTACCACAAAGTCTGTACCCTGGTAACGGATCTGATAGAGCCACCATCCTTTCTGTCACGTATAGCTTGGCCACAGTCTTTGTTCTTAGCACCAAAGAAAGTGCAGCCACAGGGGCCACAGATCGTGTGGGTGGGTGGAAGGCCTCCCAGCGCTTTGATTTGTTTCCTTGTCTATGTATTTATTTAGGCAGACAGGAGTGGTCGCAGGAGGCGAAACGCTTTGGCAGACTCTCGATGGTACAAACTGTTTCCTCCACACGAACACTTTCCCTTTGGAAGAACACAGAAAGACAGAACTCCCAAAAGGCCATGTTTTTCCCAAAATGTCTAAAAGCAACATTTCTAAATTGGGACTATTTTGCAGAGAAAAGAAAAAGGTCTTTGGTGTTGGGCTGAATAAAGCTTCTGACACTACGATTGTCGTTCGGGAGTAAAATGTGGTCCAGGGTGAACTCCAGACAAGAGGACGACCGTTGATGATTAGAAACAGACGTCTCTCTGAGATCACCGTGGTAGCATTCATCCCTTCTAACAATTCCCAATACCACATATCGAACACAGTTTTAAAATCAAATCGTGACTACAGACTATAAAGAGAACTTGGGCAGATAATACGCCAATATCAACATGAGTCTTTCCTGCTAAGAATGTTAACATTTTTAGATTATTCGGTTCAATCACAACTGTCCTTAGACAATTTTTGTCAATGAAATTGTCAATATCAAAGGACCACTGGTGAAATGCCAAGGGTAGTATATTGCCATATCAGCAAATACTCATAAAAGCAAGGTGCAATCAAAGGCAGTTTATTATTATTTTAAATATCATTAAGAAGAAACGGAAAAACCCTGACAAGTCTCTCTTGCAAAATTATTGATGTATATGGGTGGGGTGTGGGGGACCAAATACTTCACTAGTAATCCTTCAAGAGCATGTACCCAACTCAGAGAACTATTTACTTCTACGCCAAAGCATTACCGGGGGAAACAGCAGTTATCTTAGTGATAAATGATAACCCCAACCAGCCAGGCAAAGTTAGTAAGATCCAAAAGCCAGTTTCAGAAGCCACAGTGGTTGTTTCAGTGTGAGCTGTACATCTGTTTAGCTATAAAGTGTTGTCATTTTTCCACTGTGAAACTATGTACAACAAGCTCTGTATTTAAAAGCTGCTGTTTCAGGACCGAAAATGTGTTAAGAAAAAAGATCAAAAGTTCCACGAGATGAAGAGTTCTGTGGACATGTGTGGTCTCTCGTGCTATCAATTTTCAATGTTTATGTTATGAAAAAATTTCAGATATATGGAAAAGTACAAAGAAATAATGTCAGTAACATCTATGTACCCATGACCCTAGTTTCATCACATCATAATACTTAGCCACATTTGCATTAGGCCTTTTTCTCTTAATAAATAAATAAATTACATAGGAACATAAAAACCTGTGGTTAGCACTCCCCACTCCCATGCCCCTGACTCTCTAAACAGTATGTAATATTAGTTTGTGCCTTTTCAACCATTTAAATAAATGGTATCAGACAGTATGTATCAATCTACAACATTTTTTCTCAGCATTGCATTTTTAAAATTTATCCATATTAATACAAGTGTATCTGGTTCACTTATTTTAATTGCTGTATAGAATTTCATTGCATGGATATGGCATACATTATTATTTTTTCTTTATTTATTTTTATTTTTTATTATACTTTATGTCCTGAGGTACATGTGCAGAATGTGCAGGTTTGTTACATAGGTATACACATGCCACGGTGGTTTGCTGCATCCGTCCCCCTATCATCTACATTAGGTATTTCTCCTAATGTTATTCCTCCCCAATCCCCTACTCCCTGCTATCCATCCCCTAGCCCCCCCCCTCCCCCTGACAGGACCCAGTGTGTGATGTTCCCGTCCCTATGTCCATGTGTTCTCATTGTTCAACACCCACTTATGAGTGAGAACATGCAATGTTTGGCTTTCCCTTCTTGTGTCAGTTTGCTGAGCATACATTATTTTAATATTTTTCCTTCTGAAAGGATGGCTAAATTGTTTTTTATTTTTTACTAACATAGCACACAAGTGAACATTTTGACAGGTATCCTTTTGCACTCATACACTGGCTTCTCCAGGCACATACACAGAAGTGGAACTGCTGAGCTGCAGGGTTTGTGTGCCTGCAGCTTTGCCAGGTGTTGCCAAACTGCTCTCCAAAGTTATCCTACCATACAACATTCCCACCAAAGTGTGGAGGGCGTCTGTTACTCCACATCCTTATCATCAATCGATATTGTCCTTTCATTTTGGTCCACCTGGTGAGTGTAAAATGGTATCTCATATTAATTTGGGTTTTCCCATTTATCAGCCAGGTTGAGCATTCTTTCATGTTTACTGGCCATCTACATCTTCCTTTCTATGAATTGCCTGATTGTAGCCTTTGCCCGTTTTTCTTATTGCTTCATAAGAGCTCTCTTTATATCTTGTGACTTTAGGAAAGTCACTTAGCTTCTAGGGTTCTACCATTAACAAAAGAAATGAGCCAGGTGCTTGCCTGTAGTCCCAGCTACTCGGGAGGCTGAGGTGGGAGGATCGCTTGAGCCCAGGAGTTCGGGGCTGTAGTGTGCTATGCTGATCGGGTGTCGGCAGTCAGTTCGGCATCAATATGGTGGCCTCCCGGGAACAGGGGACCACCAGGTTGCCTAAGGAGGGGTGAACCAGCCCAGGTCGGAAACAGAGCAGGTCAAAACTCCCGTGCTGATCAGTAGTGGGATCGTGCCTGTGAATAGCCACTGCACTCCAGCCTGGGCAACATAGCAAGACCCCATCTCTAAAAAATAAATAAATAAATAAATAAAAATAAATTAAAAAAACACAAAAGAGATGATAAACCTATCTCAGAGAGATGTTTTGAAGCAGATCAAAAAGCACTGAGTCTAGTGCCTATTACATGTTAGGTAATTTCTAAAAAGTCACTAATTACTATAACTACTATTGCCATGCCTATGAGTATACTTTAGGGTATAAACCATTTCTAGCATTTCTCTCAAGTTTGTGGCTCCCTTTGGATAAATACTGTAAGACTCAGAAAAAGGAGTCTCAGCAATTCTTCTTGTCCACGAAATTTTCTCAAGATCAGAAGATACAATATCAGCCTTCTATTGCCTATAAATTACCAGTAAGGAAATGTACAATGTCAGCTCTCCTAGATATTGCTTAAACTAACATGGAAGTTACACTTCCTTCAATCCACACAAAACTGTGACCTCTTTGCGAAATTCCCATCATCCTGAGTCTCAGCGATGTTTAATTCACTGAGTGAAAAAAACTCTGGGAAAGAAAGAGCTGGGCAGTGGAGGCTGGCAGGTTATCAATATCAGGGGACTTGCCAGTACCAAGTACTTCCCAGGACAGAAATATAGCCACCATTTCATGAAATTCCATCAGGCCCAAGACCACTCCATTTCTCCACATGGCAAGTAATCCTTGAATAAGAAAAACCAAAGGATAATCATCATATCACTTACCAATACGTACATTGGTTTTTTTTTTTTTTTAAATGCTCAGAGGCCAGGCACGTTGGCTCACACCTATAATCCCGGCACTTTGGGAGGCCAAGGTGGGCAGATCACTTGAGATCAGGAGTTTGAGACCAGCCTGACCAACATGGTGAAACTCCATCTTTAAAAAAAAAAAAAAAAGATCAGAAATACACTGACATCACCTAGGCAACAGCCAACCCTATGCAATGCACGTTGTGAAAATACTCATCTATCCCCAATACCCAGGAGAACATGTCCCTAAGAACATGTTGCTAAAAGATGCAATAAAAAGGAATTCTGTAAGTGTGTCTGCTTGCACATGGAACATAGTTAGTTTGATGTCAAGATCCTCCCAGCTTGGCTTCTTTTCAGTTGTCTCTTGACCTGTACATGGAGGAAGGCTGTGTCATCTGTGTGCACTCTGCCAGGAGGAAGCTCACAGAGCCACCCTCCAGACCTCTCAAGTAGTCCTGAAATCAGCTTCAACTGGTGACTGCAGGGGCCCTTTTCACATGTACTTAAACATCACCTAATGTTCAGAATTCTCTCCCTCTGTATTCAGTTTCAACTGGCACTCTAGACACCAGAGGCTCTCCTTAGTGACTACGGACAGAGGCCTTCTCTTCTCTCTTCTTGAGAGTAATCATATGTTAAGATTCAACTCCAGCCCAAATATAATTAGACCATCTTCTGATATCTATCTAGGTGCGTGGCTTTCTTCCTTAAATGTGTGCCAAGTTTCCACTTTCAAGAAGTTAAATTGCCATATAAAAATGCCCTGGTGATGATGAGTAATTAGACACTGTAATGGAAAATTAACTGTGTTTTTATTTAGAGCATTTATTTTAACAAGACTTTCCTTCTTCTAACTGTTATTAAGCTGTAATAAAAATAAATTAAATCCTGAGGGTTTCCAAAGGTTTTATGGTTAAAAAACAAACAAAGCACCTCTCTTCCTGGAGAGTATTTGTTAATGCCACCAAGTTTGTACAAAGTCCTGGTCTGAATCCCGTTACTAATAAATCCTGATGCTAATTCTGATTTTGTCATCTGTGCTGTGGAGAGAAAACTACCATTCTATCCTCTCTCAGGCAGCTGAAATGGAGGCAGTCACCGACAGACAGGTCCAATGTGTTTCTCCCACGCATGCGGTCTTTGCGCCAATGCGCTCAGTCTTTCTCTTCTTCTCTTTGTCATGCTGCTTCCAAGAAAAGGTATCACCTGCAGCATGTGGTCTTCTGCCCATCCTTTGAGAAGCCATGGGCTTTAGCAAGTTCTCGGGGGAAAAGGTGGCTAATCCAGCTGTGAGTGTATCCCTAAAGCCACACTAGAAACACCAGTTCCACAAGACTGGAGTGCAAAACACAACTGCATCCCCCAACAGAGGGTGCAAGATGAGGCTTCAATCTATGCATCCCACCTGAGTCCTTGCAGGCCTCTAACCATATTTCAGCTCAGAGCTCATCAGTGGGCTTGGCCATAGACTCACCAACTCTAGTCCAGTAACTACACACGTGGACAGGACATGTGGGAAGGAGGACCCTCAGGCTCCACAACATGCACATTCACAAGCTCAGTACAAATGAAGAGGCCTTGGCGGGGCGTGGTGGCTCATGACTGTAATCCCAGCACTTCGGGAGGCCAAGGCAGGCAGATCACCGCAGGTCGGGAGTTTGCAACCAGCCTGTCCAATATGGTGAAACCCTGTCTCTACTAAAAATACAAAAATTAGCCAGGCATGTTGGCGCACACCTGTAGTCCCAGCTACTAGAGCGGCTGAGGCGGGAGGATCGCTGGAACCCAGGAGGCGGAGGTTGCAGTGAGCTGAGATTGTCCCACTGCACTCCAGCCTGGGTAACAGACCAAGATCGTATCTCAAGACACAAAAACAAATGAAGAGGCCTTAGCCCACGTGATGTACCTACCTTTGCATCTCTATTGCCCCTTCTACCTGACCTCAAAACAGAGCAAATAACACCTAAAATTGCTTCTGGTTTAACATTTACTCAGTCTTCCAGAGTGAAGGCTAAATGCTGAAGAGAGCTCAGGCTCTGGATCTCAACCCTGAAGAGGCCACAGCACGTGTCTAAGTAAAATCAGCTTTAGCCATTTAGCATCCATGGAGCGACAGAATTTCACAACCACCTTTGTTTTGTCTGTACAGCCTTTCCGAGGAACGCTGTGCTGTGAGGCTGAATCTGTGTGGCCTCAAGAATTTCAAAGAAATCCACTCTTTCTTTTCTTTTTCCCTTCTTTTTTTCCTTTTAATCTCTCTTTGTAATTGAAATAATCTCTTGCAGTCCTTACTCCTTTTCATATTAGATTTTTGGGATATGTTACACTTAATCCTTTTACTCTAATTTCTAGGGTATGCTAAAACTAACAACTTTATACTCTCCGCATTTCTATCACAAATCCAATCTTGGATCCAGAAATACCACCAACAAAAAACAAACATATCTGTAGGAAATCAGCCTCACAATAGAGTTTCACTTGAGTTGTATTTAGCAAAGTTGATTTGACAGTTTTGCTGCTGATAACACCCTGTAGGTAGAGTTCAAAGAGAAAATTCCACATGGTAAGCAAAAGTATTAAATTGTCAGAATGTTCCCCTATCCCAATTCCAAAAGGCCTATCACATACACTAGAAAAAAAAAAAAGAAGAAGGGCTTAGCAATGGTTCTACCAGTAGTTGAGAGGGATTTTTTAAAACATCCTAACTGCTAGTCAAGAGTTAAAATAAACTTCAAAATAATGGCTCAAGGACAACGCCATCACTAAGCAAATATAAATATCGGTTGAATTAAATTATTGAGTTAAATGATACTGAAGAGTGGACACTTGGAGAAGCATTTCAAACCTGAACAAAATGTCTAATCATTTTCTCATTTGCTATTAGAAAAATCAGAGCCAGAGAAGACACTGCTAATGAACTATTCGTGAGTTAAAACTGAATCCTGAGGAACCTCTTGGCATCGCTAACAAAAGAGTTATAAAACTTAAGGAGTAGTGAGATAACAGCTAAGGATCCCGAAAGAGCTAAGTTCCAAACGTATTCTGACCCTGGATGAGTCCCACATCCCGTGCATCCCTCTATTTATTTACCCCTGCAATGGGAACAGGAGAAGCGGTTATGAGTAATTGCTAATAAAAGCCTATGTGCCTCTGGCAGAAATACAAATGTTTGTTGATAATGATCATTTTCCCAGACCCTGGTTTATGTTTCTCCATTAACATTCCAGTGTCCAAATCTCAGGTTACCAAGATCCTACTGGTTTGGGTCTCTGACTGAAAAAGACCAAGCTGAGATTTGGAGAGTCACCAGAACCAACTCCATGAAGCATTAGCCAGCTCCCTAACTCCCAAACCAGGCATTATACATGTCTGCACTGCATTTAACTTTTTGCTGGGATGACACCCAGTGTTTGTGATAAAAATGCACCCAAGGACACTACCCCAAAGAACTTGCTTCTCTTGGATCCACCAAAGGATAAAATGTTCTCAATGCCACTCCTAAGATAAACACCCTTCCCCAAATGTCCCTTATTGGCTGGTTGGCTGTCGCCTGGGTGTGGCTGCATGGGTTAGTCCTGCGTGTGTAACCAAGTTGGAAAAGTCTTCCTGATTTCTGAGTACTCGGACAAGGAGAACCGTGGCATAGACAGTGGACTGAAACTATACTGAAGCACTGACGTGACTCTGGCATTTTGCAAAAAAATGCCTTCGGTTTGAGGATATTCATCTATGATCTGATGATCCCCTCCAGCTCTGTAGGGCTAACCACCAAAGGTCAGAGAGAGGTGAGAGATTTAACAGAACCATTCTGCCAGAAAAGGAGAAAAGAATTAGACTATAGGTTAGTGGAATAATTAAAAGTCTTATCCTGTTCACAGGTTGTAAAATGTCCAAGTATCTACACTCACCTCCCGACAAATGTGCATGTGTAAATGTAAGATAATTCTGGGTTCTAAGTATAAAAATCATAATAAAAGTAATTAGTATCATAGGTTCACTTATCAGTATCTTCACGTGAAAACCCTTAGGGTAAATTGTAATGATCCTTATTTTTGTGAAGGAAGTTGTCTGTTTGTTCTCAATATGCCTCAAATTTAGAAATTGCCTGATTCTAAAGATCAGGCTGAAAGGCAGAGTCTTCAAAAATGACCACGTCGATGCGTCTGCAAACTATTTGACCCTAATAAGCCAACTTTCTTCAAGTGGCTTTTCCAGCAAGAAACATTAATCACAACCAGTAAAAGAAAATAGAGCATCCTAAAGTTAAAGAGTATTTATGATATCCTACAATGCACTTCCTTTTTGGCTTTTATAATGATGGTGAATGGTCTGAAGTTTGAGAACTCATTTCTGATTTCTAAATGGCAATATACTTACTTCTGAATGGGGATTACTGTTTACAGATTTAAAAATAAAACCAACTTGTTGTATACAAACTTAATTCTAAACATATTCCACCCCTCACCAGTGGCCTGAAAGACACAACTGTTTTCAAATGGAGGCGTTCTTTGGGCTTAGCTGTTTAAATGTAATGATAAACCTTCCTGTGGTGGGGCTTACAGGGAAAGGATTCCCTTTTGCAGTGTCTATTGGGGTGATTTACAAGACGTACTAGGAAACCAAAAGAAATTTAAAGACAGCTTTCTAGAACTAAAATTATTGTGTTTATAATAAGAAAGAGCCTATTAAACAATAATTTTTGGGAGGTGAGGATTCCATCAAGGATAGAGTGTCTAACAATAAATTCCTGTCAGGTGATTATCTGCCGGATGAAAACTATTTCTATTTCTCAGTTTGCCTGAATACATGCTATTCTGCCTGAGATTTCATCTCATAAATTGATCTTTAGGTTACTAAATCTACACATCATGAACTGTTTCATTATGCAGTGTTTTTTTTTTTTTTTTAATGCTGTAATTTTCTTTCCACTCCAATTTTATGCACTTATTGTATATGCTGGTAACTTTTTAATTTTGAGGACTTTTTTCTCTTGGTTTCCGTTATTTTACCTGATGCAGTTCACTTCTGTTACACTTATTTAAACCTTAAATCAGTAAAGGAAAGGCTGAGAAAGTTCAGTAACTTTAATTCCAATGGACGCCTTTCACTTGAACTTTTTATGCATTGCTTCCACCAAAAGTGGTAAATATTTCATTCTATCTAGTAAAAAAAAGAAAGAAAAGAAAAAAATTACAGTTTAATTACGGATGCCAGCAACTTATGGTTGTTTTTTTCAATTAATAAGACTAAAGATTACGTTCAACTAATCGAAGATTTTTATCCTGACCTTAACAGTTAAAAACAACAAAAATGCTTTGAAAGTATGGTATTTGCAAAACCCCTGAGAAGTCACTAATGGGATTCCCATGATCTAATACATGTAAGGCTTTAACTGTAATTGTAAACCTGCTGAAGGCTTATGATCTGAAAGTATGAACTATTGTAGCCAGTTTTTATGGGTTTAATTCCACCAGCAAATCCCAGTTTCTGTATTTTAATCTCAACTAGAGCAAAATCACGACACATTTTCAACTAACCATCTGAAAGAAGAAAACACTGGAATAATGGGGCCAGAAAACCATGGCCAACAACCACCCTCTGCCATGAACGCTCAGTGAACTCCGAAAAGCACCAGACTGAGCAATACTTTAGTCTGTGACGTATGTGCATTTCACTTATAACACTCACAGAACTACATATGAATCATTTTATTTTCCTCTGATTTATTTCTCACACAAGTTTCAATAAAACACAGCACTTACTCAGCCACCTCTGACTGAATGACTATTCTCTGCAGCTATTTATTACTCCTCTTCTGCCACATTTTCTTCTATGATCCGATTCTGTGACTCCTATAAGCCAGGAAAAGCTGCCTTCAAGTCAACGCAGAGCACGACGTCACTGAAAATTCTGCCGGCACTAGGCTCTACCTAGGTGCTTAGAAGTTGTTCTGTTTTGTACCGGGAATGTCCCATATGCAATGTTAATGACTGAAACAGATCCTCTTTTTCCTTAAAGGGAATTTAGTTATTATAGCAAAGGATGATTTGTGCTCAAAACAATATTAAACCTACCACCCCATTCAGTATATATGTATCCAAGGGTCACACACAGCACCTACTCACAAATGTAAAAATATCAATACTCAGGAGATCTACCTTGTTTCTAAAATTTCTTATTTGTTCCTTGTTTCATATATTTCTTGGTTTTAAAAATTCAGTATTACAAGGCTTGTTATCGGATATCAGGCCTAATTCTACCTGACAGACAAATTAACTCTAAAAAGGCATAACTGAATACAGTATATACATTTTACAACCAAATACATGTAGGAACAATTTGATTTTAAAAGAACTTCACTGTATGTATTTATCATATGTTTACTGATTGTCATATAGGGACTATCAATGGAACCTAGAGAAATTCAGGATTCCACACATGGCTCATTAGCAACTTTTGGCCTGAATGTTCCAAAAAATATTTTCCAAAACTGCTGGCCTTTCATTTTTTTTCATTGTAAGGGCAATTTAATTTATCTCATGTCTCCCATACAACTAACATAAGCTCAAAGATTCTTTTGGTTTGGAAGTACTTTATGTTTACCTTTAATGGAAAAAGACAGTCAATAACTTTTTTTCCGATTAAAAGTGTTCCTACTTCTTTTCGTTTTATTATACCCATGTCCCATAACCTAAATCCTAACAATGCCAAGACACTTTGAAACCTGGAGCTTCTCTTAATGCATTCAAAGTTTAAAAAATATCTTGGATTTATTTTTAATAGAAACCCTACTACGTTTTCAATATATGTATTAAGTTCTCTTTATCTTTCCCATTGGTCTTAGCTCCTGTGAAGAGAGAAAACCAGGTTTGGGTAATGTTTTTATTGTTATCATTGTTGGTTTTGGTCACTTAAGACAAACAGGGGGTGACCTTTTCGGCTTGTGCCACAAAGGCAACGTACTCCAGAACTACTTTCCCAGAGGGCGATCATTTTTAGCAAAGTTCAGTGAATTCGGGATTTTGTTGGGAACCTCAGGATATTGATTTACTTGTAAAATTCACAGTGGAGACAGTAGGAGGTTGGACAAGTTACCTCGAGGTGAGATGCAAGGCCGCCAAGCTCAAGTTTGAAATCCACAACACCACTTCCTGAAACAATGATTTAGGCGCTAAACCCGCTCAAGTGTTTGAACTTTCAGCTGCAACAATCAGGCGTTGCGCGAGCAGCCCACTCCTAAGGCCCTGCCGCCTTTATTTTATTTCCACTCTTGCGATCGACACCTTGCGTGGTCCTTCCCGGCCGCGTCGCAGATGCCGTTGCAATGCCCACCGCTTGCGGAGGCGCAAGAAAAGAATCCCTTAACTTAACCCTTCCTCTCACCCTCGGGTCGCAAAACACAAGCGACCGACACGGACGTGAAAGCTATCGCACCCCACTAATCCCGCAGCGGAGCGTCTTACCCGTACAGGAATGCAGGGGCTTGGGTCGCACGACCAGCGAAGGGCACACGGAGTAGAGGGAAAGTTTCTCAAAGTAGTCGCAGGTCTCCTTGGAGAGGATCTCGTCGATCATGAAAGTCTTGTAGCGCCGCCTGGCTGCTTTGAGCTGGCCGGGCGAGCTCAGCCTCAGCTCGGCGTGGCAGTGCATGGTGAGCCGGGGCGAGCGCCCGCCGGCCCAAGCGCGGCTGCGAGTGCCCGGCCTGCCCGGACCCCGGGGCTGGCGCGACGGCGGGGCCTTGGCCCCGCTCCTGGCAGCCGAGGAAGCGACAGGGCGCGGGAGGCGCGCGGAGGAGAGCGGGTAGCGGGCGCGCCTGCCACGCGTCTAGACCCACCCGCAGATCAGCATCTTCACCGAGCCTTTTTGGGACAACGCAGCTGTCAATCAGCGCGCGCTGCCTGCAGGGCCGGGTGCGGAGTGTGTGCTGAGGGGCGTACGCGCCCAGCCCACCCCCACCCGCCCGTGCCACTCCGGCGCTGACCTGCGCGCCTAGTGCCCGGCGGCTCTCGCTCGCCGCCTCCCGCTCTGGTGTCTGGCGCTCCACTGCCTGGCTCTCTATTTTAAGACGCTTGCTGTGGCTCTCCTCCTCCACCCCCCCTCCCCCGGGACGCGCTCCAGGTGTGTGTGCAGGAGTGTGCGCGCGGTGAGGGGAGCGCGCGCCACCCCGGCCCGCGGCCAAGCCCCCGACCGGTCGCTCCCAGGGGCAGTGTCCCTCATGCGCACGTTAGTGCCTGTCCTGCCACCCGTCGGCTCGGCTCCCAATGCTCGAAACCCAGTGGGAGGGCATGTTCAGGTCTCTTACTAGAAAGAAGTCTAGCCCTCACTAGGCTCCAGGGACTTCGGGCCACAGTGCCAGTGCCCCGGAGGACCCACGGTGCCTTTCTCTTCCCCGCATGGACAGTTTCCCGAAGACCACAGCTTCCCAAGCCCTCCACCCGCAGCCTGGCTGCCCGCGCTAAGCCCGTGCTCTCGGAGCGCAGGACTTTTGCGCTGAAGTTGCAAACTTGACTGCCCCAAGATCCAAAACCATAAATGACCCTGGTCCCGTCCGTTACCCTGAGAAGAAACTGAGAAGAAGTAGAAAAAAAGATAAGAAGAGAAAAACTAGTAAAAGTATGAATTATCGCCGGGAGCGGAGGCTCGCGCCTGTAATCCCAACACTTTGGGAGGCCAAGGTGGGAGGACAGCTGGAGGCCAGCGGTTCGAAACCAGCCTTGTCAATATAGGGATACCCTGTCTCTACAAAAGAGAAATTAAAAACAATCGGCATGGTGGTGCACACCTATAGTCCCAGCTACTGGAGATGTAGAGGCAGGAGGAAATCTTGAGCTCAGGAGTTCGAGGCTGCAGTGAGCCGTGATCGAGTTACTGCACTCCAGCCAGGACAAGAGCGAGACCCTGACTTTTAAAAAGTGCGGGTTTTCTTTTTTCTTTCTTTTTTCTTTTTAAAGAAAAACCTGTAAAACTTTTTTTTCCTCGTCGGAAAGGGCCAGAGCTGCACGATTCTAGGGGCCCTGGGGCAGCCCGTCCCGTTCGGGGTTCTCCCACCGCCGGAGCCTTCAGGCAAAAAAGCGGCTTTCAATCGTCTGTTCCCTAGCGACACCACCGGGTTAGAAAGTCGCGAAGACAGGTGTTTAAGGGGTGATTTGCCTTTTTCTTTCCAAGCTCGTAGTCTTGGGGTCTGTTCCAATCAAGATCTGTACGAATTTTAGTTGTTAATGGTTGCGTAAAGGGGGACCCCACTAAGCCTCCGCTCCGGCAGCCTGGGCCGCGCCCGATGTTCGGCGGGAACAGTCCGGTGCGCGCCCGTTTCCACGACTTTGCTTTGGAATGAGTGTGCGGGAGGTTGGAAGGAAAACGCACGACAGGGACACTGAGAATTATAGACACGGATGGCTTTCCCCAGGGCCGAGTTTGGGGCCGGTGACATTTCCTTTCCGCTCTCAGCCTAGAAGCGGCAGCGAGTCCCGGTGGGTTCTCCGCGGAGCCGCTTGCCTAGGGGGCCCTGGTGGCCGCGGAAGCAAGTCGCCTGGGCTGGTGGTTAAACTCAGAGGGAGGGACACGCCTGGAAGACTAATCATTAGACTGTTAAAGAAAATAGATTTTTTTTTTCTTTTTGTGATGGAGTCTCTCACTCTGTCGCCAGGCTGGAGTGCAGTGGTGTAATTTCGGCTCATAGCAACCTTTGCCCCGCTGATTCAAGTGATTCTCCTGCCTCAGCCTCCCAAGTAGCTGGGATTACAGGCGCCTGCCACCGCATTCAGCTGTTTGTATTTTTTAGTAGAGGCCGGGTTTCATCATCTTGGCCAGGCTGGTCTTGAACTCCTGACCTCATGATTCACCTGCCTCGGCCTCCCAAAGTGCTGGAGTTAAAGGCGAGAGAAAATAGATGTTAACAGGCAGAGTCATAGTCTAGCATTAGACATAACCCGCAACGCGTCTTTGAGGAACTTCATTCCCGAAGTATTTGCAAACTGGCCTCTTCTCCCCCTCCTTTCCATTTAGAGTTGTTTCCCTTCATTCTCTCTCCTTGCAGAGGCTACTGAAGGGCAGGCGAGAATGGCTGCCAGGTGTCCCGGTGCGGCCGCGAGTCCTGCCGTCGGACTCTGGGGTCGCCAGGCTGGCCCGAGGCGCAACCCCAGCTTCCGCGGCGGGACCCTGAGGCTGGTCCTCGGTCAACGCGGGGGACCCGGACAGCTCACCGCTCAGCCCGGGCGCTGCTGTCCGACGCCACCACGGAAAGTGTTCTCCCGGCACAAGTGGAGAGGGGAAACAGCTGCGCTGAGTTGGGGACGAGGCCCGGGGGCACAGCATTAGCTCCCAGGGCAATCCCGGGCGGGGAGCTCTGGGCGCCCCCGGGAAAGTGAGCCGCAGGTAGGCAGCCGCCAGTAAACTGAGTGTTTGAGGAATCCAGGAGCGAGGGGCGTGTGGGCGACCTCACCCGCGGGCTTGGAGCTGGGGACCAGCACCTGAGCGACAGCACCGCGACCTGACGCCAGGCGAGGGCCCGTGCGCGTCGCGTTTAGACTTTCTATCCGCCCGGCTTGTGCCCACAGAATGCGCGCGCTCGGGGCACTTTTCGGGGCTCCGACTTCTCACTGCTCTGCTTTTTCTCAGCCTCTTTTCTTTCCGGCTCTTCGCCTTCCTTCCACTGCCACTAACTCCTCTCCTTTTTTTCCCTCCCACTTCCCCCTTCCTCGCATTGCTCCCCGTACTTTGGGCCTCCGCTTTTCTGTCGAATTTCCCGTTTCTGTTTTCTCTCTCTGCCCTCTCTTCTCCCCATCGTTCATCCCTGTTTTCTCTCTCTAACCTCCCTTCTCCTCCTCTCCTTCTTCCCTCTTTCTAAACCCGGGTCTGGACTCGCTCTCGCGCGCCCCTGGTCGCGGTGCTGCCCCGCGGAAGGCTGCAGGCGGCTCACCCGCAGGGACAGAGCCCAAGACCAGGCGCCCGGAGGATGAGAATTGCCCTGGGAAGGGACTTGCCACGGCTGGCCGCGTCGCCCCTCGCTCTCACTCCTCTCTGCTTCCACTCGGCCACAGGCACAAAACGCACAAAATCCAGACACTTCCGCAGGCGAGTCCTTTGATTTGAAATCTGCGGTGTTTTAACAGGTGAAGAAGTAAAAATTCCGATTCACGTTTTTGGATTTTCCATCTTTTCTATTTCCCGCTACAGAGGCAAGAAATCTCAGAAGGGGTCTGCGGACACAAGTCCCACGTGCAGTGGAGGGGGAGAGATTCCTGTCTTGAAGTCTGCACCCATGTTCTCTCTGTCACACCCTAAGCTAAGCCTCAGTTTTTTGGTTTGTAAATGGTGACCATAAAACCTACTTCACAAGGATGGGCTTTCATAATCCATGCCTTTATACAAGTTTGTTCCCTTTACTTGGAATGCCCTCTGCACCTTATCCCCCTCCTTCTCTGCCCCAAAACCTAGAGACTCATCTCAAATGTCACCCACTTTGTGAAGTGATTCCTCACTCCCAAGGCTGCCGATTCCTGTTCCTACTTCTACGGCAGCATTTCCTATACAACATTGTCTTTTGCATGTTTATGTCACCCACTGGACAATGACCAGGTGGGCCAATGCCCTATGTGATAGTATTCATTTGTATCACCAATACCCATATAGCACACAGTAGGTTCTCAGTAAATGTGTCATGAATCAATGAATGCATGAAAGCTGGGAACATTAAATTATATGGTATTTTAGATGGGACATCAAATCTTAACTAGTTGTACTAAGTTTGTCTTTCTCTTTAAATGAGCCTCTCCCCAACTCCCCCTCTTCCCTTGAGAATTTCGGCTTTTTTAGCAATGGCATAGAGCCCAATTCCCTTTTGCTCCCATCTCCCTTTTTTCCCCTTCTCTCTCTTTCCTGCTTTCAGACTGTAAAGGGCTTCTGTGGGAGGAAGCACACCCCAGCTGTCAATCATGAAGTGGGGCTTTGGTCAGAATAGTGAGGGGTTTTGTTTCCAACATTAATGAAGTGGCTGGAACAGCAAACATCTGCCAACAGGACTCAAACCTTTTCCAGCTGCTGGAGACCCACAGACACTTCCCCAGCCTCCTGTGACTGTATCCAGGCAGTGTCTGCTCCTGCACCCTGGAGTGGAGGAGGGGGACACACCACATGCAGAGGAACAAGCAGGTATGCCCTGAGCCACACATAGGCAGACCTGGAAAGGATAAAAATTCACACCCTCCATGGAGCTTCAGGGCATCACCCCCATCCCCCAAGCCCCCAACCCCTCACACTCCCAGTCCCGTTCTAGCACCTGCTTCCTGGGACAGACCCCAACCAGAGAGAAGGACATCTTTGCAAAGTTAGAGCTGGAAACCCTAGATTTGGTTTCTTTGGTTTCTTCTGTCAACTGGAAACAAAGACTTCCTCTTTATCATTTCACCTCATATAAGGCAGCTCCACTCTCTTAGAACTTATGAAGCTTAATAAAACAAAATGGTTTTTTATAACCCTAGGGTGACATCGAAGTTGCTTCTAGGGTCTAACTGTAGATAAACTTGGCTTGACTTTTAATTTAACTCTCCTTTTGTAATTTTGGGCTACGTGTTGATGTAGATATTCAAAAGCAGCCAGGACATGTCTTATAAGTACATTAATTCACTCGCAACCATCTTTTCTCCAAAGAGTGGAGAGGGGTAAAAAACACTTCTTACATTCTAGTAAAGCGTACTTAATAATTTGTATTTCAGTTGCTACGTTTTGAAATAGTTTCAGACATGTAGAAGCAAAATACGGAAAGCCTTGTAAGTTAATATTCCCCTGGGCCCCCCAGGCCATGCCAAAACTGCTGTCTGTGGAGCTCAGCACGGCAGCCTCAAATAACAACTTAAAGGAGGTGTACGCCAAGGCCAGCTTGTTTTTAATGATGATATTAATTTACAAAACTGCTCTCATACACTATAAACCATCTTTTTTAAGAGAAAGCACAAATGTGATTCACTTGACAAATGGGCTTGGAAAGGACTGAATAGATCATTTTTTCTTTCTTTTTTTTTTTTTTTTTTTTGAGACCGAGTCTCACTCTGTCACCCAGGCTGGAGTGCAGTGGCGCAATCTCAGCTCACTGCAACCTCTGTCTCCCGGGTTCAAGTGATTCTCCTGCCTCAGCCTCCCAAGTAGTTGGGATTACAGGTGTGCACCACCATACCCGGCTAATTTTTGTATTTTTAGTAGAGACAGGGTTTCACCATGTTAGTCAGGCTGGTCTTGAACTCCTGACCTCATGACCGCCCACCTTGGCCTCTCAAGTGCCAGAATTGCAGGCATGAGCTACTGCACCCGGCCAAGAAAGGACTGAATAGATCTTTCTATTCTTTCTAGAACATCTTTCTAGAGGGAAAGTTTAAATTGAGGGGGAGAGGGAAGGCAATGGCTTTTTCTACAGAGCACCAAGCATCTACATAAAGAACAAAAATGCAATAAATTATCCAGATGTTTCCAAATTATTGGAAACTTGGTATACAGACTAAAATTGGCTGATTATCTCCCTTTTAAAATTGTGCTATCCTGACATCAAAGAGCCATATTTCTGTCAATACTGCATGCCGTTACAATATTCCAACAGATATAGCCAGGAAAATAAACTTTAATCTCTCCCAAGTTTCTAATAATATTGTGAAAATAAATATGAATGTTTGGGGCATCATTGGTTTTGACTTTTTTTTTTTTTTTTATCTGATATCCTTTCACCAATGAGAAAGCTGCCCAGAGAGAAACAGCGCTTTTATGAAAACACAGTGGAACAGCGTTCTGGCTGCCTGGGGTAGAGGAAACAACTTTTGAGTCAGGCAAACCTGGATTCTATTCCCAGCACATTCACTCGGTAACTTTCCTGACCTCTGGTCTTCAACCATGTCATGTGGGTAGTAACAGCCAACTCAGGGTTTGCTGGAGGATTTCACGGGAGATTGTGTACAGGACACTAACTTATGAAATGTCTGTCTCCTCACCACCTTTACTTTTTCAATAAAATAAGCAATTTGCTATCAGAAATCATGACAAAATAAAACTGCATTTTAAAACGCACCAAAACCAGCTTCTGTGAATACGTAAGTGTGTGAGGTAGGATTTGTTCCAAGTTCAAAACCCAGGACCAACCAAAAAATAGTGAGAGGGGCAGGAGTAGGAGGGGGAGGACTATGGTTAACTAAAGGAAATGACCCTGGCCGTGAGGGTCCCTAAGTATTATTTAACATCTGGCCCTACAGCCACAGACTCAGCATATCTGCAGGTGGCAATTAGTCTAACCAGTACTTCACAGGGGACTGGGTCATTTGTAGTTCTGATGGGTTTTGTCTGCCAAAAAATGCCATGATCCTGCACCCACTGGGTGACAGCACATTAAATCATCTCATAAAACGTTTTCATTCTGTCCTTGGCCTCAAGCAGTCCTCGGTTAGGTTTTGTGTGAATTCTCTATAGTCTTTCCTCATCCAGCAAGGCAGGATTTCAAAGTGAACAAGCGGTCAGTCAGTCATTAGCATTGCCTGTTATCAAGGACAAGAAGGCTCCTGTGTCAGCCAGCACAGGGAAAGACTTGTGGAGCCAGTCTGCCTTGTGAACACATGAAGGAAAAACAACACTCACAAGAGCTTTGGATGATTAATGAAATCTGCTGGCATGATTGTTACTGTGCTCATACAAAACAATATTTACTAAGAACACTGGGTGCAATGTGCCAATCAAAGAATATATTGGTCTCTGCACTCCAAGTCCTAAGGAAAGCAGAAGTTTGTACAAACTCCTGGACACAGGTGCTAATCACCTACTGAGGTCAAAGTGTAGATGTATGTGTGTGTATGGGTGTGTGTCTCTCTCTGTGTCTGCACATACACACCCTGTGCTCACTTTGTCAACTTTTCTTTCTTCTTTAAAAAAAAAAATGAATGAAGAGAGGGCAAAAGGAAGTGAAAAAAAGGGAAAAGAAAGACACTTGAAAATCTTGTTTGTTAAATTCAAGAGGAATCCTCAGTCTCATAGAGGTAAAAAAGAAAGAGAGCTGAGGGGCCATCCAGCCTGAGGTTTCACATTTGCAGTGTCTTTCTGTCCTGGGTTCAGCCATGGTTAACAGGCTTCTATGTGTGCAAAGAAAGGTAGACTATTTCCCTTTCTAAGAAATATTCCACAATTTGAAATATTTCTTACAATTGTAGACTTTTAAGAGAAAATTTACCTCTGTGAGCTATTTATAAAGAATGTTTTCATATCTTCAGAAATTATAATAGCACAGCAAATATGCTGGAAGCAAAATAGAGAAACAAAAAAATAATATGGAAAATCCTGGTATTGAATATTCTTATATAAAATGCTCAAAAACTTAAGAAAATGCAAACTGTCATTAAGAAAATGATAATCTGAATCAAGTGAATATTTGCTTAAGTTTTTCCATTTGCAGATTTTTATGCAGAGAAATATTTTACTTCACTTTGAGCGGACAGCCACGCGGACTGCTTTTACAGATCTCTAATGCTGTGGTATTTCCTTCATTACTTTCCAAAGTTGCAAGGATGCTTGGATCTAAAGGGGCTATAAATTACTAAAGTAAATGAATGATATGGTGCCAATTTCTCTGCGTTTCAATTACGCAAGCAGCCTGCCTTTTTAAATGGAATTTGAAGTCATCACAGAAGAGAATCCCCAATTCTATTGCCAGTCCACATCCTGAAACGTTTACTTAAGTCAATTATCGAGTTGCTTAGATTATGTCTACAGAAGCTGCCAAAACATCTGGTCATTTCAATCAGTTCAATAAAAGATTCTGCCAAGTCAGGGGGGAAAAATTAGTCAAATTACTCATTTGTATGGGCAGAACAGTGGGTTGTTTTCTCCGGGTAGACAGTTCATGGATATAGCTCAAAAGGTTTTGGTTTTCTCTTCTGAAACCAGAATACAGTTTATAGTTCCTGAAGGAGGCTGTGATTTTTATCAGCGTTTGGGAGGTGCTCTGACAGATCTGTAGTCCAAAATGTAATGGATATGAAAAGGACTTAGTTAGCCACGTCTCTGAGACAATTCTGTACTCACTTGAATCCTATGTTCTCAAGGTTGGGACCAAGTCAGAATTAAGCCAATGGGTGTTTGCTAAATTTTGAAAAATAAAAGTAATAGTCCTAGAAATCACAGAATAGCGCCTTTCTCCTAAAACCCACTGGCATTCATTCTTGTCCGTGTATTTCCTCACTTTAACAAAATCTGACACATGATTTGAATTACCAAATACAGAGGAATATATGGTGTTTCCCCTGCCACCTCCGTTGCATAAAATGCTGCTCTGTAAAATTAAACTAATGCAGTCCTATTATTTCTTCAGTCTCTTATACAGTATCTTCGATGGATATTTGAAATTTCAAATGATTATCTTTACCGACTGCATAGTGGCAGCCCCAAAGAGAAATAAATGCTCAGAGAAGGGGAGGAAGAGATTTAGGGGCCCAGCCCAACCTTCTGTTCCTATTACCTTGTTTTTCCTTTCACATTTACAGACTCACTCAACGTCTCAGATCAGAGGACTTTAATGAAACATTCTGAAAAACGATTTAGTTCAGAAATCTGTGTTAGAATACAAGCTTTCCCTTGACTAAACATACTGGAAGAAGAAAACGGTTTCATTATTCATTTGGAGCAACGTTAAGTACAAATAACCAACCCACGTCTAATTTTATATGACTTTGTTCTCTGTACATAGATCTGAAGGTTTTTTAAGGCCTGGGACAATTAGGAACAATTATTGTCATAACCGAATAATATAAACTTTGTATTAAGCTCTGGGGTGACTCACCCTCCTACTAAATATTCCAGAGTACATGATCTGTTAGGCTGATGTCTGTGTGTAACTTGTTAAATGTCTGTGGTTTAATTGTTAAGAGTTGCTTGTTAATGAATTAGCAAGAAAGTCTTTGTTTCCTTTAAGAGAGAAATAGCTCTTTGTTTCAAGAACAAAGAAATATTTAAAACCTGTTTTCTAGGTAGGAGGAAGGTAGTTTTTTAAAAAGAGAAAAAGGTTTATTTCGAATCACGGTAGGAGTAGACTCTTGCTTTTTGAAAAAAAAAAAAACCCAATAACAACAACAAAAAAAAACACAGAAATTTTACTATAGCTCAACTGAACTGAAGAGTAATATCTGGGGTTCAGTAAAGAATAACATTCAGGTAGCCAAGAGAGGATTTTAGTTTTGACACAGACAGATTGGAGGTTGGTAGGATCAAGACTTTTTGGAGAATTAGCAGAAGGACCCTGCACTAAGAATAAATAAAACCAGGGTGGTGAAACGGGGGTTGTAGGGTAGATCTTAGTTAAATTCTTGTGGACAGAACTAGGATTTGTTTTCCCTCTGTGAAAACTAATGATGCAGAGTTATGCCTTTATTTATCCAGTATAATTTTGGAAAGTCAGTTTTACCGCCCTGACGATGATGGCTTGGAAAACAGAAAGGAAGTAGGACATGAAGAGGAGAGAGAGTAGGTCATTGAACAGAATATGCAGATTCTGAGGTTCCAAAGAACCTCAAAATTATTAACACAAATGAAAAAAAGTGCCCAGTCTTGAATTTAGCTTTAGAATATACACACCCCACATACTTGTAGGCTAATGAGTAGTTTACTGTCCTGATGACAAACTAAGAAGTCATTTACCAGGTAATATTTTAGAGTGCAAAGACCCACATAAAAGAGCCTGAATTAGTCACATGCTGTTTGTGGGAATGTAACCTGATATGATATTTCTGGAGGGCAGTCTGGCATTATATGTCAAATACAAAATCAATCCAGCAATCCCAATCTAGGAATTGAAACCAAAGCTGTGGTTCTCAAATATGATTGTACACATCATTTCCTAGGAGAGCTTATTTAAAAATGGCCAATTCCTAGATTTCTTCCCCCCAGAAATGTGTAGGTGTGAGAATTGACATTTTAAAACAAGCAGTCCTGTTGATTTTGCTGCTGTCTAACAAACAGGTCGCCAAAGAGATAAAAATAATAAAAATGGGTCAGGTTGTAAGAAGAAAAAAATGTTAGTTGTAAGATTTTAAGGAATTAAACGTTAGTTGTAAAATTTAAGGAAATTAAAAAATCTGTAATTTTACCTCTCTGAGCCTCAGTTTCCTTGTCTTTAAGATAAAAAGTACATACCCAATGGTGCTATCATGACACTAAAGATACTTATAAATGGTTCAGTGACTGACATGTAAAGATCAATAAATGTTAACTATTATTACTGTAATGCTGAGTGAAAAAGTCATTGAAATAATAGAATGCAATAAAATTCAAGTTTCAAAACATTGTTTATATATACATCTATATAGGTGCATATAGAGGTGTCTAAAAGCATATTCAAATACTAACAGTGATAATTTATTTAAAACTTATATTATTATTACTATTACTATGTTTTTTAGAGGTGGATGTCTTGCTATGTTGACCAGGCTGGTCTTGAACTTTGGCCTTAAGCAATTCCCCTGCCTTGGCCTCTCAATGTGCTGAGATTACAAATGTGAGCCACTGCACTCAGCCCAGTGATAATTTATTTTCTGTAATTTTGAGTATTGTTTACATTGTTTTACAATTAACATCTTTTTCCTAAGAATTATATTTAAGTTCAAAAATATTTTACGTTCAAAAATAAAAGTGAATTTCAGTATCTTACATTTGCATAACATTTCCATTTACAGAAAATTTTCAAATGCAGTACCTCTTGTGAACTTCATTCAGCCCTATATGTGAAAAAGGACGTCTTATTATTCCCATTTTATGGAAGAAGAAACTCAGGAAAAGTGATTTACTTGAGGCTACCCCACACAGCCACATCTACACTTGCAGAGCCGAGTCTCAAACCCGAGTCTTTTGAGTCCAAGTTCACCATACCCTCTATGGGACAATGTTTCTTCACTCATCTCAGTTATATTTTTCAAAAGAAATGAAATTCCAGTTTTATGAGTTTCTATTTTTCACTTACCCACTCCTCTCATAAAAAATGCTAAACACGTGATAAAACTGAAGTAAACTGAATATTAAGAGGGCTGATATAAAAATATACTAAAGTCAGGAAATATCATAGGTGTGGTAAGAAACATTAACCATCTCATGTGTCATGAGCTTTGGTTACTAGGTAATCCTCTAAATATAGACAGCCCCAATCACTTGTTAAAAATTAACAGAAATTTCATGAGCAAGGAAAATGAGTTGGTAATTATGTAGAACTTGGACTGTCCATTGGATTGCTCTGAGTTCTCGAAAATTTTTCAGTTCCTAGCAATCAAGCCCCGGTGTCAGGCGGAGCCTCCCAGCCAAGCCGGTTTGGCTCTGGACCACGCCTGCAATCAGAAAGGATCCTGAGGGCCGCCACTTCTCAGGGTTGTAGTGTGGCCGCTACTGCTCTCTACCGGATGGCAGGGAAGCACGGTGTGTGTGTTGTGGAATCCGGTCTCCCCTCTATCGGCACAAAGTAGGTACATCATCGAAGACCGGCTCTCCGGAGGTGCTGAGTCAGTGCTAATGACTGTCCCAGAACATTGTCTTAGGAAGGCCACTGGGAGCTCCTTGACCTCAGCACTGTCAGAAGTGTCACCTGTTGCTATTCTTCCCCAAAACAGATCAAGGGACTCTCTAGACTGGACAGGGAAGGCTCTTTGCCGGTCCTACACTCCAGGGTTAATCCTAATCATTCTCACCATCAAGGACTTGAATTCTCCACCGAAAATCATTGTACAGGACTTAGCTCTACTTCTAGTTAATAAGGGCATTGAATAAGGAGGATACGAAAGCAGCACATACCAGTAGAAAGTCTGTAGCCTACAACTCTAAGATCCAGGACTGTGCCCTGGTATCACCATTTATTTTTATTTATTTATTATACTTTAGTTCTGGGTACATGTGCAGATCGTGCAGGTTTGTTCCATAGGTAGACACGTGCCACGGTGGTGGTTTGCTGCATCCATTGCCCTGTCATCTTCTACATTAGGTATTTCTCCTAATGCTATCCCCTCCCCCAATCCCCCCACTCCCCTGCTATTCCTCCCCTAGCCCCCCACCCCCCAGGCCCCAGTGTGTGATGTTCCCCTCCCTGTGTCCATGTGTTCTCATTGTTCAACACCCACTTATGAGTGAGAACCTGCAGTGTTTATTTTTCTGCTCTTGTGTCAGTTTGCTGAGAATGATGGTTTCCAGATTCATCCATGTGCCTACAAAGGACACGAACTCATCCTTTTTTATGGCTGCATAGTATTCCATAGTGTATATGTGCCACGTTTTCTTTATCCGGTCTATCATTGATGGGCATTTGGGTTGGTTCCAAGTCTGCTATTGTGAACAGTGCTGCAATAAACATACATGTGTATGTGTCTTTATAATAGAATGATTCATAATCCTTTGGATATATACCCAGTAATGGGATTGCTGGGTCAAATGGTATTTCTATTTCTAGATCCTTGAGGAATCACCACACTGTCTTCCACAATGGTTGAATTAATTTATACTCCCACCAACAGTGTAAAAGCGTTCTTATTTCTATACATCCTCTCCAGCATCTGTTGTCTCCTGATTTTTTAATGATCGCCCTTCTAACTGGTGTGAGATGATATCTCAATGTGGTTTTGATTTGCATTTCTCTAATGACCAGTGATGATGAGCTTTTTTTCATGTTTGTTGGCCTTATAAATGTCTTCTTTTGAAAAGTGTCTGTTCATATCCTTTGCCCACTCTTTGATGGGGTTGTTTGTTTTTTTCTTGTAAATTTGTTTAAGTTCTCCATAGATTCTGGATATTAGCCCTTTGTCAGATGGGTAGACTGCAAAATTTTTCCCATTCTATTGGTTGCCAGTTCACTCTATTGATAGTTTCTTTTGCTGTGCAGAAGCTCTTAAGTTTAATTAGATCCCATTTGTCTATGTTGGCTTTTGTTGCCATTGCTTTTGGTGTTTTAGTCATGAAGTCCTTGCCCATGCCTATGTCCTGAATGGTATTGCCTACATTTTCTTCTAGAGTTTTTATGGTGTTAGGCCTCATGTTTAAATCTTTAATCCATCTAGAGTTAATTTTTGTATAAGGTGTAAGGAAGGGATCCAGTTTCAGCTTTTTGCATATAGCTAGTCAGTTTTTCCAAGACCATTTATTAAATAGGGAATCCTTTCCCCATTGCTTGTTTTTGTCAGGTTTATTAAAGATCAGATGGTTGTAGTTGTGTGGCATTCTTTCTGAGGCCTCTGTTCTGTTCCATTAGTCTGTATCTCTATTTTGGTACCAGTACCATGCTGTTTTGATTACAGTAGCCTTGTAATATACTTTAAAGTCAGGTAGCATGATTCCTCCAGCTGTGTTTTGTTTTGTTTTGTTTTTTGTTGTTGTTGTTTTGCTTAGGATTGTCTTGGCTATGTGTGCCCTTTTTTGGTTCCATATGAAGTTTACGGTGGTTTTTTCCCAATTCTGTGAGGAAAGTCATTGGTAGCTTGATGGGGATAGCATTAAATCTATAAATTATTTTGGGCAATATGGTTATTTTCACGATATTGATTCTTCCTATCCATGAGCATGGAATTTTTTTCCATCTATTTGTGTCCTCTCTTATTTCCTTGAGCAGTGGTTTGTCTTTCTCCTTGAAGAGGTCCTTCACATCCCTTGTTAGTTGTATTCCTAGGTATTTTATTCTCTTCGTAGCAATTGTGAATGGGAGTTCACTCATGATTTGGTTCTGTCTATTATTGGTGTATAAGAATGCTTGTGAATTCTGCACATTGATTTTGTATCCTGAGACTTTGCTGAAGTTACTTATCGGCTTAAGGAGATTTTGGGCTGAGACAGTGGGATTTTCTAAATATACAATCATGTCATCTGCAAACAGGGACAATTTGATGTCCTCTCTTCCTATTCGAATACATTTTATTTCTTTCTCTTGCCTGATGGCCCTGGCCAGAACTTCCAATACTATGTTGAATAGGAGTGGTGAGAGAGGTCACCTTGGTCTTGTGCCAGTTTTCAAAGGAAATGCTTACAGTTTTTGCCCATTCAGTATGATATTGACTGTGGATTTGTCATAAATAGCTTTTATTATTTTGAGATATGGTCCATCAATATCTAGTTTATTGAGAGTTTTTAGAATAAAGAATTGTTGAATTTTGTTGAAGGCCTTCTCTGCATCTACTGAGATAATCATGTGGTTTTTGTCTTTGGTTCTGTTTATGTGGTGGATTACATTTATAAATTTGCGTATGTTGAACCAGCCTTGCATCCCCAAGATGATGCCTACTTGATTGTGATGGATAAACTTTTTGATGTGCTGTTGCATTCAGTTTGCCAGTATTTTATTGAAGATGTTTGCATCGATGTTCATCATGGATATTGGCCTGAAATTTTCTTTTTTAGTTGTGTCTCTGCCAGGTTTTGGTATTAGGATAATGTTGGCCTCATAAAATGAGTTAGGGAGTATTCCCCTCTTTTTGTATTGTTTGGAATAGTTTCAGAAGGAATAGTACCAGCTCCTCTTTGTATGTCTGGTAGAATCTGGCTGTGAACCTGTCTGGACCTGGACATTTTTTAGTTGGTAGGCTATTAATTGCTGAATCAACTTCAGACCTTGTTATTGGTCTATTCAGGAATTCAACTTTTTCCTGATTTAGTCTTGGGAGGGTACAAGTGTCCAGGAATTTATCCATTTCTTCCAGATTTACTGGTTCATGTGCATAGAGTTGTTTATAGTAATCTCTGATGGTAGTTTGTATTTCTGTGAATCAGTGGTGATATCGCCTACGACCATCTGATCTTTGACAAACATGACAAAAGCAAGCAATGGGGAAAGGATTTCCTGTTTAATAAATGGTATTGGGAAAACTGGTTAGCCATGGGCAGAAAGCAGAAACTGGACCCCTTGCTTACACCTTACACTAAAATTAACTCCAGACGGATTGAAGATTTAAACCTAAGACCTAATACCATAAAAACCCTAGAAGAAAACCTAGGCAAAACCATTCAGGACATAAGCATAGGCAAGGACTTCATGACTAAAACACCAAAAGCATTGGCAACAAAAGCCAAATAGACAAATGGAGCATTACCCAGCAATTCGACTCCTAGGTATATACCCCAAATAACTAAAAAGCAGAAACAAACATATTTTCAGGCAAATGCTCATTACCTAAAATACCTAAAAGTAGAAACTATCCAAGTGTTTATCAACAGAAAATTAATACTTAGATTTTATATAAGATACTTAGATTTTAGTTCTGCTTTTCAGATCTTCGATATCATTGCCACTTTGTCTGTCTTCTTATCCTACCACCAAGAGAAGGGAATAAAACTATTTAAATCTAATTATAAAACTCAGTAATAGAAAGATGAATAACCCTATTTTCTAAATGGACAGATTTGAGTAAACCTTTTTTCAAAGAAAATATGCATATGGCTAATCAGCACATAGAAACGTGTTCAATACTGTTAGTCATTAGGGAAATGCAAGTTGAAACAGAAATGAGGTACCGCTTCATACCCACTATGATGGCTGTAATATTAAAAGAAAAAAGAAACAGAAAATAACAAGTGTCAGAGAGGATGTGAAGAAACTGGAACTCCATACATTGCCAGTGGGAATGTAACATGGCATAGCCACCGCAGAGAACAGTTTAGCAAATCCTCAAGACGTTAAACCTAAGAGTTACCAGAGTTACCATATGATCCAGCAATTCCAATATTATGTATATATATATATATATATACCCCCCATTAAAAATCCATGGTAATGTAAGTCTTGTTTATAGAAGCATCATTCTTAATAGGAAAAAGAATGGAAATACCCCAAATGTTTATCAGCCAGAGAATGGATATGTAAACTGCATTACATTCATACACTGGAGCACTACACAACAAGGAGAAATAATTAACAACAGTTGGGTAAAATAGCATGTATGAATTCCACAGACAAAGTTCTGAGTGATAAAAGTTGAACACAATTGATTGACAAAGTATAATTCCATTTCTGTTATTTTTAAGAAGAGGCTAAACTACATCCATAGTGAAATAGAGTAGTGTTTATCTTTGACAGGTGATATTGCCTAGGCAGTGCATAAAGGAGTCTTCTGAGATGCTGGAAATGTTCAATACCCTGACTTGGATGGAAGTTAAATGAATTTATATTTTTATAAGAATTCAAGGAGCTATGTGCCTGAGATTTGTGTACTTTGTGTGTCTTATAATTTAGTTTTTTTAAAAAATAGTTTTAAATATCCTTACAAGTTAATGATTGGCTTATTTAAGCAAATTATAGAATAAGCAAAATAGCCTAGAAAGGAGAGCCAACTTCAATTTTGTCTGCTGCTGACCTTGATGATCTCTGTGCTGGGTTCTCAATTTAGAGAAGTCTAAAAATAGCAAAGGGAAAAATGAAAGAACCAAATGACTCATATTATATAAATTCAAGAATATTTGCTAGATGACTCAAAAAAGTAAAATATTCCTTGGCAGGTATGGTTGAGAGACTTCTAAGATGTCCCCAAGGTTCCTGCCCCCTGGTGCACACACTCTTTAGTATACCTGGCACTGCACTTATAATGGGATATTACTCCTGTGATTATCTGGCAAATGGGATTTTGCAGAGATAATTAAATTCCCAATCAGTTGACCTTAAAATAAGGAGATAACCAGGGTAGGCCTGGCGAAATCACATGAGTCTTTAAACTGGAGCCAGGGGTCAGAGACAGAGATCTGAAGCACAAGAAAAATGCGATGCATTTTGCTGGCTTCAAAATTGAGAGAGCCACATGGCAAGAAATGCAGGCAGCCTCTATAGGCTGAGAGCAGCCCCTGTCTGACAATCAGCAAGCAAACTGAGACCTCAGTCCTACAATTGCAAGGAACTGAGTTCTGGCAACAAGAATTGAGCTTGCAAGCAAATTCTTCACTAGAGCCTCTCAGACAATAATTTAGTTGCCACCTTGATTTCAGCCTTGTGATACCTACAAAATGCATTTGTAGAAACATTGTTACCTCCTGGCTCAACCACCTGTTGAGCACCTTCATTGTAGCTGGTATTTTATGTATATAATCTTTAAACCTATGACCTACGTTGCCGCATTAGTTTTCTTTTGATGTGTAGGAAATTGACACAAACTTAACTGCCTAAACAACATCCATGTATTAGCTGACAGTTCCGTAAGGGTACCCACTTCTGACCTACAGAACTGTAAGCTAATATATGGATGCTGTTTGGGGCAGATTCGTTTGCGGCAATTTGCTGAGCATCAAAAGAAAATGAATATGGCAAGACGGTCATAGGTTTAGAGATTATATAGGTAAAACACCAAGTACAATAAAGGTGCCCAAGGAGTGGTAGCTATTTCCACCATGTAAACTGACAGTTACAAGACAACGAGCTAACAGTGTTTCTACAAAATGCATTAAGTGAAGGGAATCCTATGTCTTTCTGGGGAATTCATCAAAAGTTCCCCTGAGAAAGTAGAGTTGGTGTTGACACTGATGAACGCGTGAAGGTTTGTAAGTTACCTCAGCCTGCTTTGGCACAAAGAGAAGGAGAAGTTCCATATGCATAGAGCATCGAATGAAAAGTGTTGCTAAGGAACAGAAAGTAGGAGATAAATATAGTCAGGTTTCAGGGTCCAGATCGTTCCTGCTTCAATCCTCCCTGTAGAATAATATCCAGACTCCTTAGATTCTACATGATCTGGTTGTGCTTTCATCTCCCATCTCACATTCTTCCACTGTATTTTTCAGATCCTATTGTAGGTTTCATTGTTAGCTGCCATTATTCACCACTCCTCATATTTATGCCATTTATTATGTAATTTTTCAGTACTGTTCCACTCAGCAATGTAACTTGTCAGGTCAACAAAATGAAGCAGAAGTCATGCTGTGACTATTCTATGTCTGTCTGGGCTCAAGAGATATGTCACATTTCTACTTGTACCTTTCACCTCTGATGTTGCCATGAGAAAAATATGGCTAAGCCACTGCTCTTAGAAGAAGGAGAAAGGGCACACAGAGAAGAACGAAGTCACTCCACCAGGTTCAGCCCAAATTGGTCAACCCTCAGCCAATCTGCCAGTCTGTCTGCACAAATGATTCTTGTTTTAAGCTACTCAGTTTTGGGAAGCTAAGTGTGGAAATAGCTGATGCTAAGAGAATTGTGGAAATCTGAGCCACCTGCTCATATAATTTATTTGTGGTGGCCACAAAGTCTTTGCTGTGTCTTCTATCAAGAAGTGGAATTTATTTTCTTTTTCCCATGAGTCTGAGTTGGCCTCTTAACTCACTTTGACCAGTGGAATGCTGCAGAAGTGACACTGTCACAGCTCTGGGCTGAGCACTTAAGATAACTGGCAGGTCCACTTTTTCTCTTTTGGAAGCCAGCCACCATGAAGTCCAGCTGCCTTCAGAGACCACTATGGTGGGAGGTGACCCAAGCCAGCGAGGTGGTGAGAGAGGGGCCATGTGGCGGAGCACCAGGCACGTGAATGGAACCCTTTTGGACTACCCAGCCTAACCAATATAGTAACCTCACGACATTGAGACACAATAAGGAGCAGATGAACCTCCCAGCCAAGCCTGCCTGAATTCCAGACTCACAGAATTATGAGGAAAAAGAAGTCATTAATGTTTTAAACCACTAATTTCTGGGGCGGTCTGTCACACAGCAATAGAAAAGGAAAGCACTTGTGCCTTCTGGACCTGTTCAGGTTTGGCCTCATAGATCCTATTTCCATCCTACAGCGGCATGCTATTCTGCAGGTCCAGTGTTGTGATTTAGTCACGCAGTTAGAGTTAGTTCAAGGTGGGTAGTTCAGGTTGTACAATCACTTGGTGTCCCATAGTCAGACATTCAGTCTCTGCCAGGGCCCAGTAGCAAATCAAGGGCTGCTTTCAAATAGAAGAAATATTGGCCACAAAAGAGAGCGTGGTCTTCCCCTGTAGACTCCTATTAGAACTTACCAGATGCTGCATATAGCCTCTCTGTCTCCCAGAGATGCTTAACATAATTTTAGGTCTGCTGGATTTCATGATGAAATTGGTGGGGCAGTTCGAAACAGTGCTTGGACCTCTGCCAAGACAGTTCTTGTGCTGGGTCCCATTCAAGACTTGGCAACTGTATGGATTACCCAGAGCTCCAGTCAGAACAGGAGAGCCAAATGTCATGTGTGATACTCCAGAATCCAAAGGGGTCCACAGACTGTGTGGCTTTTTCTTGTGGCGAATAGTGCAAGGTGCAGCAACTTGTGTCTCACTTAAAAGTGGGTATCCCAATATACCCCAGACCATTAGACTACTGGTAATTTCATGGAGGCAGTGAGCACTTTTGAGCTCTCAGTCTCTGACATGCATGTGTCTCACTAAGGCAGTCAGCATGCTTGCTAATTCCTTTTTCCAGATGCAACTCAAAAAATGTCATCACTGTCAAGGGCCAGCATGATGTTCTGGGGGATAATAAGATGATCAGGTTTTTCCAGATTATTTAATGCCACAAAGCAGAAGTCTTGACATGGCTCTAAGAGAGTAGAAGTAATGCTGTTATTCCCCCCCGTGTGAAGGCAAATTGCTTCTAATTATCTTTTTTGAAAAGAGGGGAAAGGGGAAATGTGTTCAGTCAATAGTTGCATGCCAGGAGCCAAAGACTATGTTGATTTGCTCCAGCAAAAATGCCGCATCCAGAAACACCGCTGTGATTGGCATCACTGCCTGATTTAGTTGGCCCTCACCTATAATCCTTCTCTACTACTCCTCTGGCTCTTGCATGAACCAAACAGAAAAGTTTGAAAAGGATATGGAAATCTGGAAAAGATTACACGGAGTGACAGCATTGTTTTCTTTTCTTTCTGAGTTTCCACATAAAAACAGAAAGAGAACTAATAGAAAAGCCAAAAACCCATGGGCAGCATTTGCAGGGAAACTAAGTGACAAGGTATCCGCATGAACTACAAAATGCAACTGACGAGGGGCAACCCACCAACAGCACAAGGGCAGCAGGGAATGGGCGCATGTGTGAGAGAATGCAGATAGAAGCAATATGGTATTTGACAAGCTGAGAACAGGTGAACCCCAGAATAGTAACTGGTATTCCCCAGAAAGTGTGGTGAGCTAACTTGAGCGCAGCAGCTGAAACCAGCAGTTCTGCCTAGCCCATTGGTAGGTGAGTAAGAAGCCCAAGGTAAAGGCCAAAAGTCTAAAGCAGCCTAGCCTCTGTCACTCTCAAAACTGCCTCTCCAAGACCCCCTCCCTCCCAGAACCATGCCCACACTGAGGAGAAAGTTCTAACAGTAAAATCAACATTCCACGGGTCAGGGATAATACAGACAAAGAAAGAAAAGGCCCAGATAAAGTGGAGGGGAAAGAAAGAGAGGAAGGAAATTTCCAAAAGCAAGCCGCCATGTATCTGAACACTACTGTGAAGTTAGAAGACCCACTCTGAACGATGCCTCTTTCCAAAATTTCAGGAAAACTAATTTCACATAAAAATTAGCAACAGAGAAAGTATCAAGTTCAAATCCTTGGGAATTCTTACGAAGAAAAAAAAAAGAATAAAGAGCGGAAGAAAACCGCCTACAGATAATAAAACATGCCTACATCTTACCCATAGAAGAGGTCAAACTGCAAACTTCTATTTCAGAAGTAAAAGGCATTTTTAAGATAATATAAACTTCCTTCCTTCTTGAATAATTGAGCCCGAGAACCATGCATCAGGCCCAAGCAAAGGAGATTGAGCAAGAGGTTATTTGGCAGGAATTGGGAACAGAGTGAAGAAGGTGGCCCAGTCACACCGTTAAGGTCCAAACATTAGTAATGCAGGATGATTAGCAAATAATCTCAGTGAGAATCAGGCTTCTGATTATCAGAGAAAGGAGTTATAAATCTGCAACAAGGACAAGCTAGAAGGAATACTCTGTTGTTGAACTGGAATTGGAGGTATTGGTGTGAACTTCTGGTTTTCCACATATAGAGAATAAGCAAACACAGATGTGTGTGTGTGTGTGTGTGTGTGTGTGTGTGTGTGTGTGTGTTGATATAATTCCTATCTCTGTCCACTAGGACTGCGTGACAGCAGCAACACACAAATTGCAATGAGCGCACATAGCGTCCCCAGACATTGGGTTCCAAATGCCATTCTCCACTAAAAGGAGAAGTAGCTTAGTCTAGGATGGTGGCAAAGAAAGTACACGATGAGCCTGGAACATCCTATTGTGATAAAAAAAATAAAGGAATTAAAAGAATAATTGGACTTATCAAAAGGGCACAAAAACCAGCACAAAGGGGCTTCCACTGGACAAATTTGGGGCAAATTGAGAATCAGAATAAATAATGATAATAACAAATGGCATATCTCATTGCATAATACAGAGACACATGAGCCAACACTGATATAAATATATAGATTAATAAATAAGGAGAAGAGAAAGGCTTTCCTATGGTAAATGCTAAGTAGTAAATGCAGAAGGAATGATGAAATAAGAAAATCGCTATTTGGGAATCATCATGGTAATAATTAATTCAGGTAAGAAACACCAATACATCCTAAACTAGTGGATTAACATTGGATGAGGAAGGGGATATTTACATAAGTTCAAAGTATCTCATTACAAAATAATTAGTAGGTACAGAGGGGAAAAGTATAACTTTGCAGTGGAGAAACTTGGTAGATAGCACTTCAATCAAGGGGTCAAAGTAACATCAACAGAGGTAGAGCAAATCAATACCATGTGCTACCTGATGGAGTGTAGAGAGAGAGCACAGCATCACGGTTGGAGATCAACTAACTTCCAAGAACACAGGGAAGATCGTTCTCATGACCCCTGCTCTGAAGACCCTGCAAGAAAGCCAATTTCAGGCAACCATGATGACTAGAGACATTGATAGAAGGACTGGTGGTGAGCATTAAAGACAGCTTACTTGCAGAATGAAGGCTAAATGAAGATCAAATGGAAGAGGATAGTATATAATAGTTATATGCTATATTAGCCAGAGTTTTCCAGAGAAACAGAATCCATAAGATATATATAGAGAGACAGAGAGATAGATCTAAATCTACATCTAGATCTAGCTAAGAGGGGTTTTTATCTTGAGAGCTGGCCCACTTGATTTTGGAAGGTGAAAAGCCCCATGATGTATTTTCCACAAGCGAGAGAACCAGGAAAGTCAGTGGTGTAATTTAAACTACATTTGAAGGCGGGAGAAGCAGAGGAGCCAGTGGTCTCACTCTCAGTCTGAAACCAAAGGCCTGCGAATCCAGAGCTGTAATGTCCAAAGGACAGAGGAAGATAGATGGTGAATGGCCCAGCTGCAGATATGAGAGCAAATTTGCCCTTCCTCTGCTTGTGTGTGTGTGTGTGTGTGTGTGTGTGTGTGAGCCACATGGCTGTTTATTCACCTGGGTGCAGGTGGGCTAAGGCGGAAACGGGTATTAGCAAAGGGCAGTGGGATAGGAGTTGGTTTTACAGGTTTGGGTAGTTTTTTTTGGGGGTGGGAGTGTTGCAGAGTAAGATCAGTTACAGTGGCAGGGTTGGGTGAGAGGTATTTACATTATCATAAGAACAGTTAAGACAGCAGGGTTGGGTGAGGGGCTTGTTTGGGGAAGCTCTGCTAGGCAATCAGGGACAGTGGCAAACGCAGGCAGGAGGTGGCAGACATCAGCCGAGGCAAGCAGGACTTCAGACTTTCAGGCTCCAGGCTTACATATGGAGACCTGACATACCTGTCAAAATAGCTGGTGGTGTGCAACTGTGGGCTGGTCTGATGACCCCAGGTTGGTAGGTAGATCTCTTCATGGAGGGAGCACAGGAACAGGGACGGGGTTTATTCTCCTGTAGGAGTTTCCCCATCCCAGGCTTCCAGCACCAAATGTTGAATGATGAGACCTTCCAAACAGGCTTTGTGTGAGCAACATGGCTGTTTGTTCATCTGGGTGCAGGTAGGCTAAGGCCGAAAAGGGCATTAGCCCTTCCTCTGCCTTTTGTTCCATCCCCAGACTTCAAGCAGGTTGGATGATGGTCACCCGCATTGCTGAGGGCAGATCTCCTTCACTCAGTGTGCTAATTCAAATGAGAATCCCTTCCGGAACATCCTCACAGACACACCCAGAAATGATATTTTACAGCTATCTGGGTATTCCTTAATCCGGTCAAGTTGGCCCCTAACACTAACCATCACATATGGATGAAAATATAGTACAGCTGTACGAGGACCTTTTCAACTTGTTTTCAGTAATTATATATGTATATATGTGGTGATGGTTTTAGTGTTGTTATTCCAAGACTGTAAAGTATATAATGTGGAATGAAGCTTACTTAGCCCTATTAGAGAAGCCTAGAAACAGTCACCAAACCAGTTGCAATGAGCATTAGACTTCAATGTAAAACACCATTTCCCACTATGAGAAACTAGGGCTTCTTGGAGAAATTGCTGAATTTCAGATCTAGGGAAGGAAATGCACAACAGGGGCCTAAAACAGCTTGTCTTTCTACATAGCAAGGAAGCTATCAAGTACTGCTAGGATCCTGCCAAGAAAGAATCAGGAATCAAACTGAAGAAGCTTTCATTGGCCGAAGAAGGTACATTTTGAGCTTAAAAAGAAAAATACATAATTGCAGGTATTTGGAATTCCTCAACTATGTTCAAATCTATAAGTTCAAAATGATATTTTAGAAAACTGAAGGGTTACCTTGGGAGCACGTTAAAAAACAAATCCATTATCCTAAAACTGGCAAATAAAAGAATCAAAAATTTGCTCTGCCTTTCCTATATCAGCTGTTATCTCTGGGTAACAGATAGTAGATGAGGGAAATTATCTTTTTATAAAAGTAGTCTAATAAGTAAAAAAATAAATGATAGAATATCACCATTGGGTAACCGCAGTGCCTCACACTTGTAATCCCAGCAGTTTGGGAGGCCGAGGTGGGAGGATTGCTTGAGCTCAAGAGTTCAAGACCAGCCTGGGCAACATGGTGAAACCTCGTCTCCACAAAAAATACAAAGATTAGCCAGGCATGGTGGTACACATCTGTAGTCCCAGCTACTGAGGAGGCTAAGATGGGAAGGATTGCCTGAGCCAGGAGGTTGGAAGCTGCAGTGAACTGAGATCCCACCGCTTCACTCTGACCTAGGCAACAGAGCAAGACCCCATCTAAAAATATATAAACTAAAATAAAATAAAACTTAAAAAATAAGATCACCATTTAGCCACACTCAATGAATTAATAGATCTGACCTTTGAACATCAACAACTGCTAACATAAAACAAGACACTACCAGACCCTACGGACTTCATCATGAAGACAGTACTTCCTATACTCTTGCAAAAAGATCAGACCTGAATGAGATCAAGCTCTGTACCCAGCTGTAAATGTTTAGAAATACAGAGGAATGTGTTGAACTCTGCTTGAGTATTCAGCCGACAAAATCTAGATTGAGAGAAACTGTATAGAAATCTATTGGTCAGAGAACCCATGTGGGTATTCTGCCAGTTACTAAGTATGCCTGCTCCTTATGCTATACATACAGTTATGCATGGCTTAACTATGAGGATATGTTCTGAGAAATGTGTCATCACAGAATTTCACTGTTGTGTGATCATCACAGAGTGTACTTACACCGCTAAGATGAAGTAGCCTATTACACATCTGTGCTATATGGTAGAGCACGCAGACTACAAACCTGTACTGCATATTACTGTACTGAACACTGTAGGCAATTGCAACACGATGGTAAGTATTTGTGTATCTAAACTTATCCTAACATAGAAAGGGTGTGGTTAAAAAAAGGGTATAGAATATTTTTTAATAGTACAACTGTGTAGGGCAGCTTCACTCTAATCTTACTGGACTACAGTCATGTATGCGGTCTGCTGTTGATCATCATCATTAGGCAGCAATGACTGCACTTGGACTGAAAATAAGCACAGAATGGGACTGCAATCCCATTGGACTCACAGTGAGGCAGCCTAGGGCAAGACACCATCATTTATCTGTCCTGAGTAAGTTCCCCTTCAGACCAGTGGACCACAGTAGCATTTCAAACCTCTGGGGATTAGTATCAGTTCAGAGACAATAGCTAACAGCCCCTGGATCTCCCTCCCCCTAATTCACAGTTGCTCTGGCAAATGGCTGAAGATCCCACTGGAAAACAGTTAAGATTCATAGCATACAACCGTGGAAGTTTACAGAGTGCTTTCTCAAAATACCTGGCCGAATTCCCAATCAAATGGCTCTGGTGGCTGGGAAGTGGCTTAGGTCTGGGAACCAAGAAAGAAGCAACGAGTACCCACTATAGCAATTCAAGTTAGATTTATGCCCAACAGACCCAGAGTTTTTCATTTCTGCTTGCAGTACCTTAGTGGGCTGTCCATCTGTTCCATTTCTACATGTCTCATCATTAGTTAGCTATCACTATACATCTTTTTGAGACAAGATGCTATTCTGATTGTGTAGCTTTTTGGGTAAAAGTGCCCCTGTGGTCTGATGTTTAAGCATTTCCACTGGCCTCTCCCACTCTGAGACCCTAATTGTTCACACTGAGATCAGGAAGGCTAATTAACAGTGCAGCATCTTACCCCATCATCTATAGTCTACAGAGGACAGCCGGTCATTACCGAGATTCTCAAGGATGACAGTAACCCTCACCGTTGTATTTCTTGTCTAACAGCCTTATTGAGATACAGTTCACATATCATACAATACACCCAATAAAGTGTAAATGCAATGTTTTTGAACATATTAGAGTTGTGCAACCATCATCCCAGTGAATTTTAGAACATTTTCATCATCACCACAACCAAACCCTAAAAAACTCATAGCCATTAGCAATCACTCCGTGTTTCCCACTAACCCCAGAGACAACCATTAATATACTTTCTGTTTCTATAGATTTGCCTATTCTAGACATTGCATGCAAATGAAATCACCTGGTATGATTCCATAATACGATTCAAAAGATCAGCCACAATATGATCTGTTGTGACTGGTTTCTTTTACTTTACATAATGTTTGCAAGATTCATTCATGTTATAGAAGGTATCGGCATTTCATTCCTTTTTTATGGCCAAATAATATTCTATTGTGGATATACTACATTTTATTAATCCATTAATCACTTGATGGACATTAGGTTCTTTTCACTTTTTTGCAATTATTAATAATGCTTCCATGAATATTAGTATACAAGTTTTGGTGTGGACATACATTTTCGTTTCTCTTGGGCGTATAGGAGTGCTGATTCCTATGGTAACTCATATGGTAACTCTATGTTTAAGATTTTGATGATCTGCCAAACTATTTTCCAGAGAATTTGCTCCGTTTATATACCATAAGCAACATAGGAGGCCTCCAACTTTTCCACACTCTTACCAATACCTGCCATCATCTGTCTTATTTATCATAGTCACCTTAGTGAGTATGAAGTGGTATCTCATTGCGGTTTTGATTTGCATTTCCCTGACGACTAATGAAATTGGGCATCTTCTCATAGGCATATTGACCAGTTGTATAACTCTGGAGATGTGTCTATTCAAATCCTTTGCTCATTTTAAGATGTTGTCCTCTTTTCATTATTGAATTGTAAGAGTCTTAAATATGTATTCTGGATACAAGTTCCTTCTTAGATACATGTTTTCTAAAGACTTTCTCCCATTCTGTGATTTGTCTTTTCACTTTATTGATAGTGTCCTTTGAAGTACAAAAAACAGTTTTAATTTTGGCAAAGTCCTAGTGTATCTACTTTTCTCTTTGCCACATGTGCCTTTGACGTTGCAGTTAAGAAGGCATTGCCTGACCCAGGTTCACAAAGATTTAGTTGTGAGTTTTATAGCTTTGGCTCTTACATTTTGTATATGGTGTAAAGAAGGAGTCTAATTTCATTCTTTATATCCTGTTGCCCTAGTATCACTTGTTGAAGCCTATTTGTTTTCCTTGAGACAGAGTTTGCTCTGTCACCCAGGCTGGAGTGCAGTGGTGGAATTATGGCTCGCTGCAGCCATGACCTCCTGGGTTCAAGTGATCCTCCTTCCTCAGCCTTCGGTGTAGCTGGGCCCCAGCTGATTTTTATTTTTATTTTGTAGAGACAGGATCTCACTGTGTTGCCCAGGTGAATCTCAAAGTCCTGGGCTCAAGCAGTCATTTTACCTCAGCCTCCCAAAGTGCTGGGATTACAGGTATGAGCCACTGTGCCTGACCTGAAGACTATGCTTTCCACATTGTATTGTCTTGCTGTCCTTTTAAACAGTCAGTTCACTGTTTAAATAAATGAGAGGGTTTTTTTCAAGACCTTCAATTCTACTCCATTGACCTATATGTCTACCCTTATGCCAATATCCTATTGTTTTGATTTCTGTAGCTTTATAGTAAGTTTTGAAATCAAGAAGTGTAAATTCTTCAAATTTGTTCTTTTTTTTTCTGGATTTTTTGGGGGGCTGTGTTTGTTCCTTTGCATTTTCATATACATTTTAAGATAGACTTGTCAATTGCAAGAACGATACCAGCTGGGATTTTGAGAAGGATTGCATCAAATCTCTAAATTCTTTTCAGGAATGTTGCCATTTTAATATTAGGCCTTACAATTTATGAACATGCAGTGTGTTTCCATTAATTTAAATTTTCTTTCTTTCTTTCTTTCTTCTTTTTATTTGTTTTATTTTTGAGACAGTCTCACTTCATCACCCACACTGGAGTACAGTGGCATAATCTCGGCTCACTGCAACCTCTGCCTCCCGGGTTCAAGTGATTCTCATGCCTCAGCCTCCTGAGTAGTTGGAATTACAGGTGCATACATACCACCATGCCCAGCTAATTATATTTTCTTTACTGTATTTCAGCAATGTTCTATAGCCTTCAGAGTACATGTCTTGTATTTCTTTTACTTTTTTTTTTTTTTGAGACAGAGTCTCACTCTGTCACCCAAGCTGGAGTGCAGTGGCACAATTGTGGCTTACTTTGAAAGGCTTTCTAAACAAGTAGAGTCAGGAAGAGGGGAAGTTCCTTCAGATGGGCAAGACATCCTCTTCCAGCAAGAGACATTTGAAAAGATCTGGGAGTTGAAAATTGTCAGCTTTGTCCATTTTGGCCAAAACGTCTCAATCACACATCTCATGGTCCTGAAACTGCCTTTGCAAAAATTGTAACTGAGAGAAATCTAACATAGCTGACTCCATCTTGCTTCTAACCTCACAAGCTAACTCTCTTTGCTCGTTCCTGGATGTAAGCTGTCAGGCCTTCATGTGCAAGCCCAGACCCAGAAAGTCTAAAGTCCTGCCTGCCTCCGCTGATCAACACCTCCCCCCAACCCCGCCCCACCCCTCCCAGCCTGTGTTTGCCATTATTCCTGATCGCCCAGCAGAGCTTCTCCCGGAAATTAAGCTTCTAAACCCACCCTGCCATCTTAACTGTTATTAAGTTAATGTTATTACTCCTCATCCCACCCTGCCATCTTTTTTTTTTAATTTTTCTATTTATTATTTTTTTTAATGGTGCCATGACTCGGATCACCCTGCCATCTTAATTGTTCTTATGATAATGTGAATACTCCTCACCCCCGCCCCCCCCCCCCCCCCCGCGCCACCATCCTAACTACTCTTACCCCCGCCCGCCATTGTAACTGAACTTATGGTAATGTATACTTCTTGCCCCTACTCCCACCACTGTAACTGATCTTACTCCCTAACACCCCTGCCCTCTCCTGAAAAGATTTGCCCCAACCTATAAAACCAACTCCTATCCCACTGCCCTTTGCTAACACCCTTTTTGGCCTTAGCCCCCCTGCACCCAGGTGAATAAACAGCCATGTTGCTCACACAAAGCCTGTTTAGGGGGTCCCTTCCTTCAAAGCATACGTTTTTAACATAAGCCAAGCTAATTTTGGGGGTGATTTTAGTTTGTAGTTTCTTCTTGCTCAGAGACTAAAATTACCTTTGTAAAACTAATAAATTGGCCACAAGATTAGAATTATGTTTCAGGGGTCATGTAGCCAGAGGTTGCAAGATTTGTAACCTCCCCAACTGCTCCTACAGATAACATCTTATTACAAAACCTAAGACTGGTGTTTGAGGTATTGTTCAGACCTTGCATTCTAATGGACTGGCTGGTGCCATCTGAATCAGTAACTTATACCAAGAAACTGACTTAACTGGTCTTGTGACCCCCACCCAGTAACCGACTGAGCACAGGTAGACAGTTTTGACCCCCTATGACTTAATCCCTGTCAGGCCTCCATGTGCAAGCCCGAACCCAGAAAGTCTTAAAGTCCTGGCTGCCTTGGCTGATCTCCTGTCCTCCTTGCTTGGCTGGCCCTGTGATTATTAAACGTTTCCCTTGTTGCATTACCTGCTATTCTCAGTGTATTGGCTTTTTGCAGGCAGCAGACAAGAAGAACCCATTGGGCTGCAATGGTCCTATTCTATCACTGTTGTAGGAGTTACTAAGAAATTATTTTAGGCAGATAGAGAGGAAAAGGGATCCTTGGGAAGTTTTTGTTTCTTTTAAAGCAGCTCCAGAAACATCTCCTGTCTAGCAGGAAAGCCCTGGCTCTTAGAGCCAGGCAGCAACCTTTGATGTACAAATGCCATCCATTAGAAACCAGGTCCACCCAAACATGGCGATTCCACTGTCTTCTTCCTTGCCCCCCACATGTGCCTAGCAACATGGCCACCCCCACATAGCTCCACGTGTGTATAACATCATGGCACCCTGCATTTACATACTAAAAGACTAGGGCGGGAGGGCCAGTTTTTTCACAGGCTACATGACTGGTCAAACCAATCCCCCTGAGCCCTATGCAAATCAGATACCACCTCCTCCAGCCTTCTCATAAAACTGGCTGATTTCACTGCACTCAGTTTCCTCTCTCAGCTTTGGAGCCCCCTCCCTCTGTCTCTGCACAGGGGAGCTTCTTCCTTGTTTCTTGTCTATTAAACTCTCTGCTCATTAAAACCGCTCCATCTGTGTTGATGTCTTTTTATCAAAATTAGTGCAAGACTAAGAACCCTGGTGTTCCTCCAGTCATTGGAGCCATGTCATCACCATTAGTGATAGAATCTGGCGGTGAATTATCAAATAATGTGTAAATTATGGTACATTTATGTAACCAAAATCTCTACAATAATTAAACATTATTGGCTTGGGGAAGTGGACAGTTGCAGGCATTAAAAGCAAAAACTGAGGTTTCCAGGAGAAGACAAAATTCTGCCTGAAGACTACATCATCCATTTCTGCTCCAATTTTCCAGCCTATTGGCCTTTTCTATAAATTTTGAATTTGCCAATTGTCCCTCACCACTCAAAATTGTGTGAAAAAATTCCTTTTTAAAAAATGATCAAGAGATCTGTAGATCTCTCTCTTTTATTAATCCCATTTCTTTGGAGAACTCTGATAGATACAGATTTTGGGAACTGAGTATGATTCTAGAAAAACAGAATCTTAAAAATGAGTTCCCTGAATTGCTTTCCTAATACAATTTGTTTTAAAGGGACTAATGATTTTATCCCCCACTGAATTTGTGGCATGATGTGGCAATAGAGATACAAAAAATGTTACTGTTGGATGCTCCTCATAAAGTACTTATAAGAGGCAAGGTTCTGGGAGTCCATATATTTGACACCTTAGAATATTTTTGTCAAATTAATGAATATAATATAATTGCCTAACTAGTTGTGCCTGACTGCACTGGAGAGAGTGAGGGGAAAAATGATGAGCTCAGGGATTCTAATTTCTACCTCATGCTTCACAAAACTGATATGAAAGATTCTATATCTGCCCTGAAGAAACCATTATCTCCCATAGCTGCAGAGCCAAAATTGCTGAAAAGCAAAATCAGCCTCATCCTGTGAGTGGCCGAATTACAACATGAATTGAATTCCCAACTTCACAGGGTATCTGTGTTAAAGCAAGGGCATGGATTAGAAAAAAAAAAATGAGATCCTGCAAATTGGAATGTGGACATATGGGCACACATTGATAAGGCTGGGGCCATCAAACTCCTAAATTCTGTTGAGTTTTTTTTTTTTCCAATAGAAGCAGCCCTTAAGGCAGTCTATAAAGAGGTTACCCTACTTTGTCTGAAGAATCTGTAATGGCCACCCCTAAAGTAGTTGCCTCATAGGACACTGCTGGTTCTCCTACTCTCACCACCCATCTTTGCCTCTAGACCTATAACTAGATTCAACTCCCAGCAGACCCTAACAGATATAGAAAGTGTAATACATGAGGAGTTGTGCTACACTCAATACAACCACATGATTTTTTCAATGCATAGAACACAGATATCTAGGGAATAGTAAGGGGTTGGATATTAGGAGTGTGGAAAAACATAAAGTTGGATCAGGCTGAATGTAGTCATATGAACCCATAAGCAACAATTCTGGATTCAGTGTTGCAGCTTGAGGAATTAGAAAGGGCTCTAACAGTTTGTTTAGCTGGGTGGCTTAAACATGGAAAAATATGGTGGCATACACTAAATGGTAGCTGTACAGTACAGCAAGGCAGTTAAATGCCAGAACTGCTTGGCTGTACGTAAAGTATCCAAAGGCTCAGGGATGTTGGAATGTTAACATGGATTTATCAAGTTAAGACTTACTCACCCACAGTTGCAGGGTCTAGAGACACACCTTCCATCACAACTATGAGAAATACATTTGTAGGGGAAGTCCCAGTATTTTTGAAGTGCTCTTTGGTTACTTTTCTCTGTAGGCCAAAAATTACAAAGGTAACTGCTGACACAGGAATCTTTATTTATTTTTGAGACAGAGTCTTGCTTTGTCACCCAGGCTGGAGTGCAGTGGTGCGAGCTTGGCTCACTGCAATCTCTACCTACCGGATTCAAGCGATTCTCATGCCTCAACCTCCTGAGTAGCTGGAATTTCAGGTACATGCCACCTCACCTGGTTAATTTTTGTACTTTGTAGAGACAGGGTTTCACCATGCTGGTCAGGCTGGTCTAGAACTCCTGATCTGAGTCAGGATTACAGGCAAGAGCCACCGTGCCCCACCATGCTACATTACCTTTTTTTCCCCTACCTTGCACTTATAGCCTCATGGAGAATTTACTGTGATGAGCCAACTGAAGAAGAGAAAACTCTGGCCTGCTTTACAGATGATTCTGCACAAAATGCAGGCACCACTCAGAAACGGACAGGTGCAGCATTATGGCTACTTTGTGGAAAATCCCAGGTGGACAGTGGTCAGGGAAATTCACTCAATGGGCTGAACTTTAAACAGTGCACCTGGTTGCTCTTTTTGCTTGGAAGGAGAATGGCGAGAGGTATCAGTGTATCATTTGGTTCAAGGCTGGGAACTTGGAAGGGACATGACTGGAAAATTAGTGACAAGGAGGTCTAGGGAAGAGGCATAGAGAAAGATCAATATATAGAAATCTTTCTGAATGGGCAACAAACTGCGAATACATTTGTATACCGAGTGAATGTTCACCAAACAGTGACCTCAGCAGAGGAGGATTTTAACAACAAAGTCAGTAGGATGACTGTTCTGTGGACACAAGTCCGCCTCTTTCCCCTGGCCATCCCTGTCATTGCTCAATGGGATCATGAACCAAATGGCCATAGTGGCAGGGGTTCAGGTTATGCATGGGCTCAGTGACATGGACGTCCATTCACCAATGCTCATCTGGCTACAGCCACTACTAAGTGTCTGCTCTGCCAGCAGCAAAAACCATTTGTCTCAGTCTGGCACCATTCCCCAGGTTGATCAGCCTGGACCACTTCCACCACGGAAGGCTCAGTGCTTTGTTCTTACTGGAATAGGTCCTTACTCCAGAGACAAATTTGTCTTCCCTGCACACAGTGCTTCTATAAAAATGACATCCATGGCTTACGGAATGCCTGTCCTCCATTGTGACATTCCACACTGATCAAGAAACTCACTTCACAGCAAATGAAGTGCATCAGTGGGGCCAGGCTTATGGAATTCACTGGTTTTACCATGTTCCTCATCGTCTTAAAGCAGCTGGCATTGATAGAACAGCAGAATGCCTTTTCAAAAGCTCAGTTATAGAGCCAGCTAAGTGGCAATATCTGCAGAGCTGGGACGAGGTTCTCCAAGAGGCTATTATTTTCCAAGTCAGCATCTAATATATTTCTTTATGTATATATATATAAAGAAATATATATGTACATATATATATATATATATATATATATATATAAAACTTGATATGTCTCCTATACCCAGGATTGACAGGTCCAGGAATCAAGGGATAGAAATGGGAGTGGAGCCACTCACTATTACCCTGAGTGATCCATTAACAAAAATTTTGCAGCTATTTTCCATCCTGTTCTGGGGAAAGACTTAGCACATTTTGGGGTACACAGGATAGTTCTATTGTATTTGTAGAAGTGTGACTAGCACAATTTACAATAGTAAAGACTTAGAACCAACCCAAATGCCCATCAATGATAGACTGAATAAAGAAAATGTGGCACATATACACCATGGAATACTATGCAGCCATAAAAAAGAATGAATTCATGTCCTTTGCAGGGACATGGATGAAGCTGGAAACCATCATCCTTGGCAAACCAACACAGGAACAGAAAACCAAACACCGCATGTTCTCACTTATAAGTGGGAGTTGAACAATGAGAACACATGGACACAGGAAGGGGAACATCACACACCGGGGCCTCTCCGGGGGTCGCAGACAAGGGGAGGGAAAGCATTAGGACAAATACCTAATGCATGTGGAGCTTAAAACCTACATGACAGGTTGATAGGTGCAGCAAACCACCATGGCATATGTATAATTATGTAAAAACCTGTACAGTCTGCACATGTATCCCAGAACTTAAAGTAAAATATAAATAAATAAATACAAATAAAAAGATAGAGGTTCAGACTGAATAGATGAATATGATTCAACTACATGCTGTCTACAGGAGCCACACCTTAATTCCAAAGATATGAAGAGATTAAAAGCAAAAGACTAGAAAAAGGGTATATCATACAAACAGCAACCGTAAGAAAGCCGAAGTGCCTATACTAGACCCCATCTCAAAAAAAAAGCCCACCTCTCAACGCTGTGGCATTGAAGATTAAGTTTCCACATATGAACTTTGAGGGACACATTCAAACCATAACACCTTGGTTTTGGCAAAAGATTCTTAGCTATGAGACTAAGAGCATGGGCAATAAAAGAAAAAAAATAAAATGAATTTCATCAAAATTAAAAGCTTTTACCCAAAGAATGAAAGAAAATATTTACGAATAATGTAAAGAACTTGTGTCCAGAAGATATAAAGAACTCTTACCACTCAATAATAAAAAGACAATTAGACAAAAAAAGTAGGCAAAGGTTCTAAGTAGACATTTCTTCAAAGAAGTTATAGAAATGAAAGAGAAGCACATGAAAAGATGTTCAACATCATTCGCCATTTGGAAACTAAAACCACAGTGAAGTGTCACTTTGCACCACCAGGATGATGGCTGCCTACAAGGTCCTCGCTAGGGGAAGTGCTGAGAGTTCAAACAGCGTCTCACAAGTACTCACAATAAGTCCACTTTAACTGGGTACTTTAATGCTCTTCATAGAACTAGGCAGGCAATAAATCCAAGTGACAGGCACCCTCTACACGACTTGTCCCATTAGGAGGGTGAATAGGACTTTCTTACAGAGTGAAGCTGGTGACTGCTTTCTTTTCTTTCCTTTTTTTTTTTTTTTTTTTTTGAGATGGTGTCTCTTTCTGTCACCAAGGCTGGAGTGCACGGGCACAATCTTGGCTCACTGCAACCTCCACTTCCTGGGTCCAACTCGTTCTGGTGCCTCAGCCTCCGGAGTATCTGGGACTACACGAGTGCACCGCCATGTCCGGCTAATTTTTGTATTTTTAGTATAGATGGGGTTTCACAATATTGGCCAGGCTGGTCTTGAACTCCTGGCCTCAAGTGATCCACCCACCTTGGTCTCCCAAAGTGCTGGGATTACAGGTGTGAGCCATCACACCCAGCCTGTTTTCTTTTTCCTTAGATAATTTCCCTACCAGGAAACTCCTTAAAACTCCCTTCATGCTATCCTTGGAGGAATGACTATCTGACAGATCTTACAACCATTTACCAGATATTCCCAGCACCTCTGAACTCCAGGACTGACCACAACTCCTGTTCCCTTCCAGGAGTTTCCTAAGTTCCAACACAATTACTTTCTGTCTGTCCTGATGTGTTCAATCAAACATATTTCATTTCCACTAGAGACAACTCCTCCCACTCCATAGTCCCATGTTACTGTTTGTTTTTTGAGATGGAGTCTTGCTCTTTGTCCAGGCTGGAGTGCAGTGGCAGGATCATGGCTCTCTGCAGCCTTGACCTCCTGGGCTCAAGAGATCCTCCCACCTCAAGCTCCTGAGTAGCTGGGACTACAGGCCCACGCCACCACACCCACCACACCTGGCTGTATACATATCTATATACACATATTTGTAGAGATGAGGTTTTGCCAAATTGCCCAAGCTGGTCTTGAATTTCTGGACTCAATCTGTCTGCCTCAGCCTCCCAAGTAGCTGAGACTACAGGCCCACGTCACCATATCCAAGTTAATTATTTGGATATATGATTTTAAAAATATATGTGTGTATATATATAAATATATATCTATATATATGTGTGTGTATATATATATATGTATGTCTATATATATATGTGTGTGTGTATATACATGCATGTCTTTCTCATAGAGACATGCATGTATATACACACACACGCATATATATATTATAGAGAGAGAGACATATATATATATATATATATATAGAGAGAGAGAGAGAGTTTCATCAGGTTGTCCAGGCTGGTCTTGAGCTCCTGAACCCAAGCGATCTGCCTGCTGCAGCCTCCTAGAGTGCTGGGATTACAAGCATGAGCCGCCATGCCTGGCTCTCAGCTTTTATATGCATGATTATCTAATTTTATTCCTGCCTTTTCCGAGACTGCATTATTTTTTGTGGGTCCTGGACAATTTTGCCTTCATGGACTTCTTCCTCCATAAAAATACTAAATGTTTTCGTTTTAAAATACTAAAATTGTGTTAAAAATTTGCATTGGCATAAAGATATTCATTTTTCTTCCACCTAAAATTTCATGTTTTCATCTATTTAAAAAAAAAATTAAAACATTTTCATGGGCTTCTAAAAATATCGTGGGCTCCAGGTACTGGGCCCTCTGTAACCGTGAATTAAGTTGGCCCTGTCTTTCTGTCTTTGTCACCCTAGTTCCCAATCTGAGCACAATCAATATTTAATGAATTTTTGTTGAAGGAGGTTCATATTCTAGTCCAGTCCACTCAAAAAGTTGTTTGAGAATAAAATGGGAGAGGAGTTTCAGAAGCGACGTATAAACTGTGAGCTCTATGCAAATAAAATAAATTTGGGGCAGAGAAAGAGATGTTAATTTGTGGAACAGAATTCAAGATTTCATCCAGAAGAGGAAGCGCACCAGGCTGTAAGTATCACTGATCAGGGAAAGCAGCAGAACACCGAAGCAAATGTTTGCCTCCTTCAGTATTTTGCCAAGGCCTGGGCCTGCGTGGTGCTCGCCCCTGGATTTGGACAGCTGTCAGGAAAATCAGCAGGAACCGGGAACAAACATATGTGGAGACACAGGCAACAGCAGACTGTGAAAACTGAGCCGCCGGGCCAGCTCCACCAGATGGCAGTATGTCAACGGGGAGTCTGACGGAGCCGCTCCAAGGGGCCCCAATTAAATGACCTTGAGCTCTTGCCAGAGCAGGGAACTGCTTGTTAGGATAATTGCTGATAATTTTTCTCTCATTATCGAGTGAGGATTTTTTTTTAATTAACAGCAAAGAATACAAAAATGAGTATGTTATGGTCCTCCTTGTCCACAATGAGACTACAACCAAGGCAGGGAGTTAAGACATGCAAAAAAAAACCCAAAAAACAAAAAACCAGTAATACGTATTGATAGTCATTGTACACAAATTAAGTCATCATCATCAATTACAAAATGCTATATTGACGTCGAGTTTTCATTCAGTCATTTAGCTGACCTTGGTGAATTTCTTCTGAGTCTTGTAGATAGAAATTAATTCATTGGGGGATGTAAATCGTATGGACACGGTCTGTGATAATACTCCAAGAGTCATGCAGGGCTGGAGAAGTGCTTCCGTGTCAGAGGCCACACCCTGCAGCCAAGCACAGGCCCCAGCCTTCCCTGAGCAGCTGAGGACTTGCAGACAATGCCTGGCCTGCATCACAGCCACGGCTTACTCACCTGGAGGCTGCCAAGTAGCTACAAGAGCTTGGGCCTTTCATTAGGACACCTGTATTAGTTTGCTCAGGCTGCCATAACAACCTGCCACGAGCGAGGTGACAAACAACAGAACTTTATTTTCTCACAATTCTGGAGGCTGGAAGTCTGAGATCAAGGTGCCAGCAAGATTGGTTTCTTCTGAGACCCCTCTGTTTGGCATAGAGAGAGCCCCCGTTCTGTGTCTTTGTGTGGTCTTCCCTCTGTGCTTGTCTGTACCAATCTCCTCTTCCTATGAGGACATCAGTCAGGTTAGATTGGGGCCCACCCTAATGACCTTATGTTAACTTAATTAGCTTTATAAAACCCTATTTCCAATTACAGTCATATTCTGAGATACTGGGGCTCAGGATTTCAACACTCAATTTTGGAGGGACATAACTCAGCCCACAGGAACACCCAAATTCTTATCTTGGCTCTCCCGCTTGCTAAGTGGGTAATATACTAACACTAGGAAAGGCGCTCAATGGGCCTCGGGCTTATTGGCTATAAAATGAGGTTGTTGGATTATGTCATCTCTGTGATCTAAAAGTCTATGATCACTACAATCAATACAAGTCGGAATTTTGCAAGACCAAGAGCAGGATGATTTCCAAACTAGTTATAAAGGACAATTGTCTCCTTGCATGGATATCAGCATGTGTATGCACATATGTGTTTCTGTGTACCCTTTTGTCTGCAAAAACAGCTTTCATCAACTTATGATGACGATCTTCCACATATACTCATGCACTTAGTGCTTAAGGATAATATCAGAACAAAGCATAATAAAAATGTATTTTCTCCAAGTACGTTGGTAATTTTTCTTTTATTCCATCTTTGAAAGAAAACTGCAAGCAGAGAATCTACTCTTTTCTCTTTTTTGAGTCCTCGTCTATGTGGTTATTCTCTGCATGGATTATCCCCTTCCGCACTCACCCCTGCCCTATTTCTGCAGTACAAGCAATTATACCGAGGCTCAACTCAAATGTCACCATATAAAACCTTCCCAATATCCCAGAAAGAACTGTCTGCTCTTTTCGCTACCTATACAGCATATGGTATACTTTTCTATAATAATAAATAGAACCAGACAGCAATGCTGCCCAGCAAGTCCTATGCAATTGTTCTTCCTAAGTCCAATTTATTCACTTAGCAAGACTCCAGCAGCCACCATAATAAGCTTCACTGTTCAGGATGACAGTGTATCCAACCCAGACCCGGCCTCAGTAAGGAGGAGGCATCATGATCACTCAGGGCTGCATGCTTTCTTGTCAGAGGCTAGCAGTGTATTATTTCTGAACATGCCAAGGAGATTACTTTAAAGGTAGGACAATATTCCCAAAGGCCTCTTCTCCCGAGAACACTGATGAGTAATGGAACCCGCACTACATTCACTACCAGTCATCCAGAGAACAAGATGAAAAATACATGGGTCTTACTCCACCCTCTTCCTGCTTTCTCCTCGCCTGCTGGGTACAGCAGATAGAGGTACCAGAAGAATAGCCAGAGACATAAAGCACACTCAGATGCAAACCAGGCTACTCAATACTCATCTTGGCTTTTTCTCTTGAAAGTCCTTCCCACCAGTGCTCCCCCTCCAGGGCTCCCCCACCTGATTTAGAAGATATGTCGGAATAGGCTCTACCAGTGACTCATGCCTGTAATCCCAACACTTTGGGAGGCCAAGGCAAGCAGATCACTTGAGGTCCAGGGTTCGAGACCAGCCTGGCCAATGTAGTGAAACCCCATCTCTAATAAAAAATACTAAAAATACAAAAATTAGCTGGGTGTAGTGGCTCACCTCTGTAGTCCCAGCTACTTGTGGGGCTGAGGCAGGAGAATCACTTGAACCCGGAGGCAGAGGTCGCAGTGAGCAGAGATCATGCCACTGCACTCCAGACTGGGCAACAGAGCGAGATCCCGTCCCAAAAAAAAGAAAACGAAGTAGGCCCTACCTCTGGGCAACTTATGGCCTTCACGTTTCTCATAGAATAGGCAGAGCTGTGATTCAGCCAAGGTGTGTACATCTGTGAAAATTAGGGAAGGCCACACTGGAGTTCTGGAGGAGAGATGGAGGACTATCTTCTAGCACAGAAGACAAATTACCTGAACTTAAACACCAGAAGTCCAAGAACTGGAAGTAGAACATTATCTAAGAGATTAACCCTTGGGTAGTGACTAACTGCGTGACTGCAAGCAAAGCAAATCAGCAATTTCTCCGGCTCTTGAACTCCATGATCTGCAAGAAACCTCCTCCAGCCATGGCAGCCTGATCTACTCATACATCCCAGGCAGGTTTTTCCAAAGAGAAATTTTCAAGAGAAAGGAGAGGAAAAGAGTGTTAGGGAATTACAGCCCAACAGCTTTCTCTTGATGAAAAAGAACCAAATTCACAGAGAATTTTTCTAACAACTGACTTGGAAAAGAAACATAGATGTGAAAACACATATTTATTTATATTTCAGCTTTTTGCTAGTGAAAATTCTTGTCTGTTTCAATTAAATTGAAAACTGAATTTGCTTCACTAGTGAATTTGCTTAATAGGCTGACCTGAGGGAATAAAATATTAACAGATAGCTCTAGAATATATCATTTTTATTCTGAATGTAATCACACATTTTGTATAAGTGCAAATGTAAAACATTTTGAGACAAAATTCGTAGAACAGAAGCATATTAAAATAAAATTAAAATAGAATCATTTTTCTTTGACAGCTATATTCAGAAACTTGAGTCTTAGATTTAGTTCAGAAGCTGCCATTTCAAATAATTTTTAAGCACTCGACTATGGGTCAACCAAGGTAAAATTGTGAGTTAGAGAGGTTATCTCTGCACCCTTCCTCTCTCCTGACACCCATGCCATTTCTCTCAGCAACCTCCCTCTAATTTCCCCTTCAAGCATCCATGCCTTATTTTGCCCTTCAGCTATCAGGGTTCCTCCACTCCTTTTCCCCATTTCTTCACCTATTGTCATTCCCAACCTAACTTTGCTTTCCCCAAAACATCCAGTACCCCAGCGATTTCTTCACCCTGCTTTCATCAAAAGTAGGCTGCCCTGTCCTCCATTTCTCGAGGGCTATGTTCCTGAGAATTGGTGGTCTGCTCTGTTGGCCTCCTGGGAACCTAAGTGCCCTTACAGTACACCAGGAGAGACAGAAAGCACACAGCAAAGAGTGTTCTGGGCAGGCCACTCTGAGCGTGCAGGGCAACTCATAGAGCTCACCCTAAAAGACTTACAATATGGTTTGGCTCTGTGTCCCCACCCAAATCTCATCTCAAGTTGTAATCCCCACATGTGGAAGAGGGACCTGTAATCCCCAGGTGTCGAGGGAGGTAGGTGATTGGATCATGGGGGCTGTTTCCCCCATGCTATTCTCGTGATAGTGAGTTCTCATGAGATCTGATGGTTTTTTTAGGTGTCTGGCATTTCTCCTGCTTGCACTTATCCCCTCCTGCCACCATGTGTAGAAGGTCCTTGCTTCCCTTTTACTTTCTGCCACGATTGTAAGTTTCCTGAGGCTTCCCCAGACATGTGGAACTGTGAGTCAATTAAGCCTCTTTCTTTATAAATTATCCAGTCTCAGGCAGTTCTTTATAGCAGTGTGAAAATGGACTAGTACAACTTAGTAATAAACAGGAGTCTTCAGGAGAGTATTCTGACATGTGCTTATTAGTACCAACAAATGTTTAAAGAGAGCCATCAGCATGGTGACCATCAAGGAAATTTTGGGGTGGGTTTGGGAATAGGGAATGAGAAGGTGACCAAAGTATATCCAGTTTCAGTTGGATAGGAGGAATATGTTTCCCAGATCTATTGCACAGCAAAGTGGCCAAGTCAATAATAAATGTATTGTATATTTCAAAATTACTAAAACGAGATTTTAAACGTTCTCACTACAGAAAAATGGTAAGTATGTGAGATGATAGCCATGTTAAGTAGCTTGATACAAACTTTCCATAATGTACACAGTATCAAACCATCACATTTTACCCCCAAATACATAACATGATCGTTGGTCGATTTAAATTAGAAATTATCATCTACAAGAAAAGTCAAGGAATTGGAAATGTTTAACATGGAAAATAAGAGACAGGGAAACAAGTGTCACGTGGGGAGACATAGCTGATTTTGTTGTTTTGACCCTAAAGGGTAAAGTAGGGAGAATATTTAAAAGTTACAGAAAGGCAGATTTCAACTCTCTATAACAAAGGTCCCAACCCCTGGCCCAGACTGGTCCCGTCTGTGGCCTGTTAGGAACTGGGCCACACAGGAGGTAAGTGGCGAGCGAACAAAGCTTCATCTGTATTTACAGCCACTCCCTATCGCCTGCGTTATCTCCTGAGCCCCCACCTGCTGTCAGATCAGGGGAGGCATTCGATTCTCATAGGAGAGCGTATCCTATTATGAACTGTGCATGCGAGGGATCTAGGTTGCATGCTCCTTATGAGAATCTTATGCCTGATGATCTGTCACTGTCTCCCATCACCCCCAGCTGGGACCATCTAGTTGCTGGAAAACAAGTTCAGGGTCCCCCCTGATTCTACACTAAGGTGGGTATGTAATAGTAATAGAAATAAAGTACACAATAAATGTAATGGGCTTGAATCATCCTGAAACCGCCCCACCACCCCCGATCTGTGGGAAAATTGTCTTCCATGAAACCGGTCCCTGGTGCCAAAGAGGTTAGAACCACTGCTCTATAAAAAAAAATCTTTCAAAATGTTCAAAGTGTCTGTTAATGAAATAGGCTAATCAATGGAATGAGTGAATCAAAAGCCTGCCCTTTGCTAAAGATGATCAAGTAAAGGCTAACAGGTTACCTGGAGGAATTATTTTTCAAGAGGAAAATAACGTAATAATCACTGAGCACTTTCTACGGTCAAACACGGGTCTAGACGCTGGAGACATAAAGCTTAACAGGTTGCAGTCATAGATAGGAAAAACATATCAACAGTCTACAACAGTATGAGTAACTCATATGTCACTGGCCTCACCGGTCTATAACCACAAAATAAGACTAAACTTACTTTTCATATACTAAAATTATTTTAGCACCAACCTATACCTGCTCTCCCCCCCCTCAACCCCTGCCTACATTCCAGAAATTAGCCACCTGTAAAGGATCTATTTCTGCAATTATTTCTCAGTCTTCTTATCTGGACAACAGGGGAAAGAAGGCGCATAAGGGCAGAAAGCTATGACAATCATGACAGAGCAAGTTACAGAATTATAATCACGACTGGGGGGAAGCCTGTTTTGGAATTTAGCACAGGGTTGGAGGGAGGCTACTTCATGGGTGAAGTCGAGCAGGAGAGTTTGTGGGTGGCAAAACAAGTCAAGAATTTAGTGGCCGAATACATCGTTTTGACCTGGAACTGGGCATGATTCCTGAATATTAACCCTAAAGGACTTGATTTTCCCTAGAGAAGCAGGCCAAGAATGTTGGCATCGTGGGGGAGAAGCATGGAAGTGAGAAAGGCACCTGTGTGTTAAGCTATGTATTAGACTGTTTTCAAGCCGAGTGACTGATCTCTTTTCATAACCCCAAGTCCCTTCCTCTTTTTTTTTTTTTTTTTTTTTGAGACAGATTCTCACTCAGTCGTCCAGGCTGGAGTGCAATGGTGTGACCCCCGCTTACTGCAATCTCCCCCTCTTGGGTTCAAGTCATTCTCCTGCCTCAGCCTCCTGAGTAGCTGGGATTACAGGTGCACACCACCACTGCCCCACTCCCAGCTAATTTTGTATTTTTAGTGGAGATGGGGTTTCACCATGTTAGCCAGGCTAGTTTCAAACTCCTGACCTCAGATGATTGGCTCGCCTCTGCCTCCCAAAGTGCTGGGATTACAGGCATGAGCCACCGCACCCAGCTCCTCCCTCTTCTGTCTACTTGTTAGCAGATAATCGAGCAGAAATGCACTAATGACTTCATTCTGCAAAGGAAGGAGGAGATGAAGAGAACAGGCCTTATTTGAAGTTGCAAGACTAGTGAGGACCAAACTCTGACCACGGAAGAACTGGCCAGAGACTTCATCTACAAGGCTGCTGCCATTTGAGGTTGCTTGGGCTGCTCGGTCACACGGGCAACAGAATTGATTTTCAGAGGAAGCTTCTGGAGGCTTTTCTTTACACATGAGCCCCAGAGCTGTGGGTCCAGCCTGTGCTATCCATTCCAAGTTCATGACACTCCATGGCGAACAGCATGTCATTACCTCTGGCCCTGTCTGCAACGTTCTTGCTGGTGTTTACTCACGGTCACAACTCAAAACATGATCCTAAAAGGTCAACGTCACCACCTCGAGTGGATTTCCCTGCCAGTCCCAGCCCTGTCCCCAGGGCCAGAATCTGATCCAGGACAGATGGGATTCCTGCAGCAGGAGTGACCCTGAGGCTCAGCTAGTGATCCTGAGGGGGATTTTATTTTACTGTTTGCAGCACGAACAGGATGCCACATACTTCAAGCACAACGGAATAACAAACCTCACGGAAATGCCAAGAAGTCCTTGCGGGAGGAAACAGCCTTGATTCCAGAGAAAAGGAAAAATTGTAATAATGTTATTACCCCAAAGAAACCACTTAGAGAAGTCAGATGATTTTCTAACCCAGAGAGATGAAAGTAAAACCCCATGAATTAGACTGAATGCCAGAAGGAGGTCCCTTGCAATAGTCAATATTGTAACATGACTCTCCAGATGGCTCTCTCTGGGGCAGGCGGACTCTATTGGAGAAGGAAGTGGGTAGGAGGGAGAGAGAGAGAGGCCACATTCACACCAGGCAAGGAAAGGGAAATGTGCATTTAATTTTAAACTGTCCTCTTGGGCTCCCCCACTGCTCAAACCCACCAGAGAACAGAGGGAAGGAAAATAGTCACATTGTGCACTGTGTATGTGTGTGTTCTTCCCTTTCCAGCTCTGTTTATACAATTCGCGCATGTTACTTCAGGGCAGCGTATTCCAGAGGGGGTCCTACCGATTGCTGCTTCTTCAAGATGTTGATCTGTGTTATTACCAGTGGCGAAGGGGCAGGGATGTCCTGTGATCAAACTAGTTCCGAAACACTGCATTTATCAAATGTTTAAATGTTTCTCTGTTGTAGCACTTCTAGGTTCCCTTAGCCTTCTACTGTATAGTGTGACTTTCCAAAGAGGGAAATAGGTGGTATTTCCTAAATTTATTTATTTGTTTGTTTTATTATTATTATTTTAATAGAGATGAGATCTCACTATGTTGTCCAGGCTGGCTTCGAACTCCTGGGCTCAAGCAATCCTCCTGTATAGGCTGGGACCACAGGCCTTCACAGCCACACCTGACTTAGACATTTCCCAAATGTAGATGAAAGGATACTTCTCTCATGAACTGTTTTCTGGACTTAGTGTTCCAGCAAATCTATCTTTTATCGAATTTGTCATTTGCCCGTACAATCATTCTCATATTTGTCTTTTCCTTCTAATGTCGCCCCTCGATATCCTAGTCCCAGCAGCTGACCTCCTGCCTGGGCTGGCCAGCTCAGGATCCTCAACCTGAAGTATATTCTGTATGATACTTATATATTACCCAGTCACGCTCCTCTCTTTACCTTTGAGATACCACAAAATCTGCACCAATACACCCCTGCTCCTGCCCCAAAATAAGAATGACCACTTCTTGAGTGCTAACTATTTTAGGCACTTTACCTGTATGACCTCATTCAGTCTTTTCCACAAGCTCATGCAGTAAGTGCATTCCTTTAAAATTATACAATAAGAAAACAGAGATATGGAGACTTCAGTAACTTGCCCGAGGTCACATGCCTATTCAGCGGCAGAGCCATGGTATGAACCTGGGCGTCTGGCTACAGAACTAAGACTCATTTGTAGCTCCCCACCTGCATGCCTCTGCAGATCAACCCCTGCAGTCCACCTGCCTCTTGTCCACTTTCCAGCCCTTGCTCATGAAGCATCCTTAGCCTGGTATGCTTTGTCTCTGGTGCCTCATTCTACTGCAAATGCAGGGTTAGCCTGCGCAAGGATGGAGGGCTTAGCAAGTCCTGTTGAGGAGTTTGGACTTTGTCCTGAGGACAACTGGGAGGCATTAGCAGGTTTAGGAAGATGTGTGACAAGATTATATTAGAAAGATACAGAATAGATTGGTTTCAAGTTGACAAAATTGGAGAAGGGTCAAGGATAACCATGAAGGCTAACATGAATAGCACCTAAATGAATACATTTGTTTAATTCTCACAAAAGCTTATGAGAGGCCAGGTATGGTGCTCATGCGTGTAATCCCAGTGCTTTGGGAGGCCGAGGCGGGAGGATTACTTGAAGTCAGGAGTCTGAGTTTCAGACCAGCCTGGGCAACATGGTGAGATCCCATCTCTACAAAAAAAAAAAAAATCCCTATAAGGTCTATACACTGCTCTTGTCACCTCCATTTTCCAAATGAGGAAACTAACAAGCAGAGAGGTTAAGAGCTTGTCTAAAGTTACCTGGTCAGAAAGTGATTTGAGCTGAAGCCATTTGTTTCTAAGGTGATCCTCTCTTAATATTTCCAAAGTGAGCATTACTGCTTCTCCTGAGTGTTTTTTCACTATCCTCTAAACTTTTATCTGTGCTCAGAATATTCCATGATTGTTTTAAAATGGACTGGGAGGGGACAGATCGGATGCAGTGGAGCTGTGAGGCAGCCGTGCAGGGGAGCCGTGCAGGGGAGCCCTCGTGGTCTGAATGTGGGTGGGGGCTGGGAAGACTCAGACTAATGGACAGATTCGAGAAGGGTCCAGAAGGAGACCCCGTAGGGACTGGTGCTGAATAAGGTGTGAGGAGTAAGGAAGAAAGACAACCCAAAAATCAGTCCAGTGTTCAGTTTGGAAAACTGGGTGCTTTTATTGCTTTGTGTGGGATTAGCACAGCAGCCTTTTGGATGGGCCACCTGGTACCAAGTACGTCAACCTAAATTCCATTCTGCATTCTGCTAATAGCCTTATCTTTACCAGAAGGGCAGAAACTCTCATGGGAGCAGGGTAAGGAGAAACGACTTGCTTAGGGAAAATGTAGAGTCAACTAGGAATATTTACAAAGCATCTCATTATTATTATTTTTTAAACAGAAGCCTAATTACCAGGAGGCATATGTTACATGCCAGGCACAGAGCTAGGAATTAGACATAATAGATAAAGGTACATCAAAATGTATTTCTCAAAAAAAATTGATTCCTCTGATAGCCTGGAAGATCAGTGAAAGACATTGTTGCCTACTTACGATTGGAGAGGGAAAGGGGTCCTCTCTGCCCCAAAATATCCCCCTGTGGATATTTGCAATCCATCATTTGAGATTCCATCGGATCTCCAAATAGGAGATCTTGAAACTCACATATTCAAACATTCTAGTATTTCTTTCGAGAAAACTGGGCTCTGAGAGGTTAAGTGATTTGTCCAGAATTACCCAGGTTGCTACGGGTCCCCAGTCTAGGGTCCCAAATTCCTCCTCATATTCCCTCTTTCAAATCTTCTTTGATAATTGAAATACGGGAGGGAAGGTGAGGCAATACTTTGTCATCCCTAATGCCTTGGAGTGACAGTCCTACGACCTCCTGAGAGGCTTTCCTCCTTTACCAAATGAATTGCACAGGAAGCTTTGCTGAAGAGGCCACTGACATTTCACTGTAAGAATTTCTTTCTCCACTGCAGTCAGCTAGGACGGTGCTTCCTGGTTTTTCTCCAGGTTGCAAAGAGACATTGTCCTCAGGGACATTTTCCTTGCCTCTCCTCACCCATTTAAACATCCGGTACCAGCTACTGCCTTTGCCCAGAGCAGATGGGCCCCAAGTCACTGAATCACAGAACGTTAGCCAGAGCAATCTCTATCTAGTCCAGCCCCCTGCCTTGAAATAAGATTTTATTATCCCAAATTTTGCGCATAAGGGCCTGAATCCCAGAGAGTTTAACTGACTTGCCCAAGGTCATAGAGCTAGTAATTAGAACAGTCACTTAAGGCTATTACCTACTTAGAATCCTAGTGGCTGAAAGTGATCTGAGAAATACAGTGACCATATTTTCAGAACCCAAAACTAGGACAAACCCAGGTACATTCACAGGGACAGTGAACAGATTATTTGAATTGGTACTGTCCCAGAAAAGGGGATTTATGGCTGTGGCTGTCAGAGATCATCCAGTCCAATCCCCTCATTTCACAGTCGAGGCAACTGAAGGCCAAGGAGCCTAAGTGACTTGCCGGAGGTCGTAGGCAGAAATGTTTTCTGTTTCTCAACTCTGAAGGTTGAGTCAACAGGGCGTGGGTGGGAGAGGACAAAAAGGGGCCATTGATCCAGGGTGCTTCCCTCACATGGACTGACCTAACCCCACAGTGCCTGCTTTAATCCAGTATGGGTGTGGCTGTCTCCTAAACACCAGAGAAATAACATTTGAAGCCAGATAAAGTTCAGGGTCTTGAGCTCTTGCAGACCTGGGCAGCCAATGAAAAGGAATTTGGAGACCTAAAGAACTTTTTCTTCAGGACCATAGCACTCTATGGAATATAGCTGTAGTTTTCTAAGGTTTTCTTTTTCCCCAGAAACAGGATGTGAAAATGACAAGATATAAGCTAATAACCCCCCTGGCATTCTAAATTCTAGTGTAAATCAAGGCAAAATGTCAAACAGGCAGGTATTTTAAAAGTATCCACGTAAGCCCTGTAATAAGCTCAGCATCATAAATATTTATTATTAAGTCTTCAATTTGCTTCTGACCCCTACTTCATGCACTCTTTGACCTCATTTTATATTTAGTAAGAGAAAAGAAGGCAGCGTAAAGAATCAGCTCAAGGGCTCAGGGCAAGTCCATTTACAGCCAGTTTCTTTGGCCTTAAGGCCCCCAGTCTCTACATTAATACTCCTTCCCAATATTAAAAAATGCTCTTCATGGTGTCCTTTTAACACTGCAACTATTCAAATTAGGACTCCAAGGAGCAGATGGAATCCTTCCAACTGCCAGCCTAACCTCTCCTCTATGCCAATGCAGAACTACTCTGCTGATAGAGAAATTGCTTCCCGGAAAACCAATTTCCTCCTTATTGTCCTGCAGGCTGCTGTGAGACACCCTGCTGGGTGGGGTGGGCTCTTGGCCTGCTTATTCCACCGAGAGAGTGAAATTGCAAAGAACATGCTGCTGGGACTGAGATTTAGAAGATATGTTTGAATGGGAGTTGTGTTCCCGAGCTCCTGGTTTAGACATTTTTTTCTGATGCTTATTTTCCATCGATCTAGTTGCTTTGCACCCTCCGAGGGCCTGGAGCTAGTGTTGTCAAAGCCTCGCTGCCCACGATACACCCACTGTTATCAGTGCCCAACAATTATTTCATTCATTGCTTCGTTCATTCATTTCCTCTAAATTTGTTTCTAAAGAACCGTAACCTGCCATTCAAGTTCCCTATTCCACTGGCAAAAAGTCCAGAAAGGCAATGAATGGCCAGACCTTACAAAGTGCTCCCAACACGCTGTCCAAATTGGAGCACTTTTCTATGTCCCCCCTCCACCCAACCTTCAATCCTGCCTTGGATGAGAGCAAGTGACAGTGAACTTGGGAAGAGCTGATAAAAACCTGATCTCCCTGATAGCATCTTCTTTAATTATTTAAAGAAAGGGTCAGCTTGTTTAAAAACATTTCCTGTTCCAGTTCTTTTGTTAAAACTCTCTTGGAGTCAGTGACAGGTTGTGGAGCTGAGAGTAAGGAGGGCTGGCATTTCGGGAAGAGTACAGCAGAAGAGATGCTTTTAGATAGAAAAAGAAGGACAATGCAAAATACCATTTGACTGAAGAAAGTTATGCACACATTTTCTTTTCTAGCCAAAAATATCAGAAAAGACACCTGACATATTAGAGAATTAATTTCGGAAGGCCAAGAGAAGAGTCAAGTTTAACTTGCTGTTACCTGTGAATACAGAAGAACGAGGAAAGGATTTCAAGTCAGATCTGTGAACTGTGTCTACCACTCACTAGTTGTGTGACCTAGGATAAGCTATGTAACTGACCTAGCCTTCAGTTTCCTCATCTGTGAGACAGACATAGTCACAGCTACCTTATCAAGGTGATTTGAGGATGAAATGAGGGTTGCAGGGAGGCATGCCGGAGCTTAGCAAAGACCTGGTACTTAGTGAATACACAACACCTGTGATCTTAAAATGACTAGGGCGCTGAATGAATTGAGACGACAGAAAGGCAATGGGAGTGACTACCTGGTCTGTTCCAACATTGTTTCTGGTGGATTTGTTTCCCTGCTGGACTTTACTCTCTGGAATATACATTTCAATTCCTCACACACATTTAATGAATAGGTACTTAATTAGGATTAGACACTGAACTCACTGGGTCTTTTTGTTTTGTTTTGTTTTGTTTGCTCGTTTGTTTTTTGAGACGGGGTCTCACTCTGCTGCCTAGGCTGGAGTACAGTGGCTAGTCACAGGTGTGATCATGGTGCACGGCGCTTAAGGGATCCTGCTGCCTCAGCCTCCCGAGTAGTTGGGATTACAGGTGTGCACCACCATGCCTAGCTCTCTGGGTCTTTCAGTCAGAGATCACAAAAGAAAGTTCAGATGGAAGCTGAAAACTAGGGGAGAGACACAAAAGGTGCAAATAGAGCTATGGTGTCTGCTCAGAAGCTTTCTTGGTAAATGCGGGACCTTTGGGAATCAGTTTCTGTTCCTTTTCTGGAAGAGGAAGTATGGAGCAGAGAGAATAGAGAGCCAATGGAGATGGATCTGTCTTAGTTCATTTATGCTGCTATAACAAAATGTCTGAGACTGGGTACTTTATAAACAACAGAAACTTATTTCTCACATTATGGAAGGCTGGGTGGTGAAAGATCAAGGTACCAGCAGGCTCAGTGTCTGATAAGGACTTGGTCTCTGTTGGTTCTCATATGGTGGAAAGGCAGAAGGGCCAAAAGGGCGAGTTCCCCTCCAGCCCTTTAATAAGGAATGAATCCAGTCCATGAAGTCAGGACTGTCGGGGCCTCATCGCCTCCTAAAGGCCCCACCTCTTAACACTGTTGCATTAGGGATTGAGTTTTCACCTGAATTGTGGAGGGAACACAAACTTTCAAACCATAGCAGGGTCCAAACTGAGAAATCAGTAATAGGAAAATAAACAAGGAAAAGGGAGAAACTGAAGTATGCTACTCAGCCTAACCACCAGCCTCCTCTTGTGAGTATCCACCCTTGTCTGTTTCCTGGCCCTAGTGTATGCATTGGACTAATCTCAGCAATATTTACAAAGCACTTACCTGGGCAAGGCAACGTCCAGGTATTGTGGGAAAGAACAGGATGATTCATTTTCTTTAACAACACTTGTACGGAGCTTACTGTATGCTAGGCACCTTTCTAAGGACCTTATAAACATTAACTAGGTTAATATTCAGAACAACTCAATAAGATGGGTATTTTGTTATCCCAATTTACCAACGAGCAAACTGAAGGATGATCACAATAGCTACTTTTTGGTAAGTATCTACAATGTGGACAGGGTTTCGATGTTTCTTAAATGTAGTCCTCAGAGCTCTGTAAAATAAGGTTAGTATTGCTTGTATTTTAGAGGAAGAAACTGAAGCTCTTTGAGCTTGGGTGACTTGTTGACAGCCATGCAGGCACTAAGCGGTGGAATTCCACTGTATCACACCAACTCCTGGATCTCCAAGTCACCCTCTCTATCCTCAGGAAGCTTAGATGAGGCTTGAGACAACCACGCCTTATAGACAGATGCAAATGTGCAGCAAGAATTTCCCAGGTCCTATCCTTTTTTCCCGCTCCCACTGCCACAACTGTCTGGGATTGAAGCTCCCCATCTTGCTGTTGGTGGAATGGAATAATCAGACTTACAGAAAAACTTCCAGAAAAACTGAAGTGAGACCCCCCACCCTCCCAAAAGTGGCCTCAGGCCTAAAGGTTTAAAGACAGACTCAGGTTGTATTCTGTTACTGCCCCCTTCTTGACCCCTGACCCCAGCTCCTCACACCCCAGCCTTTTTCTACCCTTACTCTTCCTTTATCTCCAAGTCTATATGATTGAAAAATAATCATCCCTGGAAAGAGAAGGAAGAGGTCTCAAATGAGGCAAGAGTGGGAGGAGGTGAAGGATGGCTGAGTAAGTGGGGAGGTGGGGGGCACCAAGGTGGAGCTCAGAGGCCCCATTCCACATGAAGTCCACCCTAGGCTGAGGGGTCCTTGGCTCAGGCTGTGCAGGGCAGACAGCAGTGTCACTTTAGAGCCTGTGCTGGGGATTTGCACTGGCAGGTGCCTTCTCCAGGGTCAGGAAATTCTGTAGCTCCAGGGCAAGGGGGTTGGAAGCTGGGAAGAGCCTCTGAGTTGAATGCTGATCCAACCTCTCCCCCACTCTCTTCCCCTCTATGCAGGAGCCAGAAGCCCAGCGTTGTGGTTCACATTGCTTTGAAGTCTTGCCCTTTGTCCTCTTCTTCCTGAACAGATCTGTCTTCCTGGGGCAGGAGTTGCATTCCTCACACCATCCTTTCTGAAGGTGCTGAGGTAAACCTGGTCGAGCCGGTTAGTGCTGGGGTGGAGCCCAGCGATGGCCTGATCCAGAGCCTCTGTTACCTGGGGCAGCCAGAAGCGAATGAGAGGACAGCTGTAAATCATCTCTGGACTGCTGATGACATTCTCCTCTCGCAGCTGAAGGACTGAGGTTGTTCCAGGCCCTTGAGTGACTCTGGGCAGGGCTGGGAGAGGACGCCTCTCAGCCAGTGCTTGGGGAGGAGGAATTCAGATCCTGGGAAAGACAGCAAGCAGCAGCAGGTGTGGTGTAAGCAGGGAGTGACCGTCTGGGACAATTGCCTAGAATAAACACTATTGTCTGCCACAGGCTTTTCTGTGCCAGCCTGGGCCTGCTGAGCTCACCGGGTTTGAAGGGCCAGTCGTGGGCTAAGCTAGGCAAGCTGAGATCAGTCCTGCAGGAACCTGAGGTCATCACAGGATGTGAAGACAGAGGGCAGGAGCTTGTGGGACCAGGAATGAGTGAGGAGACGGAAAGTCTCAAGGGAGAGAAGACTGAGGAGGAAGGCTAGAATGAGGCTGGGTGACATTCATTCATACCAAAGCCTAACTTCCTGGTGTCATCTTGGATGGTTCAGTTAAAAAGAACAAGACCTGACCGGAAACCGCAGAGCCTCCTCTGGACATCCGGGGCTGGCTTCAGTTACACCTTCTCGGTTCCTGGAATGCACATGCTCGTTCGGCCACTCCTGCTCCGTCTGTCCCTGTGACCCTCCAATTTTACCCACCTCCTGGTGCTATTCTTCTCTATCACAGGAAACTTGCATCCTTCTATTATTATCTGCACTGCTCAGAAACCCAAACTGTGAAGACACAAAGATTTAACCACATGAAAATCCACACTTGACCCTAATTTTACCCACAGTGATGTAATTCATTCACCTTGCCCTTCAGGGACAGGGAGAATTTACCACCTCATTCTTTTCTCTCCCTTTAGGCACTGAGCATAAGGAAATTGTTATCTGGAGGAAAGGCCCATTGAGGAGGGTACCCTGGTGACCCAAAAACAACCCTGGAGGAAGCATGCCATCCAGAGCAGGCTAGGACCCACTGATGGGTGTCCTGGGAAACTGGCCCTGCTCCACTCCCCCACTCTGGGACCTCTGTGAGGTATTTTAATTCAGGAATGATAAGCACAGATCTCTAGCAAAGCTCTTCCTTGATCACAACCAGAGTTAGGTGAGAATGCAGCCATAGGGAAGAGGCGGGCAGCAGGCAGTCTCTGGCAGGCACCAAATTGGAGCTCTTACTTCCTCTCCTCCAATCATCTCTCATGGAACCTAGGCCATCTATTTTCATTCTGGAACAAAGAAAGAAAAGGAAGGGAAGGGGAGGGAGAGGGGGAATGGGAGGGGAAAAGAAGGGGAGGGGGAAAGGAAAAGAGGAGGGGGAAGGGGGAGGGGAGGCGAGGAGGAGAGGGGGAGGGGAGAGGGAGGGGAAAGGGGTTGTGGAGTAGCCCCTGGTTATAACGTGTCCACATTTTCTCAAGCTGCAGCTTTCATTTGGCAGTTCTAGATGAACGAAGGACAGGAACTAAATAGGACCAAGAAAAAGGGAGTGGAGAGGGAGAATCGTGGCTGAAGCAGTGGAGTATATTTCCTTTTACTTATTTCTCAGGCAAAAAACAATTGATACAAGTCTCCATGATTGCCTTTTGTTCATGTATTAGGAAATCTGTATTACTTGCTCTGCTGTCCTGGTGTTTCAGGTTTTTATTTGTATTTCTTCATATAATGTCAATAAAGCATCAAGTGGCAAGACAGCCTGAATGCGTGTTTGTGACTTCCTTGAAGGCAAGGGCCCACCTGCCTAGCCTAATACCTTGCACACAAGCAATTAATAAACATTTCCAACTTGAAGACTTTTCATTGCTCCCTGGGCTCCTGTAATTTGTTTCCACAGTAGTCTCTGTTATGACATTCCTTGGCTGCGACTCAAAATCGCCATTGCTGTGTGTAATCGGAAGGCCAGTGACAGAAGCCTTGTTGTGTCTCCTCACCTCCCCAAGCTAGGGTACTTCCAGCACGGGGTGTATCCTCTGATATTCAGGAAAAAGCAACCTCAGAGTTGTTGACAGAAGTTCCAGCAGAAGCAGCCTCCTAAAGGCCCCGCATGTTCATTATTGTACTAAAGTATTGCACTAAAAGGGGAAAACTAAATATGGTGTCTGGTGCCCAAAAAGGCTCTTGGAAAAGTTTTTGCTGCCAGAAATGGGTCTTTCCTTGAGGATAGACTCAGCCAATCAGAGTATTTTCTGATGATGTAATGCTTTGCAAACAAATTGTATTGGTGGGAAAGCTCTTAGGTATTGTAAGGGTGTAGAGTTTCCACTGTAGCTCAGGAAAAATTGTCTGTGGCTTCGTTTAAGTTTCAACTGAATTCCATTGTGCTTATATCTCCAAGCTGAACTTGTGTTTGGCACTTGTGAAAAATTTGGGAATCAAGAAACTTTTCTTTTCCTCTGATGTCGAAAGCTGCTGATTCCTTGTCTGAGATGTGTCCATTAAAAAAAAAAAAAAAGCTAGCTGCTGATTACTCAACGTCTGCTATGTGCCGTTGTCATCATCTCGCAGCTGTACTTCTCTTCGTCAGAGGCCTAGGAAGCTGACCAGCAGAGCATCAGCACAAAACAGCGGGTAGGAAATGGTGCTACCACAGGTTAGGCTGTAGAAAAATCTTTGGAGTGGAAAAGAAGTTAGAGCGCAGGCTACACACGCCTGTATTTCCATCTGATGAATTCATAGGCACGCACTTGCCATAAGTCCGCTATGCACAGCGATGCAGCACTAAAAATAGCTCAGAGCTTATTTCCCTCCTTCCAAATGTGTCGTCCCCAGCTCTAGAGCTTTTCCTCCCCCAGACAGAGCCCCTGCTGTCTGCCAGTCTGGGCTGGAATTAGCACACCGGTGCTGCATAACTGGGTGTCCCTGCTGCTGGATGTGAATGCAGGTGCAGGCAGCTATACCTGCCATTGTGTCCCTTGGTTACCTGCGTCCAGGAGCCTGGGCTACCCACCTTTCACCACATATGCAAAGGATGTCAACGCCTGATTCACTGTCTCTGTTATTTCAGTCAGCAGGCTGTTCCTGTCCCCACCACCTCTCCACCACTTCACAGCCTTTCTCTCTGGATCATTCGCCACACCCTCCCCTCATCCGGGAAACCTCAGGCCAGCTCCACCTTGCTTAAAATCCTCCCGTCTCTCCAGTCAGTTCCTTTTTCTCAACTTTTGTCTTTGTCGCTCTCTTCGCAAATATGGGATACTTAATGATGGCTGACTCAAACTGTGCCAGTGACTTACAAATACATTGATATATTTCATTCTATGTACCACCTATATTTCCTCCCCCCTCACCCCCCACCATAGCCTAGTAGAAAGAGCACTGGGCTTGAATCCAAATGCAATGCCCTGGGACTCAAAATTGGGATAATAAAACTTCTACTACAGGGATTTTGTAAGATCAAATAAGATAATATATACCTGGCACATAGTAGGAGCTTTGTAAAGATTGGTTGAATCCGATCCTGGAATATAAACCTTTGATATTCTCCTTCCCTTCTGTACATACTTTTCCATTTCCCCAGCACCCAGTCCCTCTGAGAACAGGGACATGTAATGAATGCCAACTGGCATACCTTGATTTTTAGTATATCTTTTTGGATCAGGAATTCTTAGCAAATGGGTAATTTTGGGCATCAAGAAATTACAGTGACAATGAAATAACCTTAAAGGTTGGGAGGGGAAGTGGGAGCTACTTTCAGCGGCATATTCAAGGCCCACACAGCAAAATTGCCCAGGGCACACTGCAATGCCATTGCTTGTCACTATAAAGAAACTTTCTTCACCTGTTTCCTCTTACTCTTCTGGTCTGTTCTTACTTTTAGCTGACATTCAACTAATTAATTCCTGCAGAGATGTTAACTGATAAGGCAGTTCTGATAGAGCATCATCTGATAACAGCCCTAAAGGCCCAGCAAGACTTGTTTTGCCAGGCCTCCTATCACATCTGAAAAGCAGCTTCCAAATGATGGAAACCCTTTGCAGGCCCACAGGAAATGTTTTCCGTGGGATCAGAAAGAAGTGGGAGGCAGGCTGTGCTGTTCACCCCTAAGACCAGTACTGCTGTGGCTCGAACGCAGAGAGAGGTTTCTTGGGCTGAAGAGGTAGGCAAGACCTCGGCTTCTAACCCCCACCTTTCCCATCCTCACTGGCATCTCTTAATCTGCTGCCAGGGGGCCAAACAACAGGGACACAGGTAATGGGCTATTCACAGCCTCCCAGCGACCTCAGTTCTTAGCAGCTTCTGGAAGGGAAACTTTTAGAACTCTGACCCTTCCAGACAACCCCTACCTTCCACCTTCCTCCCTGAGTACCAGACAAGGGCACCTTTTGTGAAAGACACACTGGTCTTGCTGTGCACAGGTCTCACTTTGCTGGCTGAGTACTTGCACAATCCTGACACTGAGCAACCCCCAAATCTTACACCATAGGCCCCTCATTTGTCTCACCCCAATCCCAGCTCTGCAAAGTTGCTAGATGGTAGATAGACATGCACGTCTCATTTTTCATTGCTTCAGGATGTTTAAGGCACATTCGTAATCACTTTATTTGAGCTGCAGTGAAGCCATATTAGAATCTGGAATCTTTGGGTCCTATTCCAGAGCTTTCCCTCCGTACTAATGCTCCCAGGAGCGCTGGAGTCCAGCACCCAGACACAAAGGATGCATTTAGTTACAAAGGTAAAAAATTCAAACTTTTCTCTAAAAGTTCTCTGTGTTCTAAAATACATTTCAAGGAGGCAAAACATTGGGGTTTTGAGTTTTCACCTAAGGTACTCAATACCTTGGTGATATAGTTTGGATATTTGTTCCCTCCAAATATCATGCTGAAATGTAATCCTCAGTGTTGGAGGTGGGGCCTGCTGGGAGGTGTTCGGGTCATGAGGGCGGATCCTCGTGGAGCTTAGTGACATCCTCCTGGGAATGACTGAATTCTTGCTCTATGAGTTCACTTGAGATCTGGTTGTTTCAAACAGCCTGGAACTTCCTCTCTCTCTTGCTCTCTCTTTGCCATGTGACACACAGCTTCCCCTTCACCTTCCTGAGGCCTCACCAGAAGCAGATGGTGGCATGATGCTTTGTGCACAGCCTGCAGAACCATGAGCCAAAGAAGTCTCTTTTCTTTATAAATTACTCAGTCTCAGATATTCCTTTATAGCAATGCAAACGGACTAACACACTTGGCTAATCTAGGTGTTTTCCCCATCCTATTTCTCTGCATCACTAACTAACATTACCTATGCACCTTAACACTGCTTTTCTCAGTAGAAAAGAGCAGATGGGAGAGCCATGTGCCTGTTTATGAGGCTATCTTGGGAAGACCTGTCTCAGCTGATATGCAAGTTCTGTTAGCAGGTCTGCGTCCAGCCTCACCAAACCTGCTTTGCTTCAGGCACTGATGCCTTCAATCCATAGGCTCAGCACTACATTCTCAAGCTAGTGCAGACCAAGTTAGGCACGAGAAAAGTTGTAGGTCTTTCTCTCCTAGTCTTGGCATTCAGTCTCAAAGGTGAGGCCCTAGGAAGCCACATATCCCCAAAGCTGCAATCTCCTTCCCTTCTTCGTACTTGCTTAAAATGTCTAAGTATTTTCCCCATTTTCATGCCAGTTCTATTCCGGAGTGGCACCTGTTGTGAAGCCCTGCCCCTTAGTGGGGCCCCAATCACTATCTCTTGCCAGATCCTTCTTTTGAGGGGCTGGACTTGGCTCTTGCCACCCCTAGTCCCTTGCTGGGATCCCGATTCATCCATTCCCATCATCTGGAATACCTGCTGCCTCCCTGATGTCAACCATCTTCACCATGTCCCCACTGCCTGGCCCCAGTGTATGTCTGGATTGATGCCCCTGTTCAGCCTGGGAATTTCCTCGTAGCCCTGCTCTTTCTGTGGGCCACAGTACTGCTGGGGTGCTTTCTGTTGGCTGTCTTACCCCATGATCATTTAAATAAAACTGACTACACATCACAACCTGCTGTTTTGTGAGAAAAAAATTCCTCCAATCCCACTCCCATCCACACCCTACGTTCTTGGCTATCTATTCTGACTTTAATTCCTGCCTGTGGCACTGCCAAAATCTGGCAGTCTTCCTTTTTCCATCCTCTTTGGACCTTGGCTCTCCTCTCCACTTTCTGGCAGGTTCACTGTTCTTCCTGGTATTCTCATTGTCTCAGGGGAGGGGTCTGTATGGTGCTTCCTGGCCCCTGAGAAAGCCTCGTTTCTTCTTCTGGTCAGCCCTTGTTGTGTCTCAGTCCTCAGTCTTCCATTTTCCTAATCCCACTACGGTTTGAAACCTACTTTTATGCATTAACAGGAGTAGGATACATGAGTAGGCCACCTACCTTAAAGAGCCAGGAGGGAGAACAGGACAACCTTTAGTCTTGGCCTCATCTTAGTCCAGTTTCCTCCTCCTTTCTCATAGCCAAGTTCATTTTTGACTATTTAAAAACCTGTAGCAGCCAGGCCTGGTGGCTCATACCTATAATCGCAGCACTTTGGGAGGCTGAGGCAGGCGGATCACCTGAGGTCAGGAGTTTGAAACCAGCCTCACCAACATGGTGAAACTCCGTCTCTACTAAAAATACAAAATTAGCCAGGCGTGGTGGTACACACCTGTAATCCCAGCTACTTGGGAGGCTGAGACAGGAGAACTACTAGAACCCGGGAGGTGGAGGTTGCAGTGAGCTGGGATCATGCCATTGCACTCCAGCCTGGGCAAAAAGAGTGAAACTCCATCTCAAATAAATAAATAAATAAACAAATAAATAAATATCTTTACAAGTATGCAACCACATACTCAGTTGAATACATATTTTTAAAATTTAGTCCTAAATCCAGCTATTTGCTCATCCTCCCGTAAATTTAACTTTTGGTTGAGAAAACATACTTACTACAGGTGTATGTGGCAGAGACAGTGCTCACTCAAATCCCGTACGCTTCCCCGATGTTACTGCAGCTTCCCGTGCAGTTAGCTGATGTAAACTATGACTGGAAGTATCTTCTTCATCCCTCTCCCCGCTGCAGTGACCTTGATAGCTGCAAGAGGAGACGGATCTTTGAGCTATCGGAAGGCTGCCTCTGCAGACCTACAGTGGATTTTACATAAATAAGAAGTACAGGTATAACTTTGTTGTGCTAAGTCACTGTGAGGAAAGAAACCCCTCTTTCCTGTCTCTTGTCTCAAAGAAGGAGGAAGTAAAAGTTGAGACATAGTAGGCATGAGGTCAGTGGCCTGGAGGTTAAAGATCAACCCCCCCACATCCTTAAGATCTCGGGCAATGCCTTGGTAGGCCACCTAACTTAAAGAGCCAGGAGGGAGAACAGGACAACCTTTAGTCTCAGGCGATCTTAAGGGTGGGGGCGATATGGAGAAATGCCCTCTCTTGTTCCCATTCAATCTTGCTCAAACCCCTATGCTTACTTCATCGATCACGACCCCCTCACATGTACTTTCTAAAACTGTAAACCCAAAACCCTTTCACATGTAATATCTAGACTTGTAAGCCTATATAAAGGCAGAGGTTCCCTTTGTTAGACTAGCTTGCCTGTTAGGCAACTAGGCCACCTTGCTCCCAGCAGAATAAATCACCCCTTCCTTCCCAGTTGGTGTTTGAGAGGTCTGTTTCTTGCAGCCACTTCTGCTTCAACTGAAATTTTTTGGGTTTGTTTATTACGGCACAGCTTAGCATTGCTCTGACTAATGCCATATAGAAACCTTAAACATGTGTGGGGTTTATTTCTGCATCTGCCAGCACCTAAGAATTGCTTTCCAAAAAACTTAAAATGTATATAAATTATATGTGTTTATAATGGAAAATTATGAAATACAAATAAGACAAGAAGAAAGTAAAAATCATCTATAATCCTCTTGGTCAGAGATATCTACTGTTAATATTTTGGTGTCTACACATCATGTTTTTTCTATGTATATAGAATATAAATTTATGTATGTATGCACATAAACTTATATTTATGTTGACATATTATTGCACAACCTACTTTTTTTGAGAGAAAGAGGGGGTCTCTCTCTGTCACCCAGGCTGGAGTGCAATAGCGTGAGCACAGCTCACTGCAGCCTCAACTGTCTGGGCTCCAGCAATCCTCCTGCCTCAGCCTCTTGAGTAGCTGAGATAGCTGAGACTACAGGCATACACCACCATACCCAGCTAATTTTTGTATTTTTTTGTAGAGATGGAATCTTTCCATGTTGCCGAGGCTGTTCTCAAATGTCTGGGCTCAAACTATCCACCCACCTCGGCCTCCCAGAGTGCTGGGATTATAGGTGTGAGCCACTGTGTCTGGCCAGAGCCTACTTTTTTATTTGACAAAATATCTTGTTTATTTTCCCAAAGCAATAAATAATATTTAAGAACACTTTTTTTTTCCCCCAGACGGATTCTTGCTCTGTCGCCCAGGCTAGAGTGCAGTGGTGCAATTTCACTGCAACCTCCACCTCCTGTGTTTAAGCAATTCTCCTGCCTCAGTCTCCTGAGTAGCTGGGATTACAGGCTTACGCCACCATGCCTGGCTACTTTTTGTATTTTCAGTAGAGACAGGGTTTCACCCTGTTGGCCAGGCTGGTCTTGAACTCCTGACTTTGTGATCCACCTGCCTCAGGCTTCCAAAGTTCTGGGATTACAGGCGTGAGCCACTGCACCTGGCCTAGAACACAGTTGTTAATGATTGCATAGCACTGCCTTATCACAGCACCATGATTTATACATGTTAGACAGTCTACTATCTCCTTCTACTGCAATTGCTGCAGTAACGCTTCTACTTCTTTTCTACATATTTTATCACTTACTTCCTCTCCTACTCACAGACCAACTCTTAATCATCGACATTCATAGAATGCAAATGAGATAATCAAAAAATAATAAAAATGGTCATGAAATTCACAATGTGATCTTTTTGGGTGGGGAAGGAAAAAGCGGTTTTTGCAGTGCATTCGTCCACATAATTATTATTATTCATATTTTCTTGGCAAATTTTGGTTTTTATTCTGAGTAGTAATAACTGACTTGGAGAGGGCAAAGGAGATGGTAGGATAGGTAACAATAGGAAGCTGCTTTAGTTAGCATTCCATGGGGCTGCAAGAAACAAAAGCAACAGTGAACTCAAACTTACAGTAGCTTAAAGACAGAAGCTTATTCCACTCTCAGATAAAAGTCTGGAGGTAGAAATCCTCATATTGCGCTCCCTGGGGTATCAGAGACTCAGGTTTCTTCTACTTACTCCCTGTGGATTTTTCCATTCTCAAGGTCACTGAGCAAGATCTGAAATGATTGCCTTAACTTAAGCCATCACATCTATATTCCACCCAGAGGAGAGGATGTAAAGAAAGAAGAAGAGAATGTCTTTTCTAAAACGCATTTTTTGGACGTTGAACATATCAAGTCTGGTTAGACACTTGGCCATATGTGGGTGCAAGGGAGGCTGGGAAATGTTATCTTTATTCTGAGTGTCCCTGTGCCCAGATAAAAATTGGGGGATGCTGTGCCAGGCATGGTTGCTCACGTCTGTAATCCCAGCACTTTGGGAGGCCGAGGACGGTGGATCACCTGAGGTCAGGAGTTGGAGACCAGCCTGACCAACATGGTGAAACCCCATCTCTACTAAAAATACAAAATTAGCTGGGCAGGGTGGTGCACGCCTGTAATCCCAGCTACTTGGGAGGCTGAGGCAGGAGAATCCCTTGAACTGGGGGAGGTGGAGATTGCAGTGAGCCAAGATCGCACCATTGCACTCCAACCTGGGCGACAGAGTGAGACTCCATCTAAAAAAAAAAAGGCGGGGGAAGTGCTATCGCAATAGAAGAAGGGAGAGGATATTGGGGGACAACCAGGTATCACTGCCATAAGAAACACCAGGTGATTTACAATGCCCAAAAATAAATAATTCAATCCAGCCCCTGATGGAGGAGGATCCAACAAAAGGAAAATATCTGTTACATTAACAATAAAATGTAATTGAACTCTCACAATGAACAGATGGACTAAGAAAATACACATTCAGTACTTTAATTCCTGCTGGATTTCTGAAATCAGCCAACTCCTTCTGAATGAACATGTGCTAAAGAGAAGAACTGATAACCTCTTGAGCATCTTAATTGATACTGTATTTCGTCACAGTGGTGCTATATGACACATCAGAAGCTGACACAGCGGATTCCAGGCACACCTAGGTCTAATACATAAGTCCCTCAAATAAAGGAAGTGAGGAGAGTAGGCCATATACATAGCAGGAGAAAGCTATTTACCTTCACGCTTCCAAGCTTTTGCTCTCATGGCTTCAGCTCCCTAGAATCCATTGTCTCTATGTGAAGAAGTGCTGCTCTTCCTTCTCATTCGTGAAGGAATTAGTCAAATATTTCTTAAGATGCCTGTTCCTTGACCCTTTAGTTTTGTGTTTCATTCATTCTTTTTCATTCATTTTTTCACTCATCAAATACTGATAGCATCTACCATGTACCAGGCACTGTAGTAGGCATTGTGGGGTGCAGTTGGGGGACGCAAGGATGAACTAGACAAGACTGTGTCTCAAGCCACATAAAACACTAATTCGATTAGATTTATTTAGTCAGACAACCCAGCACACTGGAGCAAGGGCTAGTAGCCCCAATATGTTGTTCTATCTGACTAAACAAATAATAGATAGCTCCAAAGGGGCAGAAACCTTGTATTTTAATTACACATTTTTTTTTTTTTTTTTTGAGACAGAGTCTTTCTCTGTCACCCAGACTGGAGTGCAGTGGCACGATCTAGGCTCACTGCAACCTCCGCCTCCCGAATTCAAGCGATTCTCCTGCCTCAGCCTCCCTAGTAGCTGGGACTACAGATGCCCACCACCATGCCCAACTAATTTTTGTATTTCTAGTAGAGATAGGGTTTTACCATATTGACCAGGCTGATCTCGAACTCCTGACCTTGTGATCTGCCCGCCTTGGCCTCCCAAAGTGCTGGGATTACAGGCTACAGCCACCGCGCCTGGCCAATTAGCACATATTTCCAGAGCTCTCACTATGTGCCAAGCACCTTTCTGTTCTGTGTGTTTAGAGTATATTACTTTTCTAAATCTTATGACAATCTCATAAGTATGTACTTATCATCACCCTATTTCACAGATGATGAAATGAAGCTAGAGAGGTCAAGTAATTTGCCTAAGGTCACACAGCTGGTAAGTAGTAAATATAAAATTGAATACAGGGAGATTGGCCCCAGTGTGCATGCCTAACTAACATTCTTCACTTCATTCCTATTCACACTATTTTGTATTTCCAGTATTGAATAGGATGCTTGTATCCCTAGTGTTGAACATCCAGTATTGAATAGGATGTTCTCAACAAAAAGAACAAAAGGAAAGTAGGAAGCAGTTAGGTGGGTTGTGACTCTCCTTGTCCCCTCCCCAGTAATTTCCCTCACCCATTCTCCTCTCCTGTCCTGTGTTCCTCTTTCCCTTCAGATTTTTCCAGAACCTGCTAGAAGAATCTAGTAGTTATTCAGTAAATGTATGTTGAATGGAAATGAACTGGCTGCTCAACATGGCCAAGTTATCCTCTCTGAGCTGTAATTACTACAAAGATAAAAAGAAGTTAGACTGGAAGACCTCTACAATTCCTTGAAATTCTGAACTATGGAATTATACTTTTTTCCCTTTATTCACAGTCTAAATAATCTTCTAGCTTAGGTCTGGAAGAGATCTGTGGAATTCTGGACTTTAGCCAGAGTTCCTCCATAGTGACTGGGCGAGAATTTAGTTTATCAAATCCTTTAAGATGTCCCACCTTTTTGAAGCTAAGTAGTAGATGATTCACAGATTTTATGAATATCGTATGATAGACAAGATATACAAAAAGTTCCTTCATAAGGTGGAAAGGCAAACTGCTTCCCTCCTGCATAGACAGTAGTTTGGTAGCAAAAAATATTTTGGTAATATTTCATTTCAATTTTAAGAAGATTGTGTTCTAGCCACCAAGAGGTATCTAAGAGAGGACACTATAATATTTCTCAGACCTCTATTCTTTGTAAATTTGGCTACTAACAATCTATTACCCCCAATAAACTGCTCTAAATTACTCTTTCAGATTATACTACTTCATGACATTGTTTCCCAAAGACCTAAGCATACGGTGCCAGGCATTTGACCAAAGGGCCAGAAAATCCCCATGATCTGACCAAATGCCAGTTTAGGTCATTATACTTTGGCCAGTTCTCTCCTCCCCACAGTGTCAGTTGGCTACTTTAGCCTTCACCACCCAGCGTATGCTGCCTGGGAATCACTATACTGCCAACTGGTGAGTACCGTTCAGAAAGGGGCATTGAGTTGGGCTAACACTGACTGTGGGGGAAGAATATTGGTGGTAATAAGCTTCCCTAAGCTCAAATCAACAGATGTATTATTTTCTCTGTAGGGCTGAAGTCAACAGGGAGCAGGACTGTATACTCTTGCATTTGAGGATTTAACCTACTGCATATGGTTTTGACTATTTGCTTGACTTTGAAAGTCCCTGATGTAATGATTTATCATTTTGCTGAGGCAGGGATTTAACACAAACACTGCGAGAATGGTAGGAAAGTTCATAGTGAGTCACCTCACCAGCTAGGGAGCCTCGTCAACCACCCCCGCATCTAGGTATGGCTCCATTTGGGTATCTAATATACGATTTCCTTTAATTTTCTTGACAGCCTTTAAGAGTGTTATTATTATCTCCATATTATGCATGAGAGAATTATATGTTCTAGTGCTGCTCACACACTTAAAAATATTTGAAGATCTAAGAATGTGTTTTTTCCCTCAAAGGTTTACTTTGTGAGAGGAGGGCTGGAGGCAAAATTAGGTAGAGACGTGAATTCACAGCACATGCATCATAATCAATGCATGAAGATTCCTCTCTTGATTGACGGATTGATTTCTTCCTTCATTCCCAATCTCCACTCTCGTTCCCTTCCCCCATGAATTCTTGCAAATGAGCCTTAAAATGAAGTACCTGGTATGTATGCGTTTCCAATTTACATAAATGACATTCTACTTACATCTCATTCTCTTTCTTACTTCTGAAACTCAAAACTATGCTTTTAATGCCCATTCAGGCCACTAAATAAATGTATATCTAGTTCAATGCTTTGAATTGCAACATATTCTTCCATAGTATGCATTCTTGATATTTTATTTAAATGTTTCCCTCATTGTAGACACCAGAATAATTTCATATATATATATATGATTATTACTCTATGTAATATATATTGTATGTCTCCTATCTGTATATGTGGGCTTGGTATCAGAGCACATATGTACGTTCACTTCATTAAATACTGCCAGATGGCTTTCCAAGTGGTTGTACCTGTTTATACTCCCCACCAACAATGCTTGCCACATTCTTGATATTATTCATCAAAGTTTTATTTGAGTTGATTTACTGATTTTCTTAAGTCTTTGTGTAGTGGAACAATTAACTGGAAATCTCAACAAAAGAACAAAAAAAGGTAGGAAGGAGTTAGGTGGGCTGTGACACTTCTGGTCCCCTCCCCAATAATTTCCCTCTCCAATTCTCTCCTGTCCTGGGTTCCTCATTCCCTTCAGATTGTTCCAGAACCTGCTCAAGGAAATTACTCTGAATCTTCTCCCGGAACCACTTCCTTCCTTTTCATTGGAGTTCTATATTCTTCTTTCTTTCCTTCTTTTTTTCCTTTTTTTTGGGACAGAGTCTTGCTCTGTTTCCCAGGCTGGAGTGCAGTGGTGTGATCTCAGCTCACTACAACCTCTACCTCCCAGGTTCAAGCAATTATCCTGCCTCAACCTCCTGAGTAGCTGGGACTATAGGCACCTGCCACCACACCTGGCTAATTTTTGTATTTTTAGTAGAGATGGGTTTCCCCATGTTGGCCAGGTGGGTCTTGAACTCCTGACCTCAAGTGATCTGCCTGCCTTGGCCTCCCAAAGTTCTGGGATTACAGGCATAAGCCAATGCACCTGGCCTCATTAGAGTTTTCAGTGCACCTCAACAGAATGTTCTTCTTCACCACCTTCCTAAGTATCCAAATTCCTCCTATTTTATGAGGTACAACTTAAGAACCAGTTCCTCCACGAATCCCTCTCTAATTACTCTAGCCTACACTTCTCTCTCCTGATTTTGACTACCTATATCACATTTGGGGATCTTATTTTTATTCAGTTTAACTCTATTATGTTCCATGTTGCTTCCAAAAAGAGACATTGGGCAAATAAGATGTATAATGTTGGGTTAGCCTCATTCTTCCAGGAGGTCAGTAGTTTTGGACCACAGCCTACATCTGACTTACACTTTCCAAGTTCTTGTGGGAAAATCAGATACATGAACCAGGCAGTCTTACCTACCACTTGAAGTCAATCTTCCATACGATTATAGAAAGATTTCACCAATAGTAGAAACATATAACAAGCATTACATGTGCAAAATATATAACCAGGCAGTCTTACAAAAGCTCTCTCTCACTGGTTAAATATATATGTATTGACTTTGAGTTTGTGGAGTTAAAAAGTATGAGGTGGATCCCAGGAGCATCTGTGGAACTCTCTGCGGGAGCTGTAGCCTGTTCCCAGCAGATGCTGTCCTCATTGACCTTTCAACAACCACCTGCTCATTACCTGAACAACAAGGTTCCTAGAAGACACCGATCATCTTTTTCAATCTCTTTCATAATCCATCCACCAAAATTAAATGAATTACCCACCACTGTTACACTATACTATTTCACATTCTCTGTTTTCCACATAAAAACCCTACATTGCAAAGGAAATTACTAATTGCTTAACCAAAATTGACTTTCTTATAGTCAGAATTTTGACGTTGTTCAGGACGGCATGGGTCTGGCTATAAAACTACCTTTCCCAGTCTGTTTGGCAGGTGGAAGTCTATATGACAGTTGTTGCCATTAAAATAAAAGCTACAGATATGATGCAAGACTTTCCAGAATGCTCTTTTTCTTTTGCTTTTTGAGGCAGGGTCTCTTGCTCTGTCACCCAGGCTAGAGTGCACGATCATGGCTCACTGTAGCCTGGAATTCTTGGCCTCCAAAGATCCTCCCACCTCAGCCTCCCAAGTAGCTGGAAAACAGGCATGTATACCATGCCTGGCTAATTTTTTTTTTTTTTTTTTTTTTTTAGTAGAGATGAAGTCTCACTATGTTGTCCAGCCTGGTCAAGAATATTCTCTAAAGGGAAATAACTCAGCTGGCACCCACCGATGCCCTCATCCTTTCTTCTTTTTTCTGCTTAGAATGTGGTCATGATGACTGGAGATAGAGGTGGAACAGATGCTATGCTTCTGTCATGAGATGGAGACCACATACTCTAAGAATGCTGAACAGAAAAATAAAAGGAGTCTGAGTCCCTGATGACATAATGGAGCTACCATAACCAACATGGATATCGTCTAGGTGCTTTGTAACATAAAAAGAATAAACCCTCTAGTTGGTTCAACCATTGTGTTTGCATGTTATCTACTGCATGCAGTCAAACTCAAATCTCCATTGTTATTTGCTTGCTTTGGACAAACCTGCACTCCCAAAGAATCTTGCAGTGGTTCAAACGCAGCCTGACAGGGAAACCATCTGCTCATCCTTAAAGAGAGCCCGGTGGTTCTCTAGGTCAGACCTATGGCGTTCATTCATCAAGCTTGCGAGCTCTGCTTCTCTTCCATCTTACCAACTTTCTGTGGCTGATATGGGACATCACAACTGGTTTAAAGGTTTGTGGCAGACTCTTTCTTCCTTACTAGTAGAGACTTCCTTTAATGACAAAGGCATCAAGTGCCACATACTTGCTTTCTTAGTTTCCTTTGCAGTGAGAATATAGACATGTGACCTAATCTGGTCCAAAGAGACCAGAAGGGAAGGCCACTTGGACACCTGGAAACAAATGTCCTTTCTTCTTCACTGGAAATGATGCCTAGAAATGCTGAGTCATCTGTGGTCAGTGGCATGGAGAGGATGGTAAGACGTCGATGGGAAGCACTTGGATGCCTGGCAGATCTCCCTGTCACGTCCCCAGCCCCGGATGCCAACTGCCTTTGAACATCTGCCTATTGTTTACACCACTTCTAAGGATATTCTGTTCTTGGCACTTAAAAAAACTCTAAATGATACAGGGGTTGTCAGAATAGTGCTAGCCACCTGCTTCAGAATTTGTAAGTTTCTTTCTTTAAAGTAAGTTCCTTGATGCCTTAGCCAGCTAGTTATCTGGGTACCTGCTTGGCTGGTCATTCAAACATGCCCAGACAGGTCTGAATCTGCAAGGAGTAGACAGCATCCTGGGACTCCTCCTTTACATGCTTAATGTAACCCCCATTTAGTATTGCACATTTTAATACAACGACCACTGTGTGGCATGCTGTTATTTTTTAAAACAATTTTTATGCTTGATGAAAAATATTTATAAGGAAAGCTAATTGTTAAAAAAAATCAATAGTTTATAAAAACTCTGCAAACACGAATTAAAATATGTGGAGTCAAACATAGCCCTAAACTTTTATCACTTAACTAAAATATTTGAAAATAATTTTCAGGTTTTTTAGGAATAATTCAGAGCATTCAAAGAAGATACCAGAGGATACATATTTTATTTGCTACAAGTAAGTATTGTATTACCATAGCCACACTCTAATTATTTCTTCAGATAAGATATTTGCTCCTAGTCAATCTGGTGGTATTAATTTGCTTTCTAAATCATGTAGGGACTGCAGGACAGATAGGCTGAATATTTCATATTTCTGTTCAAAACTTCAAAATACATGTACCTTTTAAGTTGTTCTTCAGCCTCTTTCCTGCCACAGCAGGAGTGCTGCTTAGATGGTCAATTCTAAATTGAAGAACTCCAGCCCTCTCTAACTCACACAAAACACTTTGAAAAGTGAAGATGGCTGGGCCTAGAGGTGAAAAGTGAAGACGGCTGGGCCTAGAGGCTCCTGCCTGTAATCCCAGCTACTCAGGAGGCTGAGGTGCAAGAATCACTTGAACCCAGAGGGCTGAGGTTGCAGTGAGCCGAGATCACATCCCCGCAATCCAGCCTGGGTGAAAGAGCAAGAAAAGAAAGAAAGAAAGAAAGAAGAAAGAAGGAAAGAAGGAAGGAAGAAAGGAAGGTAGGAAGGCAGGAAGGAAGGAAGGAAGGAAGGAAGGAAGGAAGGAAGGAAGGAAGGAAGGAAGAGAAAGAAATAAACCAAACAAACAAAAAAAGAACAGTGAAGATTTCAGCCAATCACGTGAATGCTGTCAGCCTCATAGTAAAACATTGGAATGTTTAATTCTTTTACTTTTCACAGCGATTTGGGCAAGGTAGATACTTTTTGTTTTCCCTGAAGAAGATACCAAATGACCAAGAGGAAATATCTGATTTGAAATAACTAGAGAAAATTAGCCAATATCTTTGTGTATTATAACTACACATCGTTATCAAGAATGTAAGACTTGGCCGGGCGCGGTGGCTCACGTCTGTAATCCTAGCACTTTGGGAGGCCGAGGCGGGTGGATCACAAGGTCAAGAGATAGAGACCATCCTCGCCAACATGGTGAAATCCTGTCTCTACTAAAAATACAAAAAAAATAGCTGGGTGTGGTGTCGGGTGCCTGTAGTCCCAGCTACTCGGGAGGCTGAGGCAGGATAATCGTTTGAATGTAGGAGGCTGAGGTTGCAGTGAGTTGAGATAGTGCCATTGCATTCCAGCCTGGGCGACAGAGCAAGACTCCATCTCATAAAAAAAAAAAAAAGAAAGAGAGAAAAAGAAAAAAGAATGCTGAGACTCCTGAATGATGAAATGGTATCCCATGAAGAAAGACTGCTAAATAGAAATGTGGGGGATTCTCTTTTAGAAGAGACTAGTTTGTAAGGAAATAGTTAGACTTGAATTCTGGGTCAGTCAGAAACCAACCCTGGTCCAACTAAGAATGAGATAAATTCTTTGTGTGGCTTTCACTAGAGAGCTTTGACCCCCCATTCAGACTGCATTTTGATTTTTATTCTATTTGCAAGAACCCTAGGGACAGGGAGAGTCACTGGCATCCCTAACCTAGCTCCCAACAGGGACACTGCCCATATTAAACAAGTGCAGGAGGGAAGAGAGAAAAAGAGCTTTGAGAATATCATGTGCCTTCCTTAGCAGTGCTCAGGCCATCAGAGGACACGTGACTGAAGAACAGCACTCACAGAACCAGGGCAGAAAGGAATCTGAAAAGGTAAATCATCCTAAATTTCACAAATGAGACCAGGGTCCTCTCATTATTGGTAGATTCTGGGTGAAATCTCAGATCTCCTGATTCTTTCAGTTCAGTATTCTTCCAGGACATCATTTGGTCAACAGCTATTAAGAAAGTAAAGAGGGAAAAAAAAGATGTTGCAACTTTGTGTATCAATGATGGGTATGAATTTGCTCCTAAAAATAAGGGAAAATAGGTATTTGCTATGGGCCTCTAAATTGAAGAAAAGACTTCAAAAAAATGCAAAATATTCCTGAAAATAACAGTGTCATTTGGATGAGAAGGACTGCTACAAATATGATGACTGTAAGAAATGTCACTCACTCCTCCCTGCCTCCAGCGCTCCAGCCAATGTGTGAAGACAAAGAACTGGGCTAAACTGGAGTCAAAGCATGAGCATCATTAGGGCCTCAGTGGGCTTTCCTTGTGTCTGTGCTGCATGGGGTCCGTGGAGGCCATGAAAGGGGCTCAGGGTCCCGTCTCACTTCTCCAATCTCCAAAGGAGAGTGTGAAGTGAGGATGCCAGCCATGCTCTAGACCACTTTGCCTAGGAGTCAGCGACCTTTGAGGAAGCAGTCGCATACCTCACCAGATGGAACGGGCCAGCCTGGACCCTGTGCAGAGGGCCTGTACAGAGAGGTAATGCTGGAGCATTATGCAGAGGTGGCTTCCCTGACTTTTTCATTCAGCTGACCTGTTCTGGTCTCCCTGCCGGAGAAAGGAGAACTGCCATGGAGCCCCTATCTCTGAGAATCTGTGGACAAACCAGAGTTGTCTGTCCAGGGAAGGACCAATTCCAAAGAAACATAAGTCCAAAGAAACAGAGTCCCTCAGACTGACATTGGGAGGGCTGCCAGGGAATATTCGCCAGCACCTAGATTTTGGGAGCAACCTAGAACAGCCCCAAGGTCACTGGATGGTCAAGACAAAGTCAAAGAGGGGGAGATTTCACAGATGGGTCAACCAGGCATGAGGAGGCCTGTGCTGACGAGAAAGGGAGAAAATGTGAGAAATTGGAAAAAAATGTTAGTGTCAGCACGCAACTCTACGAATCAGACAACTCCTACTGGTCAGATAGCTTATGAATGTGGAAAATGTGACAGGTATTTCAGCTGAAGGGCAGACTTCCACTGATGGCAGAGATGTCACAGTAATGAAATTTTTGAATGTAAAGAATGTAGATGACATCAGATACAGCATATTACTTGTTTAGCATCAGATAATGCACAGTACAAAGAAACCATTTAAATGTAAAGAATGTGGGAAAGGTTTAAGTTCAGAGCGCAGCCTTGATTCAGCATCAGATAATCCACACTGGAAAATTGCCCTCAGAATGTAAGGAGGGCGGCAAGGCCTTCAGCAACAGCTCCGTCTTCCTTCAGCACCAGAGGTTCCACACTGGGGGAGAAACTCTGTGAGTGTAACAAACATTGGAAAACTTCTAATTGTAGCTCAAGCTTCATTGTCCATCAGCAATGCACACTTGGAAGAAATCCTATGAATGTAAAGAGTATGGGAATCTATTAAGCTTCAACACAGCCTTGACTCAGCATCAGTGAATTCAGACTGGAGAGAATCCCTTTGCAGGTAAGGATTGTAAGAAGGCATTCAATCAGAAAATAACCCTGATTCAGCACAAGGGAGTTCACACTGGTGAGAAACCGTACAAGCGTAACAGGTGCGGGAGCCCCTCAGCTGGTGTGGAAACTTCATTCTGCATCAGAAGCCACACACACAAACGGCACCCATTTAGGCATAGGGCTATCCACAGTCAGGCTCACTACGCCCCTCTTTGTTTCTCCCTGTTTTCATGAACTTTAACAGCGTTCCCACTGTCCCTCCTGGACTGTGCTGATTCTTAACCATATGTCTCTGTCCTCATAGCTCTGCATTTCTGGAATGCCCACTTCTCCACCTGTCCAGTCATATATTTAATTCAGATTCTTGGCTTCCATCATGAAACGTTCCCTCAAATTCTCTGAGCCCTTGCCTCCCCAGCATGAACTCTCTTTACAGTTAAAAAAGAAGTAAAAAACTAACTCCAAAACTTGTAAAAATAAGAGAATTCAAAGAATACACTGAATGCCCAGCAAGATGGATTGGGAGGAAACTACATTAAAGAACACCACCGTGATTTATGAAAATACCAAGCTTAAAGAAGAAATCCTAAAAAGTTTCTAGAGAGAGGAAACAGAAAGATCAGAAATGAGCATGGCATTAGATTTCTGAACAGCAACCTTGAAAATTAGATGACAAGGACACTCTTCTATGCCTTCAAAGTTCTAAGGAAAGTGATTTCCGCCCAGAATTCTATACCCTCAAGGGTAAGTATAGAATAAAGGCATTTCCGATGCATTAGATATGAAACTTACGCATCCTTTCTCAGAGTGCAACACTAAGTAAGGGAAACCTGGAAATAAAAAGACAGATATGTGGACACCCTATTTCAGTCTGTATGTCAGAAGTCTCCTAAGTGCAAAAACAGAGGGGGTCTGTCCATGTGGAGCTATATGCACCTTGGAGGACATCCTTAGTAGGGTGAAACTTTCAGAGATCTACCTAGGGCATAGTGTCCGCCCATCCTTCTTACTCTATGCTACTCAATTGCAGTCTGTGCTTTTGTAAAATTCAGGGTGGACATATCCTTTGAGTTAGATGCAAGGCCCTATTTGTATTATTATGGTTTTTTTTTTTTTTTTTTTTTTTTTTGAGACAGGACATCATTCTCTCACCCAAGCTGGAGTGCAGTGGTACAATCACAGCTCACTGCAGCCTCGATCTCCAAGCCTCAAAAGATTCTCTTGCATCAGCCTCTTGAGTAGGCACCACAGGCATATGCCATAATGCCTTGCTAGTTTTTGTATTTTTTGTAGAGATGGGGTTTCACTATGTTGCCAAGGCTGGTTTCAAGCTCCTGGACTCAATGATCCACCTGCTTTGGCCTCCCAAAGTGCTGCTGGCATTACAGGCATGAGCCATCATGTCCAGCCTGTTTTAAATTTATCTCACTGCTTTTCCCAAGTGATCTCAAAGCAGGAAACATTTTTCTTGCAACTTCATCTAGTTATTTTTTATTAACAGAGAAGAACCTACCATTATTTTCTGTAACCTGTGGAAATGAGGGAAGATGTAAATGTGCTCTGTTTTAGCATCCACTTTTGCAGGCAGCTTGATTCTGCCCATTGCAGGAAGCAGATGGTAGTGGTTATTATAATAATACATGGCAAGGATGACTTTGGTTTGAACTCAGGTGTGCGACCTTGGTTAAGTTATAGCAACTCTGTGTTCTAATTTCCTTGTCTGTAAAATGGGGAGAACAATGAATCTACCTCATAGGTTTGTGCTGAGTATTATATGTACTTATGCATGCAGAAGTACTTTGAACAAGAGAATATGTATCATAAACCAAAGTGTTAACTATTAGGGCTTTAGTGATAGCTAGATTGGAAATGGGGGGACTGGGTGTAGAGGAAGGGGTAGAGAGGAGAGCAGCCTATCTTGATGGCCCCCAGTTCTGAGTGACACACACAGAGAGAAGAGAGAGAGAGAGAGAGAGAGAGAGAATGAGAGCATGCCATGCATGAGCAAACATGCATTGCCCAAGTTTCAAAGCAGGGACAGCTGCTGAAAATGGATGCCAGACTCTCAATCATCTCAAGAAGGTAAGATTGTCCTCCTCCTCCTGTTTATTATCAGCTGTTTGAATAAGTAAAGCAAATTGTCCTTCCCTTGCGTTTGCTGTTGTTTTTCAAAAATTACCTAGATAGAATCAAGTTGATTCTTTTCAATGAAATTTAGAATTTTTAGAAAAATTCAAATCCTAGAAATAAGACAAGCATGAGCAGCATATCCTTTTAATGTCATAGGGGAATAAAGGCCACCTTAGGATTTTAGGGAAATGTATTTAGTTCACTGTTTACTGTTGATTAAAGGTCCCAGACCAATTACTTGCTAAGTGAAGTACTTGCTAAATTGTAGTGAAGTTACCTGCTAAGTTGTAGATTTCTCTCTGATAGAGATGCAAATAATTTCTGTCATTTAAAACAGATCACTTCAAAGATTTATGGTCTATTGGGCAATAACCAGTTTGTTTGTTTTTTTAGATCAAGTTCGGCAATCTTATCCTAACATTTTTTGTTAGGTTACTTATAAGAAATAAATTGTTCAAAAGCTCTTGGGATCAGTCTTAACGTCTTACTGGTTTCCTCATTAATTAATGAGTTAAATAAAACCTTTGACATGAGCTTAATATTTGCTGGGTAGTCAGGAGGTTACCATTCTGAAAATTATCTGTTAACAGATTATGTTTTTCCTAAAACTATCTTACTGGGATTTTGATTGGAATTCATTCGATTGATAGATTCATTGGAGAGAACTGATATCTCTACGATACTGACATTAACTATTCAGCACCTAGTGTTTTTTTCCCTTTCCTCAGAATTCTACAGTTTCCTTCATTTAAATACTATACATTCTCAGGTAACTTATCTTTTGGTTGTTGTTAATGGGAGTTGTTTCAGTTTTTATTTTCCACCTGGTAATTTTCTGGAATATAAGAAAGTTTTTTTGGTGTGTATAACCTGCCTTCTTACTCTATTGTCAGGTTATTTTTAATAGATTTTTAAAAGTATTTCCATATTATTTGACTGCAATAACATTGTAATCAAATAATGATAATTTTGCTGCTCCTTCACCAATATTTATAGCTCCTTTAAAGTCTCAGGAAGCACCTTCAGAGCAGTGTTGAGTAATGGCATGATGGGCACTGTTGCATGACATTATCAGGCTTATTGTGATGTGAAATGTTTAAAAGGCACCAGAGGAAAAGCGTATTTTTAGCAACTTAAACACAGGAGAAAGGTATCTTTAGATAGTTCGATCTCTATTTTCACCTAGTTCCTTTCTCTTGCCACTACCTCAAGCCTTGAGTCCTCTGTGTATTGAAGACAGGAAGGAAGCTTCATTAGTTATTATTCTGTTAATTGTCTCCATATATAGCAACTGTAATATGCTCTGAATTTACCTGGCATCTAAAAAAAATGCTGCTTTGATTGAGAGTTAAAAGGAGGTGATTTTTAACGTTGGAAGTGAACTTAGAGGAAAGGAGTTGGAATAGGATACACTATTCCTGTAGGACAGGACCCCCTGTCCAGGTGAAGGGAAGGGGCCAAACAGCATTCCTGTTCCTGCCAAATGGCCCTGGTCACTGCTTTGGCCTTGCCAAGGGCAGGCCCCCACTATAGACTCCATGGAGCTGCAAGCTGAATACAGAGCACTTTTCTGTGCCTCTTGCCTGTGGAGCAGGCTTGTCTGTCCCAGATCACACTTGAATAGATGAAAAGAATCCGTTTTTCCCTTGGCCCAAGGCCTGCAGTGGAGGCCACAAAGGCGCTTACAGACAGACTGGAGTGAAAGTGCAGCAAAGAAAGGGGAGAGAAGACTTAGGAAAGTTTAAGAAGAAATCAACAAGAACATGTCAGCTAATGTCTATTATGAGTTGTTCAAATAGCCCCTTTGCTCTCATTTGGAGAAATGAACATTGCAAAGAAACTAGTTATGGCTGCCTCCTGCAGTTTCACTGGAATCCTGTCTCTCAACCTCTTTAAGAAAATCTAGGTGGAAAGAAAGTTATATTTAACCTAAAGGTGGGACCCCAGGAGATGGGAAAACACATCTTGAGCAAGACTGATTTCTCTTTCTCAAGCTTGATCCAGGAATTCAAGAGTTTAACCAAAGGAAGGAAAATGCCAGGTCAATGCATGATAATGACACACATTTGGGAAATCTAGTAGTGATTTTTATCAATGTGCTTTGTTTAGTAGGTAATTGTGAGAACTGGTCCCTCTGTTTAAAAGTTGTTTTTGGGAATAGCTGGAAAGACAAGTCCTTCCTCTTGTTCTACTCTGGTTAGAGCCAGCAAAATGGGACTGTCACGTCTGAGAAATGATCACTTTTAATGTTCCTGCCCTGAGCGCTTTGTAAAGTAGAGTCCTAAGGTTGTTTAGGAGACATCTGTCTAGTTCTAACCCAGCATTGAACAAGGAGTAGAATCCACAGGACCTAAGCTGCCAAGGAAGCCTGATCTTTCTAGGTACCAGATTAGTTAACTTTTGGAACATGAGAAAAAAATAAGCAGACTATCAGGACTACCATAGAGTATCGGGTCTATGGTTTTAATGGTGAAACCTCTGCTACATTTTTTTCCTACAATTTTATTTCTGTCCTTGTTTCCTAGCTGGCTATTTCTGGCCTTTGGTGGAAGGTAGTGTTTTGGAATGTCTGGCTTAGGGCACCTATGTCAACACCACCAGGAATGTGTGTTAAAGTGCAGACCCCCAGGCTCCACACCAGAACTACTGAATCAGAACATCTGGGAAAGAGGAGGAACATGTGTACCTAATTCTCTCAAGTTTGAGGAGAACTGGGGCTCTGAAGGCACAAAGACCTGAGTTTAAAACACAGTGTTACTGGTTACTGTGTAATGTTAGGCTAATTATTTAGCCCTTGTCTTCAGTTCTTGGGGCTGCAAAGCAGAGATAATTCCATTTACTTGAAACTGTTGCAAATATTGTCATATGTATAATTAACATGAACCTTTAGCAGGAGCAGATGATGTCTGATACATGTTATTGATTATATTTGCCATCATATATCAAATATTTACTCTGCTTCATCCCCTCGCTGTTAACATTGATGCTATTCTCCAAGCTTAGCTGCCAGAGACTCCTGAGTGGCTGCAAATCAGCCTGATTTACATCTTACCTTTCCTTCCTTAGCCCTTGGTAACAAGTCTTCCCCGTACACCCTGCCTTATAAGCAAAGAAGAGCCAGCCAATGTGAGCCATTGTCCCGGGGTTACCCAGGACAGGCTTCCCTATTGCTCTTGACCCCACGCTTCCCTGTCTTGGTTTTCTTGTCTCCACCCACTGGCTCTGTTTCTATCCACAGCTATGCCCAACTTTTTGGCCCCTTCAGGCTCCTTTTGCTGGCCCATGACCTTTGCCGCTCTCATTATTTTCTCATTACTCACAATTCTCCCATCCAAGTACTAATGAGGCCCCATCCTGCTTAGCTTCCAAGATCAGATGAGATCGGGTGCATTCAGGATGGTGTGGCCGTAGACACTCACAGTTCTCTATTAAAGACTCTCCTCGTTCATTCCCTTTCCTGTGGAACTCCCAGTGGGGCAACAAGGTCGTCCAAGTCAGAGGAAGGGGACCCAGATAAGCCACACTCAAATTCCCAGTGAACAGACACATTCAGAATGGCAGAAAACAACTGGACTATTTGCTTAGAAATGCTAGTCTTCTGGAGTTAGAGACTTTTGTCCTTACTTCATTTTATGAAAGCCTTTATGTTTGCTCAAATCTACTCTTTTGTCTTTCAAGGCTGAAAAGTGCGTCCGTGTGAGCCTTTTCTGGAAGGAAGGTGTGTTCAGTGGGGTGTGTGGGAACAGTTCAAACAGCATTGTGAACATGACAGCTTCCAACTCAAGGAGTTGGCTATTAATTGCTCAAAGCTTGAAATGCCAAATATATGTGAGTGGGTGGTTAGGATTTCTCATTCTGGGTCTCTCTCTTGCTCTTGTTTTTCATACGTTAAGTTTCAGCAGTTGGATACTCTCCTCAAGACAGCAGTATAGAAAAAAACAGCCTTGGCATAGTTGTCCCACCTTAATGGTTGAGTGCACATAAGTTATACAAAAAAAGGTAGCATGAAGTAATAATGCTTCCACAGAATCTCAAAACACCAACTGTAAGCTAATTCATTCTTACGCCGTTGTAAGGGAAGGAGTTGGAAAAAATTATCATCTCCAGTATTCAGGTGTGAGATTGGAGAAACTGAAGCATTCAATCATTTCCCCAAGGTTGCTCCGTGAATCTCTGGTGGAAACTAAACTTCAGTAACAGCGCAGTTAGCACTTCATAAGCACCTGGTAGACCTTGGCATTGCTGATCCTGGGTCCCTGGGAGATGTACAGCTATTCTCCAGATAAATAATGTCTCTCTCTCTCTCTCTTTCCTTCTCTCTCTCTCTGTGCGTGTGTGTGTCTCTCTCTCCTTCTCTCTCTCTGTTTCTCTCTCTGTTTCTCTCTCTGTGTGTGTCTCTCTCTCCTCTCTGTTTCTCTCTCTCTCTCTCTCTCTCTTCCACACACACACACACACACACACACACACACACACACACGTACCTACCTGTGGTTGCATAGAGATAGGAACCTTCACTTTTCCTAGACTCTGCTTTTCACAGGGTAATCATGTATGTTATATTGTGATAACACACCTCACAGACACGTTTGTTGGGTTGAAGAAAATCCTGGATTTGTAGATAAAAAGAACTATACCATCTCTGTGGGGATTACAGTATACCGGCCCTGAATTCTGGGATATGAATAATCACAGTTATATTCCTTAGAAGTGAAATGAAAAATTGAGGTCTGAATAAGGTTAATTCAATGACCATGCAGTAGTAAAGATAGGCTATAAGGTAAATAGATTTATATTTACAGAAAACCATACAAACATAAAGTATTTGAGAGTAAAAATTAATGAATATTTGGACCAGGTCCTGAGGGAATATGCTAAGAACTGAACCTATTTCCCATAATGAACTGAATTTAGGCAATAATTAGTACCAGCCAGCATTAATTGTGTTCCCAACTGCTCAAGGAGTTTAGGCAATTATAAAATTGTAACGGCTCTACAAGAACATGCGTGAACTTGGGGACTTTTCTGGTTTCATCAGCCAAGGCCCAGGGCCAAGACCTCAGCACAAAACTAGTCTTTGAGTCTCTCTTCGGGACTTCCCAAGGGAAAATGGGAAATAAGTGTCAGATAGGGTTTTAAGAAACAGCTCTCCTGGGACTCACTTTTTAACTAAACAAAATCCTTAAGCCAAAGGACTGAGGTGCTGGGCATGGAATTCCAGGTATCAGCCAGCAGGTAAGGGAAGAATTCTGACTTTTAGAAGTCTATGATATGCACACACCTTTAGTAATAAGATTGATCCACCAGCCATTACAAGTTAGAGCCAAAAAAAAGAAAACCATGACACTAGAAATGTCCAACAATAAGGAACTAAAAAAATATGGCATAGATGTATGATTTTATATAAATAATGTTGTAAGTAAATATTTATTGACAAGAGAAGTTTAAAAAGTATTAAGGGGAAAAATCAGATTGTATACATTATTTTCAATATAATCTTGTTTCTGTTAAAATTTTTTATTTATATCCATGTACATGAAGATATGTAGAAGATATGTACCCAAACATTAATAATGATTACCTCTGAATTGTAGTTATGAATTTTTCCATTTTACTGCCATTTCTAACTTTTTTAAACCAGGAGCTTGTGTTGTTTTCTCTCTTTTAAATCTTTTTTTCTCAAATATACAACACTGTACAGGCTGTTCTGAATAAAAATGGTATTTTAATTTAATATAAACACAAAAGGCTATCCTCCCTTTTATTTCCTAAAGCAAGGAGAGATTCATGAGTCGCTTAGTCATTCATCAATCATTTATGTGTCCTATGTTCCAGGTGTAGTGTATGGGAATCTAGGCTAAATAAAGCTACTTTGCATCCTGGATTCCTCCATACAGAAGACTGAGGAAATTTCCATGGCACCAGGTTACCAGGCAGAGTTTCCAATGGCAGTGGGCTACTGTCGTTTCTTTTATTTCATCCACCCTGGACACATGTAGAATATCAAGGTAGTCTTTGAGGTAGGACAGTTCTTGTGATCTCTCAGGTCACCTCATTGGGTTCCGGCTGTTGCTGGCCATGGGACCATCCCCGACACTTTAAAATTAGTTACTGACACAGATTCCTAAAAGCAGAGTCTGACATATGAAAGTTACTTCTGAGAAGCAAAGCTGCTTCATTCTGAAGACCACGTTTAGAGTTTGTGCACCCGCAGACAAGAGTTTATGTAACAGTTTGTCTTTGTTCCTCGAGCCATGTGTGACCTTTCTGCTCCTTCCTGCTGACACCATCCCTGACAGAAAAATACAATCTGCTCAGTCTAATGTCCCTCCTTCTCTCCGGAGCCTTCGTGGAGTGTAATAACAGCAGCTGCATGACTTGTACATAATGTAAATACTTTATTTACTTTTGTATTTAATTTATGCATCTGTCCAATGTTTGCACAGCTGTTTGATGTCTGTATACTCAGAGATTAGCTTTTGTAGGTTCTGTCTATCTTAAACTCGAACCACAGAGAAATGGGGTCTCATTATTCGCTCTTCTTTGCTTTTTCTTTTCATGCCTCCAGCATGGTACCATACAGATGAGAACTTAATGAAGAAGGATGCTTCTAAGTAAGATTTAGTCATCTCCTTGAAGATACTTTTTCTCCTTTGGAAAAGAAAGAACCAAACTTTCCTGAACTGCTCAGGGAGGACATGATGGTTGACTTTGTTTCTTCCATCAAAGGACATCATTGTAGTACCAAGGTGACATCAAGGAGGTTTTAACTCTCCCAAAAATTTGCACCAGAGGATTTGGGGAGGTGTGATGTGAGAGCCAGCCCAGAAGCAGCGCTAGTAATTGTAAAATGGGTTGCCATGGAAAAATTACTCTCTTCTTCAGGCTTACTTGCCCATCAAAGAAGGGTAAGGACTGGGCATGTGAAATGCCAATGGTTTGGCTAATCAACATGCCACAGCTTAGCTTGAGTCACTGTACTTGAATGTGGTTTTGTTTTTAATGCTGTGTTCTTGTGGGCCTGGAAAGAGTTACAGCCAACTGCCCCAGGTATGGTAACTAGAGGCAGTGTTGGAAATGTAAATGCAAGGACCCTTTGTCTTGTTCCCTCTTGTAGTAGAGGGGCTGAAGAGGGTCGAAAGGGATTGCACCTTTCTGATGGTCTTTCTCCTGTGATGCATAGAAATGCATGGATAACATTAAAAATATTTTAAATGGTATTTATTTATTTATTTTTGAGATGGGGTCTTGCTACGTTGCCCAGGCTGGTCTCAAACTCCTGGCCTCGAGTGATCCTCTTGCCTTGGATTCCATGGTACCTACCTGTAAACCCAGCTATTTGGGAGGCTGAAGCAGAAGGATTGCTTGAACCCAGGGGCTTGAGATTAGTCTGGGCAACACAGAGAGACCTCCATTTCTAAAAAAAATGTTTTGTTTTGTGTGACCTGGCCATCAACACATATTTACAAAAAAAGAGATATCTCTCTTTCATTATCATAAAGCATAAACTGAATTTTAGACAGATTTTGAATCTCTCTGTGCCTGAATTTCTCTTAAAATTAATCGTGCCTCATATTTGATAAAGCATTAGGTTTTCTTTTGAAAAATGCACAGAAAACTCTGAATTGCATAAATTACAATTTTCTCAATTGTTTGACCTAAATTATCATTGCTGTAGTATTTTTTAACAAAACATTCTGTAGCCATGATTAAGAGAGTTGTTGCTTTTTTTTTTTTAATCTGTCAAGAACTACAGAGAAATACCTTTTTTTTTTTTTTTTTTTTTTTTTGAGACAGAATCTCACTGTGTCACCCAGGCTGGAGTGCAGTTGTGCAATCTCAGCTCACTGCAACCTCCACCTCCCAGGTTCAAACAATTCTCCTGCCTCAGCCTCCTGAGTAGCCTGGATTACAAACGTGCGCCACCATGCCCAGCTGATTTTTGTATTTTTAGTAGAGACGGGGTTTCACTATGTTGGCCAGGCTGATCTTGAACTCCCGACCTCAGGTGACCCACCTGCCTCAGCCTCCCAAAGTGCTGGGATTACAGGTGTGAGCCACTGCACCTGGCCGAGAAATACTTTTAAAATCAGACCATGACAGGGGAAAGAAGGAGTGAGCCAGTCAGTTTGAGCCTGCTATCAGCTCTGCTTGATACTCGCCTTTTATATCACTCTGAGGAGTAATACTGTTTGTTTTCAGCACAAAATACATAAGAGAAAAAATTAAGTAGGGAACAGGAGACTAATATTTAGATAGAGAAGTTTTATTATTTTGTCTGATATATTATGTCCCCTGGCCCTCAGTATATCCAGGGATCATCCAAACTTAAAGTTAATACAAGATAACTTCCCAAGCCAAGTACAAGCGATTTTAAAAAATAATAAAATGCCATATAGGATTGTCTACTAGAGTTCTCAAGTTGCCCAGAAAACCTCACATCTACTGCATACAGTGTCAGAAACATCAGTAAATCCTCAGCCAACAAGTATTTTGAATATAGCAGAAAAATTCAGATGTTTTAGACCTTCTGAGATGCATTAAGTTCTGGAAACTGGAAGCCGTTAAAGACAAAATCGTGGGAGGGGGAATTGCCGGGAGCACCCTGGGAAAGCAGCCACCCTGGAGTTGAATGACCTCTCTTTGATCTCTAGCTTTCCCAAGTCACTTTCTCAGGCATTTCCTCAACACTGGTTTCAGTTCTTTAGATCTAATAAAAGCCTTTGGAGTTGGGAGCATCATTGAGTAGAGTGCTGATTCAGGCAAACCCTGGAGGGTGGAGTGGAGCATTCAGTGTGTTTACAGTAAAGTGTGTGTGTGTGTGTGTGTGTGTGTGTGTGTGTGTGTGTGTGTGTGTTTATGAGGAATAGCAACTTCCCACCACTGTCACAGCCACCAGTGAGAGATTTACCTTCCTCCAAGTCACCTCAATTAAACATACACTCTAAATAAAGAGCATGCTTACTGGAGACAGAGCTTCAAAAAGTGCCCTAGGTTCCATTCCCCTTCCAAACATTTTGCTGCCCCTTAAGCATCTCATATATAGAAATGTTATAGTTGCCTCTTTGTTCATTTATTCTTTCAAGAATGTCCGTGTTATATTGCTTGATAAGAAGTGGAATTAATACTTTATACAAATGCTTGCATTTCCATGCTATTCCTTTTGCTACCTGATCATAGTGCACTTTGACTATAAAATGGATCACACATTGTTGCTCATAATGCTTCAGGTATATAGAGCCTCCCACGGGAGGTAATATACTTAGGTGACTCTACAGGTTGCTTTGCGACTTCCAAAATTTTTTTCTGATGGTTTTGGAAGTGCTGCATGATTTAGAAATGCCGATTTTCTCCAGTCTTCAGGTACACTGAAAAAATACATTATTTCTTCCTCATTTTCAAAATATCACACAAAGAAATTTGGAAAGTAATAATAATCACTGTTCACTTGCAAAATTCCTTTCTTCTAAAACATTTTTATAATAATTAAGTCATTCTATCTTTATGATACCCAACTAAAGAGGATGGTGGGCAAGCCCATTTTACAGATGGGAAAACAGATGCTAATTGCCTTGTCCGAGATTACATAGTGAGATAACAAAAAAATGAAAGGGAAACTTGCATCTTCTAAAATTATGTTCCTTCTCACCATGGTGATTATTTCAGCTAGGAATGAGAAGGCAATGGATAAAATTTGGCTTTTTCTGTGCCTTCAACTTCTACATATTAAAATAGAATTGCAAGGTTAGACTGTGATTTTGTCCTACAGGCACTAAATTCCTCATTTAATGTGTACATTTCTCTGCTGAATCTTGATATTTTCTTAGATTTTCAGTATAGTTTGTCTTGATCTGACTTGCAGCGAACTGCAAATGATATAATTTTTTGTGGAATATATGAGGCTGGCACACTGGGGAGAGGTCAGAGGTGAAAGTATAGGAAATTTAAATTACATAATTTTACAATTGCAATCATTTCTACTTGTAATAACTATAAAGATAGATCCATAGCAATAAACAACAGCAGATAAGAAGTGTGCATAGAGACTTTGCACCCTGAGAGTACCATTTATTTATTCATTTGCCAATATGGATACAATGGTGAATAAACAAAGTCTGGGCCCTCATCGTGCTTACATTTTAGGAAGTCAGCCCATTAATAAATATTGATTACACAACATAATCATGTAGTGATAAGTGCTATGAGAAAATAAAGAAGCAGAGTAAGGGGATGGGGAAGGCAGAACTATCTTATATAGTAGTAGGAAGGTTAGTTTAAAAGCCAGGAAGGTGAAGTGGTTCTAGCAGGTCTGAGGAACTTCAGGAGGGAGGTGGGTGTGGCTGAGGCAGAGTGAATGGCAAAAGGCAAACAATGAACCAGTGAGTCAGGGCTGAAGGGACTTGAAAGGCTCGGAAGGGACTTTGGGTTTTACTGCAGTGTGATTAGAAGCATAGGGCCCTGGAGGGTTTTGTACAAGAACAAGGACATTATCTTACCAATGCTTTGCAATAAACTCTCTGGTGGCTGTGCAGAGGATAGACCATGGAGGGGAAAAAGTGGGAGCAGGGCGATGGTTCAATATGTCACACTCACCCAGGAAAAAGTTCATGGGGGAGGGCAGACATGGGTGTTCATGGTTAAGAGAGAGGGATGAGTTTGGGTTTAGTATCTTTTAACGGTAGACTTGGAAGGGTTTCCTGCTAAAATGAACATGGTGATTGAGAGAAAGAGACATTTTTTTGTCCTGTGATGGGGAGGACTCGGAGGAAGCAATTTTGGGTTTTGATTTCAATATAGAAAATCAAAAGTTCTGTTTGAGACACCTTAAGTGGTAGATATCTAAGTGGAGATTCCTGGAGGCAGCAGGATATAGGAGGTGGAGTGCTGGGGAGAGGCCAGGGTTAAAGGTAGTTAAAAAAAAAAAAAGCTTAAAGCCTTGCTTGAGGACTTAAAGACTTGAAGCCTGCCTAGGGTGGAAGTGTGGAAAGAGAACAGGAAGGGCCCAGGGTCAGAGCCCTGGGGCAGGCAGCAGATAGAATCATGGAGGAGGTGAAGGACCCTATTCAAAAGTGGCATGTCAATAGGTAGGGATGGTGTTAAGGTTTAAAGATTGAAAAAAAAATTTCATGGGAGAATAAACCAAAGTTCTAAATTATTGTGATAGAGGCTCATGATGCAAAATGTGATAAGGAAAGGAGAGAAGATGGGAAATTTATCATTTCAATGAATGCATCAGGGATTAGTAATATCTCAGTGAACAGTAGTACTAGTGTTCCTTAGAGTGTTGCCCATGGTAGTTTTTTTTGTTGTAAAGAATTCCTTGTTTACAGAGGCTATTCCATGGGCATCAATATTAGCAAGGAGCACGCTACAGATAGACAACACATCTTTTTTGACAACTCTTTTTAATACGGACACAATATGCAGCTGGCGCTTTGGCCAGGAAAAAATAAATAAGCAAGACGATGTCAATTGTTGCTTCTGGAAAATTGTCTGTTAAAATTCTCTATGAAACCTGGCCTCCTTTCAGCAACTTTTCTCAATACAGCTGTTGAGCATTCTCAGTTTGGGGATGCAAATAAGCTTCTTCTCTCTCCCTTGCTCAATTCCCAAGCCCTCTTTCAAACTCAAGGTTAGGTACGTGTTGCAGTTGTCTGTGTGGCTGCCCTCCTCACTGGCTCTACTTGTCTGCACCATGACGCTGCTTCAGTGTCTAGAGGGGGACTGCAATGCAACAGATCTGAGATGCTGGGAGTGCGCCCAGATGCTACCTCCTGGCAGACAGCAGTGCCAAGACTGAGAAAGGAGGCCAGGCTGAGGGGGAATTTGTTCTTTTCTTCTCCTCCTACCCCTCACCTTGTACATATTGAATCAAACCATCCGTAAGCAACACATTCAGTTATTTAACGTTGGACAGACTTTTTCTTTTTTAAGGAATGTTGCAGTTTTTGTGATTTATGTATTTAATCATTGAGGGTATTATTAGGACAGAGGTAATTGATTACAAACATCTGAAACATCAAGGTCAGGTGGCTGCAGAGTTGCCCAGCAATCACAACTTCCAGTTTATATGCAGGTTAGGCAATAATAACTAGGACATAGGACATTTGGATAATGTGGTCCAAGGGGAGGGAGTGCTGGCTCAGAATGAGATTAAGGAGTATCACTAGCACCCTTGAACTTGCTCAAACACCTCTAATGTTTAGAAATCACACATGGCATCCCTTTGTTCTTTTCTATGAACTAGATGTAATACATATAAGGAGAGAAAGTTACCAAAATGTTTAGAGGCTCTAAAGTAAAATATCTGTGCCATCCAGTCCTAGCTCCTTTATATATTATGTACCTCCACTACTTAACCATAAATCATTTAATATCCATTCCGCTGCTGTGGCTGACTTTCAGGGTGTGGTGGTGAAACCGTGGGATGTGTAGAATTTCTGAAAAGAATGCATATTGTCATTGAGTAGCCAAGAGACAGGGACCTTGGGCAAAACTTGCTTCTCAGAGTGACTTGGTTTTCTGTCCCATGCTGACTTCCTTTTGCTATCACAGGACGTTTGTGTTTAGTGGACAACAAACCCTTAGAACAACAAAAGCTACCTAGTCCATACCAGTCCCTCTCTGGCAGGATGGCTCTCTGTGGCCCGGAGATGAATCCCAGAGAACTGCTGCAGTTTGGTGAAAGAAGGATTTTAAACTATAGTCTTATTATGCTGAAGTTGAAGGTCTCTAGTTTTCGTTCTTTACCTTGCTGTTTCTCTAGCACTTAGGACGTATGCATGAAGACCCTTATGAATCTCAAGTGCAACTGACTATTTCCAGCAGAGGACTGCAATGCGTTTACTTCGTTGGCTTCCTTCAAAATTTCCCACCCTAGTTTGTGCTTCTATGCAAATCTTCTCATTCCATCCCTTCCCAAGTACTTGTTCTTTAAAGCAACTTTGATTACACTGAAGCTGAAAGAGTGGGATTATTGTGCATGTTCACTCCCTAATTTCTCTCCCGGATATGGTGAAATTTGCTTCATGTATGTCCTTGAAATTCTGCTAATCGCGGTCAAGGCCACGTTTTATATTCAATGACTCCCATTGAAATGGCTAAATGCTGAGTGGACCCAAATCACTGCAGCGACATTAGATGATGCAGTATTTGGCACCGGTAGGCTTGAGGATAAGAGTGAATTCTGTAGGTTAACCACCCCAACATTTATTTAGATACCGGACTCAGTCAGGACTGAAAGGTACATGCTTGGAAGAAAAAAATGAAAATAGAACGCGGTAGAGTGCCAAGATATCTTTCCTGTATTCCGTGACACAGATAGTCGTTGCAGGTGGAAGTGCTGCACCGCCTTTGGGGGCTGAACAAAAGGAACAGGGGGAAGCACCAAGGGCAGTGCCATCCACAGGCAGGGGGTTCCCAGTGAGCTCCTTCCCTTGTCTCCAAAACCTCTTTTCAGTCTAGCCACGACCTTCAGGTTGGCCACTCTTTCACCCTTTCTTGTCCTTTCGCTCCCCCTGCCATGCCGCTTTCAATTTTCTGGTCCATAACTCTGAAAGAAGCAGCCAACTGAAGGAACTTTTTAGGCCCCCGGATTCCATATAATAACCGGGGCGCCTCTGATTCCAGACCCAAATGTGCAAGGGATGGAGAGGCGAGGATCTTCCTGACTCGCGGCAACGCCCTCTCGCCTCCGCGGCGCGGTGAGTGTTCCGGGGTCAGCTGGGAGTGGAGAGGAGCCACTGCATAGTCTCGGAGCATGCCTCTTCCCGGTGCTACTGCTGCTGCGGCGGCAGGTTTTTTATTTTTGCACAGCAGCACAATGCAGGGGCCGAGGCAACAGCCTGTCTGGACCCCTCAGGCAGCGCCTCTACCCACTTCGCGCTCCCCCGTCCCCCAACGCCCCCCAACGGCCCCAGGAGCACCCGCTGAGCGTCCCACGCCGCCCCCCCCGCAGCGCACGTGCGCTCCCAGGACAACAGCAGGCGAGGCTTCGGCGCGCCCCCGCCCCCTCGGCCGCGCGCGCGCTCCGCCTGCCGCCCGCCCTCCTCGCGCGTGCTCGTGCTCGCGGCCGCGGCGGCGCGCTTCTTCTGCCTGCTGCGGGCGTCGCGGGTGCAGGAGGAGGCGGAGCGGAGGAGGCGGAGGCTGGGCTGGCGGCGGGCTCTGGCGGGGGCACGCGCCGGCCAGCTGGGCGGGGGCGCTGCGGGGGCGGCCCGAAGGCGTCAGGGTGAGGGGCTCTGGAGCCCGAGGACCCGCGTCCCCGGGGGAGCGACTCCACCGCGGGAGGGCGAGCGCGGTGCGTGCCGAAGGTGGGGACTTGGAGGCCGCGGCCCGGCGCCCCCGCCCCCGAGCCTGACGGGGCGCGAGGCGGGATGAGGCGCTGGCGTTGGGGGCGCCCGGCCGAGCCCCCGCGGCTGCCCCCGGCGGCCAGGCGCTAGCCTCGGAGGCGCGGGCGGCGCTCGGCGGCGGCGGCGGCGGCGGCGGCGGGCGGAGGGCGTCGGGCCCGGCTCGCGGAGGGCAGACACGGAGCGGCCAGCGGGGCGCAGGGACGCCGCGGCGGCGCGGCGGGGCCGCGGGGCTCGGTAAGGCGGGCGCGCGGAGGGCCGGGGGCGCCGGTGACGTGGGCAGGCCCCGCGGGGGAAGGCTGCGGGGGCCTCTCTTTCCTTCTTAGAAAAAATTCTTTTTAGAGTGAGGGTTCCGGATCGCATGCTTCCGGAGGAGCCTCTCGGGTGTCCTCCCGCCCCCGACCCCATCTCCCCGGCCTCCCTGGGCGGACGGCGCTGCGGGCCCACCGCGCCCCGCGGCCTCTGCGAGCCGGGCGTTCGGACGGCGTTCTGGCCTGCCGCAGGGCTCTCTGCCCTGGCTTGAGGTGGTCTGCAGCCGCGACTCCCGGGAGCGGCCGAGTGGGGGGCTCCAGGGACACCGGCGCTCCCGAAGGAGTCGCAGAGCGTTTCCCCCCGCTGCCCGCGGGCGACAACTTGGGTCCCGCCCCCTGGTGTGCTTGGGGCCCGCGGGGCCAGAGGTCTCTGCTCCCATGGAGTTTCCCCGCTCCTCTTTCCAACTGACTGAAGTTACCGCTGCATGTTGGACAACGGTGGTGACTTAGTGCCCCTTTTCCCCCTCGCTTCCCCCTGTATCTTGGTTTCCCATTTTGTTGACTCGATCAAATATTTATGTTAAGGATTTTCTTAAGCAGCACACAGGAAACGGTAGGGAGGGGAAAATCAGACGTGATTGCTTAGCTTTACTCTACCTTGGACCTTTTATAGCTTCACCTTATGTTTGTGAAACTTGAAGGTGGAAGGGAGGAGGAGACTCAAGCAGAATGCTTGGGATGCAGTTTAATAGTCATCTTTTAGGAAATAGAATTTGGATAATTACAATTTTGATCTGAATGCAGAGTTACAATCTGCCTTTAATATGCTTGGGGCACTGCGTGATGCTACATGGCTAGCTGGCAGCTGGGCCATAGCATTGTTGCCACCATCTCTATTTTCTATTCTTTCAGAGTTATTTGGCACAGATTTAGACCTTTTAAGTCAGTCTGAATGGGAATACCTTTTCTAATACATTGGTTGCTTTTGTAAACGTTGTCTTTATTTGTATTTCTTTTGGAAGAAGAAAAAGCAAATGGTGCTGGAGTGCAAGTGGCTCTTAGAGTCTACACAGTATGCTAGTTTGAATCAGTGATTTGATTTGTTGTAGTATTTTTGGGTATTAATGGTTGTGATTCAGTATAGCTTTCCTTATTGGGTACATTGAAGTCTAACTCAGAATCGATATTTGTTCCCTGGACTTGAGTGTGAAGGAAAAAGAAGCTTTAATTACTGCTACAGCATGACCTTAAAGTTTTTCAAGTACTCATTGGTGTGTTTTCTTTTTAATAGGGCTGTTTGTGAAGGTGAGGCATTGGGATTTTGTGATTTTCATTTTCAGGAATGTCTGGAGTCTGATTCATTCTTGAAATTGGATATATGGTGATGCCTCCTAGAGCAAGTGTCTATAATGGTGTTAGGTTGGAACTGTTTAAGCCAGTTATCTTCGTACCATGGTCTCTATAGCAGTCCGTGGATAAAGCAGCACTTTGGACAGAGACTTGTCTGGACACAGCTAGGGTGGAAGCCCAGTTTACTGTATGATTGTTCACATTGAGGTGGGTGACAGGGTGAAGTAGTCGGGGAGAAAAGACATAAGTGAGACAGAGAGTAAATGTTAGTTGGAAGAACCTTCCCCAGTTATGTAACTGTTTTATTTTCTAGGGGAGAGACTAAGAACCAGCAAGGCAGGCTCAATTGTCTTTAGAACCTTTGATGTTGGTTTGAATTCCAGTAGTTGTGTTCCTTCTATTTTCATTTCCCAACCCCCGTATCATCTCCCAGTCACCAAAAGCTTTTCTGAAGTTGCCCTGAGACTCTGATGGCAATGCATTCGTCTCTACCTCTCTCAGTGATATATAAAAGATATTTTTATCGTTGTTTGTTCTCTCTTGACTTATTCAAGGGTTTCCCTTCCCAAGCTGACCTGAGTATATTATCTGCACACTATATGTTGATCATAGACGCATGTAATAAATGTTAAGGACTAGTCATCTGTTTTTCTTCATAAGGGTGTGGTAGCAAAAGAAGACTGAAACAAAAAGGAACTTAACATAGTTGAACTTTTAAAGAGTAATATAAATATTCTTGAGAATTTTTACGATTTAACCCATGATTGTGAAATCGGATGTCCATGGAAATAGTCAAGAGGCAGCAAGCACTTGAAGTCAGGTTGTGATTGCAGTTCTGCCCCATGGTAGCTGTGTGGCAGTGTACCTTTCTTGGATAAGTTATTTACATTTACATGAGCTTGTTTCCGTTTTGTAAAATAGGGATGAGAAGGGTTGCATTGTCTTTCTTAGAGTTGTGAAGGATCAGATGATAGAAAGGATATGAAAATGCTTTGCAGAACTATTTTAAAATATATATTGTTGTCATTACATATACACTTAGTTACAAACATATTACCTGGCAAATTGGCCTGGCAAATTCTTTTAAATATTGTAACAGCAATTTAAAAAACGATGCAAATAAGGGCTGGGCAGTGTGGCTCACACGTCTAATCACATGCTTTGGCAGGTGGAGGAGGGAGGATCCCTGAGGCCAGGAGTTTGAGACCAGCCTGGGCAACATAGAGAGGTTTATAGAAAATCAAATAAAAACAATTAGCTGGGTGTAGTGGCACACACTTGTAGTCCTAGCTACTCGGGAGGTTGAGATGGAAGGATCACTTGAGCCCAGGAATTAGGGGTTACAGTGAGCTAGCATTGTGCCACTGCCTTCCAGCCTTGTCAACAGAGTGAGACCCTGTTTCAAAACAACAACAAAAACAGATAAGGAATGAGAACCTGTTAGATTTCTTCTAGTTCCAAAATTTTGTGGCTCTGTCTTATTTAGGAAATCCACCAGTAGTACTTGTAATTTTGAACTTTCTGGAATTTTCAGTTATTTGGAGACAGATCAAGTTTATTGAGACTGTGAGGTACTGTTGCTGCTTCTTTTAAAATTTAATAGAGTCAGGATCATGCTATGTTGCACAGGCTGGCCTTCAACTCCTGGGTTGGAGCGATCTTCCCGCATTGCCCTCCTGAGCAGCTGGGAGTGCTGGCCTGTGCCAAGGCTGGACCAGACTTTGAACTCCTTTAAAGTATCAGTTCACAGTACCAAAGGAGGTTGCAAGTTAACAATTTGTAAGAACTGTTTAGTAAAAAATATTTTATATTTGTCTGCATTATTTAGGGAAGGAATGGGCAAACTATAGCCTGCAGGACATATCTGGCCCATGGCTAAGAATGATTTTTATATTTTTAAATGGCTGAAAACAATAAAAAGAAGAATAAAATTTCATGACGTGGGAACGATATAAAACGCAGTGTCAGTGTCCTTCAGTAGAGTTTTATAGGAACACAGTCACTCATTCGCTTTTTTGTTGTCTGTGGCTGCTTTGGCAGTACAGCAGCAGAGTGGAGTACTTTCATAGCACGGCCTGCAAAGCCTCAAGTGTTTGTTATCTGGTCCTTTAAAAGACTGCCAACCCCTGATTTAAGACTTAATATTTTTTTTACTTTAATTAGCATACGTGTTATTTCTGTCATAGCCATTATAAGGTTAAGAACCCTGAAAAGGTACTAATTTTTGTTTTGGAGCCAGATAGACTTGGGTTCACATACGAGCTATGATATTTATAAACATTATCCTGGACAAACTAATTAATGTCATGGGGCCTCAGAGATTTCCTTTGTGACCAGGGAATATCAGTAGTATCTACCTTGGAAGGTTGTAGTGAGGATTAAATGAAATGCTACATGTTAAGGCTTAACACAATTTCTGACATACAGTAAGCACTCAGTAAGTGATAGAAGATGATGATTAGAAATTCTACCCTGAAAGTATGCCTGTATGTAAAAAATATATTACAGCATATTTTCTGTATGCTGTACTATATTTTTGTTAAGCACTTGCTGATTTCAGATAATTAAAAATAGGTGGAAAGATACTTTTATTTTTCATAGATCCTGATTCTTGATAATTTCCTGATAATGTTTTTATGTTTACAAACTGGATTTAAATACCACTTCTATTTTGATACTGGCTGTTTTTTTTTTTTTTAGAAAGATGAGTGAGAAAAGCCTTTTTGATTAGGCCAGGGTTGGATAATTTTTCCCATATGTATATTATTCTATAAGTCTTTTTTATGATTTGCATTAACATCTTTATGGCCTGCTCCTCAGAGTTGAAATAATAAAAGGTAATTTTTTTCTAGAGATCTAGTTTACTCTCCATAGATTTTTATATTAAGCTGCTTTTTGAAGTATTTGATTTAAACTATCTTACAATTGAGAAATTTGATATGCCTCTCAACTTCAAATGCTGGTTTATTAACATTAATCCCAGACTAAGAGTGAGCAAATAAAAAAGGCCATTGTTCTGACTGAGTTAAACAAAATAGAATTGGGGTCATTGTGGCTCTTGTGGTTCTACAAATTGTATAGTTTCTTGGCCTTAGCTGATGCTTCAGTGAAGTGAGATGATCCAGAGGAGATGGGGGGGGCACTAATGTTCCCACACCGTCTTTGATGGAACAGTGAGATGGAGGCAGAAGGGCTCTTCCATAAAACCATTGAACAGCACCTGGAGAGCTGCAGGGTTCTGTCTGATTGTAGCGCCTTAAAAAAAGTAGATCTAAAGAAGATGAGATGTGACAGAGTTTTCTCTTGAGGTTACGAAACAAACAAAATCAGACATTTCCTATCTGGAGAGATGAAGCTTGAATAGGAATATTCCCCAAGGTAGTAAAGTGTAAGGATTTTATAAAATAGATATTTACAGTTTTACAGTATACCTGGACAAGAGTGGCCTATCTTGTATTTAAAGGATATTGTTTTAGGACAAGTAAAAGGAAGTAAGAAATGGGTGTTTGGTTTAATTTCTCATGACAAAAACATGAATCGGAATGTTCAGAATAGAAGTAAAATTCTGATTTTCAGAAACATATATTTTTTTTTGCTTCCGACTATATATCTATTTACTATTTTATTTTATATCCTGGATTATAATATACATTAATATTGGAGGCTATGGAGATGGAAAGCATTGAAAGGAAAACCATGTGTGACCCATCCATTATGGAAATGTTACAATATGTTCAAGTTGTCTCTATTTGAAAAGATCGGCACCATACTCAGAGAATCTTCTAGAAAATTCTGTCAGTTTGCCCTATAATAGTAAAATCCTTATTATCTGAATTCAGCCTTGTGATCTAGGCAAGCCATTTGACTGTACTGTTTTTATTCCCTGTGTGTAGCATGGAAACAGTAACTCCTGTTTGTCTTTTCACTGGAGAAATATAGGTAGTTGAAGGACACTTAAGATGAGTAGCATTTTCAGTAGTTTTGTGGAACATATCATGTGAAGTTCAGTAATTAACCCAGGATATCAAACACAGACCAGAAAAGTGAAGCAGCGTTTAACAGGAAAAGGAGTTTTGAACCTGGAGTCAGAAGACCTGGGTATTTGTCTTGGCTCTGCTGTAAACAGCTTGTGACTGCAGACAAGTAATTTATCTCTCCAAAGGTCCAGTTTCCATTGACCTACCTAAGGAGAGCCTGACAGGCCTTCCTTCTTGCTTTGTATCCAGTAGTCCTTTAGATTAAGTAGGAATAGCAATTCTGACACAGTAGGATAAGGGAAACCACATCTCTTTGTATCTGTGAACTGAAAAGTATCCACTGAGTACATCTGTGTATCTCATGCCATGCTTCATGCTTCTTACATATCTGTCTTCATGGAGATAGATTACTCCAGGATATGAAACACAGACCGTATCTATCTTCATGGAGATAGATACGTAAGAAGGTGTCATTGAGTCTTTGCCCTCAGGAGTTGTTCATTTCATGGGAAGACAAACTGTTTTATGAAAAGGAATGTTATAAGTAAGCAAGGAGATAGTGGAATGATCTGGCAGTTTGAGGACTGGTGATGTACTGTTGGAGAGGATACTTTTTAGCCTTGTGACCTTGAACATGTAAAATGAGCTTTGTTGACTCCCTCTAACTCTGAAATTTGGTCATTCTGTCTTTGATGGAGCTCTGAGTCAACCTGTTGGTAGACAACCCAAGTAAGAACTGCTTATCAAAGCCAGATTTTTACATGCATTCTGTGTAATTGATCTAGTAGATGGAAGGAAAGGTCTACTTTAATTCACTAGAAATGCAATGAAGGGATAACCCTTCTTGTGAAAAATCAAGCATGTGAGAAGTGACAAGAGACCAAAGTGACCTTGTTCCTGAGGGAGTAAATTTGTGCCCTGGATCTCATTTCTTCTTGCCTGCAGGTCTGCATTCCAGCAGTTATTTTCTTTCCTAAGATACCATTCTCTCTTCACTGAATCCTCTTTTTAGTTAGCATCCATGCCTTTTGTTACTTGCAGCGGTGATAACTAGTTGCCTACCCAGTCCCATTCTCTGTGGCTTCCTTTTAGTATATAGGATCCTCAGGGTTTATCTGGGTACACGTTGGCCCAGCTAGAACTGCATTTCCTAGCGTCTCTCTTATAGTTGGGTGTGGACATAAGTGGTATGTGTGATTTCTGGGTTGTGGCCTTATAAGGAAGCTAATAGTTTTCTGTTTTCTCTTTACCCCCTTTTGCAGATGAGAATGTAGGAATGTTAATATGCTGATGGGGCATATTATTCACCCTGCAAAGGTGAGAGCAATACCTTAGAGGGAGATGGATGAATAAGATGGATTTTTAGATGATCTTGAGGAGGAGAGCTACCTCCTAGCCTGGTACTTCTCATTTATCTTTGGGTGGTTAAGTGAGAGAGGAATAAAGTTTTATCTTTTGAGCTACTGATAACTTAAATGAATAAATAATCCTTTTTAAACCACCTCTACCTTGGGATCCCCTTCATCTGTTGCCCACTTTTTTTTGTTTCCTTTTGCAGCAGAAATTTTCAAGAGTTGCTTATATTTGCTGTCCCTTCTTCCTCACCAGTGATTCTTTAGACTGATCATTTGAGCTCATCATGTGAATTACTCTTCTGTCAGTGACTTCTTCCTCTGCCTCCCCCAAGTCTTTACCATCTCAGCAAGTGACGTCATCATCTACCACTTGTACAGGCTAGAACCCCTGGAGTCATCCTCATCCTTGATTTTTTTCCTCCTTATCTCATGTTAAGTCTGGTCACTTCCGTCTTTGTAATGTAAACTGGACCTGACTACATCTTACTTTTTTCCACTGGTAAAAACCCAGGCTAAACTAGTAGCGTTTGTCATCTGGCAAACTGCCAACAGACTTCCCTGCTTCCACTCCTGTCTCTGTCCTCCTCCCTCATTCTCACCATACACAGTAGCCAAAAGAATGTTAAATGTTATTCAGATCATATCGTTCTCCTGCTTACTGGGTTTCCAATACACTTAACGCTGAAACGCAAAACTTAACATTTTGTCATGGAAATAAAGCCTTCCTCTCAGTCACTTATGAGGCTCCATATCTGTGGTTCTCAACCAGGGAAGATTTTGCCCTCAGGGGATGTCTGGAGACATTCTTGGTTGTCACAAATTGGGGTAGGTTGCTGCCGGCATCTAGTGGGCAGAGGCACAGGTGGCTGGTAAACATCCAACATCCAGTAATGCACAGAACGACTCCCAACAGCAAAAAATTATGTGGTCTAAAATGTTTGTAATGTTATAACGCATATGGCTCCTGGCTGCTTCTCTGACCTCTTCTTCCACTCTCCTCTTCTTTGTTCACTGGGCGGGCAGTCTGTGTTGTTCCTTTTTTTTTTTTTGCTGACTTTAAAATGTTTATTCTTTAAAAAGTTAGTTGCTTTTTATACAGCTATACAAAGTTCTTAATGTTTCTTTGGCAATGGAATATAATGGAATTTTACAACTATATAAAAAAGTTACCTTTGCCTAAGAAACAGTATTTACTCTGTGTACATAGTTGACTGACAAAATTCTCTACCATCCAGCACCCTAATTAACTGATGAAATAAGCTACCTCATGTTACAGGATTCCCCCAAAAGAAAGGAGGAAAAAGATAACACACACATGCACACATACACACACAACCCTCTGTGGCTCAAAACACAGTATCACGGCCCTATCTGCAGGCGACTTGCAATTGCCAAATACAATTTAGTGATAAAAAAACCTTTCAGTGATGGAAAAAATACTTGTAAGTCCCACTGAAGTACTGCTTTAGTTTAACTATACATAAGAAATTACTTAAGCTTCGGCTATTCCAAATCTATTTAATGCTCATGTTGTAAGATGAGCCTTCCACCCCCAAAAGTAACTGCATTTTATCTTTGAAATTAAGCGGAAAAACAAAAAACTAAAACCCAGTGCTGGTGACAAATGTACAGCGAATTCACTTCTTCATTCTTCGCAAAGACTGAAATCAATTTTCAGGACCATGAAGAGCTAGAAATTCACCTATTTTCAGAGTCTTGTTTGTAGACTATGCAGCAACTTTGTTGTCTTTCCTATATTCAAAATCTGCAAACTTCCAGCCCCCACAACCTCCTCTGAATCCACCATGAAATCCTCGAGGGGCAGTGAAGGTACCACCTCTGCCACCACCATGCCGTCTGCCACCACGGAAACCAAGACTTCCTCTGCCTCTGTATCCCCCCATGACCACGGTTTGGACGAAGTGGGATTCCAAATGTTTCAGCATTTAATCTTCTTTCTTCAGCCCAGGTTGGTCTCCGTTCTCTATTGTCATCACAAGAAATATTATCAAAGAAGGATTTAGTTTTGTCATAATAGCAATTAGGTCCAAGTGGATCATCTTCATCAGCATTTCCTTCACTGTTTTGAGTATCAACTCCTGAGTCGTCTTTATCTTCACCATTTATAGGCTTCTCCTGTTTCTCAAGCTTATCATCTTTTAATTTAAGCTTATTATGAAACTCTCTGTCAGTCTCTTCCTTGTTGAATTGTGCATTTGCATTTTCAAAGTCGGTCTTTCTCAAATTTCATTGGCTCATCTCGCCGAATACCAAATCTTCCCCTGCCACCCCGATGACCCCCACGCCCTCTCCTTGGAGCTGAAGGAGCACCTGGAGCGACTTGTCTCTTGTTATCATTTCTGAGTTGCTCGTTTTCTGGCCTTGAAACTTTGTGTACTTCAGCTCGCCTGTGGTCCTGATTCTCTATTGCTTTTTGGCTGGTAGATGGCAAAGGCCTGGTTGATACAGGACTCCTTCTCCCAACAGGTACTGGAGCAGGTAAGTGGGCCGAGGTGGTCTGCACTGCTTGTTGCATGGTTGGGCTTTTTCTCAAAGGGTCTAACTGAGGGCTTGAACGACCTTGAGATAACTGTTTTTAGGGATCTTGTATCCTGTGTAAAGGCAGAACCAACTGCACTACTTTGGGGTAAGGTACCACTGTTTGATGTTTCTGTTCCAAAGGATGTCAACGAGCTTCCAGCAACACCAACAGCACCAAACTGCTGCCCAGCTAAGGAACTTGGACTGAACTGACTGTATGTGGGCATCCTGCCGAAAGGCCTATAAGAACCCACGGACTGGAATGGAGAAGTCAATGAGCCTAGTGAGGACTGGACAGTAGCTGGGTCTTGAGGCAAAGAACACTGTGGTTTTGGTGGCTCACAAACAGTGAGGTCTTTAATGTCACTCCCATGGAATATAATGTATTCAAAGACTTCATCTTGAGGTGGTATTGGACAATCTGTTGGTCTGTCTTCTTTACCAAAGGATCGAACTTTGGCGAGGGCTACGGTGGAGTTTTCAGTGTCGATAGTGTAGAGGATGCCCTCGCAGCGGATCTCTGCCTTGGAGATGAGGCTGATCTTGCTGCGGATGTAAGGGGTGCCCCCGCTCATGGTGCTGCCACCGCCGCCCCGAGGCGCTGTAGCCGGCTCTGCATGCCCGCTCGCTCCGTTGGCGCCTACAGCAGCCGCTTGGGACCCGACATGGCGGCGGCGCGGCTCTGCTACCTTCCCCTAGCCTCCCGCCTTCAAGCCGTGGCGCGGCCGCCTTTTTTTCTTTTTTAAGTAGACTTTATTTTTAGGTTCACAGCAAAACAGCCAAAGGTGCAGAGGTTTCCCATATACCTCCTATCTCCACACATATGCAGCTTCTCCCGTTATCAGCATTGCACATCAGAGTCACGTGTTTGTTACAGTTGAACCTACATTGATACATCATTATCACCCAAAGTCCATAGGTTATGTTAGAAGCCATTCCTTTTTCCCACCTGTTCTGGGGGGGAAAAAAGAAAACAAAAAGACTTACTCTTGGTATTGTACCTTCTGTGGATCTGGACAAATTTAATAGTGACATGTATCCACATCATAGTATCTTATAGAGTAGTTTGACTCTGCTGAAAATCTTCTGTGATTTGGCTATTCATCTCTCCCTCTCCTCAACCCCTGTCAACCACCAGCTTCTTTACAGTTTCCATACTTTTGCCTTTTCCAGAATGTCATATAGTTGGAATCATACAGTATGTAGCCTTCTTGGACTAGCTTCTTTCGCTTAGGATAAATATTTAAGTTTCTTCCATGTCTTTTTGTGGCTTGATTGCTCATTTCTTTTTAGTGCTGAGTAATACTCCATTGTCTGGATGTACTACAGTTTATTCATTCACCTCCTGAAAGACATGTTGGTTACTTCTAAGTTTTGGAAACTATGAATAAAGTTGCTGTAAGCATCCATGTGCAGGTTTTTTTTTTTAAGTTTTCAACTTGGGTAAATACCAAAGCACACGATTGCGGGATCATATGTTAAGAATAAGTTTATTTTTGCAAGAAACTGCAACAGTGTCTTCCCAAGTGGCTGTGCCATTTTATAACCTCACCAGCGGTGAATGAGAGTTGCTGTTGCCCCACATCCTTGTCCACATTTGGTGTTGTCAGTATTTTAGATTTTGGCCATACTTATGGGGGTGTGGTATATGACGTTTTTTCTTCCCTTTGTATAAAGCACATTCTGTCTCAAGGATTTGTGCATGCTGTTTCTTTTATTTATAATGACTTATTTATTTATTTTTTTTAGAGACAGGGTTTTACTCTGTCACCCAGGATGGAGTGATCATCACTCACAATAGCCTCAAACTCCTGGGCTCAGGTTATCCTCCCACCTCAGCCTCCCAAGTGTCTAGGACTGTAGGATGTGTGCCACTGAGCCTGGCTAATTTTTGTAATTTTTGTAGCGATGAAGGCTCTCTATGTTGCCCAGGCTGGTGTGGAACTCCTGGGCTCAAGGGATCCACCTGTCTCAGCCTCCAAAAGTGTTGAGATTATAGGTCATATACTTCTTTCAGGTTTTGACATGGCTGCCTTCTTTCTCTTTCGGAGAGACCTTCATGATTACCTGTATATGCAGCACCCCCATCTCTTTCATATCATTCCATTTTATCTTCTTCATATTCATATTCATTTATTATTTGCTTATGTGTTTAATTTATTTTTTGAGATAGGGCCTCATTTTGTACCTAGGCCAGAGTGAAGCCCACTTCAGCCCCCAACTAGCTGAGATTACAGGCCTGCACCACCATGCCTGGCCAGTTTTTATATTAATAGAGACAAGGTTTCTCTGTGTTGCCTAGGCTGGTCTCAAACTCCTGGGTTCAGGTGATTCACCTGCCTTGACCTCCCAAAGCACTGGGATTATAGGCGTGAGCCACTGTGCCCGGTCATGTGTTTAATTTATAATCCCGCTCTCTCTGAGACACTCAAGGGGTGAGGGCTCTGTCTAGACTCCTGCTATATCTCTAGCATTTCTACTTAATAAATATTTCTTGATGGTGAGGTGCTAGAGTCAATTTTAGGAATGGAGCAGGGTTTTCAGCAATAATGACAAGTCACAGGATCCAAGTAACTGGTAGCAGTAGGGAAGGTTGAGATTTGCTGGAGGGTGAAAAATCCATTGAGACAAGGCTGCTTTGGTCTTCTGTTTAGTAATTAATTTTGTAGAATGGAGGAATTCACCCTTGTTTATTTTGTAAGGAGGCAAATGACAAAAGAGCAAGCTGATAAGAACTTTTTAAGAAAGAAATGTTACTTGAGGGTGTAACGTTGGTTTTGCCTGTGTTTCTTATCGCTAGTCTCTGCATGTAGAGCTATATCTTTATATTTCAGCTATATAGGCCCTTAGGGAATATGGCATCTTCCTTTCTCTAATACCAGAATTCCTTCCACATTATCCTTGGGAGGTGATTACTTACCTTCTGCTTCTTTATTTTTGCTGTCTGAAAACTCTGTTATTTACATGACAGACTAACTTTTTAAAAAGAGTTCTTATTGTTAAAAAAAAAAAAGTCTCTCATTCTATGAAATTGGAACATTACTCTTTGCATTTCTGACTCCACAGAGATCTGCTTTATTTTTCACATGATAGCTCTGGTTGTCGTGTGAAAAATGGCTGGTTCTTTTATCTTCCCACCAGTCTCTTCTCTTTCTAGGCTCAATGTATATTCATTTTCTTCAACTGTTACTCATAGGAGAAGGTTTTTCGATGATTTTCCAGGTCCATTCCTAATATTTTTGGGACTTGGGGCAAGGATACAAATTGCAGGTGTGCTGTGATTTGAATATTTGACATCTTCAAATCTCATGTTGAAATTTGATCCCCAACATTGGAGGTGGGGCCTAATAGGAGGTGTTTGGGTCATGGGAGTGGAGCCTTCATGTCTACATTAATACCTTCTGTGGGTGGTAGGGGTGAGTGAGCTCTTGCTGTTAGTTCCCTCAGAGAGCTGGTTGTGGAAAAGAGCCTGGCACCTGCCTCCTCTTGCTTCCTCTCTCACCATGTGATCTCTGCACATGCTGGTTCTCCTTTGCCTTCTGCCATGAGTGGAAGCAGCCTGAGGCTTTCAGCAGATGCCTGACCTTCCAGCCAGCAGAATTGTGCACCAAATAAACCTTCTTTATTAATTACCCAATTTCAGGTATTCCTTTATAGTAACACTCAGTGAACTAAGACGAGGTTCATATGTCTAAAAATTTACAAGTTATGAATCAAGTTAACCGATAAATACAAAATGTTCCATTGCCTACTTTTATCAAATAAAACTTCATAGTAACCTAGATCAGAGTTAAACAGAGAATTCAGATTCCTCTGAGTTTGTTTTTTCATTTTGTTTTTGAGACAGAGTCTTTCTTTGTTGCCCAGGCTAGAGTGCAGTGCAGTGGCACGATCTTGGCTTACTGCAATCTCCGCCTTCCAGGTTCAAGTGATTTTCTTGCCTTAGCCTCCTGAGTAACTGAGGGACTACAGGTGCCTGCCAACATGCCCACCTAATTTTTGCATTTTTATTGAAGACAGGGTTTCACCATGTTGGCAAGCCTGGTCTCGAACTCCTGATCTCAAGTGATCTACCTGCCTTGCCTTCTAACTCTGAGTTTGTTTTTAGAACAAGGTGAAGTGCAGACAGCCAGCCTCTGACCTGAGATCATCTCTTCCCCAGTCTCCTTGTAGTAGGAACTTAACATGTACATATCTGTGGAACTCCAGCCCATATATCTCCATACATCCTTCAAACAGCAGCTCTTTGACCATTCTTTGGCCTAGGGTTGTAAATATTATGGTGGGGTCATCTGTCCTTAGGACAACTGACTCAGAGAGGGGGCCTGAGCAGACCCTGGAAGCAGGTGGGAAATTTTGGAGTCTTGGTCAAGATGAGGGCTGGGGCATGTCGGCTGCAGATGAGCACATCCTTTAGGCCTTTAGCACAGCTGGCCCCATGGTCAGGGGTATGGTTAGAGGAAGGCCAGTGCAAGGCCCTCTAAAGCTTGAGGCCTAGGATGGGTGCCATTGCTTAGGTCCAAGCAGTACTGTTGTATCCAAGTCAAACTCTGGACTTGGTCCTATTTGCTAGAGTTGGTTATTGTGGAAAATGTTATATTCTCTCTTATGGTGCCTCAAATTAGATATGATATTTTAGTTAGAGCTTTTTAACTAGTGTGCCAGCAGTGCTCTGAATGTGTTACAGATGGGCCAGAAATACTGATTCTCTTAGTTGTTAGGATTGTCAGGGGCAGAGTGGAAAGAGCTTCTAGGCTGATCACTTTTGGGCTCCAGCAGCATGACCTGTTTACCCCAGGGTGCCTGTACCAGTGCTATTATCCTACTAGTATCAGGTATTTTATAGACAGCTTTAGGAACATTTTTTTTTAATGAATATTATCATTTGGTCCACTTGACAGCATCAGAGGTGTCAAAGTAGGTTTTGTGCTCTTATTAGTAAGGAAATAGAACCAGGTTAAGTCACTTATCTAGTGACATTTTCTTAAGTAGGCCAGTTGAAACTAGAACTCCATTTTTATGACTTATTTTGGTATATTCTCTCTACTAACCCAAATTGTGTTCCGTGTACCTTTTTTTTTGGATAAGTTGTCACTCTTGTTTATCTAGGGCTTATAGGAAATTACATTTTTTGGAGCTTTTCTCTCCCAAATTTTGTTAACATTGTTTTCCTTTTATTGTTATTTTTTAATCTAAATATTCACTTTTACATTTAATCTCTACTAAATAGAATTATTTGTATTAGATTCAGAATTGATGCAGCATCTTGAAACTTGATTTTGTGTGTTACTCATTTTTATAGTTCTCTTCTTGGGTTTGGGGTTATATTTAGTTACTACAGTAATGTTTGTATGAAATGGTCACCTCAAACTCATTTATATAAGATTAGATTCAAAAGGCAGGAAAGTATGCAGTACATTTTGGAAATACTCCTTTTGTAAAGTTAAAGTTCTGCTGCTTAAATGTAAATTCACTTCTTTTTTTAATTTAATGCACACTTTGTACTGATCTTTAGGAATGTTATTTTATTGAAACCTTCCAGTAACTCTGGTAGTATTACTATCATAGAAGGGAACTAGTCCTCAGAATAGTGTGGTCAGTTGATCAGGTTTACTCAACGACATAAGGGATTGATTCATACTTTAAATCCAAGTCTTTTTGCCCTTAAAGTGCCTGTGTTTTCCTCAGTACTACTTTATAAATAATGTGATTTCTGACCATCTAGCTTGGGCTGGGAAAAAGGGGTATTTTCCAGCTTTACATTCTTAACATTAGAGTAACAAATTCTCTACTATTACTCCTGCACAGGACAACCTCTCCCTCTTCTCTCCCAGCAGATAATTACCGTCTGGTCAAACATGTCAGTAGCACCAGGGTTGAGAAACCCTGCTGTAAGAGTTCTGAGTGGTCAAGGTTTTACTTTGAATGCATTTGTGTTTCCATTTTAGCTCTTTGCCATGATGATAGATACTAGAATGCATGAGAGATGTGCGAACTACTTATGCCTGCGTGGTTTATATTCTTAATTTGTCCCTCCCAGTTTGTGAACAGGTTGACAATGAGGGTAGAACATGATGTTTATCCATTTTTATTCTGTGTTGTTTCTAGAGAATCATGGATTTAATGTTGAAGGCTTTCTGAATGGTGAAGGTTAGGCTTTGTAGGTTTTCATTCTTATTTTTATGACTTTCAGTAGGACAAAGTTGTGAGACGTGCATTTAAGCTGGCTGTCATGTATTGGCTTGCTAACAATGCACCTATTCCTGTGAAGAGTTGTGTTGATTGGTTAGAGCACAGATTTGAAGGAATGGTTGCTCAGCATTCTCATACAGGTTCTTTCTGTTTTCCCCTGTTTTTGAGTTCCAAGGCATGATCAGAACCTCATTATAGCACTTTTCCCAATTTCTATTCAGTACCTTCCTACACCTGATTTTATGTTCCTTTGATCTAGACTTCCATGCTCACCTCATTAAACTTGTTTCGGTGTGTCATTCTAAACTGTGTCATTCTAAACTGTCAGGAACCATCAGAAAGTTCCCTGTCTCCTACTGTACTATTCAACTCTCTTGCTTGAGATTCAAGGAGAGCCTTTTTAGAATCCTTCTTAACTCAGGATTCTGTTTCACCAAATGATAAACATCTGTCTTGTTAATATTACCAACAACTACTGTTATTGCTAACATTGTTTGATTATTATAGATATGCTATGAACTCTTCTAAGCCCCTTACATGCATTATCTGATTTAATCATCACAGGTGCCCCATGAGGTCGTTACTTATGGTAATATTTTTATTGCAGTAGAATATACATAAAATAAAATTTGCTATTTTAGCTATTTTTTAGGTGTACAGTTTAGTAGTTTGAATATATTCACATTATTTTGCAGTAGGTTGCCAGAATTTTTCATCTTGCAAAGCTAAAAACTCTGTGACTGTGAAACAGCTTGCCATTTTCCCGTCCTCCCAGGCCCAGTAACCATCATTCAACTTTCTGTTTCCATGATTTTGACTACGTTAGATACCTCATATAAATGGAATTATACTGTACAATATTTATCTTTATGGGACTGGTTTATTTCACTTAGCATAGTGTCCTCAAGGTTCATCTATGTTTTAGCATGCAAAAGGATTTCCTTTCTTTTTTTGTTTTTGTTTTTGTTTTTTTTTTTTGAGTTTTGCTCTTACTGCCCAGGCTTGAGTGCAATGGTGTGATCTCGGCTTACCGCAACCTCTGCCTCCCAGTTCAAGCAATTCTCCTGCCTCAGCCTCCAGAGTAGCTGGGATTACAGGCATGCGCCACCATGCCAGGCTAATTTTGTATTTTTACTAGAGACGGGGTTTGTCCATGTTGGTCAGGCTGGTCTTGAACTCCTGACGCCAGGTGATCTGCCCGCCTTAGCTTCCCAAAGTGCTAAGATTACAGGCGTGAGCGACTGTGCCTGCCATTTTTTTTTTTTTTCAGACGGAGCCTCACTCTGTCTCCTAGGCTGTAGTGCAGTGGTGCGATCTCAGCGCACTGCAAACTCCACCTCCTGGGTTCAAGTAATTCTTCTGCCTCAGCCTCCCGAGTAGCTGGGGACCATAGGCACGTGCAACCACACCCAGCTAATTTTTGTATTTTTAGAAGAGACAGGGTTTCACATATTGGCCAGGCTGGTTGAGAGCTCCTGTCCTCTTGATCTGTCTGCCTCAGCCTCCCAAAGTGCTAGGATTACAGGTGTGAGCCACCACGCCTGGCTGGATTTCCTTTGTTTTTAAGGCTGAGTACTATTCCATTGTGTGTCCATACCACATATTGCTTATCCATTAATTGTCAGTGGACACTTGAGTTGCGTCCACCTCTTGACTATTTTGAATAGTACTGCTATGAACATGAGTATGCAAATACCTCTTTGAGTTCCTGCTTTCAGTTTTTTGGAGTATACACCCAGAAGTGGAATTGCTGGATCACATGGTAATTATATTTTTAAACTTTTTGAGAAACAACATATTCTTTTCCATCGCAGCTGTATCATTTTACATTCTCACCAAGAGTGCTCAAAGGTTCCAGTTTTTTCCCATCCTTGGCAACAGCAACACTTCTTTTCTTTTTCTTTTCTTCCCTTTCTGTCTGTTTTTGTTTCTTTTTTCTTTCTTTCTTCTTTTTTTGCTCATGGGTGAGGTGGTACCTTATCATGGTTTGGTTTGTCTTTCCGTAACGATAGTGATGGTGAGCATTTTTTCATATGCTTGTTGGCCATTTGTATATCATCATTGGTGAAACGTGTGTTCAAGGCCTTTGCTCATTTTAAAATAGTTTTTTGTTGTTTATTTGTAGGAGTTCTTTACATATTCTAGATATCAATCCTTTATCAGTTGTATAGTTTCAAATATTTTTTATTATTCTGTGGATTGCCTTTTCATTCTGTTGATAGTGTCTTTTGATATAAAAACATTTTAATTTTAATGTTGTCTAATTTAGTTTTTCTTTTGTTGCCTGTGCTTTTGGTGTCAGGTCCAAAAATTATTGCCAAATCCAGTGTTATGACATTTACCCCCTATGTTTTCTTCTAAGACTTTCATAGCTCTTATGTTTAGATCATTGATTCACTTTGAGTTAATGTTTGCATATGGTATAAGGTAAGGCTGTACTTTCATTTTTTGTGTGTGAATATCCACTTTTCCAAGAACCATTTGTTGAAGACTGTCCTTTCCCAATTAAATGGGCTTGACACCTCTATAGAAAATCATTTGACTATATATACCAGTACTCATACTAATTTTATAGATGAGGTGATTGACATTGAGGTGTGATTGATAGACAATATTAACATATTTTTAAAAAGAATTTGTTAAGCCTGAAGTAATTTATATTTGGTACAGTAAAATAAAATGAAGGATTTTAAGATTGTGAGGTTTATTTTTGGTGTGTTGCAGTACTTCTCCCAGGAATTTTGAGTTTTGCCAGGCCTTATAAAACTATTTTGAAATGGCTGGGCATGGTGACTCATGCCTGTAATCCTAGCACTTTGGGAAGCCAAGTTAGGTGGATCACTGGAGGTCAAGAGTTTGAGACCAGCTTTGCCAACATGGTGAAACCCCGTGGTGAACCCTGTCTACTAAAAAAGAAAAATGCAAAAATTAACTGAGTGTGGTGGCACACACTTGTAATCTCAGCTATTAGGGAGGCTGACAAGAATCACTTGAACCCAGGAGGTGGAGGCTGCAGTGAGCCAAGATCATGCCACTGCACTACAGCCTGAGCCACAGAGCAAGACTGCATCTCAAAAGGAGAAAAAAAGGTAGTTTTTACCATATTTTGCAGCTCTTTATTTGTAAGGTGGATTAAATGAATATATCAACATTAATTCGGTAGATATTTACTATCTATTAGAAGTGGTTTTGTAGGGAATAAAAATTAGGGGCTCCATTTATGCCATTTATATTGTTAGGAATTAGAACATGAGAGACAATGAATTGAAGATAATGCAAATTTTTTTGGAGCATGAGGAAAAATTAAAAGTTTGCAAGGTCTACTTTAATTCTATTTTATTAGTCTGACATGCCAGTTTTATTCTTTCATAAGTAAATATTGTTCGTGAACAATTTGTCAGGTTTCTATATTTTCTCTTAGTTTGTGTGTAAAGGGCAGACGTTATTTCCCTGTGCATATAAAACTCCATCTTCATGTGTCATTTGGTGTTATGAAAATTGCTAAACATAAATATCTTGAAGTTTAGTTGTAAAAATCATCAGAACTTGAAGATTTTCTTCTTGTTACAACAGCAAAGGGATTTCTATATACTGTTGCATTTTGTTCCCAAGTAAGATTCTAATATGTTTAGATTTCCTTTTTTAACAATTGCACCATTAATATTGGGATCATTTACTGAGATGTTGAAGTCAAAATTACTGTTGATTAACAGAACAAATTGCCTTTTCATCCCTTTACTCCCAGTAAGAAGCGGTTTTCATCCATTTATTTACTTAAGAGTATTTCCTGAAAACTCTCTGATGAATTCCTCAGCTCCAAGTTGTTTAACATAGGAGAAGAGGTAGAAACAAAAAATGCTTGGTTTTTACTAGCTTTCTTTTAGCGGTTCTGTTAAATCAAAATGGAGGCCAGGCTTCCACACGTAGACAACTGAATTAATGTAACTGGACCTGTTCCATCTAGGCTGACCTCTTGAAAGATAGGAGGGAAGTCTAAAACAGGAGAAAAGTTTTAGAAATCCTTTGGAGTAGACTTACCCAGATTAGTGGTGTGTGAAATATTATGATATTCTTAGTGTTTCAGGGTTATGGATTTTAGTAAAAGCAGAAAAAAATAAATGCTTGGTTAAATGAATCTATAATGGCACCAGTGGTTTGGAAATATTTCTGAGTTACTGGATTTTATGCAACAAAATCTGGAATAACTTTTCCCTTTTTCCTTTAGACCCTTTTTCTTTTATTTAACCTAATGCAGAGCCACTTTATACTTAATTTCAACGATATTTCTGAATTCCCATTATCTTTATTTCCTTTTTGCTGCTTTCAGCTGTGTTTCTCTCCACTCTAAGCTCATTAAAGTTAAAAAAAAAAATATGAGATTGGACCCATTTTTTTTCTGAGGAGTGTGGTGTTTAGCACCCTGTGGTGGCTCAGTATATTTTAAGTAGTATTTTCAGCTTTCTAGAAGTGTTTGCCTTATTTAGAAATAGTTATGGAAAGTTTTCTGTTTGGAGGAAACTGTTTCTTATCTTTGTGCTGGCAAAGTTCTTTCATCCTTTGAGCATCATGATTCAGTTGGTTTGTATTCATGTAGGAGTTTGCAGCCTAGCTGCTAAAAAATTTATTTTAGAGATGCTTATGTAACCCCTTTTTAGATTAATTATTGACTAATTTTTTTGGGAGCAATTATTTTTTGATTACTCAGCTGTAATATGTTTTATTGTGCCAGGACAGATTTTGGAGGTTGCTTTTAGTGCATGAAAGTATTAGGAATTTATTTTTAAAATGGGACAGCTTAAACAATTAAATGTTTGATTTTTATGTTTAAAGAGTTATTAAAGTATATAAATAAAGGCAATATTGTGTTTTACATGATCATACTAAGGTGTTTAGCAGTTACGGAATGAGGAGCCTATTTTTTAAGACTTTCTATTTGAAAACAAATTTCATAACATTTCTTATTTAAATATATTTATTATCACATTTTAAGAAATAATTTTTAGTTTATGATTTTGTATGAAAGCCTATTATAAATTTATTCACTTTTTATCATACATGATTTAAGATAGAGAAAACAAGGATAGAAAAACCCTGAAAAATGGTCAACAAAAGCTTTTAAAAGGACGTTATGAGAGGTATGATAATTATGATAAGAAATCATAAGACCATTGCTGCCAGTGATATTATTTGTGTTTGACTAGAATTATCAATTCTTTATGCCCAGGTAAACAAATTATTTTATTTCACAAAAGAGATTTAATAATTTATGGTTGAAGTGTAAATGAAATACTATGGCCCTTCAGTTGTGTAATGCTCATGCCGGCCTCAGATATAAAAGTTCAATCAGTGCAGTTGTTGCAGCCCATTTCATTGAAGGAATGGAGACAAAAGTTTGTTTGTAACTACCATGGAACTGAGCACAAAGATGCCAGTGGCCTTTGAACTTCTGTGGCTGTGCGTCTGAACAAGGGATTGTTTCAGAATGGGAAAAGCTGCCAGTAGACTTGGGATATGCTTTCTTCTTGTTTTCTGCAGAATTGTTGAATGACTCTACTCCAGGAAAACAAAAAACAAAACAAACAAAAAGCTTAATTGGAAGAAATTCTTACTGGTCTCGGAAGAATCTCATGTCTGCATAGCAAAATCTAATTAGATATTCATATCCCAAAGTGATAGTCATTAAAAATACTGTCTCTACTTACAAATGGCAACATTAATTACTGCCATTTTATGCATTGGCAAGGCTGGTAGGTGCTTGTGGTTTCTTCCTCTGCAGTTCTTATATTCTTATTAAAAGCTTTCTTCCAGTTCTATGATTGGAAAATTCTTCTATATCTGGGTCACACTAATTCCTTAGCTTTTTTTTACATTGCTTAAATGTTGGCATTATTCCGAGAATGAAACCCATAAGTATTTGTCAAATGAATGCGTGAAGTAATAAATGTACAGTAAAAGTGTGTGTGTGTGTGTGTGTGTGTGTGTGTGTATGTGAGAGTAAGAGAGAGAGAGAGGAATAATGGCATTTGTAGTACTCTTTTTTTTCTCCCAAAGTGCTTAATAAAAATCTAGTAACATCTCTCAGTATGAAAACACCACAAATACAGTATCTCTTTTGCAGCCATTGTGTATAGTTCTCTTATTTGCACTAGCCTGTGTTCAAACTGGGCCCAAACAAGACTTTATTTCAATTTTGTTGTCTTTGGAAACAGCTGAGTAGTCAATACTAATCTTTCCATTTTGGAGAAAAGCTCGTTCTAGTTTATATTGTTGTGTATCTGTCTTACACATGATTAATAAATCACCAAGATGTTTATATTTGAAGTTAATGCACCAATTTGCCATTACATAGTACATGTGCTTTGAAGTGGTTCCTCCTTCTCATTAGTAATGCATTTGTACGTATTATTTCACATACTTTTAGGTAATTCTCTTTATGATTAGTGGCCAGCACCATAATTTAGCTCATAGGTTATAGATTGCAGAAATCTGTCATCATATTCCTTAACTGGAGTCATTGGGATTGAGTTTATGACTTCATTAGCCATATTATCTTGGTACCTGATAGGGGTAAGATGGGAAAAATTAGTATAGTAGTTATAATAAGAAAAGTGGTTGACTTTTTATTAACTTGCCTGAATGTTTTGATGGATATGTTAAAATACTGATTTATCAAAAGTTTAAAATGAAATCTTAACTGGTTGTTAGTTGGAGAATTTGTTCTTCATTGTCCTGTGAAAAATTATTTAGGAAGTTTAGCTTTGAGTCTTGATTTATCAGCTACTATTAAGAAATAAAATAGTTTACTGGCGGAAGTTTTTTAAACTCTTTTTATGCATCTGTTGTAAATGCTTAAGACAAGTAGGGCCTCTAGGAGTGGGTTATTTGGGAGGCTAGTTCCTCAGTGGAGTCAGAGTTGTGGGGTGAAGGGGACTGTGACTGTGAAGAAAAAAGTTTGGCTGTCAGGGAAAATGGTGGATAGAGTGGGAGCTAGGAACTGAAAGAAGACAAAAGAGAGATGTGGCAGGCACATACCGCTGCAGATCAGCTGCCTTTCAGTTCCCATTCTAAAGGAAATGAGAGAAGGAATCAGAACACCAGGGTCTGCAGGCATCAGATGGCCTTATTTGGTGGAGGAGACAATCTTTAAATAGCTCACAGATTCAGAAAGTTAAACTCAACTACCTTGGGTTGATCAAGGTATCTTTTACTCAGTTTTAGTTTTGGTTGATTAAAATCTCTCCTGTGATGGTTGAATTTGGTTTAGATATTTTTGTGTTCGTTGTTTCAGAGAGAAAAAGCAAACCATAGCACAGCATAGAATATATATTTGACAAAGGCTATAAATTGCCGTATAACATTAGTGAGTTGAATATTCCCTTTTAAAAAAACATGAAATGTGTTACATTACTATTTTAGACAAAAATAAAACTTTTTTGAACTGTTCATTTTATTGACATATGTTTTATGAAGGGAAAAGGTAAAGAAGACTAAATAATATGGAAAATATTAGGTAAATAATGGTGTTTTTCACATCTATTACTCTGAGAGTAAAAGTTTACATTCTGATGACTATATATCATCAGATAAATGCCACATTACTTGATTTTATGAGATGACCAATGCTAAGTTAATTTGCATGAATGGCAATTAATGCTTTAGGTCAGAAAGGGTAGACTGAGATTTCATTGTTCATTCTGATAAAATATTTGTTAGGAAGTAAGTACTCTGTTTAGGATTTAAAAAGTTCTTTTTTTTTTGGTTAATTATTAACTTACTACTTCCGTGAACTGAGTATTTAGAAAACTTATTCAATGTTTTTGTAATCTTAAAAATTAATTATTTATTTTTAAGCGGCGAAGTCTTGTATTGCTCTGTCTGACCTTGAACTCTTGAGCTCAAGTGATCCTTCTGCTAATTTAGCGTCTTGAGTAGCTGGTATTATAGGCATGCACCACCATGCCTGCCTGTAATTGTTTTTTAAAATACTAAAATTGAGATCTGAAATGAAAACAATCTTGACATTGTTCTATAGCTGCTAGCTGAAGAAATAGTGACTGTGTCCTGCCTTTTATAGTACCTGACTTTTTTACATTTTCCTCCTATGGTAAATAATATGAAAGATGCTTTAGAAAAATAGTTTCCAGGCTTGTATCACAGAGAATTGCTTCTAGTGCCATAAGTAACACACTTGTAAATTGCTAGACTTAAAAAAAATTTCAGTATTGTAAACATTATCAAGTGTGCACCATGGGTATGGCAGATTTTCCTGCTTGCCTAAGCTTCATTTCTTCCCCCTTCTTTTCTAACAGAACTTAAATTTTGTTAGAAGCAAAACACAGAGTTTTTTGTGCCTAGCTTACTATCAATGTCTTAACTTCCCTTCATGCTGAGGTAGCCGTGTGATCTTGTCCTGGTCAGTGAGATGTAGGCAGAAATTTCTAGATGAAGCTTTGGGAAGGCCGTTTAGCCATTTCTCTTTCTTCCTGCCTAGAAATTAGACATGATGACAAGCTGTAGCAGTGTTTTAGAGACCTTTAGGGAAAAGCTGTGAGATTCACAGAGGTCTTAGCCCTTATGTTCTTGAACTGCCAAACCAATGTCAGCAAGTGCTTCTCTCTGAACTTCCATTTCATGAGGAAAATAAAGCCCTATCTTGTTTAAGTTACTAGAATTTGGACTTCTTTTTACATGCATCTGAACATTATCCCTAACTGATACGATAATTTACATGCCCATTATGACATTGTTTCAGGAGATTTGGATTCTTCTTATAGATTAACAAGGGATTTTATCCGACTTCAAGTCCAGAAGTCTCCAAGATTTTTGAAAATATTTCTTTTAGACTTGATTGCACCAGCTGGATGTCCAACTAGATGGATGTTGGTTACTTCTGGAGGGTTTCTCGCCTTTCAAAAATATTCTGTAGCATTTCTCACTGTCATTTCATCCTCTCTCATTTTAAGTCCCTCGCTTCATCTTGCTACATAATCTATATTGAAATCATAGCGCTCCCTCTGATTGGAGAGAATGTCCATGTAGTTATAGCACAATTAGGGTCATTTGGATTGGTCAAGGATGGGAATTTGACTGCTGACCTTACCTCCCTCCGTATCAAGATTAATTGTGGAATTTTTTTTTCTTTTAAAAAATTTTTAACTTATTCATGTATCAAACACATGTCGGGTAAGTGTGTAGTGTAGAACATACATATACAACTCTGTGGCTTCTCACAGCCTGAACATATCTGTAACTAGCATCTGATCAAGAAGCTTGATTGTTCTTGTAGATTGTTAGTATGCAGACTTCTAACACCATGGATTAGTTTTTGCCTGTCTTATTTTATATGCTGGAATTATGCAGAACATAGTCTTTTGTGTCTGCTGTCTTTTGCTCAGAATTGTCTATAAGATTTATCCATATTGTTATACATAATCATATTCATTCTCATTGCTATATAGTATTATGTTATATGAATACATCTCAACTTGTCTGTGGGCATTTGGATTGCTTTCAGTTTTCTCTTATGAATATTACTCCTGAGACCATCCTACTAAGTATCTTTTGGTAAACATGTAAGCATTCTGTTGAATACGTACTTGGGAGTAGAGTCACTGGATCATAGGGTATCAGCAACTAATGAGAGTTTAAGCTCCTCTCCATCATCAATACTTGATGTCATTGTTTTTAACCTAGTCATTCTGGTGCGTGTATCTTTTGTGAAGTGCCTGTTCATGCATTGCCCATTTTTCTGTTGGGTCATTTGTCTTGTTTGTGAGAGTCTTTTTTATATTCTGTATACTAGTTTTTTTTGTCATATATTTGTATTGTATCTTTTCCTGCTGTCTGGGTTACATCTTTGCTCTTTTAAGTGTCTTTTGAGGCCTAGGTCATGATATAGTCCAGTGTATCATGTTTTTCTTTATGGTTAGTGCATTTTGGATACTGTTAAAAAATATTTTTGCCCACTCTAATGTCACAAAGATGATGTATTTTATTTTCTTTTGTAAAAGCTTTATGGTTTTATCTTTTGTATTTAAATCTGCATTTTTTTCTGTAACTGCTTTTTGTGTAGGATGTGAGGTGGGGAGGGGGTCACAGTACATTATTTTCCATATGGAGATTTGTTTGAGTCAGCACCATTTATTAAAAAGATGATCCTTTCAGTTGCATTGCAGTGTCAGCTTTGTTGTGAATCAGGTAAACCACATATGTATGGGTCATTACTGGGACTTGGTTTTATTCTGTTCTGTTATTTTTCCTACCCTTATGCAAATGCTGTGTTGTTCTAATTATTGTAACTTTATAACAGGTTTTGTTACCTGTTAAGTGTTAATTTAGCCAACTTTATTCTTCCTTAAGATGACCTTAGCTAATGCTGAGGATTGTCAACTGATTAGGTGGAATTAATATTTGTTTTGTAAGCCTTCTAACTTTGACCATACACATCCAACTAGCTGACTGAAATACTGGCATTCATCCAGTTAGCCATCAAGAGAGCCTAGACTTCTAGCCTCTTAATGGTTTTTCATATTTATTGAGTGAACAGAAAATAATTTATTGGTGTACACACAATACATCACATTTAAAATCAGTGCTCATTTTTATTATAAGTCACTGCAATGTTCAGTAATAAAATATCTAGTTCAAATATGTACATTTCAATGCATTGACACTTTTGTCATTTGTAAGTAACCAGTTGTTTTCTTTACCATTACGACCAGCTCTGTAGATGCCATGTTTGGAAATTAGTTTGCTTCAAAAAGGTGAAACAGAAATAGTGAAATAAAAATAAGACTGAATCTATTTGGAAGAATGACTTATCTGTGTGTGACATTTAAAAGCAGTGATCTTTGTTGGTACCAACTTGATATTGCTAGTCTGAAGAAGTGTCTTCTCAGTGCCCTGCCTTCTTTTCCCCTTCCATTTCACATTGCTTCAATTGGGGGAAATGCTAAGGTTTTAATGTAAAATAGTTACTATTTATCTTCAAAAGTGACTATTTTAAAATTATGTTTACTCATTTTCTTTGTGGAGATGGAGGATAGGAAGGAGGAAGGGAAGCAGTGCGCCTTTCGGATGCAGTGACTATATTCCAGATTCCCATATGACATGTCATCATATGTGATACATTCTTTAAAATTGGGACTATCTTAGGATTGAAGATATATGATCACTGTACTAACTTTGGCGAACCCTTTTTTTACTTTTGAAAACAGAAGACCAAGGTTCAGATATCTATATGCATATGGACTGTATGAATATTTTTCCCCCTTTCAGTTAATAAGTGGTGAGTTACAAGGGTATAGGGGTTATGTTTGTCAAAAGTTTGAACTGAGTGTGAGTTAGGCATCTAAAGTTATCACACATTTCTAATTACAAATAAAGACTGCACCATTTCATTTGTAATGCAATTTTAATGATATTAAACTTGAACAGTTAACACCACATAATTATATCCTATCTCAGAATAGCTAACCAACCCAACTTTTCTGTGATACCTGTCACAGTCTATTTATATAACTGTATTATGGGGAAAAATTCTCAGTGATCAGGTACATACTGTGACCCAGTGATCTCAGTGATAGCATTTGTTGAACAGATGTTTATGGAGTGCATATTGATTTTCAAACACTTTGAAGCACTAGGAATATAAAGATAATTAAAATAGATATGATTCCTGTTATCACAGACCTTTCCAACCAGCGTTGGATGCCTCAGGTTTATAAACATCATACTTGTACTATGTGAATTTGCATATTAATAACAATAAGTAATTTTTGATTGCCCTACGAGGATTCAGGCTTTCTATTCCAGTTAAGTGCAAGGTTCCTAGTACAATGTGTTAGTATCAGAAATTCACGTATCGTGGGCTACTTTTCCTCAACGTATAATTTAGTTAATAGTGTATAAACTAGCTGGATTTACCCTTTTGCACTCCATGCAAAGCATATTTTTTCTGAAAAGGTTGTGGCTCTTGTACTACATATTCTTTATATATTGTGTTTCCCATCTATTACTCTTTGGTAGGATTGAAAAATAGAATGTGTACCTGTCTATTATGACCAAATTTGGTAACACAAGATATGCCCTTATTCACAGACATAATTTGCCTACTTAAATATCACTAAGTACCTGTTTAAGAAGCAAAGCAAGATAACGAATGGAGTAGGGAAGAGAGATGGGTCTTTATCTGGCAATTCCTTCCCCCAAAGCACATCTCAGCTTATTTTATCTGTATAGTTATACTTTTATACCTTTTAAATCTCTCAAATTTGTCTGCCTCTCTCCATGTCCAGTGCTGTTATCTTAGTTCTGAAAGATACTCTCTCTCCAGTTATTGCTGCAGCCTTCTTATTGTTCTGTTTGCCCAAAACGTAGCATATTCCTCTATTTTCAAGCCAGAATAACTTAAGATTCGTATGCGAGAATTCAGGGAGCTTCCCTAGGTGAGGATTCCCCCGGTGACTTTAAAGTTTAGTCCGGAAAGGAGCTGGCCCCTGCTAAGTAGAGGGAGTAGGATTTACAATGGCTTTCATGTTGTAAACCATGGCAGCATCATTGGAACAAGGAGGGTAGCCTCCACGAAAGACTGTGGTTCTTTTATGGTTAATAGTCATTTACCCCTTTGCATGCCGGCATCAGTCATAGTACTTTATAGCAGTATATTCTTGCTTTAATGCAAATTCACATAACAATTGTATGCAAATGCAGATACACTGGAACCTTGCTTCTCTTAGTTTAATTTGGAAGACCTTTTCTGCTGCCCTTTATATCTAATTTGATTGTTTCTATTGATGCTTTACTGGGCTGTTTGACTCACTCTCTTGTGTGTGTTTAGTTAAGAAGAAGAGCTAATTCTTAATGGTGATCAATATTTTTCCCAGTTCAGCAAATATCTTTGATGAGTTGGAATCCCCTCTCAAGGACAGAAGTTGCCAGATAAACTGTTAAGTGTAAACCAGCGTATTATTAGCATATCCATTGTCTTGAAAACAGTACAGTTAGTACAAGTACTATCTATTAATTAGCTAACCGTTCTTGCCTCTTAACCAGTTTTTGAGAGTAGGAGTTTGTTGTGTTTGTCTCTTGCTAATCAAAAGTAGACATGACTACAGTTGAGAGTAAAGCTGTAAAATTGGAAATAAACCAATTAGTGTAAGTGATGGTAAAAGTGTTAAAGATGATACAAGTATACTGTAGATGTAAAGTTAAAGTTAATTTAGAATTGGTTTAAAACTATAAATTGTCTCCTTTTTCTGTAGTGGTGACAATACAAGGTTGAAGCACATAATTATGCTGGCTTGTTTGTGGTAATGGTACTTTGTTGTTTTTAACCTTCAATATTTTCTGCTTTATTTCTTTGATAAATGTGGTTGTAAATACATGGTTCATATTGTTGATGTGTTTCAGTGTGATCATTAGACAGATTTCTGTCAAATACATCATTTTAAAACATAGTTGCACTTAAACATTGAGCTTAAGCAAATTACATGTCATTTTCTGTTTTCCTGAATACATTTTCATATATTTATATAGACCACTTATTTTTAGAAGTTTACTGTTTTCTACCATTTTTTTAATAGTCAGAGGCACATTTTCTACTTAGTGAAGCTATTCTAAGGTTATGCGATGTAGGGTGATGGAAGAAGACTCATTTAATAGAATTGTATTCCATAGTCTAGGTTTTTGGAGCACATCATATTTCACTGAAAGAGAGAGATGCTTGGGAAAAAGGAGAGTCTGTAAACTAGATAAAAGTAATGGCCTTTTTGCCAACTTCATTACCTTATCATCAGCACCTTTGGAGTTACTTAGTGGTGCCTTATCAGGATAGGTTCAGTTTACTTTCTTGTCTGTTGTTTTAGAATTCCCTTGACCAGTATCTGAGAAATTGCAACTTGCTGATTTAAATTTTTAAATATTTTCTGGATTTAAGCCAAATTCAAGGTTGGATTTTAGCATTCAGTGTAACTTTTTAATATCTGTTACTTGGACAAATAATAATTTTAAAAGGCAAAAATAATGGAATTCATACACTGCTTATGGGTGTGTTAAATGGTGTAATTTTTATGAAGATTAAGTGAGGTATGACATATGTAAGCTAGTTAATTTTCTTCCTTCTTTTTAATGTCATAATAGTTAAAACTCTTTCAAGTGAATGAAAAATACCATGGAACTATTAACAGAAATACAAATGTGTTAAAAATGAGACTGTTGAAAAGCTTATGATAGTTCAGAAATAATTCTGCTACAGGAGAGAAAGTGAGAATTTTCACTGGAGCAAAACAAAGAAGTATAAGATTTCACTTTTGATGGTAAAAGGGGCTAGAATGAAGCCTTAGTGTTCTGTAGGAACCAGTTGTTAGCAATAGGATGGTTTTCAAAGTATGGTTTATTAAAAATTCCCCACAAGTTCAACCTGATTAATGTTTTAAAAGTTGTGTTGTAGATAAATTGCTGTCCTTATTCATCATGACTATCAATATTAAGAAATAATATTAAGAAATAATAGTATTCAGGGTTCCAGGATAGTAAGTTTTGCAGTAGTAGTTCAATATGTAAAATGAGCTATCTTCATTAATTTCACAGGTTATATTTCAGTGGCATCAGATAATTAGGGAAAATAGATGCCAACAAAATCTTCACAACAGTTAGTGATTATATTCTTCTTAACACATGTTTACTAGAAGTACAACAGAAAATACAGAAATTTGCTTTTTCCCTGTTTTTCTTGCGGGCGGCGGGGGGGCATCACTGACAGAGGCTTGCTTTGTTGCCCAGGCTGGAGTGCAGTGGTATGATCATAGCTCATTGCAGTCTCAACCTTTTGTGCTCAAGCAGTCCTCCCAGCTCACCCTCCTGATTAGCTGGGACCACAGGCATGTACCACCACACCCAGCTAATTAATTAATTTTTTTTTTTTTTTGTAAGGATGAGATCTCCCTATGTTCCCCAGGCTGGTCCTAGAACTCTTGGGCTCAAGTGATCTTCCCGCCTCAGCCTCCTAAAGTGCTGAGATTACAGGTGTGAGCTACCACACCCTGCCTCACAGTCTTAAAGGGGAACATTAATTGATATCAAACAACCAGTGAAGTGGCAAAGTTGGGGTCTAATTCTGGATTTACTGGACTTCAGAGTACCAACATTACTGTTTCTAGTATTGCTGCCTCTAGATGTTTTCATAAAAAAACAAAACTTTTTTAAAGGACTAAGTTAAGGTGTGGTAGATATCAAATGTTTCTGTTATTCCGTTTATTTCCTTATTTAGTCATTTCTTGAGTGAATAAATTTGATCTGGTTTATGGCTTTCTTCTTCTTATAGTCTAACTCTTGAATTATAGCCCTTTCAAGAATACCACATATTGAAAAACAGTTTGGGATAGATTTTCATGTGGTAGAAAATGAGTCTACTTTGGGAAACCGCTTTAATTGTATAACAGTGAGTCAGCAGCAGTGTCTTAGATTGTAGTCTGCAGTTGAGACCTGACATCAGCATCTCTCAAGTATCTACTAGTAATAAAAATCTCAATATTAATACCAGTGCAGAGTGCTTTTCATAGATATGCGAGATCCTTGGAATCGATACTTCTGAGTTCATTTCCACTCTGGGGTGGTGTGTGTGTGTGTGTGTGTGTGTGTGTATGTATTTTTTTTCTTTATTTTATATGACCTTTTTCCTTAAAAACTAAAAATGAGTATTACTTTTTTTTTTAGAAACCCAGTCCTCTTCACCTTGTAGACCAATCAATGATCAAAGTTTTTTTGTGTGTCTCAGTAGTGTTCCTTATATTTTTAACTTGCCATTAGTTGCTTTACTGATTGGTTATCTAGGACATTTCGTGCTGTTTTTAATGAATTCTAGAAAGATTCTCTTTTAAATGTATCCTCTATCTTATGGAAGCCTGTTAATCTCTCTAATTCAGTACCATTTATACCATTTGTTGCAAGAGCTAATTCGAGAGGCATTGTGTTATCTTTTTCTTTTGGTTTGCCAAGTGACCACATTTAGAGGAAATTGACGCCAAGCTCCATGAGGACAGAGAGCATGCCTGCTTTATTCACTATATACTATGTTTTGCACAGTACCTGTGACACAGTAGGCACACAGTAAAGCCAAGTACACAAGGTTATGGCTAAACACAAATACAGCAGAAAAAAACAGAGAGTCATAGATAACTCTAGCTTGAGTCATTAGCGGTATTGATGGGGGAGTACGTGTACAAGAAAAGGAGGAGAGGAGGATTCAATCAGGTGTTTGGAAGTATGTGAGAAGCTAATAATAGTGATAACATTTTTAAAGACTTATATTCCAGGCACTGTGTGTTATGAGCTTTATATGTATTATTTATCTGTAGAGAGCACAAACAATACCACAACAAAAGAAATAAAAGGCAGGAAAATGTCCTATTAGCTTAAGTAAAAGGAGGCTGGGGTGATTTAGGCACAGAGCACTACTTATAAAGATGTTTTGTACAGGAGTTGTTGAGGTGTTGGTGGAGCATAGAATGATTTTCACTTAGATGTTTATTAGAAGTAAATTTTAAAAATTTAATTTTGAGATTTTAAATAAAAATAATGAGAGCCAAGACATAAATAAAAACACTGTATCACATCGCAAGGAAGTCATTCTTGGTGTAAAATGCTTTGAGGTGGATATTATGGAATGTTAAGCTTATACAACTTCTAGAAGAAAACAGGTCTTTCCTAGATGGTTAGATAGGCTGGATCATATAGCTTTCAGTTTCCTTTTAATCAGATGTTGTGATTTGGTCAGATTGGATATAAATAATTCGGGGGGGGAAGATGTTTGTTTTTTTAAATTTTCTTTTTATTGGATGAATTTAGGGTTTATTTAATTTGAAGGTAGAATAAATGAGTAAAAGAAAAATTTCCCTTGACTGAATTTCATTTTAGGACCCATAGAGGGATCAGCGCATTGCATGCCTCTCCCTGTAATACTTGGAGAATTCTAAGTTATTTGTAGTTAATGCTTTGAAAACATGTATCTTATTCCTGTTTTGCTGTTGCAGGAGTTTTTATCATCCAGAAAGCATTTCTACTAGAATGAAAAGGTTTTGCTTATAAATTCTGCAGTATTTTAATATTTTTTAAAATGTCCTTCAAAAGATGGATGGAAAATTGCTGTATCATGAACCTTTCACATGATGTAAAAGAAAGTCTTTTTTTCCTTTAATGTAAAATTGGAAGATGAAATAAACAGATATTTTTAAGATAAATTTCTTTGAAGGCAGATTAATAAGATTTGGTACATTTTTATTCTGGAGGAAGTATTGTCAGAATAGTTTTATATTTCTGCTCCTTTGATGTGTGTTGTGAGGTGTCTTTAAAATCTTTAAAAAAAAGTCATCACTGGTTACTTTGAAGTCATGAAACAGGAAGTATGAATGCATGAGATGACAAACATATGAATAAACTTAATCAGTTTAAGATCTTATGACTGCTGGCAACTTCCCTTATATCCAGCTTTGAATGATGAACAAAACTGGGTCTGCACATCATTTATGTTTTTAGCATGCAAACAGACTTGGTCTTTATCCAGGGGTTGTTTATATGGGAGTGTAATAATTTTCTACTCCTGAGAATTGTGGAATAAGCGTTTTATTGTTGTTAATCATTTAATGTACATTATTGACAATTTGTTAGATGCAAAGGATATTTGGGCCTGTGGCCGGATGATGAATGAGACTTGATATTCTGTCAGTGTATTTACTATAGAGTGTGGAAGGTAGACCTAGTATGGAAAAAAGGGGATACTGTGTGGGAAATGCTGCCTTTAAGCTGAAATGAATGTGAAAATGAAATCAGCTACCATCGAGTTCCAAATTGAAACATTGTTGTTATGATAGACATCTTCTCTTAAAAGACTTTTTTTTTTTTTTTTTTAAGAGATGGGGTGTCACCATGTTGGCCAAGCTGGTCTCGAACTCCTGACCTCAGGTGATCCAGCCATCTCTGCCTCCCAGAGTGCTGGGATTACAGGCGTGAGCCACTGCGCCTGGCCTTAAAGACCTATTTTAATGGCATGGCTCATGGTAGAGACACATTTGAGAGGAGGAAAACAGGCAGAGGATAGGAGGATAGGCCCTTTTAAAATCCCACCCCAATGTTATGATTGATCACCCTGCAAAATTAGTTTGAAATGCCTACAGAGCTAGAGGGTCGAATTAGAAATTACTAAAATGGATCAGACCCAAGGTTTAATCTCAGCATTCAGTTGCCACTAGTGACCTATAGTCAAAAATAGTCTTTTGCTATGGGAGAGCATGATTTTCATCTCTGATAGTCCCTTAAAGGTTAAGTATTACACTGGTTCTCTTCTTTTATTTTTATTTTTTTTTTGATACAGAGTCTTGCCCTGTCACCAGGCTGGAGTGCAGTGGTGTGATCTCAGCTCACTGCGAACTGTCTTCTGGATTCAAGCGATTCCCGTGCATCAGCCTCCTGAGTAGCTGGGATTTCAGGCGTGTGCTACCATGCCCGGCTAACTTTTTGTATTTTAGTAGAGACAGGATTTCACCATGTTGGCCAGGATGGTCTCCATCTCCTTGACCTCATGATCCGCCTGCCTCGGCCTCCCAAAGTGCTGGGATTACAGGCGTGAGCCACCGTGCCCAGCAGCCCTGGTTCTTTGAGTAGTAATTTATAGCTTTGTGTTAATTTTTTGCAGGATCTTTTTGGTTCGTTTTATTGGATTTTGACATATTGGCTTTCATAATTTTATTTCATGCTTTGGGAAATAGAATTTATCTTTTTCTTATTTATTTTATTTACTTTTTGACCCTTCATTAGTTCTGCCACATTTGGGTGTTTCTCTGTATACTTTTTCTTGGAATCTGTGTTACAACTGACATGAAGGGGACCTTCTTTAAATAAGCTTCTGATCTTTGAACCAATTTCTCTAAGCTCAAGATGACTCTGATGCTTAAAAAAGTCTGATTTCCCTTGAAGGCAGCAATTGTATTTTATTGATTTATTCCCAGGGACTAGTATAGTTTCTCATTCCAATGAGCTGTAAATAAACGTTAAATGAATAGCTACTTTATTGAATAATATCCATTGAATAAATGAATGAATCAAATACTGTCAAAGGTTTAATGACTATCTGGGTAGGTTAAGTGCTCGATTTCCTTTTATCTGTGTAAATATTGTGAAATAACTTCGAATAAATTAATTAGGCATAGTTTCTCTTAAGACATTGTTTATAACACTAGCAACAACCACCCCAAAACACTGGTCATAACCTTAAAGGCACTATTATTTAACATAATGAATTATGCATGTCATTCTTTGACTACTTGAACCAGAAGAATGGGAAAATAATGGTGATATACTAAGCTGATAGGAGGCAATAACATTGTTACCTTATACATTATTGGTAGCTTTATCAAATGGTTAATTATTTTAGAAAACATTTAAAAAATAAGCATGAAAGACCGTCAAAACATCCATACTATTTGACTAAATGTTATAATTTTTAGAGGCTAAAGAAATAGTGTAAAATATGGAACTAGCCATATGTGCAAAGACATTAATTGCAGAATTATTTATACAATTGAAGAATAGTGCTAAACGTTGACTAAGTTAATTTATCTCTCTGACTCAGTTTTCTTTCTTTTTCTGAGACAAAGTTCTCACTCTGACTCCGTTTTCTTATCTGCAAAATGGTAATAATAGTACCATCCTCATAGAGTTGTTATGAAGAGTAAATGAAATCATGTGTATAGTGTTTAGAATAGTATCTGGCATTTATAAATAACTCAAATTTGCTACTGCTGTTGTATTTGATTATTGATGCACAGGTCTCTCATTTTCTATTGTGCCAGGTATTATATTAGATGTAATAGGAGATAAATAAGTAAAAATTCTGTACTTGTTCACAAGGAACTTAAAATGCATTTGATGGTAAATAAAATATATTGAGAAATAATTTTAATTCTGGATCAGAATATGGTGACACAAGAAACTGACAGAATGCTATGAGAGTGCTAATACAGGAGACCATGGGTTACTTTGGGCTTATAGGGGTGGAGAAGGTGATATTTTCACTGAGCTTTGAAGGATAAAATTCTGAGAGGCAAAATTGTGAGAATGGCATCTTATGGGGCACATGAGCAAAGACAGAGATAGGAAAACAAAGCAGGTATCTAGTGGATTAGAATTGTGGGATGTAACATGGAGGAGAGAGAAAGAGTCCTCATACTGGAGTCGTTGAATGTCAAGCTGAGGAATTTTTATTTTACTCATGTGACATTGATAAATGAAGGTTCTTAAGACTTGATGCGAACTATGTTTTAGGAAGATGGAGTAACTGCAAAATGGTTTGGTGGAGGTAGGAGAGATGGGAACTGGGAAGACTATTTTTTTTCCATTTATTCAGAAACATTTGTTACTTACCTATTCTTTGTAATGTTTTATGCTTTGTATTGAGGATAGTACTGTATCATATTATTTATGATCTTTAGTAGTATTTCAGGACATAGATTTTGAAAAGGAAACTAATGTGTTCCTGGGAATGAGAGGTAGACTTAGATGTCAAATTACAGAAGTGGAATGACAGGTTTCTTAACTTCATATATGGAGTAAGGGAGAGGTGGAAATTAAAGCTAGCTCTTAGGTTTTAAACCTGAGTGACTTGGGACTTACTGCGTTACTCTTAATGCACATTGGAAAATAAAGAGGACGAACTAGCATATGTGGACAAATGATGGTTTATTTTTGACTGACTTTAAATTGGCTATGAAACATTCATTTGGTGCTATCTAGGGGGCAATTGGCAATGTGGGAAATGGAAGCTGAGGGAGTTGGGTGGCTAGAGAGTTTAAGAATATGGATTTGTAAGTTGTATGCATAGAGGTGGTAGATGAAGCCATTAAAGTGGCTGAAGTTGTCATGGGAGATTGTGCAGGTGTGTGTGCTGTTAGTAAAGTTGGTTTGGGAGCTGAATGTTGTTTATTTAAAAAGAATCACTTTATTGCTTTTTGTTACAACTACATATGCTATTATTTTTAAAATCTTGTGGTCAGGCATGGTGGCTCAAGCCTGTAATCCCAGCACTTTGAGACAACCAAAGTGGGTGGATCACAAGGTCAGGAGTTCAAGACCAGTCTGGCCAGTATAGTGAAACCCTGTCTCTACTAAAAAATACAAAAATTAGCTGGGTGTGGTGGTGCGTGCCAGTAGTCTCAGCTACTCAGGAGGCTGAGGCAGGAGAATTGCTGGAACCTGGGGGGTGGAGGTTGCAGTGAACCCAGATTTCACCACTGCACTCCAGCCTCGTCGAGTAGCAAGACTCTGTCTCAAAAAAAAAAAAAAAAAAGAAAATATGGTACAGAGGGTGGATACAAAGCAATCTTACTACCTACCTAGAAATAACTATCATTAATAACCGAACGATCATTCTAGATTTCTTTTTATGTATATTTGTAGGTAGGAATAATTTTAGAAATGTGTTATGTATTGAACAGTATATTGCACACCATAAATAAAGTGTAACAGCTCAAATCCCTCTTAGTTGTTTGAGGTTATGACATTTGTGTTGAGTTCCTTAAAACCCTATCCCTGTGAACAGGATAGGAGGAGGCATCACTTGCAGGATCAGGGGGTAAATATGTTCAAGTGCTTGGCCTTGTAGGGTGGTGACTCCTAAAATTTTACACTATAGGTGGTTTGCTTTCTGACCCTAACCAAGGTCCTCCCTGTAAAACAATTAAAGTAATAAACATTGTTTTAGAATTAGTTTGTACTATTATCAACTAAGTTGCA